>CM032446.1:219784231-220005330 GCA_019049505.1 Pachyrhynchus sulphureomaculatus
GAAAAAAAGAATTTCGTGTGTTGATTAAGTATTACTTTTTGATGGGAAAAATACAGCCAGAACCCAAGAAAGGCTTAAGGAGTGTTATGGCATATCTGCTCCGTCGAAAGCAACTATATGTCGATGGTTTAGTGAACTTAAATGCGGTCTTACAAGCTCCGATAATGCACTACGTTCCGGACGTCCAAATGAGGCAGTCACTCCAAAAAACACCAAAGAAATCCACCATATTGTTCTGAATGACCACAAAGTGAGAGTAAGAGAGCTGTCATCGTGAAGATATCAATAGTATACGTGAGGCATATTTTGCATAAATATTTGCACATGAAAAAGGTATGTGCCAATGGTTACGGCGCACTTTCACGATTTATCGAAAACATCATCATGTCGAAGATTCAGAACGATGTTTGGCGTCATTCAGAGGAGTTTTTTCCATCAATTCGGAGCATGGACGAAACATAGATCCATCACTACCCGTCACGAGTCCAACAGAGCATAACAGGCAGTCTGCAGAGTGGCTGAAACCGCATGAAACCCGACCGAAGGGAACAACAGTTGGAAAGGTTTTGGCAGGTATTTTTTGGGATGTGATTGGAATAATACTGATCGAGTATCTTTAAAAGGTTTCGAGCAATCACCGGAGGCTATTATGTTGATTTATTAGACCGTTTGAATGGTGAAATCAAGAAAAAAAAGGCCACATTTAGCGAAGAAAAAGAAGTATAGTTTCATCAAGATAATGCACCAGCTCACGACTCCATAAAATCTATTGTGAAATAAGATCAATTGGACCATGAATGGCTTCCTCATCCGCCGTATTCACCAGATCTGGCCCCCACCGATTATTATCTATTTCTGAAAGGGTGGTTCCAGGGAAAAAGATTTGGCTCAAAAATCGAATGGGAAACTGAGGCTTACTTCTTCTTCTTCCTACGTTAGGACCATGTCCTGTGTTCACTTCAAAGGCTTCCCAGAAACAATTGCGATGATGAAGACCAGCTCTCATACCATATTATTGGTGGTCTTCCAAGCGGTCGAGGTGTGTTTGGTCGCTTCTCTTTTGCCACCTTAGCCAACCGGTCATTTGGCATTCTGTCCACATGGTCTCTCCATTCTCTTCTCCTCTTCCTTGCCCATCTCACCAAATCCTGTATTTCGCACATTTCCCTTATTTCTTCACATCTCTTCCGGTCAAATAAGGTATATCCTGCTATCGATCTAAGTGTTCGCATTTCTGTTGTTCTTAGGAGTCGTTTTGTTATTGTGTTCTCCGCTCTGGTGTCTATCGCGTACGTCATCATCGGTCTTACTCATGTTTTGTATATTCTTACTTTGCTCCTGGTGCTCATACATTTGTTTCTCCAAATTATATCTCTTAAGTATCTTGATATTAATGATGTCTTTGTTGTTTGACTTTTTACTTCATCCTTAAGGTTCCTGGTACTTGTTATGTTTGCCCCTAGATATTTGAAGGACATCACTTGTTCTACACTCTGATCATAAATCGCGAGTTTGCATCTTTTCAGTTTTTTAGATACTGTAAGGGATTTTGTTTTCTTTACAGATATTTGCATATTAAACACTTTTGCTGTTTGTTGGAACTTATGTAGGAGTCTCTGTAAGTTATCTTCATCTTCTGATATGATTACTGCATCATCGGCTTTGCATATTATTTTTATTTCTTTGTCTCCCAATCGGTATCCTCTCCCAGTTTTCTTTACTTCGTTTATAATTTCATCCATTATGATGTTAAATAAGATTGGGCTTAGGCTATCTCCTTGTCTGATTCCGGTTGTCATAGGTATTTTATTGCTTAATTTATTTGTAACTCTTACATATGTGTGGTTGTTGATATTCAACTCTTCAATAGTTTTTATTATATTCGGGTGAATTCCCCTTTTTTGTAGTAGGGTTATGACATCGGTTAACCGTACCCTATCGAATGCCTGGGTAAGATCAATGAAACATATAAAGGCTATCTTATTAAACTCTATGGCTTTTTCGATAATTTGGCGGATTATAAATATGGCGTCTATAGTAGACCTGTTCTTTCGGAACCCTTGCTCTCTTCACAGATTCCGGTTAACATTATTTCTTCTGCTAAAATTTTAGTGAACAATTTTAGTACCGCACTCATTAAACTGATACCTCGATAGTTTTTTGGATCTGCCCTTTCTCCTTTTTTGAAAACTGGTATCAAGATGCTTTCTTTCCATTCGGATGGTATAATCTTGTCTGTAAGTATTTTGTTAAAGAAAATCTGTAATTCTTCTAGTAATTTATCACCTCCATATTTGATCATTATTTAAAGCTACACAAATCGTAGATATGAAAGATATCCTGATGTTGGAATATCGCTGGAATAAGTGTATCGTCCTTGAAGAAAACTATATTGAAGAATAAAGTAAAGGATTTTTCACCCCATGTAATATGTGTTTCTGTAAAATTTTTTATTTTAATCATAACAAATTTGTACTTAAATATTTCATTTTATTGGGTAACCTTATATTTAATTGCACTTAGTTCATTCATATATCGCTGATATATTGCAGTTTTGTTAACTGAAATCAAATTAATAATATATTATACATCAAAAAATATTTTAAAATGTTTAAAGTTATCTAAAACACATAGAACTCCCGCTCTTTAAACTACCCTTAAATTACAAAGAAAAAACTAACAAAGGTTATATTCGAAAGGCGCTGGGTTGACCTTTACTTTCCTTAGAGCCCACGAATATAGACAAGGGATACGGCGACTAACGTAACTTTACCCCAAGCCTAAGTGAGCAACAGAATATTTAAATTTTGTTTTGTAATCACATCTCAATCTAACCTTGAAAACATATGTTGACGGTTAATATTACTTTTAAATTTAAATTTGTTCCTTATTTGCTCTAGTGACTTATACTCGTTGGTTTTTTTTTTAATCGTTCACCTCTCCGCGAGTAAGGATTTTACCCTTTTTCATACCCTAAGGATATGAGCGATGATGTAATACCCGTCAATGTTGTTCAATTGCCATTTATATGTTTCACAGCACTTTTCAGATAACGCGGTAGCGCTGCCACGGACGTTATTGCATTTCTGCAAATAACTACTACCTATGTACGTGGTCAGGCCAATTATACTTAAATAAATAAGTATACCGACCTGCGGGATTGAACCCTAAGCCTTCTAGACCGCAAGCAAGTACTACGCCACGGAGCCACGGGCCGCCAGATTTATTTACGTATGTTAAAAAATTAGCTGTTTTTAGGGTGTAAAAAATTGATAACATACAACATAAAGAGGGAAGAGGGACAAGAACAAAAGAAAAGAGTTGAAGGAAATAACAGAATAGTTTCATACGTATCTGGTTATTAGAAGGTATTTTTATATTAACTGGTAATAGTTTTTAGTATATTGTATAAAAAAACTGATAATAATAAATTCTCTAACGAAAAATATTTTTCTCGCGGTTTTTGCTTCTAATATATATATATATATATATATATATATATATATATATATATATATATATATATATATATATATATATAATCGTATATCCCTTCTACCGTATGATGTAGGGTATCTCTCAGTTATTTGTCGATATTTGCTCATAATTTCTTCATTTCTTAGTTTACATCTCCTTACTGATTTGTATTTTCTTATTGTTGGGTTTTCATCTTTTGGCAACCTTTCTTTGATTATTCCTAGTAGGACGTAATGATTACTGTATATTTCAGCTCCTCTTCTCATTCTTACATTTTTCACATATTTTCTTTTGCTCCTTTGCATCAGTATATAATCTATAGTTGACCTCTCTTGTTTTGTATGTTGAACCCTTGTGTACTTATGTATGTCTTTATGTTGGTAAAATGTGTTTGTTATGATGAGATTATGTATTTGGCAATAGTCTAGCATCCTTTCTCCATTATTATTTCTAACACTTTTCTTTTCTATTTCTTTCTAACACCTTCACTATCAACGCCGGTGTGCCCCAAGGCTCCATACTATCTCCTACTCTCTTTCTCATTTACATTAACGATCTGCTGGAAAAGACCGGAAATCCAATCTACAGCTTTGCAGATGATAGTACGCTTATCTCTTCATTCACTTTGAACGCTCGGACATCGGCTGCTCAGGCTAGTGTCCGCAGACAGCGGGAAGTTGTTCAACTTAACAAAGACCTAGAAGCAATTCTATCTTGGGGTAACAGTAACCAAGTGAAATTTAACGCTACAAAAACCCAGGCGGCAGTTTTTTCTAAAAAAGTTAACGTTGCTGAATTCGACATAGTTATGGCGGGGCAGTCCATTCCTCTAACATCGTCACTCAATTTGTTGGGCGTTAATTTGGGAGCAAATATGTCCTGGCATGAGCATGTTGCAGGCATAGCAAGGAGGGCTTCTCAAAAGTTGGGAATATTATTTCGAACCAGAAAGTGTTACACTCCACAACAACTGTCAATTCTTTACAAAGCTCAAATTCGAACAACTATGGAATACTGCTCCCATGTTTGGGGCTCCGCTCCCAAACATACACTGCATTTGTTGGATTCTATTCAGAGAAGAGCTGTTCGTCTGATTGGAGACCCGGAACCGGCGGCCTTGATTCTCTGGAACATCGAAGAACGGTTGGCGACTTGAGCCTACTCTACAAGTATTTTCATGGAAAGTGTTCGGAGGATGTGGCCCGTTTAATTCCTCCCAGAGCGGTGCATGTTAGAAATACACGTCGCGCTGATACGTCACATTCGTATAAAGTTCAGCTTGTTACTCCTCGTACAACGCTTTTCAAGCAGCCTTTTATATGGAGAACATCATCCCTTGGAACAATTTGCCAAGGACTGTGTTTTCCCACCGAGTACAATTTACAGCGATTCAAGAACAACGTGAATCGCTTTTTCCACACACCTGTCGCTCCTGTAGCGCTTTAGGGACTTCCCTGCAGCTCGTGTGCTAGACCCAAAAAAAAAAAAAAATTCTTCACCTTGCTGTCCTATTGATGTTGTTTTTTGTATTGTTTCTTCTGCCTGCTCTAGCATTAAAGTCCCCGGCAATATACAGCCTTCCTCTGGCTTCTTCCCAAAATTTGTCCTTTCATTTTTATCTGGCGCATATACCGCTATCACTGTGATTCTCTCCTTTGCCATTCTTTAGTTCCACTGTGAGTACTCTTTCGGATTCTGCTCCCCAATATATTATTTATTTATTTATTCTTCTGTGTATTATACATCTAACCCCGGCTGCTGTTTTTTGGCTCTGTTGCACTCCACTGTATATCAATGTATGTTCATTATTTAAACTTATTCTTCTTTGTCCCTTTCTCTTTGTTTCGCTAATTGTCAATATTTCCAAGCCCGTCCCTTCATCTATCAATTCCACCTCCTTCCCATTCAGTCCTCTTATGTCCCACGTGCCCAGTTTTCAAGTTTCTATTATTCTTTCTCTTTTCTCTTCCATATTAAGTTCCTTTTCCTTTTTTCCTTCCTTCCCCTTTCCTTTGCCCTTTTTTGTTGCGGTTTTCGTCATCATCTTTGCTTGGTTTATTCTCCTCGTTTTTATTGGTTTTTTGGATTTTCTTTATTTTTACATCTTTCATGTCTCTCTCCATATTCCAGTTCCATCTCTCTCCATCTATCATCATTTTTCCAAATCCCACCTTAACTCTCTTCCCATCTCTTTCCTCCTGTTTGGCTTGCATTCTAATGTTCTTCTGTATTAGTCTTTGTTCTGCGACATATCATTATTGATGTGGATCTACTGTTCGTTTATCTCTTCCATTTTCCAATTCCAACAGACAAGTTTTTCCCCCATTTTTCTTGCGTTTTTAACTCTTACTTCCACTCCTATATATTTCTTAATAAATGTTTGAATGCCTTCCTTTAATCTTCGTCGTTGGTATTGACTGTCAGGCCTTGTATAACTATATTATTCCTTCTTTTTTTCTCTTTCTATGTTCTCCAGCTTTACATTCATACGTTGCATGTTTTCCTTTAATTCCTTATTTCCTTCTGTTAGTCTCATATCAGTTTTTATTTCCTGGATCATTTCTATTACCAATTCCATTTTATCTTCATTTTTATCTCTTGTTCGGAGATTTTCTTGTTTTAATACTCTTTCGAAACGTTTCAGCAAGGCCTCCGCTCGATTTTTTTTTCATTTTCCCTCGTCTGTTGTATATTCCCCTTTACCACTCATTTTTCTTTTTCTCTATATCGTTTCGCGTTAAGTAAGTTACTCAGATCCACTCTTTGGAAGCCCCTTACTTCTCAGATCGATATTCATTTGTAATTTTATACTTCTACGCAGTCCGGCAACGCCGCTGTTTTCGCCGCGCCCGGACTCGATACTTTCGTCGATCGGTTAATCTCTTGCAATAAATGTTCTAAGCCCTTTTCTTATATCTGTTTACTCACAAATTTTTGTTTATTGTGTTTTCCCTCCTTCGTACTGTTCAGATATTCCGCCCAAACTCATTTATGCACTGTTAATGTGTATTTTTCTACACTACAACTCCCGATTTTCAAAAATTTTTGTAGGTGCAAACAAACACACGTCTTATTTACTTCCATGTTGCCACTCCCATTTTCTTCTAGTAGTAAAATTGACAGAGTTATAACAGTTTAATAGAAATGCCGTTGCATAGAGTTTTCGGAGCATGTAGCGAGAAGCTGCTCTCGGGTCAGCCTTCGCGGAACTTCACTTGATTTTAATATATTTTCCACTTTTCTTTTATAATATAATATGAAGAAATTCTTCATTTGTCCTTCTTAGAAGGGACAAGGCATTCACATCTGCTCATCTAAGGTTCTATTTTCGAAACTGGGAGTTTGTTCAGTACCGTTGTACAGTTCATTCATAGCAGTTCACTCGTAGTAGTTATTAAAGTTTATATTTTAATTGGCTTTGTTAATACAATGACAACTAAAGGAGTTCATTGTGGCCGAAATGCACATAACTACGCAGCTAAAGTGGACAGAGAACGAGTTGACCTTACCCAGCGACAATTGCTCCAAAGTACAACAGAAGCTAGAATGCGTCATAGACAAGAACAAGGTTTTCAAGATATCTCGAGCATCACTAAATTCAAATTTAGTGATGAAAATTTTGTTGTTAAATTCTTCATTCGAAGACAAGATTAATCCTCTAGTAATCCAATTTCTTTGGATATTTCGATTTCAGATGATCCAGCTCCCAGTAATCGTACACTCCGTAATGCTCCCTAAAAAAAAAGAGGTCACAGGAGAACGAGGGTAGCACCGCCATTTTTTTTTCAATTAAAATTGTATTTTAAGCTATGTATTATAATATAAAATAAAAACCTGATCTATATAATGAATAGTTTCGCTAAAAAAATTCCTAAAAACGTTTTTTTTTGAGCTCCATGACTAGGTACATTCCCTTAATTTTTATCAAGACAAGAAATATGACACCCAAAATCTGGAAACAATTATCTGTAACTGCATTGTATGCCAGACACAACAATAAAAATACAATGCAAGGTATGAAGAAATGTATGTTTGGTGATTTATTAATACTCCGACTTAAAAGTGTCAAATAGCTGTATATGTTTACAAAATATTTTTTGAACACTCTTAGTAGAGACAAGTTAATATGGGTAACTAGTATAATTGCATTAATATCTGAAGATCTTTAGAATGATAAATTTAATTGCGACTTAGGTGGATAGTTAAAATATTATAAGTGGAAAGGTTCATTCTTGTCTCGTGTCGGGTGGGGTACGAAAATTAATAAGCAAAATTTATTCTCATTTGTAAAAACATATTTAAAAAGTATAACCATTGCCATTTTCTTTTACTGTCGAGCCGTTGTTTAATTTTTAATAATTTTAGAAGTAACATTTCTACTGTAACTTATTTAACAACGCCAAACGTTTTATTTACAATCCTATTGTCCTATTTGAATTGTCTTTTAATTTCACTAAATACAATGAAAGCTCGCCGAAGTACTGGAACATTGCCAAAAATCTTAAGGACCGATTTAACAATAAGCTGGGAAAATTTATTCTAAGTTTAACGCTTACCAGTCAAAAAGCTTATTTATAACTTGTCTTCTAAGGGACATTCTTTTTAAATTACGTTTCATTCAAAATAAATTCTTTATTTTGTGTACTTTGAAATTTATCAATTAACAAATTTAAAACCTAATTTTTTCGCGGTAATTCAGATAAGTGTATGTTACACCATATCTAGTCAATATATCTACTAAATATTATTATTTAGTATTCTTTACGGAACACTTATGGGATCACTTTGTGTCCGTCTATCTGTCCGTCTGCCACACCTCATTTTCTGTGAAACTATTTGACATAGAAAGTTGAAATTTAGCTCAAACATAGGAATTGATGGCCCGATCAGAGCCGTATACTTTTCGAAATCAAATTTTGACTTAAAGGATTAGTTTTGGAGGGTTTAAATCGGAAGTGAAAAAAAAAAAATTACTGAATCATCGAGTAGGGTGTCAAATGAAATGACAGTGTAAAAACACGAGTACAAAAATATATAGGATGTAACACTTGCGCACACTTTTCTTACAATTACTTTATAAAATGCCCAAAAATTTCTGTCCTCCTATCCTATCTCGAAAATTACCGTTCAAAAAATTTTGAAAAAGTTCTAGAATAGTCTAAATCAAGTGTAGATTGAACAAAAATTATCACGAGAGCATTACTTTTGATAATTTCTGTGGTATTAAAAAAAACTATGACACATGACAGAATGGCGAAGGTTTGGAAAATTGGGAATTCAACCGGGACTAAGTGCTACAAAATATCAATACGTATTTGATGCAATCAGTAATATCAGAATGACTGGTGACCAATGGATAGGTATCGAAGACAAAATAATTTTGTTTTATCTAGAATATATAAAATGCAACGTCTCTCTGTCTGTCTGTCTGTCTGTCTGTCGGTCTGTCTGTCCGTTAGTGCGCCTATCACTGAAGAACCACTTATCCGATTTACGTACTTTTTTTTTTAAAACATACATATGTTCTCTGGCCAGGTTATAGGCTATATTTTATTACGATAGGTAGCATAAGGAATGAGCAGTGACGTAAAATAGTGAATGATGTCGGAAATAAGTTTGCCGCTAGCGCGTTCTCTTGCAATACACTCCCTAAAGCATTAAATATGGAACAATATCATGTAGCAAAGAAAACAATATATATAAAATGCAACGTCTCTCTGTCTGTCTGTCTGTCTGTTAGTGCGCTTATCACTCGAGAACCACTTATCCGATTTACATGTTTTTATAAATTTTATACATATGTTCTATATAATTCGATATAAGCTTAGATAATAGGAGATAAAGTGAGATAATGGGAGATAAGGAGAAATAATGGAAGATACGTCGAGATAAGCCTCGATAATGGGAGATAAGGTGAGATAATGAGAGATAAGTATAAATAATGGGAGATAAGGAGAGGTAATGGGAGATAAGGAGATAAGTCGAGATAATCCTAGATAATGGGAAATAAGGTGACATAATGGGAGATAAGGAGAAATCATGGGAGATAAGGAGAAATAATGGGAGATAAGTCGAGATAAGCCTAGATAATGGGAAATAAGGTGAGATAATGGGAGATAGGAGAAATCATGGGAGATAAGGAGAAATAATGGGAGATAAGTCGAGATAAGCCTAGACAATGGGAAATAAGGTGAGATAATGGGAGATAAGGAGAAATTATGGGAGATAAGGAGAAATAATGGGAGATGAGCAAAGATAAGCCTAGATAATGAAATTATGTAGAGATAATGGGAAATAAAGAGAAATATTGGGAGATAAGGAGAAATAATGAGAGATATTTTATTACGTTGGGAAACATAAGGAATAAGCAGTGACGATAGTAGTGAATCAAGTCCACGCGAGCGGAGCCGCGGGCCCAGCTAGTTTGTTTATAATTAAGCAAATATTTAGGTAGTAAATATTTTGTTTTAAACTTTTACTACTAAATTCTATATAAATAAGCTTGATTCATTTATTGGCTATTTAGGTAGTAATACAAAACGGAACGGTAGTTGCACTTGACTGGTTTATTTATAGCAAAAATATTAGGCATTAATAGAAATTTATTCGAAGCCTTTAAACACAATTTGTTCATTTTTCAGGTCAAATGTTCACCAAAACCGGATCCCTTTAACCCCTGTGAAGATCTTATGGGGAATTGGGGGCTCCGGGTTCCGGTTTGGGTTATAGCACATTCAGCTGTTATCGGAAATCTTTTCGTTTTAATCGTCATTGGCACATCTCATTTCAGGTAATTAAAAAAAAATACTGAAGATATGAGCAATGATAAAAGATGGCCATAAAAGTTTGTAACAAATGGGAAACAGTTTATTTACAATATTTTTAAAACAATAGTTTTCTTTAAAACTGTGTTGATCAGAAAAAATCCTGGAAATATATATAACACGTAGGCTGAAAAGTTTTTGGTCTGACACATAGATGTCGCCCTTTTCAAAAAATCCATATAATTGTTAGGAAGTACTAACTTCCAAACGATACGTGTCAAAATTTGATGACATCCCGACAATTAATTTACAAGGACAGTGGTTTTAGTGACACTACTTTTACTTTCAAAATAACGGAAAAAATAGAATTTTGTATGTTGATTAAACACTACTTTTTAATGGGAAAAAATACCGTTCAAGCAAAGCAATGGCTTGACAAGTGTTACGGGGACTCGGCCCCTGAAAAATCACTCATTGTTTACTAGTATGCTGAATTTAAACGCGATCCTACAGACACAAATGATGCTGAACGCTCTGGACGCCCAAATGAGGTGGTTACACCAGAAAACATCAAGAAAATTGTTTTGGATGACCGTAAAGTGAGACAGCTAACACCTTAAAGATATCAAAAGAATATCTTGGTCATATTTTGCATGAACATTTGGACGTGAGAACACTCTGTTCGAAATGGGTACCGCGTTTGCTCACAGTGAACCAAAAACAACAACGTGTTGATGATTCTGAGCGCTGTTTTGACATATTTAAGCGTAATAAAAAAAAATTTTCATACAAGATGTGACAATAGTTTTTCATTTATATTTTTTAAGGTAAAGAAGGTTTTTCTTAATGTACTAAATTTTAAAATTTGTATCTAAAAAGGTTTTCCATTTATGAACACTTTTTTGACCATCCGGTATATCATAACATTTTTTTCTCATATCTTAATAATATTAACCTTATGGCTTGCTTATGCATTTTATTGCCTCTTACACAGGCCACAATGACATGAGTTTTATTAAATAATTAATAAATCTTTCTTAGTACGATGTTTACCTAATTAAGTATGAAAATTTATACAAGAGAAAAAATTATCCATTTTTGCAATATTTAAATAAGATGTAATATCTCTGATTATGACAGAGATCTGCCTTACATTCCTTCCTGCACTTATGTAAAATTTGTAATACTCGGATTTCAGATTAACAGTCTCCAAGTTCTTGATGTGCAATCTTGCCGTTGCTGATCTGTGTATTGGAATTCATCTTTTGCTGTTGGCAGGGATCGACGCTCACTCTATAGGTGCCTATTTCAATTTTGCCATCGACTGGCAAGAAGGTAAGTCGGTAATTCATCTAATTTTAACAAATCTAGAGAAATAGACATAACGCAATTGGCAATACAAAATCGCCTGCCCATGAATGAATCTGCTGAAGAAACTTCCGGTTTCAATCACTCAAGAAAAAAGATTACTGAATAAGCGCTAATAATTTCTGAGATTTTTTTTAAATGTATTTGTTTTCGAGTATTCGTATATCCAATCCATTGTGAAACAAATTAATCCTTCTTAGTAAAATGTCATAAACCAATGTCCAGTTGGACTACATTTAGATTTCAAAATTAGCCCCCTTATTGTATTTAAATCGAATGACTGCTTTTATTTTCAAGAAATGGGATCACATAGTATGGTTGTTTGGTTATTTTTGTATATATTTTTTTATTCCTACGTGCAACGTTTTTGGTTATTAACGACACACCTTGTAACATTCATTTTTTCCTAGATTTTAAGATCATGTTACGACACTGTTTTTTCCCTACAATTTGTATTTTATTACAGTGGAGCTTAAAACAGTGTTTTTAAATTTTTGAGCGGTTTAATTTAAACCAGCAGTGTGTAACGCGTGTTGCCGACTTGATTTATTTAGTTTGCATTAATATTGCGCCCGGAAGTGTTTTTTTTTCTCAGTAATGTAGTAGTGCAATAACGGTTTCTAGTTCTCAAGTTTAAGGTCTTTTTCCTTTCTTGAAATATCCTGCTCAGGCATTTCGGGTCAAAAAGTGTTTAGCAACCCAAATGAAACAAGGATGGTAATGGCTCAGACAATATTTTTATGAGAATCTCACCTGAAGAGGCCAAGTAATTTATGGAAAACCCACGAGGAGAAACCAATCAGTAAGTCATAAGCACACCAGTCTAAATATCTCACTTCCTGTCTACAAGTGCGTTTCCAACGACTACTCAACACGTGTAACTCACGGAGTTAATTTCACAAACTTTTAATATCGTGTTTTATCAAGCCTTTGATTAAAAGACTCTATGTAATAGTGTACACTCTTCTAGCTTAAGGGGTTTTTATTTAGTAGAAGTAATTTTTAAGAATGTAATAAAGTTAGGAATTTTTATTTTGTTAATATATCCTTCTTTATTTAAATGCGTAGTATCTTACTGAACTACCCGCTTTATCTTTCAGGACGCAACGGTTGTACCCAATTCAATTTTTTTTCAACAACTAATTAACTTTTCAGTATTTTTTCAGTTTTGGAGCTGAAATTAGAATCCTTTGATTCTAGAATGAATGGTGCCCAAATCTGTACAACCAAATTTTAAACAACTATAGAGACTATTTTCAAAAGACGTACAAAAATTATCTCTTATCCATAATCTCTCCAAACAAAACGAGTTAGCTTGATATCTTAATTTTGCCGTCTATTAGTATTAATATCCACTCAATCTATTTTCAAAATTAAGATATACATACGGGGCAAAATAGGGCCGCAAAAGAGACCTTATAAAAATAGCGCTCCAACGGAAAGGCTATAATAATTGCGCCTCAACGTGCCGGACATTATAACCTCCCGAATTGTTTTTTTTTATTGATTTTAGAAAAAATTTTATTACCAGTTACAGGTAATAAAGTGAATGTGATAAAATATTTCTTGTATATATAGGTTGTCCTGAAAAATTGTTACACAATCAACATGATTTTTGAATGGAATACCTTTTACTTGTCACTCTCTGTCTGGTCACTCCCCTTTTACCAGGGGTGGGCCGTGCCCTATATAAGGTAAAAAAAAGTTCATTCCTTTAACAATACTTACTACTATCCGTGTCTACAAAATCTACCGAAATATTCATTCAATTTAATGGATTTTTAAGTGAAGGGTTGAAATTACAAAAGAAACTACTTGTATTGCAGGGTGGTACTCGAAAACTTGTTACGCTTCTTGAAGATTTGACATTAATTGTCTTATCTTGTATTAGAACCACAATCTCCTCCGATTTTTTGAGTACGCGAATATTTTATATATCAAAAGATTGTGGTGGAGTGGGTCTTTAATAAAATTTCTTTCTCCTGAGAATTACATAATTAGGATAGTTCAGTTATTTTTAATTTCTTTCAAAACCTTTAAAACATCGATTTAAAAAGAAAAAATATATATTTGTTTGGTTTACTAGATTTATCCTCTTTTGACCCATATATAATTTATATTTAAATCCGGCAGTTTTCCAGGTACAGGTTCAAAGAACTTCTGTTTTTCATATTTTGGCAGGCTATTAGCATCCGAATGATACATTTTAAAGAGAAATGGCATACGTTTGTTCAATAATAGCAACTTCCGGTTAGACAACATTTTTTTGTTTTCCGGTCAAAAAAGATTTTTTTTGAGAAAATAAAAGACTGAAATGGAAACATAAAACCAATCTAAAATATACCATTAAGGCGATACAGCCTGTTGTATAAAATATCTACAATTAACAGTAGAATCCAGATATCCAAAAATGTAGCAAGGATGTTTTTTAAAGACGTAACTTTGCTTTACCACGCATTATTGGAATTCTTCGTTAAGACGTAGGATGAAAAGTTTTTGGTCTAGCTACTTAAAATACATTTTTTTTACAAAATTCGACTTTATTTATTATCATAGTCTCCTTCAAGAGCGAAACAATCAGTCTAACGCTTTTCTAACAATTCTATACCTTTCTTGTAGAAGGATTTGTCTTTGCCTTCAAAATAGGCCTCAATTTCGGCGATAACTTCTTTATTGGAGCCAAATATCTTTCCTGTGAGCATTTTTTTGAGGTCTGCGAATAGATAATAATCTCTGGGGGCCAAATCTAGAGAATACGGAGGATGAGAAAGCAATTCGAACTTAAATTCATGCAATTTTGCTATCATAACAATTGACTCATGATTCGGTGCATTTCCTTGATGAAAAAACACTTTTTTTTTGTTCATTTGTGGCCGTTTTTCTTTGCGATTTCTGCCTTCAAACGCACCAATAACTTTACATAATATTCGCTATTGATGGTTTTTTTCCCTTCTCAGCATGGTCGATGAAAATTATTCCATGCATATGCCAAAATACAGAGGCCAAAACCTTCCCAGACGGCTGTTATATCTTTGGTCGGTTCGGGCGACTTTTACAGGCTGCTCTCCACTCAGCTTACTGCCGGTTTAAATCCGATGTGTACTGATGGATCCATGTGTCATCCATTGTTTCATATCACATGAAAAAATCCTTTTTATTGCGCTTAAACAGTTCCAAACAGCGCTCAGACTCATCAACATGTTGTTTTTGGTCCACTGCAAGCAAACGCGGTACCCATTTCCAGCAGAGCTTTCTCATGCTCAATTCTTTATGCAAAATATTACTACTTTTACTTTTGATAACTTTAGGTGGTGTCAGCTATGTCACACAATTTCACTTTACGGTCATCCAAAACAAGTTTGTGGATTTTTTTTATGTTTTCCTGTGTAACCACCTCATTTGGGCGTTCAGAGCATTCAGCATCATTTGTATCTGCACAACCGCGTTTAAATTCAGCATACCAGTGAATGATGAGTGATTTTCCACGGGCAGAGTCTCCGTAATACTTATCAAGCCATTGCTGCATAGTGGCTAATCAACACACGAAATTCGATTTTTTCCAATGTTTTTAAAATACCAAAACTAGCGTCACTAAAACCACTGTAACTTGTAAACTAATCGTCGAAATATCATGAAATTTTGACATGTATCGTTTAAAGGTTGGTACTTCTAAAAATCATATGAATTTTTTGAAAGGGTGACAACTATGTGTCAGACCAAAAATTTTCAGCTTACGTATTACATAAATAAGTCCCATAATAAAATTATTCTATTAACATTAATTATACAATACATTTCTTTTTCTAAATCAGAAATAAAAACTTTAAACCGTATACTCAAAATAATAAACTTCATATAACAATATATTGTTATTAACTTACATTTGAACATATCTCATATACCCCTCAAAAGGCAACCTTACGATTTGTATTGCCACCTTCTCATAAAGCTTCTATTTGATAGAGCCCTAGAGAAGGAAAACTTAATTTTCACGACATTTCGGCACGATTTACGTGGCGGAACTTCTTCCGGTTACACAACTTTAATGGAGTTAAGCAATTTGCTCTCTGTTTATACACTTTCAACAATGTCGACTTGATCGGTAAAGACTGTAGTGCATATGACACATTAACCATTTCTTTTGTATAATATTTTACAGTTTACTAGCTAGGCAACTACAATAATTATAAAAGAAATAATAGTTAAATACAGGGTGTTATGAAAACAGCCTATTACATTAAAACAGATATATCTCTGTTACCAAATAAATTGTAGGAAATTACTTATAAACAGCGTTTCTGGATAATAACACGCAAAATTATTTTAAAAACACCTCAAATTTTAAATCCCAATTCATCACCGCCAGATAGCTGGCAGGGTGGCATACAAATAGGTCCTTCTAAAATAAATAATCTACGATATGGCGACGACACTGTAGTCTTGGCAGCCTTGAGAGAAGAACTCCAGTAAAGGGTGAAAATTTTTTTGACGCCCGGCCTGGAAGTATGGAATTATTGGATATTTATTTTTTTAATGTAGATTAATATAGTGCCCACGAAGGAGTATACTGACGTATTTGACATTTGGCAGTGAAAACGACGTTGGGCGCCATGACGCCAAATAACTTTTTTTTTCATCGACATACCTTTTGTAAAACGGCATTCGGAAGCCCTAATTTTTTTCAACAGTTTTTCCTTAAACTGTTTTTTTTTTCTAATTTGTTTTGCAAAAAAGTTATGCAGCAAGAATCCTCTATAATATTATTTTTTGGTCATCGCGGTTGCCATGGATCGTATGCCACATTTGACGGTTTTTAAATAATTTATCTAGTAGGCAACTGTCATATTTTAATCTAATAGTAATTATAACAATATTAGTTACTATGTTGTTGAGGTTTTTCCTTTAATAAAATATCTTTGAACAATAAAAAACAAGAACACATTATTTTTATTAAAACCATAAAAAACTAACTTTTAACATTACATATTTATAAAATTAAATGTTTTAAAACTTTTAAAAGAAAATAAAACATCAATAGAAACTGTATATATGTGTTCCTTCTTCTATCATGCATTTTTTCCATTCTTTTCATTAACACTTGATGAGTGGCTTTGTAAATAATTTCTTAAGATATACTATTGCGCGTATCTGATATTTTTGCCTTTAAATGCTCAGCATTATTTGTCGCAGTTTTGTATACGATATTTTTAAGGGTCTCCCACAAGAGAAAATCTAACGGCATGAGGTCTGCTGACTTAAGTGCCGATTGAATAACTGGGCTGCGAATCCCCATCCATTTTTGTTGAAACCGTTCATTTAAATACTCTCTAACAGCAGCAGTTGTATGAGGTGATGCTCCGTCGTGTTGATACCACACCAAGAAATTAAGGTATCTATTTCCAGTTAGTGTTCCCTCAAAAAAGTATGGTCCAATCAAATGTCTCTCAATTATCCCATGCCATACATTAACACCATAAGGGCCTTGATTCTGAATTTGATTAACGTTATATGGATTCTCGTCAGCCCAGTAATGACAATTTTTTCTGTTAGGTTTACCGCTGCTGCTTGGAAATACCTTTCTGCCCAGAAAATGCATTCATATTGCTCCTAAAAAATCGAGAAAATATAGGGTGATCTGGGATATACCCGTCGGGGTAACGTTGTCGGTACAGTCTGACGGCTTCCTGAGAATTTCTTCTTGCTTCTCCATAAATGAGAATCATATCTACGTTGTCAGCATGGAAAGCCACTTCAACCAGAACCTATTAACACACTGTTTAGTTAGTTAAACTCTATTGGATTGAATAGGTGTGCAAACAAGAGCTGACACATTAAAGTATGGCAGCCGTCTACTAGATAAATTCTTTGAAAACCGCCAAACGTGGCATACGATCCATGGCAACCACGATGACCAAAATATAATATTTTAGAGGGTTTTTGCTGTATAACTTTTTTGCAAACCAAATTAGCAAAAAAAAACACTTTAAAGAAAAAGTGTTGAATAAAATTAGGACTTTCCAATGCCTTTCTACAAAAGGTATGTCGATGGAAAACAAAAAATGGTTGACGTCGTGGCGCCCAGCGTCGTTTTCACTACCAAATGTCAAATACGTCAGTATACTCTTTAACGTACACTATATCATTCTACATTTAAAAAATATACAACAATATTCCATAAATCGGGTCTGGGCGTCTAAAAATGATCACTTTGTACGTCATAAATAGACTTAACATCGTCAGCAGCAAGTACGGGCTACATAAAATCAAGACAAAAGTGATGATCAATTGCAGAGTCTGAAACAATCAGCCTTACATTAGAAACATTACAGGGTATGAAACAGCGGCGGATGTAAGAATGAAGTACGCAGACGTCTTGCTATGGCCAGAATAGTGACAGCCAAGCTAACAAAAATATGGAAAGACAGTGACTTGAAGAAGAGTACCAAATTATAGCTCATCAACACACTAATATTCCCAATTTCTACATACGCAGCCGAAACCTAGTCCATTAAAAAAATGACAAGAAATAAATCAGTGCTTCTGAGATGTAGATATACAGAAGGATGCTCTAGATACCCTGGTAGCGCACCGCACAAATGTATCCATCGTAAATCAGCTCACCATCAAAACGTACTGAAATACTTTGGTCACATAGCAAGAGGGAAATACACAGTAAAGGGCTTGATTGTGGAAGGCAATGTCCAGAGCAAAAAAGCTCGAGGACGGTCTCCTACACGTTGGTCGTACCGTATTAAAACAACAACTGGCCTCACATTCCCGGAAGCATCACATCATTCCGAAAATAGAGAAACATAGGCTAAAATAGTGACACAAATACCATAATATCACCACGTCTTTACGTATAGACCAAGAACTACGGGAAAAAAAGTGGCGTGGGCAGTAGCAATTTGCTTCTTTGATAGGTCGATCTGGTACAGAAACTGCTCACCTTCCAGATATTTTGGGCCGTAGCTACTGGCCCGTTAACCAATAAGGCCCAATTCAAATATACCATTTTTGGCGTGAACGGTAGCACCGTAGGCGTGGTGCAGTATTATTAGCCAGTTCAGTAGAATTTGTGCTCAATGATTTGCAGAGGTCAATGTTGGCCCGGGGGTCCGAGAGACCCTTTTTCTTGAGTTAAGAAAAAAGGGCCCCTTGGGCCCCCGGACCAATATCGACTTCTGTCAGTTATGGAGGGCAAGTCCTACTTAACTGGCTTATGATACTGTACTACGCTTACGGTGCTATTGTTCACGCTAAAAATGGCATATTCGAATTGGGCCTTATTGGATAATGGGCCAGTAGCAACGGCCCAAAATATCTGGAAGGTGAACAGTTTCTGTGCCAGATCAACCTATCAAAGATGCAAGTTGCTACTGCTCACGTCATTTTTTTTCCCGTAACTTTGGGTCTAGTAGGACGATAGATAAAGGAGAAGGAAATCTATCTGGCTAACCTAAATTGTATTTTTATTACTTCTCTATATTGAATTCCGTAACAAATTATTTCAGTAATTTAAATTTTTATGGTAAATAAAAGTTTTAAACACATTGGTTAATACAAAGCATATCATACTTGATAGCAAAATGGACTGTTAAATTACGTCTCAAGCGACACTGTAAAATTTTCCACTATGTTCAAATTTATAAAAAAATAAGTACTAGGTTTCTACTTGACCTACACGTATGGAGGTGGATTTGGAAGTATGGTAAATAGTTCTGTTTCAAGTTTCAAACAGATGCAACACGCAGTTGTTTATTGGCAGCTATCGTAAGTGATCTGCTGAATATAGTGCAATGATAACACATTTTTATTTAAAAAAGTAAACTGCGGCCCATATAGAAACTGAAGTGAAGACATTCTGCACTATCACTCAGGATTATCTATTATTGGATAAATGAATTGAAGTTTGACTCTATAAGCACTGCAGATGCCGTACGTTCAGAACGCTCAATTGGGGTTCCTTCTAAAAAAAAAATTCATTGAATCGTGATGGCAGATGTGGCATTACGCTTCATAAGATTACTGAGATGGTAAGCATCTCATATGGACGAATACATAATATCTTGCTTGAAGTTCTAAAAATGAAAAATATAAGTGCGCGATGGGTGCCACGTTTGTTAACTCCAGACCAAAAACCTACGCGAAAGGACATTTCAAAATCGTGTTTGGAAAAGTTGCAGGACTTTTGGCATTATTTTATGACTGTAGACGAAACGTGGACCAACCATTATACCCTAGAGGCAAGACGGCAGTCAAAACAGTGAGTTGGCGAAGGTAAAAGCGCACCGAAAATAGGAAAATCAGTTTTATCGCCGGGCAAAGTGATGGTAACAGATTTTTGGGGCCATTTGGAAAAGGATAAAACTATGGCTGGTTCTTAGTACCCAACGTTACTGGACCGTTTGCATAGTAAATTTAACCAAGATTAGCAAGCAAAAAAGTGCTCCTTTACCAGGACAATGCACCTGCTCACACTTCGGTCGTTGCAATGGTAAAAGTGTACTAGCTGGGCTTCGAAATAGTTCCTCACTCACCCTATTCCCCAGATTTGGCTTCATGTGACTATTTTGGGGTTTCCTAACCTTAAAAATTGGCTTAAGGAGAAGAAATTCTCGTTGAATTGAGTTCGGAACAATTTTTGTTTGAGAGAATAAAATAATTGAAATGTTGAGAAATTATTTTTTGTTTTTGCAATTACCTTGTTTCTGTAATACTTTTCAATTTACCCTCGTATATACAGGTATGTATGGAGGTAACTTGGAAGTGGGTACTTAAACTTGCATGCAGTTTCCTTCTAAGCACCACCAGATTTTATGCTAATTTGATTGAAACTGGTTCAAAAATAAAGCAGATATTGTAAAAATAATATGAAAGTATTTTCTTTTCTTTTTATTCTTCTTCGTCCTCCCGTATATTGATACGATTGCCCGTTTGTATTTGTCACTCTGACGTTTTTCCGGTATACCATCGGTTTTTCATCGATATTTGTTTCGTTTTGTCTTGTTTTACACCTAGTCTTTTTGTATAAACCAATTTGGATATCCATCTGATGTTGTCACTTCTTTCTCCATTAAATAGAGTCCTGCCAGCTGTTACGTGCACTATTTCTATTTCTATTGTTTTTAGTACTTGTTTTGTTTGCGATGTTTCCGGTGAGGTTTCCGCCATGCACCTTAATATAGGTTTGTTTGTGGTGTTGTAATTTGGAATTTCCTTTGAAAGCGTTTCGTTATATTACATCGTTTAAGTCTACCGCTGGTTTCGTCACTTTTTCTGCTTGGTTTCACGCTTTTTTATCGATCACCACAACTTTGTATATCTATGCCGAGATATTCAAACTTAATTTATTATTATATAATTCTTTCATCCACAACAAGCTTACATATTACAGGTATTTTTCTACAAGGGTAAAAATGATCAATCTATGCGCATTAATGTCAGTGAGTAAAGTTACCCTCTTTTTTTCGTTAAAAATGTGTTCTTAACGCCTCGTGCGCAATTTATAAAATTTTCACAATGAACCAATATAAGTAATAAGCAAATATTTTTTTTTTTAGTTGTTAGGGAGATTTTGCAACACTTATTTTTCACATGCCTTTGTCCTTATCTTTATCTCAAGCATGCGCAGTATTAACACGAAGAGCATACTCTGGTAGAATTACAATAAGTTTAAAGTAAGGTTAGGTTACTATTCATCTTCTATAAACTTAGATTTTTTCATTCATTTCATGGTTAAGCACACCGGTTAGTAGTATTTGATGGGTCAACAAAAGTTTCTAAATTAAAGTTATGTCTAACAGGTTTCTACCACTTCCTTCAATATTTCCAAGTTAATACAAATGTGCAATAAATAAAATTTTATTTGAACAGTTATCATTGCACCAAATACTTTATTTTCTCAGTCGACGCGTGTTACACTAACTATGTTAGCATCATCAGTAAGTCGACAGTCGTGTTGATGCTCACATGGTTAAAGAAACGGGTGTCAGGTATAGAAATAAAGCGTTTGTTTTGGTCATGATAACTATTCTGTAATGCTATTGTGCCAAAGAATGCAAAATCCCAACATAATCTGAACACTAGTTAACTGTTGTTAGTTCAGGTTATTTGCAATAAAATATTTCAATTTTATTGTATTTTCTTAGGAGTTTGTATACATAAATTGTAAAAAAAACAGGCCCTACCAAAATAGTGATAAGAATAATGAACTTCAAATAACTTCACCTATGAGTTTCTAAGTTAGGGAAATCGTTATCCCTAATAAAGTTTTCTTTTAATTTGTTTCAATACTGTGTAAGCTTCAAACGGTGGGCACATGCTTCAACTAACGATAACAGCTTATATTTAATTTCTTCCCGTTACTATTGCGTATGCTTCAATTAAAGATAAAGACAGTGACCTGCCAAAATAAGCTTTGCAAAATTTATGTGTTATTGTTTACAGGGTTAACACTAATTGTACCATTCTACATGAACCAATATTAATTTATTTTACTATTATTATTTATTATTATTTATTCTTGAATCAACACGCAGCGTGTTAAACTATTCTGAGGGCAAAAGGATATTTATACTTTTATTTCCAATTTTGGTGAAATGTATTTAAACCTAAAGGTTAACTAAAAAATTGTGATGGGCAGGAAAAAGCAAGAATAATCAGATACCGTTACGTAGCGCCTTAAAAAGGTAAGTAATAAAAAAAAAGTTTTACTTACCTTCGCATTTTTAAGCAGAAAATTAGAGTTTGTTGCTTTGGTTATGCAGGACTTCTATGTTTTTGAATTAGCTATGCGATACTTTATCACCTTTTTTCCAATATCTTTCATACTTTTTTTAAATTTATGCTATTTTAAGCTGTTCTTATGTGATAACTGACATAATGACAATTATTGAAAAAGCGACATTTTAATATGTACCAATGTCAAATTTTACTTACTTACTTAATCCTTATGCCTTTCTACCCCTTAAGGAGTGCAAAGCCCGTGGAGTTGAGTTATTCTATAACTGTCTTTTCCATATTTCCTTCTACATCCTTCCATCCTGTTTAAATTGCCATTTACCTCTTTTGTTTCTTCTGTATTAGTTTCTTCTGTTTGTATGAGTTTTGTATCTTGTTCCGGTCTCTATGTTGATTTTTGTATGCTTTTCCCTCTAATTTTTTGCATCAATTTCCTTTCCTTTCTGTTTCAGTGATTCCTACATAGCGCATTTGTTGTTCTCCTGTCAGTTCATCCTATTTTCCGTTTATATCCCTATTATTCCGTGTTCTCAATCTAAAAACTCGATAATTATTTCCCATTTGTTTCTTCCTATCTATTTCTTTGATTATCTTCCTATTTGTATTCCTTTTACTAGTCCTCTCTTCCGTACCCTTTATCTTTGCAAGGGTCGTCGTCAATCTACCTATCTCTCTCCTTTTTCTCAGTTTTTTTACTTCATGGTCGTAGTATTCTTGGTTTGTTCTTTCAGTTTTTCTTCCTTAATGTCCCACTTATATTCTCTTCCTTCGAATTTTTGATATCCTATTTTCACCCTTTTTCCATTCTTTCTCTCGTTCTCTGCTTTGTTAAATTGTTTTTTATATAAACTCTCTCTCTTAGGTTCCTCAGTTTGTTTTTATTTTACATTACAGCTTCCTTATCTCCCGTGTTTCCAAGTTCTATTTTGTATATAATCGCTCCCATTTCTATCACATCCTTAATCTGTACTTTTGTGTCCGTACTCCTCTCCATAAAATATTCTACACCCATTTTCAGATCTGGTTAGCTACTCGCTTCACATCTCATTCCCGATATTACAATATTATTCCTTACGTTGTCTTTTTCCAGTCTACTTATCTTTAAATCCGTACTTTTCATGTTTTCTCTAATTATCTTATTTTCTTCTTTCAATACTTCATTCTCCTTCAACTCTTGTTGGTATCTCTTCTGATTTTGTTTTATATCCTTTATATCTGGCATTAGCTCTCTGATCGTTTCTATCAAATTGTCTATCTTATCTACTCTTTCGTTTTTCTCTTTCTGTGGTATTCTTATCAGCATTTTACTCTTCTTGAATAATCCCATTGGCTCTTCTTTTTCTTCGACTCTTCCTCTTTTCAAGTTTCGTGAGGTATAATCATCTCAATCCATTGTTCTTTCTGTTATCAAAACTTTACGTGTGTTCCTCGTATATTCCATTTTCAAACACGGGAGAAAAAAAATTGTTGTTTATATTTTTTATAACTGTAAACAGTAAAATGATCAAGGTCGTCGCTTATCATTTCGTTAGCTTCATACAATTTCACAAAATTATTTTCATAAATTTCGAAATTTTTTACTTATTGTCTTAATCTAACACTATACTTTGCTTTATTTCTAGTCCCCCTCGTTTGCAATCGACAAAACAACTAAATAGATCGAAACACTACCGTAATAATGCTCGTTGAACGAGTTGACTATTGCCGGGCATTCGATTCGCATGTACACACATCGCGGTCCGAAACTTAACTCTCAAATTTTAAGGAAGAAAAAATCAGAATAAAACAATAATTTAAATAAGTAAAAATAATTAAATGATGGTTCAGTTTATGACTGAGAGCCAATTAAGCATAAATATACTAAAATGTAATCTTTATTATTTTACTTGGTATTCTTTAGTTTTACCTCACTATTATAAACTTATTTCTCGCATCTTTTTTTAAAAATTTACCTTTCAGGGCGTCATTTCGAAAAATAATCAGTTGACAGTCGCATTAATTCAGCAACAGCAATAACTATAGCTCAATGATCTCATTGATTAAGAGGCTACTGAAAGTTTCTTCTTCAATAACCTCTTCCATTTATGATACTCATTTGATTAAGTATCACAATTTTATATTGGAAGATAAACATGTTTTTAGTTCTAACAATGGAAGTATTTATAATACTTCTTTATTAAAAACTTGTTATATTATAAGAAAACTATAAACTTAAAGAATCTAATTTTTTGTTGTTACAAAAATCATGTTTATTAACTTGAAAGCTTAAATGATTAGAAAGCTTGAAAAAGTTAAAGAGAAAATTTCCCTCGTCACACTCTAGCCTATAAAACGCTTATCATCGTTTATCTCTAATCCCGCTAACATTACCACTAAAAATATGAATTATGAAGGCCATCAAAGAGATTAAGCGAATGATACTCACATTAAGGTAAAGAAATAATTTCCTAGAAAGTTATCAAACACATAACAAAAAATATTGCCTCTTGTCTTATCTGTTCAGAACTTTCAAGGGTAATTCCTTTAAATAAATCTCTGAGCGCGATAATTATTTTACAAGATTACTGTGTGACGGGCTTTGATATCTGGCAGCTATCAGCATATGCGTAAAATGTTAAATACTACTTTATTGAAAACTCTTTTAGTTTCCATGTATCCAAACCTGTTTTGTCAATATACGAGGGTTGTATCATAAGTACCCTGGCTCGGCCAGAGATGACGCTACTACTATTTAATAAATTATATTTTTCGTAAATATAACCTTTCACAAGAATCCTATTAAAGTCGTTGCGTGATTTAGTTTGTGAGTGCCAGCCATTTAAATTTTGAAAAATGTTTTCTAAGGGTTAAAGGTAGTTGTTTTTTGGACCAAAAATAATACTTAACCTAATTAAAACAAGTCCTTATGAAAACGTAATAAAATCCATTATCTAAAATGATAGCTGAAGTAAAAAACTCTTTGAAAAAATGTAAGAACCTTATCGTCAACTCGCTAAAATGTAAATTAAACATGAGTAAAAACTCTTTAGAATCCATTAACAAAGCTAAAGATCCAGTTTTAATATCTTTTGACATCAATCCTGTATTCGCTAGTGTACCAATATCATAAACCCTGCAATAACTCCAGAAATTGCTTAGAATGAATGACCTCGAAGAAAAAATTATTCATGAATATTTACGTAACGTAAATAATTTTCAATATAACAATCAATTTTTAGTTAAAAAAACACGATAGCTATGGATAATTGCTTATCATCTTCGTAGCCAATTTGTTCATGAGTAAGTTTGAAACCAAGGCAAGTCAAAAATGTAAGTACTTTTCAAGAGTATGGTATAGGTCTGTGATTATGTATTAGCGATTTTCAAAACAAAACTTTTGTTATTTTACAACAATAAAAAAAAATTGAATACGTGATAAAATACTTGTTTTTAAAAAATAAAACGAATGATCAGATAAAAGCGGAACTCAGTGTCGTTTATGGGGACTCTGAAGTTTCGTTATCGACCATAAATTATTGGAGAGCTGAATTCAAACGCGGCCGTACAAGCATTTTTGATGAAGAACGTCCAGGTCGTCCAAATGAGGTCACCACATCAGAAATGATTGAAAAAAATCCACGCTACAGTGAGATTACTGAGACTGTGGGCATCTGAATAGAATAGGTGCAGAATATTTTAACAACTCATTTGAATATGAGAAAGCTTTCCGCGATTGCTCACAATTAA
This sequence comes from Pachyrhynchus sulphureomaculatus, assembly GCA_019049505.1. Lineage (NCBI taxonomy): Eukaryota > Metazoa > Arthropoda > Insecta > Coleoptera > Curculionidae > Pachyrhynchus > Pachyrhynchus sulphureomaculatus. Next base: position 219,810,310 of record CM032446.1, read on the forward strand.
CAATAAAGACGCACGTGTGTCAACTTTAAAAGAATGTTTGGCGATGTTAAAGCGCAATCGGAATGATTTTTGGCGTCGATTCATAACTGTTGACGCAACATGGAGTCATCACAGCACAGAAACGACCAAAGAACAGTCCAAACAGTGGGTTTTCCATGGCGAGTCGGTGCCAAAGCGAGTTTATCGGTCTACAAAGTCATGGCCACAGTGTTTTGGGATGCACGCGGCATAATCCACGTCCCTTAAAAAGGGCAAAACGATTACTGAAGAGTATTATGTTAACTTATTGGATCATTTCAACCATGCTATAAAAGAAAGACGTCCGCATTTGGCGAATCAAAAAAATACACGCGTGCACACTTGTATCATCACCATGACAAAATTCCATGAGTTAGGATACCAATTGCGTCCACATCAACCATATTCACCAGATTTAGCTCCCAACAATTATTTCCTGTTTCCGAATATGAAAAAATGGCTCGGCGGAAAAAACTTTGGCTCAAGCGATGAGGTGATTGCTGAAACAGACGCTTATTTTGAAGGGTTGGAGAAATCGTATTTTTAGATGTGATACAAAAGATAGAAAAACGTTGGACTAAGTGTATCGAGAAAGAAGACTATGTTGAAAAATAAAATTAATTTTACACTTAAAAACGTTTTTTTTTGTCAATGCCAGGTACTTATCACACAACCCTCGTAAAATTTTAATACCGAAAGTCTTAAGAATAAAACGAAAAATGTTACTTTTTTCTCTAATAAGCAAATCCATTATTTTACACCTACAATATTTTTTTATGTAATTAATTTGTTAATTTACATTTACACTCTTCATAATTAATTTCAAATTTGATATCAGCAAAATAGGTTTAGTAACATGCAAACATTTTGAGCAGGGAAATTTAAATGAAGCTCTATAAAATCTGATAGTTCACGTTCATTGAACGGCGACAAAATCTCATTAGTGTATTATAAAGTATAGCTTTTCATCTTATCTGTCTCGAACTTTTATGGGTACTATTGCTCAATTATCGTAAAAGGTACAAAGCGCAACTCATTATTAAATTTTTGGCATCTGCGGTATTTCTTCAGATGTTTGAATAAGGCAGCAGGACGCTGAAACAGGGCTATAAGGTGGATATTGTAACTCTTCGAATCCATAGCCTGATGGCTAAATCTCTCTCTCAATCCTTTCACCCCAATAGGAATATCGGTGATGCTATGCAGTTGTGGCTTCAACAGTCATTCTCTAGGCATCTCGATCCTGTGGGACCTAACTTGACTCGTGCATACCCATACCAAGAAGAGATCTTACTTGGTCGGACCATCTTATTGATCTTCTACCTTCTACCTTTCCCGTTACTACAAGCTTTTCCAATGCATCCATTTTCCTCATAATGTAATCAAAATATTTCAGGTGCTGTCTATTAATTCTATTTGAAAGTTGGTCATTTATACTAACCTCCTCGAAAATAGATATTAGTGCGGTGTTCGGTATATGATACTCAGAGGATTCTTCGATATGCCCACATCTCAAACGCATCAATTCGTCTTTTGTCAGCTTGTTTAATGGTCCATGTTTCCGATGCGTAAGTTACTATGGGAAATATAAGACTGAATAGCAATCTTTACTTTGTGTTTCTTGTGACAGCTGGGTCTTTCCAGATCTTAGTGAGTTTGATCGTCGAGTTGCTAGCCATAGTCTTCTTACTTCCGCTTCACAGCCACCATTGTGAGTTATGACGGATCCCAAATAGTTGAAATGTTCTACAACAGTGAAACCAGCAATTTCATTTATGTGTGATAGATCTTCATTATTCATCATTATTTTGGTTTTCGCTCTATTAATTGTCAATCCATAGTTTTTACTACTGATTTTAAGGCGTTCCATAAGTGATTCTAGGTCTTGTGATCACGTTGCAAGCATGTGGAATGGATGGGCAAATAGATTGTGTTAATTTTGTTGTTGATTTTTACATAAAAAAAGAAACGCTAAAATCTAATATGACTCTTCGCAAGGCCCGAGACTGGAGCCATGCCACAAAATAAACCGCCAATGATCAATCATGCGTCGTTCAAGTAAATCGCCTTTGTAAACAAACGGAGTAAAATTAAGTTTAACTTTCTATTTAAGTTTGTTCAGGTTTTACTTTACTTTCATTATGAAGATATGGGATAATTAAACTCTGAAAAACGTAGAGATTATTATATGTAAATTTAACAAAGATAAAACAATGCCTTTTCGGGAAAAGGGGTTTGATTTAGAATGCGACCTTTTATGATTATCTTCTTTCAATGGATAACATATTTGCATAATTAATATTGAACATTAAGAGTAAATCTTTCGGAGTGGCATAACTTGCCCTTTCGAACCTCGAGGCGGCTTGAGACCGCCATATTCGTATTCAGCTCCATTTTCATATATAAATCGACTAAAAAATTAACGACAAAAAACACACCGTTTTCTCATCTCATACCATTCTTTCTTATATTCTACAGAAGTAAGATAAATAATACTCTTGGTAGTATGTTCCCAGTGAATATTTTAATTATAAATATTTGTTTATCTAGTGCGAGGATAAAACTAATGAAAGAAAAAAATTATAGACCAGGAGGGCGACCTGAAACTGACCTGTCGATTAACCGTTTGTCTAGGTATTCATTCTATTGGGCGAATCGAATAAAAGCATTTAACGTTGATTTTGCGGCCCCCGTGCCCTGGAATGCCCAGATAACGCCCAAAATGCTACATTCGAAAATCGACCGTCGGTTAACCACTTGTATAAAGTGCCATAACATTTGTTGATACTAAAAAAGTCGAGCGCCACAAAAGGCAGACGTCGCCGAGACCGGATCCAGCTTTAGGGCCCAAAAAACATCGATCCAAAAATGGACGGTCATTTAACCGTTAATAATAAATTTAGTTCAGGTACCTGCAAAAGGTAGACGCCGTCAATACTGGAGGATGAAGCTGGACCCGCTTTTTTTCCAGCCAAAAACGGTCGTTTTTCGAGTTTTTTGAACTTTTTTAGTGTCAATAAATGTTATGGTACTTGATTCAAGTGGTTAAACGATAGTCCATTTTTGGTTGTAGCATTAAGGGCTTGATCTGGGTATTTCAGGACACGGGGGCTGCAAAATCAACAGTAAAGGCTTTTATTCGACTCGCCCGATAGAATTAACAACTAAGCAGACGGTTAGTCGACAGGTCAAAATTTCGGGTCTCCCTCTTGGTCTATTAATATAAAATATGGAAAGTTTTTGGTAATTTACCTGATTTACACAGACATTTACATCATTGAGGGAGCATTCCAAACATCTGATCAGGTTAAGTCATTTTAACTACTTAAATTATGTTAAGACGGATATACCCAATATAGCAAAAATGTTTGCTTTTTGTAGCATCAAGGGGTCGTGATAACTTACTATTAACACACAAACGGCAAATAACTGTAAATATGTTCTTCTGCATATTTCTACAAAAACCTTTGCCAACTTACTTTCAGATCTGGAGTGCAGTAGCTGAGCTAGACGGCACTTTTTGTAACCAAATACGCTGGTCTGGCACTACCTCTCTATCTCTAGTATTTCATTAGTTTTTAAGATCGAACTTTTTCCTCAAATTATGAGAAAATCTCTAATGGTCTGTTGCTTTAAATCTAGTTATAGGACTTTGGTAAATAATGACTAACCCGTTTCCAAACGTTTCATATTAGCCAAGATCTTTGAACAGGCTAGTTCTCAGCACTTATTTTTCTTTGTAAAAAATTATATTGCCATATCTTAGTATGGTTTTACCAAAGTAAATCTATCTAGAATTATTTACCATAAGTAAAATAATAAAGAATGAGAATACTGCAGGATCTTTTTTATGTAGAGAGTCATATATTTCTTCCTTTTATGTGTTTGTTCCATAGTTAGTTACTTATTCTTTAGCCCCCTTGTTATTTCATTTAACTTTTCAGATTCTATGTCTTCGTTTAGATCTGTGTCCTGGGGTTTTTTATTACGATATTTTTTAATTACGCTTGTTACATTTTCGTCCTTAAGTTGTCGCATGTCGTATATGTTTTTCTGTTTTCTTTTTAATTTTTTCTAGATAATTCTTAGAATCCAATTGGGGAACTAGAGACTTCGGAATTTTTCGCTCTGAACTTTGCCATTATGATTTTAATTAGATATATTCAATTTGAATCATTAATGCAGTAGTTTACTATTTCCTTCTGCATTTCCATGCCGTTGACGACTTATGTAGTTCATCCGCCTTTAAGGGCGATTTCTCACCCTGACGACAAGAGAGTGCCCTATTGCTAGTTTTGGTCCGCCTCACGTATTTGATTTCCTTGTTACAACTTATATCTGAGTAGCATTTCCCTATCCGCTATCCGGGGATGCCGATGAAGGGCTAACAACCCCTCTCTAAGTTTATAGAAGCTAAATACTAACCTAACCTTGCAATTCCTTCGCGTTAATACTGCTCATGCTTGAGATAACGATAAGGACAAAGGCATGTAAAAAATAAGCGTTGCAAAATCTCTCTAATATAAGTTAGAGAATTTACCTTTATCATTAATCTTTTGACAGAAACCTGTCCGGTCTTAACATGTTTTTAATGGATAACATGTTATTTATACATAAAAAAAAATTCAGTTGCTGAATTTATTTACATGTGAACAAAAAAACTTCTACCATCATAACAATATTTTGAGCACGTATTTCTATTCACAATTTATGAAGCTTCGTTAAAAATTCTTTTTTTTTTTTGGGTCAGAACGAATTTATTACATAACATGTTTAAGTCAACATCCGGTTTATTGAAAAGAAAAATGTTTTCACTTTTGGTGAAAGATAAGGGTTCTGTGGGGCACTTTATTAAAATGATAAATAAGCAACATACTCAAAGAAAATGAAATGACACGATATAGCCCTTTTTTGAACAATATTAATATAAATAAACTGCCTGGGGGAATGAGATGGAGAATCCTAATAAAAATAAATTATTTATACGAAGAAAAATAAATAGTGGCTTACCAGACAAAAGCAGATTTAGTCCTTGTATTAAAAGTACGGAAGGTCCAAGAAAATGGATAACCCAGGTGTGTATCTATCACCAAAATAGGACATGCCATGTTCCTTTTAAAAACTACTCAGCTAGTTTAGTTGAAGATGACAATATGTGTGTGACATCTTGCCACAGAATTACAGCAGTACAGTCTTAAAAGATATATTAACTAATTAAGATCAATATAATGTAATAATGCTATTTCAGCGTTTTAGGCGTCCATAAATCAATTTCCTAAAAGTTGTAGGAAAAATTTGCTACCTAACAATGTTGAATAGGCATAGAAAAATAAACAACCCCTCCTCAGTCGGAATATGATCGTCGTTCTCAGTGTTCGTTTCTGTTCTCGGCATTTGTTACACAGTTACTTAAAAAAGTGATTTTTCTTTTTTTGGAGTTTATCTTGAAGAAAATTGTGTTGGATTCGAATATTACAGGGAGGACCGCATATACCGGGTGACACAGCCAATATGTAAACCCTGTAATTTTTTTTATTTTGAAAGTTACATATTTGCATTTTTAAATACCAGAATAGGACATTATTAGGATTTTTTATCACTTAAGAAATATTTTTAACTACTTTCAGTTTGACCAGAAGTGACTGCAACTTTATAATTTTTAATGGAACTCTACATATTTTTTTATCAATTTCAATTCGCTTTGAAATTCTCTTTCCAACGACGTATCAAAAGATGACATTTGTTTGACAGGTGACCGGAAAAAATTGATTTAAACTCTTAGACTTAGGCGGCCATGGCGGATATACTAGCAATTGTTTTTGTTTGTTTTATCTCACTTTGGGAAGAATTTATGACTATTCATTTATCATGATATTTTCGCGAGTCTAAGTGGTTCCTACAAAATTTTATGCTTTACATTCAGTTACAGAATTTTCTCTTTAAACAATGATCAATATCACCGAAATTGAGATAGGAACACATATTTTTTTATATATAACCTATTTACACATTACAGGTTTTTTGCCAACATACATCTAACAGAATTATCTAACGCCAATTGGATTTATTATTATTTTCAGAAAATAAAAAACCTATTTATTAGATAAATATTTAAATGCAAATAATAAATAAATAGTCTTAAATTCATTCCAAAGTGAGATAAAACAAATAAAAACAATTGTTAGTATATTCGCTATGACCGCCTAAGTCTAAGAGTTTAAATCAGTTTTTGCCGGTCACCTGTCAAACAAATGTCAACTTGTGATACATCGTTGGAAAGAGAATTTGAAAGTGAATTGAAATTGATATGGAAAATATACAGGGTTCTATTAAAAATAAGAAAGTTGCAGTCACTTCCGGTCAAACCGAAAGTACTTAAAAATATTTCTTGAGTGATAAAAAAGCTTAATAATGTCCTATTCTGGTATCTAAAAATGCAAATATGTAACTTTCAAAATAAAAAAATTACAGCCTGTTACATTTTAGTTACATGTTAGCTGTGCCACCCGGTATATTGATCATTTTTAGGTATTTTTTTAAATTAATTAGTAAGGTCACTTGCAGTTGTTATCTGAAACCGGTTTTTCGGTATTAAAAAAAGGTATTTGTTATACTTCAGGGTGCGTCCCAGTGATTTTATTAGTTTTAGCAGAAAAAAGAGTATTTGCACTAATCAAATATTAGCCGTGATTTCCCCTGAAATCGAGGTTTTCATGGTCTTTAAAGTAGACGGTGAAAACTACGTGGTATTTTGTATTTATAAATAAAGTCGACTTGAAAAAATTTGCACGCTATGGATTTGAGACCGCCAAAAATTATGTGGAGTTGTATCCCTGGCATTCCATGACTCCTACGATGCCCAAAACATTAATTCAAGTCACAACATTAATGGAAAAGGCACTTTTGCCCATTGAATTACTTCCGAAAAAGTAGCAGAGGCGCGAAACAAGCATTTTCACCTGTACCGGCTAAGTTTTGCTAGGCCAAAACCCAAAAAAAGATCTATGTCGTTTAGTAAAAAAGCAATACAAATGGTTATTTCGGCTGAACCCAATATTGACGACGAAAGTTCCGAAGAAGAAGAGAATTTCGCGGACGAATCTGCAGAGAAAGCGGACGAGGAGACGTGGGATTCTTCATCGTGAATAATAATTTTTGTAATTTTTATTTAAGTCTACATGTTTTTTTCTCAATATACTGTCTTTTATATATTAAAACTAGCCGGGCCTGCGGCTCCGCTCGCGTGGACTTGGTTCACTACTATCGTCACTGCTTATTCCTTATGTTACCTAACGTAATAAAATATCTCCCATTATTTCCCCTTATCTCCCAATATTTCTCCTTATCTCCCATTATCTCTACATAATTTCCATTATCTAGGCTTATCTCTGCTTATCTCCCATTATTTCTCCTTATCTCCCATTATTTCTCCTTATCTCACGTTATTTCTCATTATCTAGGCTTATCTCGACTTATCTCGCAATATTTCTCCTTATCTCCCACTATTTCTCCTTATCTCCCATTATCTCACCATAACTCCAATTATCTAGACTTATCTCTGCTTATCTCCCATTATTTCTCCTTATCTCCCATTATACTTATTTCCCATTGTCTCCCCTTATATCCCATTATCAAGGCTAATCTCGACCTATCTCCCATTATTTCTCCTTATCTCCCATTATCTCTACATAATTTCCATTATCTAGGTTTATCTCTGTTCATCCCCCATTATTTCTCCTTATCTCCCATTATCTCACCATAACTCCCATTATCTAGACATATCTCTGCTTATCTCCCATTATTTCTCCTTATCTCCCATTATACTTATTTCCCATTGTCTCACCTTATATCCCATTATCAAGGCTTATCTCGACTTATCTCCCAATATATCTCCTTATCTCCCATTATCTCTACATTCCTTATGCTACCTATCGTAATAAAATATAGCCTATAATCTGGCCGGAGAACATATGCATGTTTTTAAAAAAACGTACGAAAATCGGATAAGTGGTTCTCCAGTGATAAGCGCACTAACGAACAGACTGACAGACAGAGATACGTTGCATTTTATATATATTATAGATGTAATAAAATATATATCTATAACCTGGTCAGAGAACATATGTATGAATTTAAAAAATCACGTAAATCGGATAAGTGGTTCTCGAGGGATAAGCGCACTAACCGACAGACAGACAGACAGAGACACGTTGCATTTTATATATTATAGATATAGATTATTATTATTATTATTATATAACCTGGCCAAAGAATATATGTATGAATTTAAAAAAAGACAGGTAAATCGGATAAATGGTTCTCGCGTGATAAACGCCCTAATGGACAGACAGACAGAGAGACATTGCATTTTATATATATTATAGATTATAGATATTCTCTGCTACATAATATTGTTCCATATTTAATGGTTTAGGCTGTGTATTGCAAACGAACGCGCTAGCGGCAAACTTTTTTCCGACTTCATTCACTATTTTACGTCACTGCTCATTTCTTATGCTACCTATCGTAATAAAATATAGCCTATAACCTGGCCAGAGAACATATGTATGTTTTTAAAAGAAAAAAAGTACGTAAATCGGATAAGTGGTTCTCCAGTGATAAGCGCACTAACGGACAGACAGACAGACAGACAGACAGAGAGACGTTGCATTTTATATATATTATAGATGTATTTTTCTTCAAAATATGCACTCAAAAAAGCTTTCAGTACTATATTTAGAAATAAAGCCCGATTTAAAATATTTAAAAAGAAGGACATAATTTTGGCCACATAAAACCCTGAAATGTGCGACGGGGAAAGGAAGATACTGTACAAGGTGAGTCAACGATAGAGTAAAGTTCATTATCTCATTTGTTTCATGAATGACGAAAAAATGTTAAATACAATAGTTTTAGGGAATGTTAAGGTGCACAATTTAGAATTATTTTTGAGTATACAAGGTACTTCAAAAAAGTGTGACCGATATAACATATGTTTTTTTAAATGGAACATTGTATTTTCTAATTTATTATTAAATTCTGCGTAAAATTTTATAACTTTTTCATTAATAATGTTATATACCTAAACCTACTAGTTTTTCTAATAATTCAATTTTTTAAAAAAAAAAAATACTAGTTTTCAGTTTTGTAAAAAATTGCCAGTAGCGCCATTGGTTCTGAAAGTGGATTACTCATAATTGGTACGAGGGTTCTATAGAGATGAAAAAAAGATATATGTAAAGAAATTGGATTTAGATGCTACAGGGCGTTCAAAATAAATTTGTACATTTCGACTATTTTAAATTGAAGAATCTCAAATTTTTTAAATGGCACAGCCTGTATATTATTATTTTTTCTGATAGATTTTACAAAACTGTCCAACTTTTATTAAGTATGTCATATACCTACTTCTAATAGTTTTCGATTTATTTTGAATTTTTAAATTTTTACCCTTGTTTTACGGTATAACATCATACTTAATATAAAATGTAAAATCTATCAGAAAAAATAATAATATATTTTTTTTTTTCATCTCTACAAAACGCTCGTACCAATTATGAGTATTCCAGCTTCAGAAACAATGGCGCTACTGTCAATTTTTTTACAAAACCGAAAACTAGTATTTTTTAAAAAAAAATTGAAATATTAGAAAAACCACTAGGTTTTGGTATATAACACTATTACTAAAAAACTTATAAAATTTTACGCAAAATTTAAAAATAAATTAGAAAATAGAATGTTCCATTTAAAAAAAACATATGTTATATCGTCCACACTTTTTTTAAGTACCCTGTATACTCAAAAATAATTTTAAACTGTGCACCTTAACATTTCCTAAAACTATTCTATTTTACATTTTTTTTTTTTCCCGAAACAAATGAGATAATAAAATTTACTCTATCGTTGACTCACCCTGTACTGTTAATTGCCATTGACGAATAGAGAGAGAAATATATTAAACGGGCTTATTTTGATGATGCAAACTCTAAGTAAATCTTGAAACGCGCGTTATGTAACAAGAAGACTTACAGTTATTTACTGCCAAAACATGATACCTTACGATATTAATTGGTTCCTTAATGCTTTGAGCGATTACTGAATAATTTGTCGTGGGAGATATGTCGGGCTGACTTAATATTTATTAATAAGGATGTGTATAGTCCGGTTTTTTTCAGAGTTACATTTTGGAGGGGACAAATTCCTAAACTGTCAATGTTGCTCAAAGTTTGATATTAAACTTTGGTTTTGTCAGTAAATATCAATAAGTTAAAGCTATTATTGTAACAAGAAAATAGCTTCAAAACAGCTTAAATTGATAAAAAAAAAGAATTACAGAGAGGTACATCTAATTCAAAAACATAACATAGCCTTTGTTCCGTAAAACTTGAAGCCATCTAGCTTATGTAACACATCTTTGGAACAACGCAATTGAACACTGGAGAGGATTTCGAGCGGTTGCTTTTGATATATCCCAGCCATTCGTTCGTGTTTGGCACGATGGATTGTTGACTAAGCTACGCTTTTCCAGTATGTCTGAAAAGTGCTATTTATGGCTTTTAGGGTTCCTCAAAGAGCGTTCTTTCCAAGTGGCAATCGACGGGTTTCTTTCTAACACCTTCACTATCAACTCCGGTGTGCTCCAGGGCTTCATATTGTCTGTAACGCTCTTTCTCAAATATATTAACGATCTGCTAGAAAAGACCAGAAATCCAGTCTACAGCTTTGAAGATGAAAGTACGCTTATCTCATCATTTAATTTGAACGCTTGAACAACGGCTACTCATGCAAGCAGGTAGCAGGAAGTCGTTTAACTTAACAAAGACTGGAAGAAATTCTATCTTGGGGTGACAGTAACCAAGTAGAATTTAACGCTCCAAAAACCCCGATGGCAGTTATTTCTAAAAAAGTTAACATTGTTGAACCCGACAGTTATTTAAAAAAGTGATTTTTCTTTTTTTGGAATTTATATTGAAGAAAATTGTGGTTGATTTGAATATTACAGGTAGGACTGCATATATGTTGATCATTTTTAGGTATTTTTTTAAAAATAATTAGTAGTGTTACTTGCAATTGTACGAAACTGGTTTTTTCGGTATGAAAATAAGGTATTTTTTATACTTCAGGGTGCGTCCTAGTGATTTCATTAGTTTTAGCAGAAAAAGTAGTATTTGTACTAATCAAATATTAGCCGTGATTTCCCGTGAAATCGAGGTTTTCATGATCTTTAAAGTAGACGGTGAAAACCACGTGGTATTTTGTATTTATAAATAAAGTCGACTTGAAAAAATTTGCACACTATGGATATGAGACCGCCAAAAATTATGTGGAGTTGTATCCCTGGCATTCCATGACTCGTACGATGCCCAAAACACTAATTCAAGTTACAACATTAATGGAAAAGGCACTTTTGCCCATTGAATTACTGTCCGAAAAACAAGCAGAGGCGCGAAACAACCACTTTCACCTGTACCGGCTAAGTTTTGCTAGGCTAAAACCCAAAAAAAGATCTATGTCGTTTAGTAAAAAAGCAATACAAATGGTTATTTTGGCTGAACTCAATAATGACGGCGAAAGTTCCGAAGAAGAAGAGAATTTCGCGGACGAATCTGCAGAGAAAGCGGACGAGGAGACGTGGGATTCTTCATCGTGAATAATGATTTTTATAATTTTTATTTAAGTCAACATGTTTTTTTCTCAATATACTCTTTTTATATAATAAAATGTATTTTTCTTGAAAATATGCACTCCAAAAAGCTTTCAGTACTATATTTAGAAATAAAGCCCGATTTAAAATATTTAAAAACAAGAACATAATTTTGGCCACATAAAACTCTGAAATGTGCGACGGGAAAGATAGAGTAAAGTTCATTATCTCATTTGTTTCATGAATGACGAAAAAATGTTAAATACAGTAGTTTTAGAGAATGTTAAGGTGCACAGTTTAAAATTATTTTTGAGTATACAGGGTACTTCAAAAAGGTGTGATCGATATAACATACGTTTTTTAAATGGAACATTGTATTTTCTAATTTATTTTTAAATTTTGCGTAAAATTTTATAACTTTTTTATTAATAATATTATATATGTTACCTTAACCTAGTAGTTTTTCTAATAATTCAATTTTTTTTTTAAAAATACTAGTTTTGTAAAAAATTGCCAGTAGCGCCATTGTTTCTGAAGGTGGATTACTCATAATTGGTACGAGCGTTCTATAGAGATGAAAAAAAAGGTATATGTAAAGAAATTGGATTTAGATGCTACAGGGTGTTCAAAATAAATTTATACATTTCGTCTATTTTAAGTTGAAGAATCTCAAATTTTTTAAATGGCACACCCTCTATATTATTATTTTTTCTGATAGATTTTACAAAACCCTCCAACTTTTATTAAGTATGTCATATACCTATTTCTAATAGTTTTCGATTTATTTTGAATTTTTCAGTTTTTACCCTTGTTTTTAATACAATTACGCTATAACATCATACTTAATATAAAATGTAAAATCTATCAGAAAAAATAATAATATATCTTTTTTTTTCATCTCTAGAGAACGCTCGTACCAATTATGAGTATTCCAGCTTCAGAAACAATGGCGCTACTGGCAATTATTTTACAAAACCGAAAACCGAAAAAATTGAAATATTAGAAAAACTACTAGGTTTAGGTATATAACATTATGAATAAAAAAGTTATAAAATTTTACGCAGAATTCAAAAATTAATTAGAAAATAGGATGTTCCATTTAAAAAAAAAAAACATTTTATATCGTCCGCACTTTTTTGAAGTACCCTGTATACTCAATAATAATTTTAAACTATGCACCTTAACATTCCCTTAAACTATTGTACTTAACATTTTTTCGTCATTCCTGAAACAAATGAGATAATGAACTTTAATCTATCGTGACTCACCCTGTACTGTTATTTGCCATTGACGAATAGAGAGAGAAATATATTTATCGGGGATACTGCTGCTTATTTTGATGATGCAAACTCTAAGTAACAACGTTACGTAACAAGAAGACTTACAGTTATTTACTGCCAAAACATGATACCTTACGATATTAATTAGTTCCTTAATGCTTTGAGCGATTACTGAATAATTTGTCGTGGGCGATATGTCGGGCTGACTTAATATTTATTAATGAGGATGTATATAGGTTTTTTTCAGAGTCACATTTGGGAGGGGACAAATTCCTAAACTGTCAATGTTGCTCAAAGTTTGATATTAAACTTTGGTTTTGTCAGTAAATATCAATCAGTTAAAGCTATTATTGTAACAAGAAAATAGCTTTAAAACAGCTTAAAATAATAAAAAAAAGAATTATATTGTACATCTAATTCAAAAACATAACATAGACTTTGTTTCGTAAAACTTGAAGCCATCTAACTTATGTAACACATCTTTGGAACAACGCAAACGAACACTGTGGAGAATTTCGAGCGGTTGCTTTTGATATATCCGAGCCATTCGATCGTGTTTGGCACGATGGATTGTTGACTAAGCTGCGCTTTTCCAGTATGTCTGAAAAGTTCTATTTATGGCTTTCAGGATTCCTCAAAGAGCGTTCTTTCGTGGCAATCGACGGGATTCTTTCTAACACCTTCGCTATCAACCCCGGTGTGCCCCAGGGCTTCATATTGTCTTCTATGCTTTTCCTCGATTATATTAATGATCTGCTGGAAAAGGCCAGGAATCCAATCTACAGCTTTGCAGATGAGAGTATGCTTATCTCATCATTTACTTTGAACGCTCGAACATCGGCTACTCACGCAAATATCCGCAGATAGCAGGAAGTCGTTCAACTTAACAAGGACTTGGAAGAAATTCTATCTTGAGGTGACAGTAACCAAGTAGAATTTAACGCTCCAAAAACCCAGACGGTAGTTTTTTCTAAAAAAGTTAACGTTGCTCAACCCGACATAGTCGTGTCGGGGCACTTTATTCCTATAGCATCGTCACTCAATTTGTCTTGGCATGAACATGTTGCAAGCATAGCAAAGACAGCTTCTTAGAAGCTGGGAATATTATTTCTAACTAGAAAGCTTTACACTCCACATCAACTGTTAATTTTATATAAAGCGCAAATTTGACCAACAATGGAATGCTGCTCCCATGTTTGGGGCTCTGCTCCCAAACATGCACTGCTTTTGTTGGATTCTGTTCAGAAGAGAACTGTTCGCCTAATTGGAGACCCGGAACTGGCCAGCAACCTTGATTTGTTGGAACATCGAAGAACGGTTGGCCACTTGAGTCTATTCTACAAGTATTTTCATGAAAAGTGTTCGAAGGATGTGGCCCGCTTAATTACTCCCAGAGCGGTGCATGTTAGAAGTACACGTCGCGCTAATAGTTCACATCTGTCTGAGGTTCAGCTTGTTACTCCTCGTACAACCCTTTTCAAGCAGTCTTTTATATGAAGAACCTCATCCCTTTGGAACAATTTGCCCAGGACCGTGTTTCCGACCAAGTACAATTTACAGCGATTCAAGACCAACGTTAATCGCTTTTTCCGCACACGTGTCGCTCATTTAGCGCTTTAGGGTTTTCCCTACAGCACGTGTGCTAGACCCATAAAAACAATTATTATTTAGAGATTCTATATCATTTAAAAAAAAATTATAAGAAATATTATTTTAAACCAGAACATAAGAAAAATATAACACTAGTAACAGTTTTATTTTCTGATCTGATATATTTTTAGTTAACGTTTGTATTTAAGTACATTTTACCAAAATTACAAATCAAAACATAAATATCTCTTTACCAACAGTAGAAAAATTTGATTCCCCCTATAAGAAAACGAACCTCAAAATCCAATCTAAGTTGGTATCACATGAAACAAATCCTAGGCAATCCTTCAGTGTATAAGCCTTGCGGGATTGTGTAATTTTTAAATGGCATGTACAATAGAAGATGTTGATTTAAATTATGTTCTAGATATTTCACGGACATATGTACCTTTTTCTAAAAATAAAACCGCAGTCACTGTCAGATTCATATTTACCTAAAAACTTTTGTAAAATTAAATCACTCTGTTTTGTTTGGCTATTTAAATTACTACTTCTAAGTCTATTAAACAAAGTGGCTATATTTGTGACAAAACCTGTGTATAACTGGGAATAAAATGTAGCATATATATATATATATATATATATATATATATATATATATATATATATATATATATATATATATATATATATATATATAGACATATATATAATTTCGTAAAGATTTGTATAATAGTTTCTGTATGTTACCAGAACAAATAGGTAGAGCATACAAATGGTTGGTACAACTTTTTTACCGATTATAGAAAAATGTGGGATAATTGGCCTTAAGGATCGTAGATGTCCAGTCCAAGAGGATCTAAATACTGTTCACGCCCTAAGCTACATGAAAAAATAAAGTCTATACCAGATAACGAGAATCTGAATTAAATTTAAATATGAGATAAAACAAATAGAAAGAAAATAGATAAAAAGTTAAATTTTAAATAAGTATTTATGAACGAACAGCAATAGGTGAGAAGGGAGGAAATAAGTAGAAAATGGGAAAACTTAGAAATGTGGCATAGAGAAACATAAGATCTAGTTACACAATATTATAAATCCATTAGAATCGTTGCAAGTGAAGTCAATTTTTCTTTATCGATTTTTTAAATGTAAATTTGGATTAAATATAATCAGCAGTGCCTAAAGAGTTGAAAAGAATCGCTATATTACATATCTAATCATTTGATTATTTCTTTTTGGGTGCTCTAAAACTGGAGAAAACATTTACAATCTGTTCTAAAAGATATCTTTTTCATAAATAAGGTATATATATACATATATATATATATATATATATATATATATATATATATATATATATATATATATATATATATATATATATATATATATATATATATATATATATATATATATATATATATATATATATATATATATATATATATATATATAAACTAGCCACCCGTTCCGATTTCGCAGGAGAGTTGTTGTTTTGTTACTGTTTAACTCTTCGTTATAATTTAGTGTAGACAAAAATAGCATGCCTAAAATATTTTTCTAAGATAGTTTAAAATATTTCTTTATACACCACCATATCTTCCCTGGGTACCAAACAGTCCTCGTGAAACATTCTGTCCATTAGTAGCCAGAAAATCCGTTAAGTAGTTACTAAGAAAATCGACAGATAGGCAGGCAGACAGATAGACTGGGCGGGGAACTTTGTCTTATACTGTGCATTGATACTTAATGCCATCCAAAAATGAGGGACAGATTTCCCTCATAAAAAATTGTAATAGAGTTGTCAACACTGTCTCATAACGCCCCTTTGACATCTAATCTAACTCCATTACATACTCACAATACCCTAGATACCCGAAAATCTATTTCTTGACACAAAGTTGGTAAGACTGCTTCACCCCTACGCACGCTAACGTACACCGGAGTGGCTCCAAAAATAGCACAAAAAAAACATATTATGTTTGGATATAATTTTGGTGGATTTAAATTACACAGCGATATTATAGGAGATCCTACTTTTAGAATTAGTTTGTACGGCAGAGTTCTGGGAGCACATCGAAGCTGGGGTGGAGGGAGTTTAGAAATAGCCTTGTAAAATCTAAACTATTAATCCAAATGTTACGATTTACAGACACTTTTTATCTTCGTTAAATGCACAAAACAAAGAACGAATTTAATTTGATAAGGATTTATATTTTCCTACCTAAATACCTTTCTTTAGTTGAAGTATTTTCACACGTCTATTTTTAATATCTTTACTTCGATAATTTGATTTAATCTTTGTAGATAAGCATATGCTATCACAGACTTTTTTATGGAACTATTTGAGACCAATAATATTGCTTTACATTGTATTCACGTATCTCTAACTATTTACGCAGGGCATGCGAAAATACCTCTCCGTCAATTGATTTTTTTCCGACTTCGTCGACATGTTTCATCGTCATAGCTCGGTTAATTTAAACAAAATATCCACAAATTTTACACCTAAACCTTCCTCGTGAAACATTTTACCCACTAGTGACAACCAGAATGAAATCCGTCGAGTAGTTAACTGAGAAAATCGTGCACAGGCAGACAGAGGCAGCGGGCGACTTTGTTTTATAATATGTATTGATTTATGTATATATATATATATATATATATATATATATATATATATATACATATATATACATATATATATATATATATATATATATATATATATATATATATATATATATATATATATATATATATATATATATGTATATATATATATATATATATATATATATATATATATATATATATATATATATATATAATATTCATCAATACCATAGAAAAAAAATCTCAAAACAATTTATATCCATTGAATTTATTAATCCATTTTGATTTTACGAATATATGTATATATCGTATACATGCATTTTACTCTTTGGTATCCAATATCGATCCGATTTATCGCAATGCACACCGACAAGGTGATTTGAACAAAATAAGCTCATAACAAAGCATCTTTCTGGTATCTACCAACAGCTAATATTTTTTAACTATAAGTTTTAAAACTCCAAAAGCAAGCGCAGTTTTCAAGTGAAATGTCATATAAAACGTAACTTTAAATCAAATACTAATCCAGATATGCAGGGCTAAAGCATTTTACAACTAACGTTTGCTTTAAAGCCAGAATATTTTTTTAGTATATTAAAAGGGCGTAAAAGCTTGAGAAAAGGAAGAAAACATGCTAATGCAACGTAAACGTCTACAGTTAGAAGAATGGTTTATCGGAAATAGGATTACTGGAGTTTGCTGGTATTGAACACAGAAGAATAAGACTTAAGAATACATTCATTAATAATATGGATTACGAATGGAATAATAAAAAGACAATAAAAATTAATCAATTCTGTCAGTTCTAACAGCTATAGACCTTAAATTTTTGTGATAATCAATATTTCCTTTGTGTTTACGATACTAAAATTAAAGGATTAATCTAAAATTTCTACAATATTATTCTCAAAAAACTCTAAAACTTCTTACTTTGAAAGAGTATTCATGTCTACAAAACTGATTAATGATATTTATGGTATTTGAATTAGTTGAGTTAGAAGCAAGTTTAGAATGTGCTTGTTTTATGACATTGAGTTCTTTTCATTCGCTACATTTTATTTTAATATCAGTATTTTTGAATTTAGTACTCAAATATACTTTTTTTTTTTTCATTCTTTATAATTAAAGAAACACCTTAAAATAATAATTATTTTTAGACAAAAAAAAAAAAACAACAGAGTTTTATGTCAACAAATAACATTTATATAAAAGTATCCAAACTCCAAAACAGAATAAAAAAAAAAAATGTTTTTCCAGTAACTCGCTACCCAGATAAATGTGGTTGAAGTGGCCTTTCAAGACTTCGAGCAGGTTAAAACTGGATTAAAGAATAATCACATTGTAGGTCATGTCTTACGGATATATCAGATGTTTTTTAGCTTCGTGTTTTTTTTTGTTTTATCATATGTATGAAACAACACGGTAGATTACCCTCAGCTAATAAAAATCTTAAATTATTTGGATTATACACATAGTAATGTAGCTGTTACCTGACGACATTAACACATACAGGTGCTTTAGTAAACGCTACATAAATTTTATCATGTATATAAATATATATATATATATATATATATATATATATATATATATATATATATATATATATATATATATATATAAACATACAGGTGTTTTAGTAAACGCTACATAAATTTTAACATGTATACACGTGGATGGATTGAAAAGTTCGCGGCCTCACCAAAAAATAATTATAATATTATTATTATAGTACCCTCAATAAGTTCATACTTTCTTTGGTTGTCACAGTGTAAAATTCTGTTGCTGTAGAATTTGTCGGTTTTAGGTTAGAACGAGTTTAGTGATACCAAGTGCAGCGTTTTTGGAAAAAATTGAACAACGTGCGGTCATCAAGTACCTGCTTAAAAAAAGATTAATACCAAAGGAGATCCACGATGATATGAAAACAACACTAGGGGAATCTGCTCCGTCATATACCACTGTGAAACAAGGGGGTGCAGAATTTAAACGTGGCCGAGAGAGCATCGAAGATGACCCTCGCTCCGGCCGGCCCACGACGTCTACGACTGAAGAAAACATCAGCAAAGTGTGTGATCTCATATTGAAAGACCGTAGATTAACTATTAGGGAGATTGGAGGCACTATAGGCATCTCCTATGAACGAACACAAAACATCACTGCCAACGAACTCGAATTTTCTAAGGTTTCCGCTAGGTGGGTCCCCAGATTGCTTTCAGTTGAACAAAAACGACTCACGATTCTCGCGCCTGTTTGGAGATGTTTGAGGCTGATCCGCAAGATTTTCTTAACAGGTTTGTGACAATAGACGAAACCCGGATTCACTAATATACAGAGTCAAAACAACAATCCAAGCAGTGGAAAAAATCTGGTAAACCGACCCCAAAGAAAGCGAGGGCAATTCCGTCGGCTACTTTCTGAAAGGTGAAACAATAAACTCGACTATTGCACCCTTTTGCGGCGTTTACTTTAAGAAATTAAAGAGAAACGCCCAGGATTACTGAGAAAGAAAGTTTTGTTCCATCAGGACAACGCTCGCGTTCACACGTCTGTTGAGTTTATGGTTCAAATTCGTGATTGTGGTTTCGAATTGCTGCCCCACCCGGCTTATTATCCTGATTTGGCACCTTCGGACTTTCATCTGTTTCCAAACCTAAAAAAACATCTCGGTAGCCAGAAATTTTCATCAAATGAAGAAGTCGAAGCTGCAATTAACCAGTATTTTGAAGACCTTGAGGAATCTTTTTTTCAAACAGGTGTGGAAATTTTGGAATTCAGGAGGAAGAACTGCATAGAGCTAGGTGGAGATTACGTCGAAAAATAAAAATATTTATGACCGTATTTTATTTTGTTTTCTTCACTAGCCCGCGAACTTTTCAGTCCATCCTCGTATATACATATATATATATATATATATATATATATATATATATATATATATATATATATATATATATACAGGGTTACAGGGAAAGTCGTCCTAGATAATTAAGGACGTTATAGTTTAGGTCGTTTCTGACCGATTTGACTCTATGACATGATCCTAAACTTAACCGTTTTCGAGATATTGAAGTTTAAAGATTTTCAAAAAAAAAAACATGTTTTTTTTTGCTTTTATATCGATTTTTTTTTATTAGAGGTTCTCGAGTGCGATTTTTTGGTTATTTTTAGTTAGTCTGTATGTCAAGTATCAAAAATCATCAAAAAAAATTTGAACTAGTTACTGACAGTTTCAAATGGCGGCTTGTTAATGTTTCTAAATTACGAATTTTTACCAAGTGTTTCCTACTTTAAATCAATAAAGAGAAAAAAAAATGTATGGAAGTTATTCTGCAAATTATTTTAAAAACTTTTACGTCTTTTTAGCTATCAAAAAAGGTATAATACTAGGAGTTTAATAGGCAAACTTTACACAGAATGACACCTAAAGCGGGCTTGGGTAGCAAAAGGTAAATTTTTAGTTCTAGATGAAAATACGAAAAATACATAAATAAAACAAAAAACCTTGCAATTTAATATTTTTTATTAATTATAATTCATGTTCTATATGATCGCCCCTATTTCTAACACAAATTCTCATTCTTTTTCTTAAATTACTTTTCACAACGCTGGTTGTGAGGTGCCGCCTCATTTCGTCAGCCGCATCAATAATTTTTTGTCTTAGGACATCCACGTTTTCGATAGGAGTCATCTGGTCGTATATGAGACTTTTCATGTGACTTCACACATAAAAATCCATCGGTGTTAGGTCTGGGCTTCTCGCCGGCCAAGGTATGGGTCCGCCTCTTCCAATCCATTTGTTGGGATAATTGTCATTGAGCCATGCACGAATACTTCCTCTTTAGTGAGCTGGGCAGCCATCGTGTTGAAAGTACATGTTTTGTCTCAAACCAATAGGTAGGTCTTCCATCAAATTAGGTAAATCGTTCCGCAAAAAATTGTCGTATTCCTCGCCATTCAAATTATCTGGCAGGAAGAATGGCCCAACCAAATAATTTGAAATTATACCCATCCACACATTTAAGCTGAATCTTGTTTGTGATCCTTTCGTTCTTTTTTTGTTTGGGTTGCCTTCCTCTTTAGAAGCCCAATAGTGGGCATTGTGGTAGTTTGTAAGACCGTCTTTGTCGAGTTTCGACTCGTCAGTCCATAGTATTTTCTTAAAAAAAGATGCATCTTCGACATCGGTATTGAGCATAAATCTGCAGAATTCTAATCGTCTCAACGGATCCCCTTCTTCAATGACTTGCACGGGCGTATAGTGGAAAGGGTGTTGCCCAACAGTATGCATTACAAACCATACCTTCCACTGCGAAATACCAAGCTGTTGTGCGACAACATTTGTAGATGTGGTTGGGTCCACCTCAAAGAGTCGTCGTATTTCGTTTTCTTCGTCTTCCTCAAAGATACGTGGTCGTCCCATGTCAGTCCGCCGTCTTTGTACGGAACCAGTTTCTCGTAGTCTTCGATAAGTTCCATCAAATACGCTAACATCAGGTACACGACGAGTAGGATATCGCAGTATGTATTCATCACGTGCACGCGACGACACTCCTTCGCAAAATCCGTAACACATTAGGATGTCAGCATATTCCTCGTTGGTGCCTTATTCACAAGCAGAGACCAAAATCCAGTTACGAGCCAATTCACACAGTCAGAAGATAGCACATCTACCACGGACGAATCGCATGAGCAGACTAAAAATCATTCAATAATGTTTAGTGAACAGAAAATGTCACTCGCACAGAGAGTACCCCGACCGGAAAAAATGGTTACCCAACCCTTTTTATTGTTTGAAGGTGCAGGTAGTAAACCGGTAATTGGTAGTATCTAAATTCTATTATTGTGTTACTCTACATTTGGGCCTATTGTAATCTCATTTTCTTAGAATTTTCAATAGATCCAGTAGATATTATACCGTTTTAGATAGCTAAAAAGACGTAAAAGTTTTTAAAATAATTTGCAGAATAACTTCCATACATTTTTTTTTTCTCTTTATTGATTTAAAGTAGGAAACACTTGGTAAAAATTCGTAATTTAGAAACATTAACAAGCCGCCATTTGAATCTGTTAGTAACTAGTTCAAATTTTTTTGATGATTTTTGATACTTGACATACAGACTAACTAAAAATAACCAAAAAATCGCACTCGAGAACCTCTAATAAAAAAAAATCGATATAAAAGCAAAAAAATATATTTTTTTTTTTAGAAAATCTTTAAACTTCAATATCTCGAAAACGGTTAAGTTTAGGACATCATGTCATAGAGTCAAATCGGTCAGAAACGACCTAAACTATAACGTCCTTAATTATCTAGGACGACTTTTCCTGTAACCCTGTATATATATATATATATATATATATATATATATATATATATATATATATATATATATAATACATCACTTATTAATCAGCGTACCAAAAAATGTTTAAATAAAAGTTATAGGGTGTTAAACGGCGCACATGCTGACGCTGACAATAAAATGTCTTGAATTTACGCCATCTTAAATTTTTTGAAATAGAAAGCCGTGTATAATATTTTATTTTTGAGTCGTACTAAAAGTTCTACATATTATTTGTTAATTAAAGGTTTAATTTAAGGTAACAGTTGCTCAAAATGTCTACCATTGACAGTGAGGCAATGATCCAATCTGTCATAAACAGACTAAACAGAGTTTTACAGAGAATCCGGGGTGATCTGTGCTACTTCATACTGAATAAATAATTTGGATACCCTTAACAGGAAACTGTGGTATCAACAGGACGGAGCATCTCCTCACTATGAAATCAATGAGCGTAGATATTTGGATGCAATTTTTTTTTTCCTAATCGATGGATGGATAGGCAGAAGAGGTGCTGTAGAATGGCTTGCAAGAAGTCCCGACCTTACGCCACTCCGAAGTCGACCTGAAACTGTAGAAGATTTACATCAAAGAATTCAATATGAAGTAGCACAGATCACCCTGGATTCTCTGCAAAACTTTGTTCAGGCTGCTTATGACAGATTGGGTCATTGACTCGCTGTTAACGGTGGATATTTTGAGCAATTGTTACCTTAAAAATAAACCTAGACTATTTATTAAGAGTTTGTTGTGTCTTTTTTATTTTAAATTTCAATGACAATAACTCCAAAATAGTTCAGTTTAGATATATGGTAGACAAATAATATCTAGAATTTTTACTAGAACTCAAAAACAAAAAAATATACAGGACTTTCCATTTTAAAAAAATCAAGATGGCGTAATTTCTTCGAATTGACAGTTCAAAATATTTTATTGTCAACGTTAGCATGTGCGCCGTATAACACCCTATAACTTTTATTTCAACATTGTTTTGATACACTGATTAATAAATGCTGTAGAATCATTATTCCATACATATGAGGACCCTGTATATATATATATATATATATATATATATATATATATATATATATATATATATATATATAATTAATTAGATACATTAAAGAAGACTTAAATCCTGTTATTAAAATATTAATTAAGTCTTTGTATTAATATAATTTAATTATGAGAACAGAATGAAATGAATATTAATATAATTATTTACAAGTAAAAGAGAGGCTCTCATTTATAGTCATTTACTTTCGTCAAAGCGAAGCTTAATGTCTTAGGACAAGTTGAGAAAAAAAAAACAGAGGCAATATTTTGAAAATCTCTTGTTTTTATATTTTCATTTTATTTACAACTAACTCGTATTGTAACCAGAGAAATCATAGATGTGGAATTTTTAATTCATTTATTTTTCACCTTTATTCGATCGTATGGAATCTGTTTTCTCGGTAGAATATGAGTCCTATTATTCACGTACATACTACTAACCCAAATCATTCCTCTCCTCTCCTCACCACTAGATATTAGCAATAAAAGTTGCTTAAGTAATTTTCTATGACCAAACTAAAACTGTACTTATAAAAATGATACTTGACAGCCATATATAAGAAAGAAGTTTTGATGACTTTCTTAAGAAAATCCTCTTCTACCTTTCAGATATTCTCGTGGTTTTTGAATTCATGTCATTCAAGTGTAGTGAAATATTTGACCAGATCATGTACTTGCAAGGGATGTCTAATGGATAGTGAGCCTCGGATATCTGCTTTTTCTAGAAATTCCACGTGCTACCGAATATTCTGCGTATAAATTTGAAATATATGTGAGGAGTGTATGTCTGATTAAATATGCAGTTTAGAAGTAGCTAGTCGCAGAGCAACACGACGTAGCCTCGTAATAAAAATTTATAGAAATTAGAATATCTTCCAGCAATAAAATATCTTATGAAGAAGGGTGCTAAAGAAACTCAAGACGACTAAAAGACTACTTATGAAGAGTCTACACTATCGTAGGCTACAAGGAAGAGATTCAACTGAAGATAATGAGCATCCTAGTAGTTGAAGGGAATATTATTATGCGGTAATAATCCGAATTTAATTTATAAACATGTTATAACTTCTAATGAAATTTGGATTGACTAGTTAGTAGAAAAGGGAAATAAGCTACTTTGCAAAATCAAATTTCAACGCCACCATTGTTTGAGACACAAGAGGCATTATTCTTACTGACTATTAAATAAGAAGTTTTTTTTGTTGGGTATTATCTGAAGTTTCGGTATATTTTTTATTCTCTATTAGTTTTTTAAGTTTTTTTGATTGAGTTAAATAAATTTTGTGAATAATTTGGCTTTGAGTTGCATCTCATCATCAACCTCGGCCCGGAAAGCTATCCATTCCTGCAAGATCACATGGCTGAAGGAAGAAGCTAAGAAATGGTTCCGCCACAGGGACAACCGCTTACTCCATATCAAGGTATTGCACTCTGAATTAACTTATAAACTCCACCCAATAGAATTCGATATCTTTGATGATAATACTAGATTAAAAATTAGCCAAATTATAATAGATTTATCAATATCTCTAATATAAATTTCACAGAAAGTGAGAAAAAACTGCTTGAAAAAGGACCAAAATATAACCCTAACTTTAATATAAAATATACTACCGAAACACTAATATCCGAAATTGAATCAGCCACAAAAAACATAGGTGACCCAAATATTAAAAAAGAAAAAATAAAACATAATGATAAACACAAAAAACACTACTTGCAGTAACCAAGAATAATTAACGATAGCGTCCATTCAGTCTAAAATAAAAGAGAATAATTTACTAATAACAAAAGCAGACAAAGGCAACTCCATCACAGCTCTTGATAAAAACCATTACATTCAAAAAGTAAATGATTTTTTGGAAAAAGAAAATCCAGTAAAACTAAAAAAAGATCCAACGGATAAAATTCAAAAACAACTCAAGACCCTGCTAAATGAACCCTTGAGCATTGTGGATGAAAGAGAAAAGTTTAAAATAATAAACCAAAATCCTATATCACCAAAATTTTATGGCCTGATAAAAATACATAAAGAAAATTCGGCAATAAGACCAGTAGTATCGTACAGTAACACCCCCCTAAAAAATCTGGCAACACATCTCAACACCATCTTCAAAGAAATTACACAATTCAATCCCAAATACAACACAAAAAAACTCTAAAGACCTCACAAACTTAAAAATATCTCCATCCCAAATAACGCCCTTCTAGTTTCATTCGATGTAACAAATATGTTCTCCAATATCCCAAATAAAGATTGTTTAGAAATTATAAAAACTATGTTACAAAAAAACAACGTCAATATAACAATACAACAAGATATATTGAAACTGTTCGAATTTTGTATATCCGGAAATTAATTTCAGTTCAATAATCAATTTTTCAAACAAAGAGATGGACTTGCCATGGGGTCTCCATTTAGTCCTTTGCTAGCCGAAATCTTTATGTCAGAATTGGAAAACAGTTTTCTAAAAACTCAACACGGGAAAAATATTCTCTTTTGGTTTAGATATGTGGACGACATCTTAGTATGTTTCCTTGGAAATGATACTGAAATAAATTCCACTTTAAATTAGCTAAATAATTTACAACCCAACATAAAATTCACACTTGAAAAGGAAAACGATAATAAAATAAATTTCTTAGATATTACAATTTTGAAAAAGAGAAATAAACTAGAATTCGATATCTTCCGCAAACCAACCTTTTCAGATGTCACCATCCCAGCTGACTCAATACACCCTAACTCCCATAAACTGGCAGCCTATAGATCTATGATCCATAGAGCCTTCAATATCCCTCTTAGTAAAAATAATTTTAAAAAACCGGTCAAGTGCAAGTTGAACTTGCACAATTAGTGTTCCGTACGTTGATTGTTTTTAAAATAAAAAATTTTGTTAGGGTGGTATAAAATGATTAGTGACTTCACAAAACACACCCCAAATGAGTTATCAACAAAGCTTTCATTTGACACCACACTCGATGAATTAGTATAAAAAATTTTTTTTCACTTCCGATTTCACCCCCCAAAACGAATCCCTTAAGTCAAAATTTATGTTACGGTAATATAAAATGATTAGTGACTTCACAAAACACACCCCAAATGAGTTATCAACAAAGTTTGTTTCCAATCTTTAATGAAAACTGGTGACCTTGAAATTTTGTTTTTTTTCTATACCAGATAAATTATTAAAGGTAATGATAATTTTCGTTCAATCTATACTCCGTGGAGAATATTCCAGGATTTTTTCAAAACTTTTTGATCAGTACTTTTCGAGATAAGGTAGGGGACAGCGATTTTTCACGATTTTTTAAAAGTAATACGAAGAAAAGTGTGCGCAAGTATTACATTATATATATATTTTTAACTCGTGTTTTCACAAGCTTTCATTTGACACTACACTCGATGATCTAGTAAAAATTTTTTTTTTTTTTCACTTCCGATTTCACCCCTCAAAACGAATCCCTTAAAGTCAAAATTTATGTTATGGTGATATAAAATGATCAGTGACTTCACAAAATACACCCCAAATAAGTTTCAACAAAGTTTATTTCCAATCTTTACAGAAAATTGATGACCTTGAAATTTCTGTTTTTTTTATATACCAGATAAATTATTACAGGTAATGCACTCGTGATAATTTTCGTTCAATCTACACCCCGTGGAGAATATTCCAGAATTTTTTCAAAATTTTTTGATAAGTACTTTCGGAGATAAGGCGGGTGGGCAGCGATTTTTCGCGATTTTTTAAAAATAATACAAAGAAAAGTGCGCGCAAGTATTACATTATATATATATTTTTTACTCGTGTTTTCACAAGCTTTCATTTGACACCACACTCGATTATCTAGTAAAAAAATTTTTTTTTCACTTCCGATTTTACCCCCCAAAACCAACCCCTTAAGTCAAAATTTAACTTTCAAAACTACATGGCTCTGATGAGGCCATCAGTTCCTATATTACTACCAAATTTCAACTTTCTATGACAAATAGTTTCGGAGAAAATCGGGTGTGACAGACGGACAGACGGACAGACGGACAGACACCGAAGTGATCTTATAAGTGTTCCGTACGGAACACTAAAAAGAACTGGACACAATCAAAAATATAGCACTCAATAACAGCTTCCAACCTAAAATAATTAATACCTTAATAAGCCGTAAACGAAAACAAATCACTTTCAGCTTAATCTACCCCGTAAAAGAATACCGAGAAAAGAAAACATTCATATCTCTGACATATTTTGGTCCCATCTCGGATAAAATATCCCAAGTTCTCACGACCGAAAAAACAAGAATAGCTTTAAAATCCGCTCAAAAATTATCCAATATATTTTTTAATGCCAAAGATAAAACTAATAAATACAATAAATCAGGAGTTTATAAACTTAATTGTCAAGAGTGCAATAGCTGTTACGTAGGCCAAACGGGACGGAATTTCAAGACAAGATTCGCAGAACACAATGCCTCTTATAGGCTAAAAAATGAAAAATCACACTTTACTAAACATTTCTTAGAAACATGCCATACTTTTCCCAATATCGACTGTTTACAAATACTCCATATGGCACCTAAAGGGTCAAAACTCAACTTCTTAGAATCTATAGAAATTTACAGACATTCAAAGGACCATAATATAAATTTACTGAATAGTCAATTAGACGTAGCAAATTCTCTTTTGTTCAAACTTTTTTAACATATAATAGACCCACATCTGTTCATCATATAAACATAAAATACCAAAAATCTGTTTTAGTCTTAGTTAAGCGTTTGACAATGTAGTTGTACTACGAAATCACGATAACGCAATTGTAAAATCTTTACAAATATATTTAGTGACAGTTAACAAAGTAATTAAGTAGTTTTTATTGTTAAAATGTACTGTCACAAAGTAACGGACCACTCAATCAACTATTTAACAGTACCATTATTATGCCGAATTAAGTGGCAGAATGCGAGAAGGTGTGAAAGAGAAACGGCCATGTAGAGAAATCAAAAAGTTACTTTTTTGAAGGTTAAAGAATTAAATGAAAGATATACGATATGCATTGAGATAGATAATAGTGACATACAAAATAAAACCCTTAAATTTTTTTTTGCTATAAGTTTTTTATGTCATAAAACTCCTATACATGTTTTCACGAGACGGAGGGCTTGCCAGTCTTCATGATCTGTTTTTAACCACCAATTCAGAGATTTACGCTGTCACCGCAAATCGCCATTAGGTTCTTCCAACGATAAACTGCTTTCGACATCGAGTATCCTACCGATTAGTGGTAGAGAGACTCCTAAACTGCGCAGGATTTGACACAAATCTGTTAAATAGGAAGAACTCATGGAATATTTTCAAACTTCGCCTTAGTTAGACTTTTGTTTTAGCTCCGACCATCCACCTGATTGCTCTAATTAGGTTTGCTATGTCATTTTGGCTGGTCTGGAAGCTTACAGCTCTTTTTTGAAGAAATACCCTCCAACGGCAAGCCTTGGTTCGACAGAAAATACAAAAAAGCTATTGCTTCTAAACATCTTGCATACAGACAATGGCGTGAAAATCCTAACTTCATAAATCGTAACATCTCTGTTCCTGTACAGAACAGGTGCAAAAAATTATCGAACAAACAAAGAAGGCACACAATCAACGTAATAAAAACAAACTTCTTGCCTCCCCAACAATCAGGTCCTTTTGGTCAGTTACTAAGGCCAATAGTCAAAATTTCACTAAGTCCACTATACCATCACTCACATGGCCAGATATTTCTGTTGTAACAACATCTGTCGAGAAAGTCAACTTGTTGGCTGAATTCTTTGCTACACATTCTACTGTTTCCAAGAAAAAACATCACCCATTATTTCCATCGTGCAGTCAAGGATGTCTGATATTGTCTTAAAACAGCGCCTCATAAAACGTATTTTAATGAAGCTAGATACCAAAAGAACTTCTGACGCTGATGGAACACATGCCATAGTACTGAAAAATTGCACAAGCGAACTAACTCCAGTTTCCTGTAGACTTTTTAAAATAAAGAATATTTGCTTCCTGTTGGAATTGTGCTACAGTTCATCCGATACCTGAAACACGCAAGAAGACCTAGCCAAAAAACTACCGACTAGTCGCACTGCTTACAATAATATCGAAAGTTATGGAAGAGGGTATCAGCGGTCATCAAGCAAGCGTAAGCAAAGAGGAGATCTTTTAACTTATGTAATATATGTTTGAAACAACGCAATTGAAGATTTTGGGGGCGCTAGATTTTTTTCTAAAAAAGTTAACGTTGTGGAATCGGACATAGTTATGTTGGGACACGCCATTCCTCTAGCATCGTTGCTCAAGTTGCTGGGCTTTACTTGGGGAGCAAATATGTTTTGGCATGAACATGTCGTATGCGTAGCAAAGCTTCTCAAGAACAGGGAATACCATTTCGAACTATAAAACCTTACACTCCACAACAACTGTTAATTCTATACAAAGCGCAAATTCGACCAACGATGGAATATTGCTCCCACGTTTGGTGCTCTGCTCTCAAACATACACTGCATTTGTTGAATT
Source organism: Pachyrhynchus sulphureomaculatus (assembly GCA_019049505.1). Taxonomy (NCBI): domain Eukaryota; kingdom Metazoa; phylum Arthropoda; class Insecta; order Coleoptera; family Curculionidae; genus Pachyrhynchus; species Pachyrhynchus sulphureomaculatus. The sequence continues at coordinate 219,840,415 of CM032446.1, forward strand.
CCATTCAGAGGAGAGCTTTTCGCCTGACTAGAGACCTAGAACTCACCAAAAACCTTGGCACCTTAGAACATCGAAAAACGGTTGGGGACTTGAGTGTATTCTACAACATACATTTATGGAAAGTGTTCAATTTCTATTAATTCTTCTCAGAGCGTTGATACTATTAATACACGTCGCTCTAATAAATCAGATCCGTTTGAAGTTCAGTTTCTTATTCCTCGTAAAGTAAATCCCAAGATATAAGATCCTGGCTTTTTTCTTTTTCGAAGGGGAATAAACGACCCTATTAAGGTTTTGTGCATAGTTGCCAGGTATTACCATAAACTTATTTTTATTTTACCTGTTTTGTATACCGCTCTCTCACTTGCACCTGCAATCATATTGGATATCTTTTTACCCATATATTTACTACCTGGCAGCCCGGTTTGGAACCCTTTAAGTATTTGATAATATAGGCCTAATGACCACAGGTCCCCATTAGGATTCGAAAGATACTTTTTATTATTTTTATTTTTAGTTTTACTTACAACTTAGAACGTAACGGTTCTATTTTAATTATGTGGCGTCCGTGGGTAAACTGCAATAGTGGCTATCGCAGGAGAAAACATTTATCACTTGACGCTCAACAAATAGTGAAAAATGTTTACGACAGTTTGATAAAAAGAAACTTGAATAAACAAAGTGCTTTGCAAGAAACCAGTGAACTAATAAAAACGCCAATTTATACGATTAAGGGTATTGTAAAAAAACCATCAAACAGAAAGATTTTCAAATGCATCATGTAGACGATTGTGAAAAAGGCGTCATCAGGAGAAAAATATATTCTATGTATGAAGAGCAGTTGGTGCCGACACTAGACAAAATAAAATTCAGACTGGTGCAGGACGGGACTAATATACATTGTGGTCGATCAACCCTTCACAAAATTCTCTTAAGAATGGGATTCACGTTCCGAAAAAATCAACAAAAGGCAAGTAGTGATGGAGTCACAAAGATTACGATTCTTGCGACATACTTATTTACAAGAAATTAAAAAGTATCGATCAGAGAATTGGCCAATACCTTGACGAAACATGGTTCGATACCCATGACACTGTGCAAAAAGGGTGGGTTGACAGCAGTACAAAATGTCAGACTAACGCACCTTCAAATAAAGGTAAACGAATAACCATTTTGCATGCTGGATCTGAAAAGAGCTGGGTTTCAAATCGTCTACTATTATCTGCAAAAAATATAAAAGATTCTAGTTTGGACTATCACGAAGACACGACCGCAGAACTTTTTGAAAATTGGTTTCAAAATTCCCTTTTGCCAAATGTTCCCAAACAGAGTGTTATAGTTATGGACAATGCAAGTTACCATAATCGCCTACTAAATAAGGTTCCTAATGCAGCCAACACCAAATAGCAAATACAGGAATATGTGTTAGAAAATGATATTTATTTTGACTTTAGTTATAAAAAAAGTGATCTTTTGGAAGCTTTGAAAGAATATAAATTGAAAAAGAAATATGTTTGTGATAGTATGGCTGAGAAAATGGGACACACTGTTTTGCGGCTTCCTCCGTATTATTGTGTATTTAATCCAATTGAACATATTTGGCATCAAGTTAAAACACAAATAAGGGCACAATGTTTACGCATGTCAGTGGTTGAATTAGTAAAAAAAGTTAATAATTAACCTTGTGACAGCTGGAAGAATGCCATTCAGCGCGTTGTTAAAGTTGAAGATTCATATATTTATGTAAATAATATAAAACCACTTATAATTACTTCAGCTGATGACAGTGATAGCGAAAACGAATTAGGCTTAAGTTAAAATATATTTTTATTTATACAATATGTCCCCTGTTGTAAGCTCTATTCATCCAAACTGTATATTTGTACTTCTTATCCATTTGTTTTTACATGCATCTATAAATAAACATCTCCAAAAACACTTATAATTTTATTTATTTGCATTAATGAATAAAATCCTTAAGTCCATCTCTACAACCTATCATAAACAAAAGGTCAGCATTTTTATATTGCCCACTTAAAACGTCAAAAATCAGGATCTTATATTTTGGGACAGGCCATACAACATTTTTCAAGTAGTCTTTTATATGGAGCACATCATCAGTTTGGAACGATTTGCCCAGGACTGTGTTTCCACCCGAATACAACTTACAGCTATTCAAGACCAACGTAAATCGCTTTTTTCGCACACGCGTCACTCCCTGCCGCACGTGTGCTACGCCCATAAAAAAATACCTACATACATACATACAGCTCTTGCGTAAATTCCGCGATTTACATAATTAATTATGTTATTATAATTACATACTTTAAAGTAATAAAAGGCAAAAAGGCACATACTATTACCAAGTCGAAACAGGATCGCGATTGATGAATGTTTGACGATAGACCTTTTTCCCATCTGTATACCATCAATAGTCCTCTTGGTGAGCTATCTTAAAATTATTGGGAATTTAGGTATCACTATGTAATTCTTAATTTTCAAAATATATTAAGATGCGCGTTCTCACATTTATGTTATGTTTAAGTAATACCTTAACAGATATAGTAATCTTCTACACTTTTACAATAAATTCCCATTTGGAGATTAAAATGCCTTATATGATGATTGCTTATAGTTCCTTAATATTAAATTAAAATTAATAAATTCAAAAGGAAAATCTTCTCATTTTATTTATTCTGATATTTTCTTGGGTTATAGACGAATTTTAATTAAATATAGTAGAAAAACTGGCGTCGTAACGAAAATAATAATTCGTATGGATTCTAACAATTTCAATAGAGGAAAATATTGGCCTCTTTCCGAATTTGATATGCCTAGTCAACTATAACATAATTTTAAAAAAATACCTACATACATACATACAGCTCTTGCGTAAATTCCGGGATTTACATAATTAATTATGTTATTATAATTACATACTTTAAAGTAATAAAAGGCAAAAAGGCACATCCCATTACCAAGTCGAAACAGGATCGCGATTGATGAATGTTTGACGATAGACATTTTTGCCATCTGTATACCATCAATAGTCCTCTTGGTGAGCTATCTTAAAAATATTACGTATTTAGGTATCACTATGTAATTCTTAATTTTCAAATATATTAAGATGCGCGTTCTCACATTTATGTTATGCTTAAGTAATACCTTAACAGATATAGTAATCTTCTACACTTTTACAATAAATTTCCATTTGGAGATTAAAATGCCTTATATGATGATATATTATAGTTCCTTAATATTAAATTAGAATCAATAAATTCAAAAGGAAAATCTTCTCATTTTATTTATTCTGATATTTTCTTTGGTTACACAGGTCAACATTTGATCTAAAAAAAAAACACTCGGAGCGGTATGGTCCTTATGGGGTTTTTGGGGTCGCTGATTACGATGAGCGGGTTGGTTAACCTTCATCACATCAGATTCAAGGTCATTTGAAGGTCAAATAGAGAATAAACCGTAGGAAAAATCTGAAAAAATTCATGCGTATGTTTTTGAGGTCCCTGAGTCCGAATCCGTAGTTTCTTTGACCCTACGGCCCTTTTCCTAGAGGTCATTTGAAGATCGAATAGAGAAAAAACCGTAGGAAAAATCTGAAAAATTTCATGCGTATGTTTTTGAGGTACCAGAGTCCGAATCCGTAGTTTGTTTGACCTTACGCCTTTTCCCAGAGGCCATTTGAAGGTCCTTTGAAGGACAAATAGAGAAAAAATCGTGGAAAAAATCTGAAAAAATTCATCTCTTATTTTTTCAGATCATTCAGTTCAAATCCTGCATGATCTTATGCTCAAAAGATATTCGGTGGTCATTTTAAGTATCTTTGTATATATATATTTGGAGTTTTACTTTGACAATAAAATGCTTTTTCATTCCTCGCGAAATTATTTATTCTCTTCTTTTTTATAAATTTAGCTCAGTCTCGCTTTAAAACTCCAGTATTAAGGTGTAGTTGCACCCAGGGCACCTCCACGTGGTGACGGTGGGCAACGGAGTTGTCTCACTATCCGGCGAAGTCGCTGGGTTACGGCGTTTTATGCCGTCATGGCAACTACTCCTAAAAAAATTACGAGACAGGGTCCTGGAAACCCAGAATCGGCGGCTGGTCAGGGTGGGAAAGCGGGCCCGCAGGCATCGTCATCATGCGACCGTAGCTCTACATTGGTGGGAAACTTGGCCTCTGTAGAGTCAAATGCTATAAGAAATTCGTCATGTTCCATTAAACTCGACATTTTTTTTGTGTTGTTTTTGGGGAGTATATTCCAGAAAAGAAATTCATGTTTTCAGATTCGTTAAAAGTAAAATATCACCAAATTTATCATATTGATACAAGCTCATTGGATACCTCTTACACACCAAAATCTATATGTCATAAATGCCGCAATGTTCTATATAGAATTAACAACCAGGTATTTTCTCGGCCAATGATATGGAGACCCCCAACAGACCATACCACCGACTGTTACTTCTGCTTAACAAACTTGAAAGGGTACAACCGAAAGAATAAGGATTCTATTTCATATGCACGTGTAACATCTGTGACTTTACCAGTTCTTATTGAAACAAATTCTGATCATATCATGGAAATTAATGAATTGGGACAAAAAGTGGTAACTGATGAAGATATGCCAGATGAAACATTCGAACACGAAGAAAGAGAAAAATTTCAGCACAGAAGAATTAGATGTTGAGGAAAATTATATATCGGAAGCCGAAACATTTAATCAAAACGAATTAAGTGATCTGTGCAGAGACTTGGGACTCTCGAAAGATAGATCAGAGCTTTTAGCATCTAGGCTAAAAGAAAAAAATTGTCTATCCACAGGAACAAAAATTTCTGTCTATCGTTCGAGAGAACGTCCATTCAGAAAATATTTTACTAAAATGAATAATCTAGTCTATTGCCATAATATTGAAGGGTTAGTGCAAGAATACGGTATAGAATACACAGCAAGTGATTGGCGACTGCTTATAGATTCTTCAAAAAGAAGCTTAAAAGCTATCTTGTTACATAATGGAAATATTTATGCCCCTTTACCAGTCGCTCATTCTGTTGTATTAGATGAAGAATACCATAATTTTGAGTTGCTATTGCAAAAATTGAATTACAATCAAAACCAGTGGGAACTTTGTGGGGACTTAAAGATATTTACAATATTACTGGGACAGCAATCTGGAAACACTTCTTATCCGTGCTTTATTTGTGAGTGGAATAGTCGGGCTCGATGAGCATTATGTGAGGAAAGACTGGCCGTTGAGATAAGAATTAATTCCAGGTGAAAAAAACATCATAGGTCCAAGTTTGATATCGACCAATAAGGTCCTACTTCCTTCCACCTTTGCATATCAAACTAGGTATTGCAAAGCAACTTGTCAAGGCCATGAGCCGAAACGAAAGTCCTGCTTTCATGCATATTTTTAAAGTGCTACCTAATCTTTCTGAAGCTAAAATAAAAGAGGGCATATTTACTGGACCACAAATAAGAGACCTCCTAAAAAATGATGCATTTGAGAGGAAAATGAATGCCAAAGAAAAAGCAGCATGGAAAAGTTTTAGAGAGGTGACGACTAAATTTCTTGGAAATCATAAAGACCCCAATTACAAAAATATCGTTGGAAATTTAGTACAAAATTATAAAGAAATGGGGTGTCTAATGAGTCTGAAACTGCATTTTCTCCATTCACACCTTGATTGGTTCCCTGAAAATCTCGGAGATTTTAGCGAAGCACATGGAGAAAGGATGCACCAAGACTTGAGTGAATTTGAAAAAAGGTATCAAGGTGTTTGGGGGATAAACATGTTGGCAGATTATTGCTGGAGCCTGAAGCGAGAATCAAATAAATCTCATAAAAGAAAAGCAAGTCGAAGATTATTTCACGAGAAACGAAAGCGTTCTCGTTTAGAGTAGTACTTCAAACATGCTTTGATAAATACTAAAAGAAGCAAACTCTTATGCTTAATTCATATTAAATACTGACTGCGCGATTTCGAAAATCTACTTGGACAGTCGAGACTCTTTACGAAGTATGAGCCGAATCATTTTTAGTAGTTAACTTACGCATTGAGGTATTATATAAGACAATATGAGAGTATAAGTAGATATAAGGATTACTGTACAAGTAAGTTATTGGGTTCAAAGGTATTGGGTATTAGAGTTTCTTTGTCGACAAGGATTAAGTATTGAAGTATACAGATTAAGGGTTACTTGATAACAAGGTTGTTCGACATTAGAATTATTAATTTGAAATTTATTGGGAATTGAGTTATAAAACGAAATTTAAACATAACATAGCGCACAATGTTTCATTTATACCTCAAGAAACACAGTCGGGCTGGACTTTAAAATTACTAGATATATGGAACGAACATCGAGAGTACAAAAATATTTGTATAGTCTATTTTTGATATGAACAATATTTTAAGTTTTTCTAATAAGTACCATTAAACAGTATTAAAACATTTGCTTGCATCGGTCTACCTGCCATTATTTAGCTTATATTTCACATATTAATTCCCTTGTAATGACCGAGCAGCATAAAAGACATTTTTGATTGTGATATATTAACGTAAATGTAAAATGATATGTATAAGATATAATCAATAAAAATGTACCGTAAATTAACCTCTGTATGCTTCGCAAGTGTACGATAAAAACAAAATTAAATTTAACAACGCAAAATGACCATACATATTTTTCAAATAAACATAAACTGATGATGAAATGACCTATAATGACCTCTGAAAGGTGGCTTGAGTCAAACAAACTATGGGTTCGTTCTCAAGGACCTTAAAAACATACGCATGAATTTTTTCAGATTTTTTCCACGATTTTTTCTATATTTGACCTTCAAATGATCTCTGGGAAAAGGCGTAAGGTCAAACAAACTACGGATTCGGACTCAGGGACCTCAAAGACATAAGCAAGAAATTTTTTCAGATTTTTCCTACGGTTTTTTCTCTATTTGACCTTCAAATGACCTTGAATCTGATGTGATGAAGGTTAACCAATCCGCTCATCGTAATCAGCGACCCCAAAAACCCCATAAGGACCATACCGCTCCGAGTGTTTTTTTTTAGATCAAATGTTGACCTGTGTTATAGACGGATTTTTATTAAATATAGTAGAAAAACTGGCGTCGTAACTAAAATAATAATTCGTATGCAATCTACCAATTTCAATAGAGGAAAATATTGGCCTCTTTCCGAATTTGATATGCCTAGTCAACTATAACATAAATTTAAAAAAATACCTACATGCATACATACAGCTCTTGCGTAAATTCCGCGATTTACATAATCAATTATGTTATTATAATTACACACTTTAAAGTAATAAAAGGCAAAAAGGCACATCCCATTACCAAGTTGAAACAGGATCGCGATTGATGAATGTTTGACGATAGACATTTTTGCCATCTGTATACCATCAATAGTCCTCTTGGTGAGCTATCTTAAAAATATTACGTATTTAGGTATCACTATGTAATTCTTAATTTTCAAATATATTAAGATGCGCGTTCTCACATTTATGTTATGTTTAAGTAATACTTAACAGATATAGTAATCTTCTACACTTTTACAATAAATTCCCATTTGGAGACTAAAATGTCTTATATGATGATTGCTTATAGTTTCTTAATATTAAATTAAAATCAATAAATTCAAAAGGAAAATCTTCTCATTTTATTTATTCTAATATTTTCTTTGGTTGTAGAGACGAATTTTAATTAAATATAGTAGAAAAACTGGCGTCGTAACGAAAATAATAATTCGTATGCAATCTAACAATTTCAATAGAGGAAAATATTGGCCTCTTTCCGAATTTGATATGCCTAATCAACTATAACATAATTTTAAAGCAGGGCGATACATGCTATGCTATCTACATTATGATTGACTAATCAATAGATTTACAGATTTCGCAATACAATTTTGTTTTCCACGCCTTTGTACCTTAAAATGAAAAGAAAAACTTTCCATTTTATTTAAGGCGAAATTTTCTTTGTTTACGAATCCAATATAGTAGAAAACCTAGCCAGACAATGTACCTACACCCTTAAGAAAACCTTTAATTTATCATTTTCCTGTTGCTATCCAGTCTTTAGTTCGGAGGAGACTTTTAGTACCCCAATCGAATAATTTGCTGGGAATTCTGTGATTCTGCTTCGGTATGCTACGTATATTTTCAATATTATAAGGGAATGGATTTAAATTGTAAGTACTAGTTTTTCTCCTAACAGTTTTTCTGACGATAAAAGCGATATGAATTTTGGTGTATTATTATGATGTGAAACAGATGGGATCAGTGGTATACATACTAATTTTATGATTGAGATTTATAATTTTGTATGTATTTTTACTAACTTACAAATCTTTGTACATGTCCATGTTTCCTGTAAGGTTAGATTTTTATCAGAACTTCCCAAAATTAATCTGTTCTCCTCATGATAGAACCTAAAATCGCAGGGTATAAAAGAATTTTTAAATCAGTAAAGAACTTTTCAGTAGAACTTTACTTGCTGTTAAAAAATTTTAAATATGAAAAATTTGTTATTGAATTATAAAATTTATCAAACATTTCTTTAACTACCTCAAAGTGCCTCAGATCCTTCTTACTTTCATACTAAAATAAATTGTTGAAATGATCCTCAAATTTTCTTTCCAGTTTAATTAACCAAAATAGCAATTTTGGGTAATTAAATGACTTTTTTGTTTGCACTATTTGCCTTCATATACAAGTCGAATTTTTAAAACTAGAACTTCCAGTTCTCAGCAGCATTTGGCTAAAAATAAAGTTTTATACGTTTTTAAAGGCCTTAGCTTGTTTGAGCTACTATCATATAACGAGTAATAAAGAATAAATTTGAGATCCCTTATACCATAAAACTGACTTTTATTTCTTATCAGTTCAAGGACAAGATCAAAAATCAGTAATAAAGAGTCAGTTGTATCAGGAAGATTAAAGGTAACGATTGCAGTAGTATTTCTCCTAAGCAATCCAATTTTATTTTTCTGTACAATAGCTTTTATTGCTATTCTCATATATTAAAAGAAAAATGTCAAGTTAGTAGAGAGATTTGGCAACGCTTGTTTTAGTAGGCCACTGTCTTTATCTTTATTTGAAGCATACACCCACTATTTGTAGCTTGCGCAATAATGAAACAAAACTTTTATTACGGATAACGATTTCCCTTATTTAGGAACTTATAAGAGAGGTTATTTAAAGTTCGTTATTCTTATCGTTATTGTAGTAGAACCTGTTTTTTTTTTCCTATTTAGGTATACAAACCATAAAGGAAATACAGTAAAATTGAAATGATAATCTTTTGTTGCAAATAACACTGACAACAGTTAATTAGTGTTCAGATTATGTTTGGATTTTTGAAATGGCATAACAGCATTAGAGTGTGTGTAGTGCTAATTTCAAATGAATTACCTTGGAAATGTTGAAGAAAGTCACAGAAACCTGCTAGACACAGTTTCAATTTAGAAACTTGTGTTAACCCATCAAATACTAATAACCGGTGTGCTTAGCCATGAAATAGATGACAAAAAATCCCCTAAGTTTATAGAAAATGAGAACTAACCTAACCTTGCAATTCCTTCGCGTTAATACTGCGTATGCTTGAGATAACGATAAGGGCAAGGGCATGTGAAAAATAAGCATTGCAAAATCTGTCTATTAAGACGAGAAATTAAAGACCAAGTTATTATTAGTAAACAAACTGACAGAACTCTATTATAGATATCTAAATGGCGAGAATATACCAGAAAGTTGGAAGGATGGATAATCCCTATCTATAAGAAAAGCAATAGAAAAGAATGCAAGAACTACCGCTGTGTTCCTGTGACAAGCAGTAGATTATATGGGAAGATATTTAAATCACTAGTGGAATACGAATACACTTACTTAACTCAATAAAAATAAAATAGCTAGGGAGAGACAAATGCCCTTACTTTTCGTGGACCTCACAAAGGCAAATGACACCATATCCCTGCACAAACTGTCGCAGGTGCTAGAGAAATATAACCTTTGTAAATACAATACAGCAGTTCTACCACAACCTGCAATCAAGGATAATTTTTTGATACTTTCATGGTAAATAAAGGTCTAAGGTATGCAGCTTGTCTGCTATGCTTTTCAAAATCTAGTTGAATGAGGCCCTGAAGGGATAGCGAAGATCTTGCTCGAGAATGGGTATACCACTGACCGACGAAACTACCCTGTACACATTGCATTTGGCTAATGACCAGGTAGTGGTCGCACAAGATCGAGACGATGTAGAATTCATTACAGATTGATAAAAGAGTACGCGAAATGGGATCTGTAAGTGAATAAAGCAAAAGCAAGACATATGTGCATGGGCGGAAATAACGAGAATATGCTGCAGGCCGGAAAAGTAATTATTGCATGTTCCGAATATAGGTATCTAGGTACAAGAATAGAACGAGATAGATATACGAAAGACGAGATAGCCGAGAGGATACTGAAAGAAAAAAGATAGTGGGCGCCCTGAACTCATTACTCTGGTCAAGAACCATCCGTATGATACTATCTTTAAGAGTGTGATTTTATTTGGATGCGAAGGTTGGCAACTGAATAAGACAACTAAACGGAAATTACTCGTAGTGCAAATGGACTTCTGGCGCAGATCGGCGGGTGTTTCAAGAACCATGTACGTAGCCAATGAAAGAATACGTAGAGTTATGTGCCGTAGAAGTACCATTATAGACGATATACAACAAAAACAGCTTTGGTGGTATGATAATAGTCAATCATCGCTCCTGATGAAGCTAACATGTTTAGCGAAAACGCGCGTCGAGTGAAAAAATAAAGTGTTCGGTGTAGTGGTGATATATGCTACTATGAGTAGTGTCATTGTGCCAAAGATTCCACATTCCCAACTTAGTTTGGAGGTATGGCCGTGTACAAAGAATGAGGGACCATCGATTACCGAAAGAAATAATGGAATAGCAACTCCTAGAATGGAGGAAAAGGAGTACATCTAAGACCACGTGGATAAGTGGAATCCATAAAGTAATGTCGAAGCGTGATCTACGGCCGAGAGATTAGACTGATAGGTTGGAGCTTGGGAACCGGAAGACGCAGGACGCTGGGAACCGGAAGAAAGGTAGATATAATGAACACAAATACTTCTTAAATTTTGAATTATGCTAAATTTTTTTAATAACTTTCGCGAAGAAGTCAAAATTCTAAAAATAACAATGTTATTATCATGGAAGAAGTCCAATGAAGTAATTAAAAATAGAATGTCTGCATCTCAATTTGATTTCCCACAACCGCAACTTTTAAGCAACCATAGTAAATGATTGATGTATGTAGAAAAGCTGACCTAAAACATGACATTATAAAAAATTATTTATTAAGAGTTATAATGCTTATAAACAGACCTACAGTATGAAACTTGTAAAAAATTACAAGTAAAATTTAGGTGAGTTCAACGTGGTTAAAACCTTATTGGGAAATAGTGAATACGCATTCGAGTAGGGTCTCGATTATTTATATGTAACCCTGAATGTAAAGCAAACTCCCATCTTTAACAATTGATGTGCTACAAGTGAAATTTTAACTCCGCTTAATGTTTAGGCGCCAAAAGACAAGAAAATAAAACGAAAACACAGGTGGATGTGAATTCTTTATTAGACCTTTGTTTCACATCTACCTTTTATTTTTCGGAAACTCTTATCATAAATAAAGTATTGTATTCGTCAGAACACTTAACCTCGAAGCTGTTAACCTTTCATCGACCGTATCGAATCTATTTTCCAATCACGACACGAATATAGGATGTAACGCTAAAATAAGAATGTAAATTTTGACATTCGAGAAACTCGTTCAGAATTCAAAAGACGTAAACTTAATCTTAAGAAATTTATTGTAATACACGAAAATAATCGAGGTTGTGGAATTTAGGCCAATTTTTCTCTCTGCTTTTATTACCTTTAAATTAAATAAATTTCACTGAAGACAAAAAATTTGAAAATAATTTTAATTGTATAAAATAAAATAGTTCAATATTAACATTTGATACAGATTTTTTCCAATTCAACTAAATGTTTATTATCTTATAAAATCATAATGCTACAATTTATACAGTGTATTTTGTAACTAGAGGTCATTTAAAAGGAAGATGTTGTAGTATTCATTTTTTCCTAGATTTTAAGATCATGTTATGTTACTGTTTTTCTCCTTATAATTACATTTTTTTTCCATTTTTATATCAAGCAGTGTTTGTATCCGGGAAGTAGCCATATTGAAGATGTGATTTTTACAGAAGGGAGAAAAATATTTAAGAGTCCGGATGACACGGATCGAGGCTTTTTTTTCAATCAAGCCGCAGTAGGCTTTTTTCCATCATAGAGCCAAGTCGAGTAGGCTTTTTCCCAACATGAAGCCGTAGTGAGCTTGTTCCAACAAGTAGCCGTCGTAGACTCTTTACCTCATGTAGCCGTAGCGAGGTTCTTTTTTCTCAGCCAAAGTAAGGGCTTCTTTTTTTTAGAAAGCCACCAGTAGGCTTTCACCATCAAATAGCCGTACTGATATTAGTGATGGAGTAGTGTGAAAACGGTTTTAGTGCTCAATTTAAAACCTTTTTTCTTAATCCGGTTTATTCCCAGACCTTTAGGGGCGAAAGAAAAGTTTAGTAGCCCAAAGGGAACTAAAGTAACCAAGGGGGAGACATCTGTGTTTTGAACATCCCGCCGGGACAGGCCTAGAAGCTCGTAGGAAAACCGTAAGTCACCAGAATATCCATCCGTAGACCTATTGGCCCGCAGATAAGTGCGTTTCAGATCGTATTGAACTGGTAACTCGTGAAGTGAACCTCACGAACCTTCACCATCGTGTGTAGCAAAGTTTTTATAAAAAAAATCCTGATTTAAGAACTCTATCTAGCAATACCACCTATTAGGCTAAGGTTTTTTTGTAACACAGGATAATAACAGAACCACAAAGTTGGAACTTTTAATTTAGTCATTAATAAACCCTTTTTTTCTTGTTTAAGGCTAGTGTTTCACTGTATCACCTATTTTACTTTTCAGGACAAAAGGGTTGTGCCATATCAAAATTTTCCTCAACAACTACATAACCCTTCAGTGTTTTTTTCATTTTTTTAGCTGAAGTTAGATCCTTTTTATTTTAAAATTAATGGTGCCCAAAATTTGTACAACCAAAAATTTTAAACAACTATAGAGACTATTTCCAAAACACGTACAAAATTATCTCTTACCCATATTACTCTATCAAGAAAAACTGAGCTAGTGTATGTTTAATTTCTTTAGTTCTTTTAATATTAATACCCACTCAATCCATTCTCAGAAATTATATAAAAAAAAGTATAGAAAGGAGGGGCTACAAAAATGACGCCGTCAACGAGGAGCGTTATAAAAAGCCATTTTTTTACACGCCACAATGTATTGGTAATATTAACTACATTTTTTGGAACTTATGAGTTTGAATAACCTATGCTTCAATACAACACCTTTATAAGGTTTCTCTTCATGATTTTAACTTATTTTTTTCTGTTTTTTTTTTTGATTAATGCAACTTTTTGATTAACAATAATTATTATTTAAGAATTTACTTTTCTTTTACTTGCTAATGTTTCGAATTTATGTTTCTGAGCAATTCCAAACAGCTCTCCCCGTAATTATAAAAAGCAGTTGCCGGCAATTGAAATTTCAGTGACCAAATCTTGCCTGACATGAAAGGATATTTTTTTTTTCGTCTTTTATTATACATTGGTATTACGATGATCTATTAAGTTCATGTTCGGTATAACAAGGCTTATATTTATTTAACAATATCGCCACGCTATTTTAATCTCTTTCTAATATTTTTTTAATCTGCTTTTTATATGTAGTTTCTCTTATAGCCCAGTCGTCATGGACAAAATTTTGACGAGAAGCTCTTATTAAATGTTAACAGGCTGCATTTTGGCACACAAGTAGTTTTTTAGACGTAAAATACGATAAAAAAAGTTTGCTGCTCTAAAGTTTTCGCGAAGCCTACAGAATCGAAAATAAAGCGAAAAATTCGGTTTTTTGCAAATATCTCAAAAAATAGAAAAGATATCGAAAAACTAATAACACCACGTGCAAGAACAGGAAATTTTACAAAAAAATAGTGGATAGATTTTTTTAATCCTTACCGTAATTTAAAAAATTATTTAAAATAAAATGGCCCGTCAGTCAGTTGTAGTGGGAATCGTGCTTCCAACCTCATTTATGATTAAATTAACGTTGCTGTATACCGTTAAATATTTTGAAATTGGATATTAAGGAGTTTCTCGGGGTGCTAATTAAGAATCCGATGACAGATTTTAAAAATTCAAAATGGCGGATCCAATATAACGGCAAGGCAGTACGTAGTTCATTTAATTTCCTCGAATTTAGAATTTTAATATTGTCAATAACTGTTTTCTTCGTACCTAGATGTTTAAAGCTTAGACTTTTATCTTTCATTTTCCACCTTTCAATATTTTTTTTATTTAAGTTGTATGGTTTAATATATATATATATATATATATATATATATATATATATATATATATATATATATATATCAAGGATTTTCTACAGCTGACGCTGTCTTCCTTCTCTCAGCCTTTGATTCCATCCGTTCCTATCTTCCCAGTCTCCATCTGTTAGACCGCTGTCCTCCATAGCCTCGTCCAGATCGTCTCTCCATGATCGTCTGGGTCTTCCTCTTTTTCTTCTCCCTATAGGGCTCCACTCCGTTAGTTTCTTTATCCACCTATTATCTTCGCTCCGTCTTATGTGTCTATACCATTTTAATCGTTTTTCTTCAATGGTATTTATTGCGTTCTCTTTGATGTTCATTCTACTTCTTATTTCTTCATTTGTTATTCTCTCCATACGTGTCACTCTACAACATCTTATCCAATACTCCATTTCTACCGCGTTAATTTTAGATTTATTTCTTTTGTTGATCGTCTATGTTTCTGACCCGTATGTCATTATGCTTTGTATTATTGATTTGTATATGCGTGTTTTGTTTCTCTTTGTAATGTGATCAGGATCGAATTTAATTGTTTTATGCATGTCCGCGTTTGTCCTAATCTATCTTTAATCTCTTCTTCTGATGTTGCGTTTTTTGAAATGATGGTTCCTAAATATTTAAATTTATCGGTTCCTTTGATTATTGTTTCGCTTTCGACTTCTAGATTCTCCACGTTTCCCTCCTTTGTTGTTAGATATTCCGTTTTATCAAAGTTTATTGCTAATCCTAGTGTATTCTTCTTTCAGTTTTCTTACCGTATAACTGAGGTATTCCTCATCTTGCGCTATGATTACTTGGTCGTCTGCGAAACTTAGAGTATATAAGTAATCGTCTCGTATTGGGACTCCCATTCCACTAGATTTTTGTTTCCATTTTTTTAATTTTTGTTGGAGGTATATTTTGAATAGTGTGGGGGATGTAGAGCATCCTTGTAATAGGCCTTTTGATGATTGGAGTCTCCTCCCTATTTTATGCCCTATTTTTATGTTCAGTGTGTTGTTTTCGTAGAGAGCTTTTACTGCGTATATTAGTTCTTTAACAATGCCTATTTCTTTCATTACGTTCCATAATCTTTGTCTTGGTACTGAGTCATAGGCCTTTCTTATTTCTATGAAGGCTAGATGAACTTCTCTATTCTTTGCCAGTTTTTTTTCCATTGTTTGTTTTATAGTATATATGTGGTCTATACATGATTTCCGGCCGTAAAGCCTGCTTGGTCTTCTCCAATTTTTCCTTTTATATTTTCCTCTATGATATTTTTAATAATTTTTCCATACAAAGGTCCCATACTCGATATTATGCTTAGGCCTCTATAGCTTGTGCATTTTCTGCGGTGTCCCTTTTTAAATATAGATACTACCATATATAGGCTTTTGACCATTCCTCTGGTATTTTTTCTCCATTTATCGCTCTGTGGACATGTTTTTCAGCATTCGATGTAATTTATTAGACCCGTACTTAATCGTTTCATTTACCACACCCCCAGGCCCTGCAGATTTATTATTTTTGAGTGTTTTTATTGTCTTCTTTACTTCTTCATAGCTTAGTTCTATCTCCTTTTTTTTTTTATTCTGTTCTTCTTCAGGGTTCTCTTCCTGGAATTTTTATCTGTCTTCTGTTAGCAGCTTCTTATAATATTCTTCCCACTCGCTTTCTGGGATATACTCTATATACATCTTCTATCTATTGTTGGTCCTTAATGCTTTAATTATTCTCCATGATTCTGTGCTTCTAGTTCCTCCTATATACTGTTCTACATGTTCGCACGATTTTCCCCATCTCTCGTTCTTTTCTTTGTTTATCATCCTCCTTGTTTCTGCATTTTTCCCTTTATATTTCTGTAGATCTTCTTCTGATTTTGTATTCATCCATTTTTCGTATAGTATTTTTTTCTCCTTTATAGATTCTTTGGTTTTTCACAGATTCTAATTTTATGTTTCTTATTCTCGTTGTCTTCTTTACCTAATGCTTCTAGGGCCGCCTGTTTGATGCATTTTTTTATGTGGTCATACATCTGTTGGAGGTTGTCGTAGTTAAATTCATTTAATTTTTGATCTAATCGTCGTCCGTATAGGTCTCTTATCGTTTCGTCTTGCAGTAAGTGTATTTTGTATTTTATTTCTTTGTCTGCTTTTTCTGTTATCTCATTAGTATTTCTGTTTTCTTTATCTATTGTTCCTTTTTGCTTTATTGTCTTGTACCACGGTACTTTTATATTTACTATTAATAGTCTATGGTCTGTTCCACATTCTGCCCCTCTCTTTACTCTTACGTCTTTTACTTTGATAGTGGTATCGTTTTTAATTATAATGTAGTCTATTATTGATTTTAAGTTTAGTGTTTCTTGCGTCCAAGTATATTTGTGGATATCTTTGTGTTTGTAGAGTCCGTTTGTTATTTTGAGGCCGTTTAGTTCACACAGCTCTATTAGTCTCTCTCCGTTGTCGTTAGTAATGTCTTCTCCGAATGGTCCTACGGTATTGTCCTTTGTTTTCCTTCCTGTTCTCCCATTCAGATCTCCCATTATTATTAATTCTTGGTTTTTCTTTCCTTTTTGTATTTCTATTTCTAGTGTTTCCATGAAGTTACCTTTTTCTCTTATAGTACTGTCTTCTGTTGGGCCGTATATACTCCTAATATTACCATGTATTTTCCTAGCATTGTTATATTTAGTTTTATGATTCTTTCATTGATGGGTTCCAAAGATGTTATTTTCTTTTTCCACTTCTTTTTTACTAATATTCCTACTCCGGCCTTTGCTCTTTCTTCCTTCTTTACTCCACTCCAACAATGCATCACTTCATCTATTTCTTCTATTCCACTTCCCTTTTTCTTCATCTCGCTTATTACTAAAATGTCTATGTTCATCTTCTTAAACTCTTGTATGACTTCGATGTTCTTTGTCCTCCATCCCTGTATATTCCAGGTGCCGAGAGCAGCTATTCTGTTTCGGGATTTCTTCGTTTGGCTGAGTTTTAAGCTTGGATTAACTATTCGCTTTGAAGTAGAATTGCCCCCCCCCCCGTATTCGATGGGGCTCCCTTCTTCGAAGGTGTGGATTGCCACCTGGGGATTTTTGCTTATCTTGTGATTTTTCATCCTACTTTTCAAAAACAACTAGCATTTCCCAATTTAGCTTTTACGTGTGTTAGGCTGCTAACTCCTAACGCCACAACCCTCCTCCTTTATCCGGGATTGGGACCGGCAACAGTGTTGATGAACTATTCAATCCATCCATCAACACTGCAGGCGGAGTTTGTATGATTAATAATAAGCAATAAATACGTTTTATCATGAACACTTTTTAAAAGCAAAATTAAGACAAAAGAGAAAGTTTTTTTTAAGTTTTTAATGATTTTCTAATATCAAGTATACTTTTAACTGTAACTAAAAAAAAAAAATTCAACTTTTTTTTACCACTTCGTACTGCTTTGAACGTAAAATTGCCGGTGACGCGCTACAGTAGGCAAATTTTCATGTTTTAAAACTCAATTTTTAATTAACACGGGCAATGTAGGTATTTTTAATAATTCTTATATTGAAATTTAAGATATAATAATGATATATGCACAAGGATTTTTTGTAATACTACATTTTTTTAAATATTTGTAATTTACTCTATGCCCGTTAAAATCATGCAAACAAAAATTTCCTTTTACGTTTTACAAAGAATAAAGCAACAAAAATAAAAACTGAATGCATATATGAATAAGCTGAAAGTCTCTTCTTCAAAAAGCTATATTTTAATTTTCTTTTTACACTCTGCAAACAAGTAATATCGATTAACCTTAGAGCGATGCGCGTAGACTTTCAAATTAACTTGTTTAGCGCGCTACACTTCTTGAATCACCTATCCGAATGTTTAATAAATTCTCACTCTAATAAAAAATAACCGGTCAAGTGCAAGTTGAACTTGCACAATTAATGTTCCGTACGTTGATTGCTTTTAAAATAAAAAATGTTGTTGCGGTGGTATAAAATGATCAGTGACTTCACAAAACACACCCCAAATGAATTTTCACAAAGTTTGTTTCCAATCTTTACTGAAAATTGATGACCTTGAAATTTTTGTTTTTTTTTTATATACCAGATAAATTATTAAAGGTAATGCACTCGTGATAATTTTTGTTCAATCTACACCCCCTGGAAAATATTCCAGAATTTTTTCAAATTTTTTTGATCAGTACTTTTCGAGATAAGGTGGGGGGACAGCTATTTTTCGCAATTTTTTAAAGATAATACAAAGAAAAGTGTGCGCAAGTATTACATTATGTTATATATATTTTTTACTTGTATTTTCACAAGCTTTCATTTGACACCACACTCGATGATCTACTAAAAAAATTTTTTTTTCACTTCCAATTTCACCCCCCAAAACTAACCCTTGAAGTCAAAATTTGACTTTCAAAACTACACGGCTTTGATGAGGCCATCAATTCCTATATTATTGCCAAATTTCAACTTTTTATGACAAATAGTTTTCGGAGAAAATCGAGTGTGACAGACAGACAGACAGACACCGAAGTGATCTTCCGTACGGAACACTAAAAATTGAAAAAATCTATATATTATTTTTTTGTAAATTTTCCGGCTCTTTCACGAGGTGTTATTAGTTTTTCGATATCTTTTTTAGTGTTCCGTACGGAACACTTATAAAATCACTTCGATGTCTGTCTGTCCGTCTGTCACACCCCATTTTCTCCGAAACTATTGGGCATAGAAAGTTGAAATTTGGTAGTAATATAGAAATTGATAGCATCATCAGAGCCGTGTAGTTTTGAGAGTTAAATTTTGACTCAAGGGATTACTCTTGGGGGGTGAAATCGGAAATGAAAAAAAAAATGCCAGGTCATCGAGTGGGATGTCAAATGAAAGCTTTTAAAAAGACGAGTCCAAAAATATATATAATGTAATACTTGCGCACAATTCTCTTAGTATTATTTTTAAAAAAGTGCTAAAAATCGCTGTCTCCCGTCTTATCTCGAAAAGTAGTGATTAAAAAATTTTGGAATATTCTCTACAGGGTGTAGATTGAAGGAAAAATTATGATGAGAGCATTAAATTAATAATTTGCCTGGTATATAAAAAAAAACAAAAATTTCAAAGTCATCAATTTTCACTAAAGATCGGAAAAAAACTTTGTTGAAAACTCATTTGGGATGTTTTTGTGAAGTCACTGATCATTTTATACTGCCGTAACAAAAATTTTTATTTTAAAAGCAATCGCCGTACGGAACACCAATTGCGCAAGTCCAACTTGCACTTGACCGGTTATTATTTTTCTAGATATTACCAAAAAACCGAATTTTTCATTTTATTTTGGATTTTGTGGGCTTAGCGTACATCAAACTTTAGCAAACTTTTTTTTATCGTATTCTACTTCCAAAAAACTACCTAGTTGCCAAAGTGCAGCCTGTTAACATTTAATGAGAGCTCAAAACCTCTGGCGATAGGGTTATTAGTCCTACGACGACTTTACCACTTGTATGCCCTAAGGATATAAATATTATATTTTTTAGAATACAGGAAAAGAATAATTCAAAGTTTGGCTTACATCACGTGGGGCTTATAGTCTTCTTCTGCTTCTTGAAGTGCCGTATCCGTTACAAACGTATGCGACCCTCTCGCCTTTGCCTGTGGTTGGTGCCTTTTTTTAAATTATTTCCACAGACAAATGAGACCTACAGTTTAATGCCGGATCCGAACGGCCAAAGAGTCTACTAAGGTTAAAACTATAAATCATCTATAATATATATATATATATATATATATATATATATATATATATATATATATATATATATATATATATATATATATATATATAAAATGCAACGTCTCTCTGTCTATCTGTCTGTCTGTCTGTCTGTCCGTTAGTGCGCTTATCACTGGAGAACCACTTATCCGATTTATATACTTTTTTTTTTAAACATACATATGTTCTCTGGTGAGGTTATAGGCTATATTTTATTACGATAGGTAGCATAAGGAATGAGCAGTGACAATAATAGTGAATGAAGCCGGAAAAAAGTTTGCCGCTAGCGCGTTCCCTTGCAATGCGCAGCCTAAACCATTAAATATGGAACAATATTATGTAGCAGAGAATATCTATAATCTATAAATATATATAAAATCCAATGTCTCTCTGTCTGTCTGTCTGTCCATTACTGCGTTTTATCACGCGAGAATCACTTATCCGATTTACGTGTCTTTTATAAATTAATACATATATTCTTTGGACAGGTTATATAATAATAATAATAATAATCTATATCTATAATATATATAAAATGCAACGTCTCTCTGTCTGTCTGTCTGTCTGTCCGTTAGTGCACTTATCCCTCGAGAACCACTTATCCAATTTACGTGATTTTTTAAATTCATATATATGTTCTCTGACCAGGTTATAGATATATATTTTATTACATCTCACATTCTCTTGCAATACACAGCCTAAACCTTTAAATATGGAAGAATATTAATGTAGCAGAGAATATCTATAATCTATAATATATATAAAATGCAATGTCTCTCTGTCTGTCCATTAGTGCGTTTATCACGCGAGAACCACTTATCCGATTTACGTGTCTTTTTTTAAATTCATACATATATTCTTCGGCCAGGTTACATAATAATAATAATCTATATCTATAATATATATAAAATGTAACGTCTCTCTCTCTGTCTGTCTGTCCGTTAATGCGCTTATCACTGGAGAACCACTTATCCGATTTACGTGCTTTTTTTTAAAACATACATATGTTTCTCTGGCCAGGTTATAGGATATATTTTATTACGTTAGGTGACATAAGGAATAAACAGTGACGATAACACTGCCTAAACCACTAAATATGGAACAATATCATGTAGCAAAGGATATCTATAATATATATAAAATGCAACATCTCTCTGTCTGTCTGTCTGTCCGTTAGTGCGCTTATCACTCGAGAACTACTTATCCGATTTACCTGTTTTTTTTTTTTTTAATGGCCAGGTTATCTATAATCTTCTATCTAGAATATATATAAAATGCAACGTCTCTCTGTCTGCCTGTCTCTCTGCCTGTCTGTCTGTCTCTCCGTTAGTGTGCTTATCACTTGAGAACCACTTGTCCGATTTACGTGTTTTTATAAATTTATGCAAATGTTCTCTATAATTCGATATAAGCTTAGATAATAGGAGATAAGGTGAGATAATGAGAGATAAGGAGAAATAATAGGAGATCAATCGAGATAAGCCTCGATAATGGAAAATAAGTATAAATAATGGGAGATAAGGAGAAATAATGGGAGATAAGGAGAAATATTGGGAGATAAGTCGAGATAAACCTAGATAATGGAAGATAATGAGAAATAATGGGAGATAAGGAGAAATAATGGGAGTTGAGCAGAGATAAGCCTAGATAATGGAAATTATGTAGAGATAATGGGAGATAAGGAGAAAAAATGGGAGATAAGGAAAAATAATGGGAGATATTTTATTACGTTGGGTAACATAAGGAATAAGCAGTGACGATAGTAGTGAATCAAATCCACGCGAGCGGAGCCGCGGGCCCGGATAGTAATTTATATATTGAAAATTGACAGAAAGTTATGAGAATTTTTAAAATTTTCTTTAGACCCATTCACACAGTTTTTAGCAGAAAATATTATTTGTCCTTTTAATTTTAGGAGATTATAAGCCCAAATATTAATAGGAGTGAAGTTTAGAGTTTTTCTTATGCTTAGAAAATGTTTTTGCAAGAATATACTTTGTATACCCTCAAAAACTCCTTTTTAAACTTTATGACTAGTGGGCGACACAACTAAAACTATGAAGTCAAAAAAACACATCCAGTTTTGTTTTTTTATTATTATCCGAGCGAGAAAATCTAAACTTAATAATAATATAATTTGTTGTCTTAAACTAATCACTTTAATCAAATCACTCAGGGCAGTTGCTCACCGAAGACACACCGTAAAACCAATACAAGAATTCTCTTGTTCTCAAATAAGTTTCTAGATTTATACTAATTTTATTAGTAATATATATTAAAAGATAAGATCAAGTACAAAATTAAGTCAGGTCTTTATATCTAGGTGACAAGTGTTGTAAATTACCTGTTTTCAAATCAGGCTCATCGTCATGCTTAATAGGTTTTATTAGTCTCTTAAAATTTATTCATTTAGTGATCTAAAGCAAATTTAAAACACAGATAATATCAACTATTGTATTATTAATCTTGTAATGTACATTACAGATGTACTTTCATTGTTTACACCAGGGGTGCTCAAACGGTCGATCGCGATCGACAAGTCGATCGCGAGTGCTTTTTGAGTCGATCTCGAGAAAAAAATTTCGATATAGAACTATTCACAGATTTGTGTTTCAGGTAACTAAAACAAAATGTAATGAATAAACTACTAAAATTTATTCGATCCACAATTAGGCCAGAATAACCACCTCATCACTTTCTTTTATCGTAATAACTCCCTGCTAGCGGCAAAACGCGGCTTTATCAAAGGAACGCGCGGTACTTGTCAAAGAAAAGCCGCGTTTTTGATTCCCGCCGATTTTTCTAGAAACTTCGAGCGGCGTGTTTGACGGGAACATTCGAGACTTCGTTCGCGCCGATATAAATGTTGCGCCTGCAGGAATAGGAGTCAGTCTGAGTTCTAACTTGAAGGCGATATATCGATACAAAGTTTATTAATAAATAGTCCAAAATGAGTGCGGCGAAGAAAAGTAAAACTTATCATTTTAATAACGATTGGGAGGAAGAATTTTTCTTTTGTATGGTAAAGGATAACTGCATTTCTCTCATTTGCCGTGCGTCAGTTGCAATACCTAAGCGTAGGCATCATAAAACGGTTCATAAAAACTATGAAAAGGATTTTCCGTCACAGAGTGAATTAAGAAAACGAAAAGTACGTGATTTCATAACTTGTTTGAAAAAAGAACAAACCATGTTCACAAGACCAGCCAAACAACCAAAAGCTGCAACGATCGCGTCATTTAAAATATCTCATATATTGGCGAAACACAAGAAACCATTTGATGATGGATTGGTTGTGAAGGAAGCATTTATTGAAGCGGGTGAGACTTTATTTGGAGATTTTTAAAAATAAAACAGAGATTATGTCTGCTATTAGAGAACTTCAGTTATCTCGTCCGACTGTCACAAGGCGTGTTGAAGTCATGAGTCAGGACATGGCAGATAAACTAAAACATGATATCATGGAATGTACATACTGTTATTTACAGTTCGACGAATCCACCGATATGACAGACACTGCCCAGCTATGTATTTTTATTCGAATGGTATTCAATGACATGTCGGCTAAGGAAGAGTTTTTGACAATGATTCCTCTGAAAGAAAAGACCCGTGGCGAAGATATATATGACGTTTTCTTCAATTTTGTAACAAACTACAAGCTACCAATATATAAATTAGTGTGCATTACAACCGATGGAGCACCAGCAATGACTGGAAACGAAGACGGTTTTTGTGGCATTGTGTCGAGCTAATGATGATTTCCTTTCATTTTTCTCCTTCCATTGCATTATATATCAACAAGTTTTGTGTTCAAAAGTTCTAAACATGGAGGAGATTATGGGCATTGCAATAAAAATTGTGAATTCTATCCGTGCACGTAGCTTGCAACGACGGCTCTTTAAATTGCAGTTGGAAGATAGTGAGTCAGTTGAACACACTGATTTAGTTCTTCACACGGACGTCAGGTGGTTGAGTCGCGGAAAATTCCTAGAAAGGTTTCAAGAATTATTGCCCGAAATAACAGCTTTTCTGGATGAAAGAGATGATGACACTCAGATGCTGAAAAACGGAAAATGGCTGACTGATTTGGCATTTTTGACAGATATCACAATGCATTTAAACACCATTAAATTGGAGCTTCAAGGTAAAGGAAAAACTATTATTGAGATGATTAGCGCAATAAACGCATTCAAAAGTAAATTGCAACTTATGATAGATCAACTGAAAAGAAAGGATCTGAAAAATTTTCCGTCTTTGAAAGCAAGGATTCCTCAGTTGAATTATGATATTTATGAGGCAGAATTATCAAATATTTTTGGCCAATTCGAAATACGTTTTTTTATGATTTCAGTAAATTGGCAAATATCGCATCATTTATGAGTTATCCTTTTTCGTGTAAAAAACATTGAGGAATTAGCTACTGAAATAGCAAGTCAGTTTAACATGGACTCATGTTCTATTGAAAATGAGTTAGTGCAGATTATATCAGATATACATGTCAAAGCCACAGCATCTGATACAAAATTCTGGTGTTTTATCCGAATCTAAGGCAAATCGCCCTTCAACTGACGGCAATGTTTGGGTCAACTTACTTGTGCGAGTCTGCATTTTCTGAAATGAAGATAATTAAGTCAAAATATCGCAATCGACTAACTGACGAACATATGTCATCATGCTTGCGGTTAGCACTCGGTAATTACGTACCATCTTATGAAAAGTATGCTGAAGACATGCAGTGCCACGCTTCAACATCCAAAGTCACTCTTTAGTTAAGTTTAGACACTAGAACTGGTTTGTTTTGTCAGAACCAATAAACTCGCAATTTTGAATAATTATGAGTTTTTTCATTGACATTTTAGAGCAGACCTACACTTACCTTGACTAAAAAAATGCATATTGTGCGGAAAACTAATATCTATGCAACGATACACCCTACCTAGACGACAATCCTGCATCACTTACTTGCAGTCTCTCAGAGTCTATCGATCGTAGTCTAACAATATTGAGGTAGATCGCCAGCAGTTCAAGTTTGAGCACCCCTGGTTTACACTATTCAATTAGTGTTTAAGTGTGAGATACAATTGTGAGAAATTATCAGAAAATTGCGTTGCTTGCCTAATTTATAAACTAAGTTAATAAAGTTAAAACAATTTTAAAAAATATATATTTTTTTAAACATTCTTGATCTATCCTTTTCTGCATTCATATCCCGTACTACCCCGATAGAACATAATATATGATTATTTCATATATTACATACATCTGGGCGCTGCAAAAAGTATGTATATTTAAAAAAAAATTATTAAGTAAATAATATAAAAGAATGGCGGTTATATATTTTACTTTAAATTATAAGAATTTTTTTTTTAAATATGTTTTAAATGTTAATATTACTTTCTATCGGCTTAAACCAACCACTGATGAAAACTATGGCAGGATAACTTCACAAAAACTAATCAAATCGGCAAAAAATAAAAATTAATCTTGTAAAATAATGTAGTAGTTCAACGTTGTCGAAGGTTTTTTTTTTTCAAAAATAAGAAATTTACTGTGTTTCAAACTATAATGTGCAATTTTCGACCAAAAAATTTATGTTTAATTACTTATAAAAAATTGTATATTAGAAAAAATAAAAAAAATTCTCGACATTTTGTAGAAAAAGCAATTATTAAGATTTAAAGAAATATATTAAAAATTGACTGAGTAATATTGCAGACAGCGTCAGCTACCGGTCCCAATCCGACGCCAGGTCACATTTAATGCTATAACTTTGTAATGGAATAGAATTTTCTGGATTCTTTTTTTGGATAATTCTTAGAAGTATAGAGAATAAAAATCCGTAATAAAAAAATCAAATTTTTGAAAGTTCGAGGTATATGTAACTCCTTAATTTATTTTCAATTTCAAAGTACAAAAAATACAAGCATTCCGCTATTCTGTCATTCTGCAAACTTTCATCTTCTTAAAGAATTTGAAGCAGATCACATTATCTGCATAATTTTCTACATAACTCTATTCTGACTTTTTAGTACTTCCTAAATCTCCTAAATTTTTGTCAAGTGGTGAGTTTTACTCGGTGCCTTTTC
Source organism: Pachyrhynchus sulphureomaculatus (assembly GCA_019049505.1). Lineage (NCBI taxonomy): Eukaryota > Metazoa > Arthropoda > Insecta > Coleoptera > Curculionidae > Pachyrhynchus > Pachyrhynchus sulphureomaculatus. The sequence goes on from CM032446.1 coordinate 219,866,814, forward strand.
CCTTTAAACCCTATGTAAACAAACATGTATATTGTTAGAATGTAAAAACATTATTATGAAAGCAAAAATGTTTCTACTGCAATAGAAAATAAAGTCTGAGCTTTTTGCAATAAAATTTAAAATACTAATATTGTTCTCCTAAAATATTCACAGGATTTTCATTATTTCTGCTGCTGCTGTTCCCAGAAATTATCCAGGAATTTCCGGAAACAAGTAAAATAATGTATTTTAATGAGTAATTAGATTTTCCGCTATATTAAGCTTAATTTTAAATAAATTAAATTTACAGATTATATTATTTTCCTAGTAGTGTGAAATTATCCCACAGATAAGGAGGCGCCATAGTTTTCATCCATTTAACCCGATAAGAAATAATGTCGACGTTTAAAACATATTTAAAAAAAAAATTCTTATAAATTATAGTCCAATAAAAATATATAATCGTCATTCTTTTATATTATTCAGTTAATAACCTTTAAAATATTTTTTTTAAATATACATACTTTTTGCAGCGCCCAAGTGTATGTAGCCCTTTAAGGCATATCAGCATTATAAAATATTTTCATATATTGTAGAATTGTAACCATGTAAAAAAATCACTATCATATATTCATGCATATTGGAAACACCTAACATAAAACAGTTAATATTATTTTCTGCAAAACACAAGGATATCTGAAAGCATTTTCGCTATCATAACGACGTACTGATTGCACAATGCTCTACCGTAATTTAATGAGCATAAGTTTTTCATAAAATTATCGTCTAGAAATAAAACATAATTAGTAAACTCATTGATTTAATTACAGAGTTAGCTGTAATTAAATCATGTAACGAGCAGTATAGAATAATACTCTGCACTTGCTCATACTATGTTATTAAAACTTATCTGCTAAAAGCAAGGCCGGCACGTTAAACCTGCATTAACAACCTTTACTGTGAAATATAACGCACACTGTATATGTCAAAAGCTTTTGAACTTTAGGTAATAATGACTTCAGCACGCTTCGCACACGTTTTTCACATCGCATTTAAATGCATCATTATGCTTGACAACACAAAATAAAAGCTGGGTTTATGATGTTTTCATGTCGACTTGTATTAATAGTCATCGTCGAAAGAACAGCAGGAGAATAATAACATTTTTAATTTGGATATCATTTGGGTCAGAATGGTTCTAATTGATCTAACTTTTTTAGTAGTTTTCTTAACTACAGTAAATTTTATAACTAATTTTCTCAATATGGACATTTTCTCTTTTAATTTTTACATATTTAGAGTCAAAAATATTCTTTTGCGAGGAATAGTGTTACTTTTTTTAAAATATTTTAGCAAATAGTAAGTGTATAAATACAAATGAGTATTTGCGATTACATCATTTATAGGATAAACACATAGTAAGTCACTTTAAAACATATTGCATATTTTTAAAGACCAGCATAAATACACTAGCAAAAAATAAATATTTTACGTATATTTTGTTTAGTTCTAATTTCTTGCCTACACTTTCGTATATGTTAATTTTATAGTTAATACTGTAAACAGAGCTTAGAGTATGACCATAAACTAAAGAATTAGATATATAGACCATTCGCTAAAAGGCGGCTATTTAAACCGAAATAAAAGTGCCGAGAAGTTTTAAGAAGGTGCTCATTTTATGAGAACAACTTCTAAAAAATTCTACATACTACATATTACATCGTATCCGCACCGCCTGTGTTATTCATATTGTCTTAAGAATGCTTTTGTTTGCACCAACTATTTTGGCTGTCTAAAATTTACATTGAATTACATAGCCTCATAGAAAATAATAACATAATTCATGAGTTTATAGCATGACGCACTAAAATGAGAGGAACTAATAGACAGGTCTTATGTTAAAGGTGTAAATGGATCAATAAAAAAGAGAAGTTTTAGGATATAAGCTTTTTTGCTTAAACCGGTATTACGAAACCTGACATAATCTCCCATGATGTACGATGTAAAGAATATACTCTCTGTTAACTATATATCTTTGTAAATTTTCCTCATATTAATGCGTGTCGCGAGATAAATTTGATTGATGGATGCAAATGGATTTTGTTCCATTTTTCAAATAAATGTTCAGATTGGCGTATTATTGTCTGCTATTATAACACTACATAATTTAGTGGCCGTTCTTCATATATAACTTTTAATTTCATTCATTTAGTAGCTACTACCAGTTGGTTGGTTAATTGGTATGTTGGTTGTAGGCGGAGTAGGCGATTGTGCCTGTTTGTCTGTAGTCTCTTGGCTTATTGTGCTTCCCTCGCTTGGTTACGTGCGCGTTGTCCCTTTAAGAAGGTTTATTAGTTTCCTTCCAAGCTTTTCATGTGATAATTTATCTCCACGATGTAAATCTTCCAATAGTTTGTGTCATATAGGGTGTGCATGAAGGTTCCTTTCCTTCACCATATAGTCTGCATGTTGTAGGAACATTGTGGATTTCCATTTTTTATAAATGTTTTCTCACTTGACTGTGGCGAGTGGTCAGCCCCACCACTAGTTTGGTCTCAACCAATCACGTCCGCAAATCTTTGGCCAGATGTTACGAGCCAACGATCTAATGACCATGTGTTGATTGTCCTTTATACCACTAAGGTGTGGTTTTGTAACCTAGAATTTTGCTAATTCGTCCGCCTTCTAATTACCTTTTACCCTCAAATGTTTTGGATAATTCTAACAGGTCAAATTTACGATCCATCGTAATCTTGGAGTTGGTTTGATAGACATCTATCGCCTTTAGAGCAGTGAGTATCTGAAGGAATATATATTTCCTGGTTGCGGTAGTCCCGTCTAATATTCTCGTGGATACATGCTGGTATTGCATAAATTTCTTCATAGAATATTATTGCCCTTTTTCGTATATATGACAACTCCGACTCCGCTCGAAGTTTTTTGATCCGTCTGTGTAATAAACCAGAACTGTTGCCTGTCGTAGTCTCCACCTTCACCCATAGATTAGGATTACAACCAAATTCTACATAGTTTATTGAAATTATACGACGCTGTTGTATAGTAAGATTGCATATCCACGAAGTTGTCGTTGATTAGATTTATAACTCTTGTGCGCTCAAATTGTAAAGGTTGTTGTTTCCATTCTCCATTTGTCCTCATTCGGTAGGTGTTATTGATAACCTCACTTTTTATGTATATATCTAAGGGTGTTAGTGGGACCTCGACGAATCATGTTGGTAAAATATTAACAACCGAAGAAAAACTAGAAGAATGGAAAGTATATATAAAAAAAATGGTATTTGTACGTGAATTTGTAGAAACTAGAAGGACTTGCATTTTAATCTTCTGAATGTGGTATTGAAGGCTGGCCCACTACATTTCCCTCTGTGTTTTATTACCTCCAATAACTTCATGTGGACGGTTTCGGACTGTTTACTACCAGTGTCCCTACTTTCTAAATTATTTAATAACAGAACCATCTATTATTTTCTTTAATAACGTAAATACACATTTTTAAATTGCTACATACATATCCCATCTTATAAAGCGGTATTAGCCGCAAGCTAAGATTGTTTGCACTATAGGAGTAAATTGTGCAGAAGTGGGTGGAAGATTGTTAATAATAATCTAGTTTTTGATTTTTTGATACTAATGAATCCGAAAAAAATTATATTGGTTCTATTCTGGAATAACAGTACAAAAACTCTTATATTCGTAAAAAAGCCGAGATAACCGTAATAATAAATTAACTTAACTAACCTGAGCAAACAACTGACTATAGTGGACTAAACAAATAAATCCAACAATCTTGCACCGAAGATAAAAATCACTATTATTTCAGTATTTCTGGAGAAATAGAAATGTTGACGAACCAACTAAGGTATTTGTTTAAAAAAATAAAATTTCTTAGGAAAGAATTCAGAGCTAGAACTAATTACAATGAGATTGCTGAAACTTGGCGTCGATACTGTGAAAAACTTTATACGAGCTAAGACTCCCAGAAATCCTAACATCAATATAGAATCCAATGAACTAGATATACTAAAAAGTGAAGTTGAAGCAGCAATAAGAAAAATGAAATCTCAAGGCCCTGACGAGATTACCTCAGAAGTAATACAAGCTACGAGAGAGCTGGGCATCGGAGTGATCCATAAATTATGTAACAAATCTGGCATACTCAACAATGGCTAACAGACTGGACAAAATATTCTATAAAAAAACCCTCCATAAAAAAGGATCTATTACAAATTGTGACAAACTATCACACAATAACTTTAATTTCTCATGCCAGTAAAGTCCTCTTGCAAATTATTAGTGATCGTTTAGAAATGTACATTCAACCACAAATCCAACCAGAACAAGCCGACTTTTCAAGAGATCGGGGAACCAGAGATCAACTATTAAACATTCGCCAAATAATTGAGAGTGAATTTAACAACTGTCTCTATTTATGTATTTTAGATTATCGAAAAGCATTTGATAAGATAAAATGGACAGAGCTCTGGTCAGTACTTAATAAATGGGGGCATCCTACAAGTCTAATTAAAAATATATACCAACACTAAGTGCCATGTTATTGTTAATGATGCAGAATCTGAGGAATTTCAACTTCACTGTGGTGTAAGTCAAGGTTGCATTGTATCTCCCAAACTTTTCAATATATATGGCGAATATATCATGCGAAGTGCTTTGGATGACTGGCAAGGAAGAATATCAATTAACGGCAAAATGATTAGTAATTTGAGATTTGCAGATGACACGGTTCTTCTGGCTGGAAGCAAAGAGGAATTACTAAAAATACTTAAGAGAAGTAGAACTCGAAACTGAATATAAATAAAACCAAAATTATGATTTTCTATAGGCAAAAAAACAAGAGACCAGATGTTAAACAAATTGACCGCCTTGAAGTTGTTAGTGAGTATGTGTACTTGGGATCCCTAATTAGTAATTCCGGTACAATAGAGAGGGAGATCCGCCGAAGGTGTGCTCTTACAAAAGTTTCCATGCAAAAGCTGAATAAAATCTGGCAAGACAACCACATATCCAAACAAGTGAAAATCCGACTGGTAAATTGTCCTGTCTTTCCTATTCTCACATATGGCTGTGTGTCCTGGATATTGGAAAGTCAGAAATAAAAAAACTAGATGCCACAGAAATGTACTGCTGGTGAAGAATGCTTAGGATCTTGTGAACCCCACGATGGATCAACGACTGAATTCTATCAGAGCTCAATATCCAGCAACGTATTTTAAGTTATATCCAAACAAAAATCATTAACATTTTTTTCGGTCATATCATGAAAAAAGATCAGGATTGTTTAGAAAAGCTCATCATTCAAAGAACAGTTCCAGGTAGAAGACCTCGAGAACGTTATCCGTCCCGTTGGGTGGACCAAGTTATTTATCTTGGGAACACTTCACACACATATCCACGAAGCGCAGGATAGAGAAATGTGAAGAAGAACATCCCACAACCCCACTACATTCTCTGGAGGGAATTGAGACTGAAGAGAGAGAGAAAGAACCTTAATAATATAATATACCATGTAAAAGTGTATGTATTTTAGAAAAAGCTATTATTTCAAAAGCGATTTAATAAATCATCGTGTCATTGAACTGAAAAAAATATTTTAATGTTATTTTCTTTGAAACGGGTTATATATGTCATTTTTATTTCTATAGAACTATGAATATGGTAGAACAAGATACATGCTTCGACTAATTATTGAAATATCAGCCAGCTATTAGCGCTCCAACATTAATGGCTTTTTAATCTAAGCTAACCTTCAAATCGTACATGCAATAGGCTTCTTAAACAAGTATGAATAACCTTACATTTAAATAATGATGGTTGTTTTGGAAGCAGTAAGTATACTCAAAGGTACCATCTCGTTTGTTAGGTAGAATCTACTTCTTCTTCTTACGACGCCGTCTCTTCACGAAGGTTGGCGATCCATATAACCAAACGAACTTTACAAACTGCTGCTCGAAAAAATATCACTCGATGCACATCCAATCCATCCATTCTTATGTCCTTCAGCCAAGAGTTCTGTCGTCTTCGTACTTTGGGCTCCTCATTATATGTCCGAAGTATTGAGTTTTTCTTATTTCTAGGGTTGTTAGTAATTTCTTCATTTTGTTCATTCTCTCTTTTCGTAATCCGAATCTACACCCATACCCATATTTATGTACATCTAACCACGCGAGGAGTGGTGTAGTAATATTTCACTATTTCTAGTCATTTTTTGGTTCAACTAGCGATTTAGTGAGAATTGTTGTAAAAGTCATTTTCTTATAATTTCACCATTGTTACGACTATGCCTGAAATTGGAATAATTTTTACATACATACAAGATTAATACGTTATCGAACTAGAATGTGCATTTTTGGTAACGATCTAAATAGTATTGAAGAAAACTGCTGATATAGCTTTACCACGTTGTAGGACTGCCGCACTGGAAACAAGGCAGTTATCTAGAATCGCTAAAGGATTTCTATAGCATTTTCTATTATCTGAATATTTATAACGCCCTTTTGAAATATACTGTTTTATTTTCTTTTCCCATTTCAAAAAGATAAGTTTACAATTTTTTTGCTACCATAGTCCTTTTTGTACGATCAGTGGTTCAAATATATTTTCAAATGATAAAGAAGTTAAATACAACCACAGACGTATTTTTAATTAGATCTTGCTGCAAAGCTTAAAAAATATAATTTAAGATTAGCTAAGATTTTATTAAAAAGGAAAACCACCTTATTTTTCCGGCTGATGCCTAAAGAAACATTTATTTTCTACTTAAAAAGGGACCTTTGCCTCACTTTTATCAGGAAAAAACCTTTATTAGAGAGCAGGCACCACTATATACTGCCCTTACAATGGACTTAAACATTATGCTCAGTAAAGATAACATTTTAGAATGTAAATTTATGGATTTCAAATCTGAAAAGCTTATTAAAATTAATTAAACTAGACGGAGGAATATATTTACCCTCTATGTCCAAAAATAAACCGAACGTTTATTAGGAAATCACTCAGGCTATTTAGAATTGTTTAAATTATTTATTTCAAATGATATATGTCTTTTCTTAACTTTAATACAGCATTTAAGGGGGTTCATCATTTCGCTAAATGAGTTTCATCATTTTGAGGTATAGTTGACGCTCGTGGTTACTGCCGCTTGATCACTTTTAATAGTGTGGTATCGCGTCTTTTCATAGACAAAATGAAGCCAAAGAAGGAAAAAGAGGTCGCGAGATACTAAATCTGGTTAATACTGTGAGTGATTAAACTTGGTAGATCGTGGTTCGAAATATGTTAAGCATTTATCAATGTATGCTTTTTGAAGCTATCGAAACGTATAAAGTTTTGCTTACAACTTCAAAATTTTGGTAAATTTTGTGTAGTTACATTTTATAGTTTATGTATTAAGTAGTAATTACATATTGCTTACATGTGCATATGCATTTCTCATTCAGAGTGATCAAGGGGAATATATATTTTTCCAGTAATATTTTGTTTTATAATTAGGTCGGAGACCATTTTTAAGATTAAGAGAAGATATTATTTTACAAAATAATGTACTTTTATTCACTTTTTTAAAGTGAGTTAAATTTTTTTTCAAATTTATTTTATTTTTATCTTTTTAATTAAGACAAGTGAGTGAGATACCTACATACATATTATCTTTATTAAATAAAATGGTAAGAAGTTCGCCGAAAATGGGTTGTGGCGGCCCGTGGCTCTGTAGCGTAGTATCTCACGGGTCGATGGTTCAATCCCGCAAGTCGGTATACTTATTTATAAATTTATTTAAGTATATTTGGCCTGGCCACGTACACAGGTAGTAGTTTCGTAGAAATGCAATAACGTCCGAGGCATTAACTCGTTGTTTAAAAGGTGCTGCGAAATACAAAAATGTATGTTTCAGCACTTGGACAACGTTGACGGGTTTGACGATATCCTTGCCGATATCCCTAGGATATGAAAAAGAGTAAAATCTTTACATTCAGGCGGGGAGGTGAACGATAAAAAAAGGTCTTTGACAAGGCATGCTGCCAAAAAATAAAAAACCGGCTAAGTGCAAGTCGGACTTGCGAAATTGGTATTCCAAAAAATAATATCATTACCTAGGCTAGGTTCATCAGGTCTCTGATATGTATATATCTTAACATCTAATATGTATTTTCGCGTTTGTTCTTAATCAATAATGTATGATAGTTAGAGCTGCTTAGCTACCTAAGAGCCAATAATTGTATCTAGCTCATTCTATAATTTAGTACTAAAAGTTTAAAACAAATATTTACTACCTAAATATTTAATAATAAATATATGTAATTATAAACAAATAAAACACAAATTTATTTTATCTGTGATTGACCAAATACAGTAATGAACTGAAACTTATATGAGTATATTACTGACTGATATCTTGTAGCTCTTAGTGTATAAAGTCCTTCACCATATTATCAAGAAAAATAGTACTTTTTATATCAGATAAATTTTCAAATGTAATGTTCTCGTGATAATTTTCTCTTAATCTACATATATGAAAATTAGTCCAGAATTTTTTCAAAATTTTTTGATCATTACTTTTTGATATAGGGGGGACCACTTTTTAAAAATAATATGAAAAAAAGTGTGCGCGAGTAACACATCGTACATATTATTGAACTCGTGTTTTCACAAGCTTACATTTGACACGCCACTTACTTCGCCGGAACCAACCTCTTATATCAAAATTTAATTTTTAACAATACACGGCTGTAAGTCCAATCTAACTTTGTCTCTCCTCCTCATTCTGGGCCTTCCTGAGGGCCTTTTGTTGGCAGGTGCTTCCTGCCATCGGTTGTCCGGTGCTCTTTGTATGTGTCTTGTCCATCTTAGCCTTGGTGATTTTATAAACTTGACAATATCTCCCTGGTACAGTTGTCGCAAGTCGGCATTTGTTCTTATTTGATAGTGTCCCAGGTCTTGGATTGGATTGGATCGTGAATCTGTCCAAATCCGTTATTAGCCCCATACCTAGCCCTCCTCATATATATATATATATATATATATATATATATATATATATATATATATATATATATATATATATATATATAAGCCACACTCTAATAAGGGTCGTACAAAATTTATATTCTCAATCGACATCTAGAGTAAAAAAAGGTAACAAATTATCGGAATCCTTTCCACCAAAAGATGGCACCAGGGCTGCTGTATTTCGCCCACCCTGTTCAAAAGTTACATAAAAAAGCGTTACATGTGTGGAAGAGGAAATGTCAAGGAATGGGGATCCCATTAGATAACACAACAGTGTATACACTTTAGTTTGCAGACGATCAGGCTGTCTTAGCTGGTGATAAAGAAGATCTACAATATATGGCGCTCAAACTAAAAGAAAGTTATGAAGACTGGGGTCTTAAAATGAATGTAAAGAAAACAAAATACTTATGCGTAGGAGCAAACAACACAAATTTGAATCTAGATACGAACGGCACCATTGAATCATGTAACGAATACAAATATCTGGATACGATCTTTGCTTCCACAGGAACAGATGACAAAGAAATAAGGTCCCAGATTATACAAGCAAGAAAAAAATAATAGGGTCGTTAAACGGAATCTTATGGAGTAAAGAAATAACAAAAACACGAAAGCTTAACATATATAACACACTAATTTAGAGTAACCTACTATATGGGTCAGAGACATGGAGACTAACAACACGAAATAAAAATCGCATAGAGGCAACTGAAATGGATGCTTTGAGAGTATCGCGTATAGAGAGAGTGCAGAATGAAGTGATGCGACAACAAATGGGGATAGAAGAAACGATAATAAAAGGTATCGAGAGAAACCAACTTATATGGTATGATGAGAGATTGCCTAAGAAAGCAATGGAATGGGTGCCGCAGCAACGAAGGTTGAGAGGAAGATCCAGGAAGAGCTGGGGAGAGGGAGCGAAGAGAGCAATGAGTGATAAGAATTTCAATGAGGGAGAATGGCAGGATCGGAAGCAGTGGAGTTTAGGGATCGAACAACGTCGTCAAACGTTTTAACCGATATATATATATATATATATATATATATATATATATATATATATATATATATATATATATATATATATACATATATATATATATATATATATATATATATATATATATATAAATAAATAAAAAAAATACTCTTATTTGAAATAATTTGGATGGATAAGCCCATACCCGTATAACAATTATTCTAACGATTTTATAAAATACTGGATTTTCCAAGTAAGGCTGCCAAAGCATTTACGAACATGACAACGAAACTCAGAGCCCCGTAAATAATAAAGGACCCACAACTATACGTACAGCCACTTTCAACTAAAAAGTTATTCTGCTAGGTCTCAAAACTATCGGAGCACATGTAGTATGAAACGATCGAATTAAACTCACAAATCCGACTAACTATTAAAACCCTCCTATTTGACACCTTTGGTACTTTTAAACGTGTCCTTTTTAAAGTCTTTTGAGCTTAACCATTTCAGTATAAACTAAAAACGTCCTGCTTATAAGTGTCTTTATTTTCTTCAGAGCGTCTCTTTGAAGACGGACCAATAAGATATAAGAGAGATAAGTGCAAATACTTAAGTTATTACAAACTTTACAACTAATTTAAACTAAAGAAATTTTAGTTTGTTTGCGAAAAACCTTGCGCTGCCTCTTATTTAGTTTAGCAAATTCCCAGGAGTTCTAATCCATTTTACTGCTTTAATGCTGAATTACGAAAACGGAATTTTAGCTCGCAATTTAAAGAATATTTTACAGACATATTATTTTGTATCCATAACAAAATTGTTAAATAATATTCATAATCTCTTAAGATGATGATAATAATTCATAATCTCTTAAGTGATTCCCGAAGTGTGGTCAGGGGAGCAGCGAAATTATGACAGGAGTCACGGAGAATGTTACAAAATTTTCATAATTTTATTTTTTATGTAAAATTATTCGTTAATTTATAAAGTGTATTTGTTAGGATTTGACAAAGAACATCTTGGGAAAATTTTAATTCGGCAAGATCACCGAGAATTGAAGAAGTTTGGAAATCATGGTTAAAACAAATAAGGCAGTCGATGAAACATATAGAAAATATCTTGTCATCTACAGGTGGGAATAATCTTTAAAAGATTAGCAAATGAATAGAATAGTTCTTGGACCATCTGCATCTTAAAATTAGTCAACACTAATAGAATTATTTGGTTAAAAATTTGAATGTTAACAATATTTTAGCGAGCCCGACACACTAAAGAAAAAATATATATTTTAAGTAGTAATATTCAAGGTACGTATGGGTAATTACTGAGCTGAAAATGTAAATCTTCAGCCATGTAGAGTTTTCCCTTCATTTGTCAATTCTCTACTGCCAACCGATATTGCGAAGCTTAACCTAATTTCCTATTTTAGGCTTTACTTATTTTACGCAGCAGATCAATGTCGTATGTCGCGAAATAAATTGGATAGATAGAGGAAAATGGTCTTTTTTTTCCATAAAATGGCTTAATCGTCCGCCCCGATATTCTAACTTGGTAATATTTTCTGTATTTTTACCTCTATAGAATTCATTTCAAAAATATCTGACATATATGTATATATATATATATATATATATATATATATATATATATATATATATATATATATATATATATATATATATATATATATATATACACACACTTATCTCTCTTATATCTTATTGGTCCGTCTTCAAAGAGACGCTCTGAAGAAAATAAAGACACTTATAAGCAGGACGTTTTTAGGTTTATACTGAAATGGTTAAGCTCAAAAGACTTTAAAAAGGACACGTTTAAAAGTACCAAAGGTGTCAAATAGGAGGGTTTTAATAGTTAGTCGGATTTGTGAGTTTAATTCGATCGCACATACTACATGTGCTCCGATAGTTTTGAGACCTAGCAGAATAACTTTTTAGTTGAAAGTGGCTGTACGTATAGTTGTGGGTCCTTTATTATTTACGGGGCTCTGAGTTTCGTTGTTATGTTCGTAAATGCTTTGGCAGCCTTACTTGGAAAATCCAGTATTTTATAAAATCATAGAATAATTGTTATAAGAGTATGGGCTTATCCATCCAAATTATTTCAAATAAGAGTATTTTTTTTATTTATATATATATATATATATATATATATATATATATATATATATATATATATATATATATCGGTTAAAACATTTGACGACGTTGTTCGATCCCTAAACTCCACTGCTTCCGATCCTGCCATTCTGCCTCATTGAAATTCTTATCACTCATCGCTCTCTTCGCTCCCTCTCCCCAGCTCTTCCTGGATCTTCCTCTCGACCTTCGTTGCTGCGGCATCCATTCCATTGCTTTCTTAGGCAATCTCTCATCATACCATATAAGTTGGTTTCTCTTTATACCTTTTATTATCGTTTCTTCTATCCCCATTTGTTGTCGCATCACTTCATTCTGCACTCTCTCTATACGAGATACTCTGGCTGATCTTCTCAAAGCATCCATTTCAGTTGCCTCTATGCGATTTTTATTTCGTGTTGTTAGTCTCCATGTCTCTGACCCATATAGTAGGTTACTCTAAATTAGTGTGTTATATATGTTAAGCTTTCGTGTTTTCGTTATTTCTTTACTCCATAAGATTCCGTTTAACGACCCTATTATTTTTCTTGCTTGTATAATCCGGGACCTTATTTCTTTGTCATCTGTTCCTGTGGAAGCAAAGATCGTATCCAGATATTTGTATTCGTTACATGATTCAATGGTGCCGTTCGTATCTAGATTCAAATTTGTGTTGTTTGCTCCTCCGCATAAGTATTTTGTTTTCTTTACATTCATTTTAAGACCCCAGTCTTCATAAGTTTCTTTTAGTTTGCGCGCCATATATTGTAGATCTTCTTTATCACCAGCTAAGACAGCCTGATCGTCTGCAAACTAAAGTGTATACACTGTTGTGTTATCTAATGGGATCCCCATTCCTTGACATTTCCTCTTCCACACATGTAACGCTTTTTTATGTAACTTTTGAACAGGGTGGGCGAAATACAGCAGCCCTGGCGCCATCTTTTGGTGGAAAGGATTCCGATAATTTGTTACCTATTTTTACTCTAGATGTCGATTAAGAATATAAATTTTGTACGGCCCTTATTAGAGTGTGGCTTATATTTGACTGTTGTAGTACTTTCCATAGTTTACTAGTTGGTATATTATCATATGCCTTACTTAGATCTATCAGTAATATGTGGATTTCTTGATTCGTGGCTTTTCTTCTTTTAATCATTTGTTTCATACAAAATATGTTATCACTGCATGATTTGCGACCTCTAAACCTACTCTGTTCTTCTTCATCTTCATTCTCTTTCTCTATCAGATCTCTAAGTATTCTATCTTATAACCTACTGAGCACACTGGTCACCGAAACTCCTCTATAATTTGCGCAGTCCTTCTTATTCCCTTTCTTATGGATTGAAGAAATATACGCTATCTTCCATTGTTCCGGGACTTCTTCCCCTTTCAGGCACTGATTAAATAATTGTGTTATTATTTCAAATAATTTATCTGTTCCACTTTTCAACATTTCTGCCGATATTCCTTCTGAACCATATAATCTTCTATTTTTCAGTTTTATCACGGCCTGTCTCACCGTTTCTTTGTCTATTTCTATGGTTTCTCCTTGTACATTTATTATTGTATCGTTAACACCCACATATTTTGACCGTCAATAGGTCCTGGTAATGTTTTACCCATGCGTCTACTGGTATTATTGGTAATTGTACTCTTTCTCTTCCATTTGTTTTCACTGCGTTTATAAATTTCCACGATTCTGTGCATTTCCTTCCTCCTATATACGTATTTATTTCTTGGCATCTCTTATCCCACAACTTATTTTTTTGTGTTATTATTGTTTGTCTGTTTTTTTTTATCTTTCAAAATACTTGACAGTAAGTATTATATTGTTTTTTTTTTTTTAATTGTTGTATACCTTACATTCTTTTTCTTTTATACAATTATGGTTAAATATTTTTTAAATTTGTCAGTAAATATAAGGGTTTTTATTAGCTTATGTTGTTCCTTTATACTAATATGTGTTATCTACTTAAAAAATTTATTCGTATTTATCATCAAATATCCTGTTCCAGATTTTGCGTCGCAACATCCCGAACTTTAGAAAAGAACAGACAGCTATTCAAAGGCAAAAAAGGCAAATTTAGATTTTAGACCTGACTTTAGCAAGGTAGTAACTTGTAGTTAGCTTTTCAGCTGAAAAGGTTTTTAGGTGCCTTCCTTGATGGTTAACATCAGAATTAACTGACCTGAATATTCAATCATAATTCTTTTTTTACATTTTAGGTCGCTTGACATTAACGTTTGATTAAAAAGGCAACTTTTTATGCGTGCAGCATACGTGCTACAGAAAAGTCCCTGAAACTCTATCGGAAAAGCGTGTGTGCGGAAAATGCAATTCGCGTTACTGTTGAATCGCTGAAAATTAAAATCAATGTGAAATACAGTCCTGGGAAATTCATTCCAAAGGGATGAGGTTCTCTATTTAAAAGAATGGACGTGTTGTATTGGCTCGATGTGTATTCCGAGTAAGCATTACTAAGAGGAATTAAGCGGCGTACATCCATGAAAGCACTGATAAAATAGACTCAAGTCGCCAACCGTTCTTTGATGTTGTAAGGAGTCACGGGTGTTGATAAGTTCTGTCTTTAATCAGATAAATAGCTCTCTTCTGACTAGAATATAACCAAGTATTTGTTTAGGGGTAAAGCCCCAAACGTAATAGCAGTTGTAGAGTATACATAATATTTCCAGATTTCGAGGGGTTTTCCTTGCTATGCATGTAATATGCTCATACATGTTCATGCCAGAACATATTTGGCCCCAAGCTGAGTAACGATGCAGTGGAATGGAGTCCCCCGATATAACTGCTGCTTGGGTTTGTGCAGCAATAAATTTCACTTCGGTAACATCGGTAGTGAAAGTATTAGAAGAACCTGTCTACTTCCACTCGTAAAGAACGCTCTCTGAGGAATCATAAAAGCCATAAACAAATCCTTTCAGTCATACTAGAAGAGTGTAACTTCGCCAACAATCGGTAATGCCAAACACTATTGAATGCCTTCAATATATTACGAGTGTTGTATGATAAGTACCTGGCCTCGGCCCGAGATGGCGCTACTACTATTTAAAGAATTATATTTTTGTGAAGTCACTGATCATTTTATACCTCCGTAACAAAAATTTTTATTTCAGAAGCAATAAACGTACGGAACACTAATTGCGCAAGTTCAACTTGCACTTGACCGATTATTTTTTAAAAAAGGAAACGACTAATAAGATAAAAGCGGAACTCAACGAAGTTTATGGGGACTCTGCACCTTCGTTATCGACCATAAAATATTGGACAGCTGAATTCAAACGTGGCCACGTGGTACAAGCATTTTTGACGAGGAGCATCCAGGTCATCCAAATGAGGTCACCACATCAGAAATTATTTAAAAAAAATTCACGATATAGTGATAAATGATCGGAGAGTGAAAGTGCGTGATATTGCTGAAACCGTGGGCATTTCAATTGAACGAGTGCAGAACATTTTAACAGCTCATTTAGATAAGAGAAAGCTCACAATTGACAATGAATACGCACGTGTGACCTTCAAAATAATGTTTGGCGATGTTAAAGTGCTATCGGAATGATTTTTGGCACATATTCATAACTGTTGACGAAACACGGATTCACCACAGCACACCACAGATTAAATTATAGTCCAAACAGTGAATGTTCTGTAGCGAACCGACGCCAAAGAAGACCAACGCCACTTTATCGACCAACAAAGTCATGGCCGCAGTGTTTTCGGATGCACGCGGCATAATCCACGTTGATTACCTTGAAAAGATCAAAATAATTAATCGAGAGTATTATGTGAACTTATTGGATCGTTTCAACCATGCTATGAAAGAAAAACGTCCGCATTTGGCGAAGAAAAATTCTCTTTCAACAAGACAATACACGCGTGTACACTTGTGTCATCGCCATGGCAAAATTCCATGAGTTAGGATACGAATTGCCTCCGAATCCACCATATTCGCTAGATTTACCCTCCAGCGATTATTTTCTATTTCCGAATATGGAAAAATGATTCGGCGGAAAAAGGTTTGGCTTAAACGATGAGGTGATTGCTGAAAGAAACGCCTAGTTTGAAGGGTTGGAGAAATCATATTTTTTAGATGAGATACAAGAGATAGAAAAACGTTGGACTCGAGCTAAAAGAGTCTGTTTTGAAAAATAAAATATACAACCCTCGTAATTGCAACTTTAGATTCTCCAAAATGTTCATTTGCATTTTTCCAAATACATGTAATATAGGTTAAAAGATCTCGTATTAATCATTGCTGATGAAAGCCGTATAAATGGTCATCAATAATATTACGGTTCCCCAGATATTTTAAAGGATCCTGATTGATAGTCTATTTATACTTTTTCATATTACTAAAAGCAATGTGAGTGGTCGGTAGTTATTTGCAAGATATTTTTGCCTTTTTTAGGATATAGGCTAAACTTTAGCCCATTTTCATTAAGAGACAACTATTTGTTTTCTATAGGATAGGTTTACAAGTTTACAAAAAAATAGTGTTAGTTCGAGCGCGAATTTTTTGAGTAAACTTAGCAAAAAAAAATGCATTTCTAAAAAAGGAGTTAAATTTCTGTTATGCCTATATTTCTCGTTATTTTCATAAAAAGATATTTTCTTGCTCTCCTGTTTTGATATTATATCCAAATAACCGGTCAAGTCCAAGTTGAACTTGCGCAATTAGTGTTCCGTACGTTAATTGCTTTTAAAATAAAAAATTTTGTTAAAGAGGTATAAAATGATCAGTGACTTCACAAAACACACCCCAAATGAGTTTTCAACAAAGTTTGTTTCCAATCTTTACTGAAATCTGATGACCTTGAAATTTTTGTTTTTTTTATATACCAGATAAATTATTAAAGCTAATGCACTCGTGATAATTTTCGTTCAATCTAGACCCCGTGGAGCATATTCTAGAATTTTTTCAAAATTTTTTGATAAGTACTTTTCGAGATAAGGCGCGGGGGGGCAGCGATTTTTTTCGCGATTTTTTTATAAATAATGCAAAGAAAAGTGCGCACACTCGATGACCTAGTAAAAAAATTTTTTTCACTTTCAATGTCACCCCCCAAAACTAACCCCTTAAGTCAAAATTTAACTCTCAAAACTACATGGCTCTGATGAGGCCATCAATTCCTATATTATTACCAAATTTCAACTTTTTATGTCAAATAGTTTCGGAGAAAATCGGGTGTGACAGACAGACAGACAGACAGTCAGGCAGGCAGGCAGACAGACAGACACCGAAGTGATCTTCCGTGATCCATACGGAACACTAAAAATGTAACCTTTTATCTGTCACGGTAATAATAAAATTAGCATACTTAATAGAGAAGCACAAACTAAGATAGGGATAAGTAAGCCATTTAGCTCCAAAACGCACTATTTAAATACAGAACACAACAGTAAAAAAAATTCAAAAATACCCTTTATTGTCTCAACTTTTACTTAAACAATCTAACTTTTAAATAACGTGGACAGATCTTAGGTCAGGTTAGATTGAACATTCCTAATTTAATGTACATGTATTTCAAAATGGACCAAACTTCTTTTGTGACCAATTTTAATGGTTAGTCAACAGAGGTAAGTAAATAACTTAATATTACCTGAACTAACAGATGCTAACCTTTATCTATCGCCAGCCAAAATTCAACTATTTTGAGGGATTTTTCGATAAAAATGTGGTTACAAATTGATTATTCAAAATATTGCTCATCGCTAGCCACTACTTTCTCCCATCTTTGTGGTAGTATATGAACATCACGTTGGAAGAACGACTCATCTTTTGAGGCTATCAACGAATCGACCCGTTTTTTGGTATTCTCATAAGAATGGAAGCGCTGTTCAGACGGGCCATGCGTCGTCGATCGGAACAAGTGATAATCAAAAGGAGCAATGTCTGATTAGTACGGCGGGTGAAGTAGGATATCCCATTCAAGCGCTTCTAGCTTTTCCTTGACGGGTTTTGCAATATGTGGCCGAGCATTATCATGTTGAAAAATCACATTGTCGTGTTTTTTGGCATATTGCGGTCATTTTTCCTTCATTGCTCCCCAGTAATAGTTTCGTTGGGTTAGAGCTGCTCATAATACACTACACCCAGCTAATCCCACCAAATAAACAGCATAAACTTGGAGCCATGATTATTCGACTTTGGCGAGGTTATTGATGATTCACCGGGTTCACCCGATTTTTTGCGCTTTAGTTTATCGCAGCGTGTCCATTTTCCATCACCAGTTACTATACAATGCAAACCAATCGTACCGTTGAAGCAGTTGTTCACAACTGGAAAAACACCTTTCAATATCTCTCGGTGTTTAAATTCCTACGGCACCTAATTTCGTTGCTTTTGAATCATTCTCAGTGCGTGTACGCGCTTCGAAATGGTTGTGCTATCAACTCCTAATGATTTTGCAAGTTCTTTTTCTATTTGGCATAGGTCTTCATCGAGTCACGCCTCCAATGCTTAATTTTTAAACTTTTTTTGGCTGGCCTAGACATTCTTTGGCTTCCGTGTCGAAACCACCACTTTTAAAGCGTCGAAACCAGTACTCACATGTTTTTATTGATGTAATCTAATTGCCATAAGTGTCCGACACCAATCGATGACATTCACCAGCGCTTTTCATCGAATTAAACAAGAAAAGTAACGCTTTCCGCAAATGGTGTTTTGTTGACACGTAATTCCACATATTCAGTGCTCAAAAAAAAAAGATGTTTGCATTTCGACAAAATAACGTATACTAAAAATTAAAGTCTAATGATGGTATTTTACCATGAATATAGCAACTGTATGTGATGTGATATAATACAAGTTACACCCTCTTTTAGAAATCCCTCAACATTAATTCACACTCCTTATTAGTGTTCCGTACGGAACACTTATAAGATCACTTCGGTGTCTGTCTGTCTGTCTGTTCTGTCACACCCGATTTTCTCCGAAACTATTTGACATAGAAAGGTGCAATTTGGTAATAATATAGGAATTGATGGCCTCATCAGAGCCATGCAGTTTTGAGAATTAAATTTTGACTTAAGGGGTTAGTTTTGGGGGGTGAAGTCGGAAGTGAAAAAAAAATTTTTTTACTAGGTCATCGAGTGTGGTGTCAAATGAAAGCTTATGAAAACACGAGTAAAATATATATATATATATATAATATTATACTTGCGCGCACTTTTCTTTGTATTATTTTTAAAAATTCGCGAAAAATCCACGGGATGTAGATTAAACGAAAATTATCACGAGTGCATTACCACAGTAAACATACTACAGTAGCGAAACTGAGCTCCAACTTGGTGACTAGATTTTGACGGCGCGTGCGTCGACGGGTCCTTTTTCAAAATGGCCGCTCAGTGTTTACATCCGATCTCGGAATGTGTTTTTGGAAATGTATTGTCCATCGTTTCTTGATGTGACTGCAGTTTATATGAATATAAAGACAGAAGGAAGAGAGTTTGTAGAAAAAGAGAATTAAAAACGTTTGTAAGTGAAGAGAATCGAAAAGGTTGAGAAACAATTTATATAATCACGGGGAAAGGAGGTTATTGTTGTGCAGTTGAGAATTGCAATATTCCATATAATTATTTTCACAAATTATTTGCTCGAGTCACACTTTTTTATGCAAATAAGAAATTTCTAACTCAATCAGGGCGCGCTAAGACTATTATTCTAAATCATAACTAAATTTAATTATGCTTTATTTACATCATATGTAATCATCAACAGTATTATCCGTCAAAAGTTTAAGTTGCTGCATTAATGATTTTTTTTTTTGCAGTTCCTCTGCTTTTAGTTGAAACAATGATTTTATAGAAATCATGGTATGCGATTAAAGTTGTTGGAGTTGTTGATTATTTTAATAAATCTCTGTTGCTTGCTTTCACAAGACAACTTTTCACTATCTTAAATGCATTTTTGAAAAAATACACATGCATGAACCAATATTATCATTACTAATGTACAATTTGTTTAGATATATTTGCTCAAGAGATGGCCTTCTAGGGAACCTTGATTGATTTAATAAAACCTTCGTATTGGTAGAGGGATTTGGTCATTAAGGCTTGAAATTTATTTCTAAACTTAGTTCGGCTGGTTATTTAAAAATCCTGACGTGATTGCTCAATTCTGACCTCGGATTCGGTTTCAGCGCCCAAAAATACATATAGGTATAGTGATCTGTTCGGTAGTGAAAAATTTTTTGTGTGCCTGTGTAATTTTTTTATATAAAATAATCCTCCAAATTCTGGTTTTTAGAAAGATTTATTTTTGTGTAAACTAGTATTCAGTTATTTAAAACTATTTATATTTGATAAATTATAAATAAAACATATTATTTTTTTTCTAAAAGGTGTATTCTCAAGAGGCTTCTAGTTTTCAATAACTTCATCTGAATTAATTGTTTGACACACCTTTTCTAATAATAAACCTGATAAATTTAACACTGTTTAATTGCAAGTACAATTAACACTCTAAAAGTGACTTTTTTTTTCTATTTTTCTCTATAAATTACATTGCTCCTTTTTCATGCCAATCTTTCAAAAGTTTCTGTGGATATATTGTAAGGAATACAGAACCTAAAACAACATATTTATTATTTTCAAATTTTAGACAGTATATTTTATTTTCTTATAAGCTGGGTTTGAAAGTTTAAATATTAAGTGTCGTGTTGAGATCACAAAACCACTGGGGAATGGGATTATTGAAATAACTGATATAAATGGGTTATTGAATCAAATATGCTATTAAAATAAGAAAAATTTTAATGTGATTCCAAAGAAATTTTTGTAATATGATTTTGTCAGACGATGTGTGCCAGAGGGTAAAATATTCTGAAAATAAGTTCGTTAAATGGACAGTACACCTAATCGAAGTCCATTTTGATGGTAATTATGGTTACTATTAAAATTTTGAAGATTTAGTTAGCTGTTAATAATATTCCTCCTATAACTTATTTCTATTGTTGTATACCTATACTATAAATTAAATATAGTTATTTTCCTTTTAAACTGTAATTGACAATACTCAGTATCTATGAGTCAATCATTTCTCCTAATGAAGCTAATATGGTTAGCGAAACGCGCGTCGAGTGCAAAAATAAAGTGTTTGGTGTAGTGGTGATATATACTGAGTAGTGTCATTGTGTCAAAGATTCCACATTCCCAATATAGTTGTAATTGACAAGTCAGCTTGGTCATAACTAAGTATTGTATGTAACTATAATTAGGAAATTACTGAACTGACTCTTTGATCTAAATATTAATTCATTGCAAATAAAAGCAAGCGTTAATTACATTATCAAAAAGCAATACAGATAACAGAACACAAAAAGGTATAGAACCTCTAAGAATCATTCACATAGAAAATAGAGGTCTATACATATACGTTCATAATTCATTAATAATATTATATTAACCTTTCTCGAAGTTACACAATATAGTTTTGTAGTTTAAGAAAAAATAAGTACTAAAAAAGTAGATACAGTGTTTTTTAATTAACGAGAGATCTATCACACCAAACAACACAACACTGCTTAGAAAAAAATGCTCTTATTTTAGAAGATATTGACATCTTAGTAATGACAATTAAAATTAAATTAATTTAGTCCTTAAAAAACATCTTTAATCACAAATTTACTTGAAAAATGATGTAAATAAAACTTTAACCTCAAACAGTGACGTTTAACTTTGATAGACTTTTGAATTTTTGGATAAGGTTATTAAAAACTGAAGTTGAATATAAAGAATTCCATCAAATACCTTCCTATCAGGTTTTTCACCTGTATTCATTTATTTTCTAACAAAGTGCTATATTAAAAAACAAATCAAAAATTTTCAAACATTTCTATATCTCTGATTTTGAATGATAAAACTTTTCACAACTTTATTTGTATTTCAAATCTCGCGCCGGTCCACTTTTAACATGGCGGATTGCCACGTGACCTTCCGAAAACGAACCTGATTTTCCTATGCGATTATCCTTGAGTTTCGCTACTGTATAGTGTGTTTACTGTGGCATTACCTTTAATAATTTCAAGGTCATCAGATTTCAGTAAAGATTGGAAACAAACTTTGTTGGAAACTCATTTGGGGTGTGTTTTGTGAAGTCACTGATCATTTTATACCACCGTAACATAAATTTTGACTTAAGGGGTTCGTTTTGAGGGGTGAAATCGGAAGTTAAAAAATGAAAGCTTGTGAAAATACGAGTAAAAAATATATATATAATGTAATACTTGCGCGTACTTTTCTTCGTATTACTTTTAAAAAATAGCGAAAAAAACGCTGTCCCCTACCTTATCTCGAAAAGTACTGATCAAAAAATTTTGAAAGAATTCTGGAATATTCTCCACGGGGTATAGATTGAACGAAAATTATCACGAGTGCATTACCTTTAATAATTTATTTGGTATATAAAAAAAACAAAATTTCAAGGTCACCAGTTTTCAGTAAAGATTGGAAACAAACTTTGTTAAAAACTCATTTGGGGTGTGTTTTGTGAAGTCACTGATCATTTTATACCATCCTAACAAAAATTTTTATTTTAAAAACAATCAACGTACCGAACACTAATTGTGCAAGTTCAACTTGCACTTGACCGGTTTTTATATTAATAAATCTAATTAAACTGTAATTGTTCCACTTTAGTTTAGATTTACTTAAATTAACCTAACAACAATTAACAAAAATACAATTAATTTAGCTAAGTTGAAATAATGGTTAAACTAATAAAATTATAAATTCAATTGTAATTTAAACCTATTTAATTCATATTAAACTCTGTTAGTGTCTAGTCTTTTGGTTAGTTGCTTTCAACGGCTAGTTCCTTTAATTCTAAATTAAACTTCAATGAAATTAATGTATTGTTATCTGAAATAACCTGCCCAAGATCCACCATCCCTAATTTAAAATCATCACAAAATTTCATATTTCAATTTTTTTATTTTATTTATTTCAAAATTTGACTTTAATTTCAAAACATTTTTTATTAGAAAGGTTTATTTTCAAAAAAAATTGTTTTTCCAAAAATTGATCTATTCCAAATATTACTCAGGGGCGCAAATCATATAATTCAAAAAAAAAAATCAGACCACAGAATTTTTGGGAAGTCCTATATACATCTACCAAAAATATAATAACGTATAATTTAATTCGATTTCGTATTTAATCTGTTCTTCTACATACCTATATTCGTAGTATTGATTAAAGGACGTCGTAAATCTTATTTCAAACACCCAATAGATTTGTACACGATATATGGGTATATGAACGGTATCCATATCTTATATTAGATCTGAATTTATTTCTCATATGAAGAGATTTTAAAGTTCATACGATTAATATTATTTAGATCAATAACAAAACATATACGAAGGGAGAACATACAGACATAGCTTAAACTATTAATTTGATAAATGCCCTAATTTGTCATTGATCTAACACCAGAAGATACCTATTATAAACTTAGTTACACTAAATTCCAGGGTGTACCAAGCGTAATATATGAAAAAGGTTTATGTAAATTATTTTTACCATTTTAGAATCGGTTTCCATAAAGTAAGAAATAAGTAAAAACATTAATTTAGTCAGGATAACACTTGAAGTTAAAGACACCACTACAGAAAAATTAAAATCTCGATTATTCATACTTTCGATACCCTAAACGAATATCATTTTGTTTCATTAAACACTTATTCGCGTAGTTTACATTAATTCAAATTAACGAAATTAATTTCCTAACGTTAAGCCACGAGTCTAATTTTATTAAATTTAAAACTTTGTACCAAAAACTAAATCATTATCATTATCAGTTTCTATTCAGAAAATTCTTAAAATTATTTACCTCTAACCTTTTTTACAAATATAAATTAAAAAAAATTAGTTATTATTTTAAATTTTAGTGGCATTCCCATGGTATCTAATTATTCTTAAATCAAGGCATCTTCATCATAACTAGAGGCATACTCAGAATCCAGGGGAAGGGAAATCTCAAACGGATCCAAGAGGCATTTTTTTCGAAAAAAAGAGAATATCGAAGCGGGAGCTTCTAGGGGGAAGGAGGTTTTTATCTGGAGTTATAGGTATAGGGGGAGTATATTGTTAGATTATAGGTCATTTTCTTATAGCAAAAAATAAATTAATGCACAAAAAATTACAAAAAGTCTTCAACATATACCTCTATTTGTATTTAAAGATTTTCCCTTGGTGGATAATTACAAATTTGTATCAAAAGTTTCTCCGCGTATTCTATTTTTATATCAATTAAACAGTAGTAACATTACTTAGCATAATTTTAAAATATTTTGCCCACTCGTCTTCTTTATGCTCTGGTCAATTTCGACAAAGAAACTCATAGTTGACGAATAAAATTCTTAAATTTGAATATTGACATTATTATTAAAATAAAAACCAGTAAAACAACCATAACGGTAACTGGTCACAATAATTTTCCCTTGACTCAGGTTGCTTAAATAAAAAACAAGAAAAATGTATTAACTTCCTTCGGAACTTCAAATTATTAACACTGAGACGAAATATTGATTCAAACATAAAATATTATATTTAATGTAATGTCCTTTTCATCATAAATAATTTTTTGCGTTGACGTATCGGAGACTACAAGATGTACAGTGATATCGACTGAATTCAAAGTGATAATCCAGGGAGTATAAAGAAACAAAGCCATAAGGACATAAGATATTACATGCATCTAGCTTCATGCTGAAAATGTTTATTTACTCGTAGAGAAGTATTCTTTTTTTTCGACCCTAAACCA
This sequence comes from Pachyrhynchus sulphureomaculatus, assembly GCA_019049505.1. Lineage (NCBI taxonomy): Eukaryota > Metazoa > Arthropoda > Insecta > Coleoptera > Curculionidae > Pachyrhynchus > Pachyrhynchus sulphureomaculatus. Next base: position 219,891,740 of record CM032446.1, read on the forward strand.
GTTTTGGTGCCTTTAATACGTCTGTAATTGGATTTTTATAGTATTCAAGTTCTAAAAATAGAGAACAAAAATACCATGGTTCAGTGCAAAAATCAAAAAGAAAAGCCGTAAAAAGAAAGAAAGCTATCTAAAGTACAGGTCAATCAGGACAGATGAAGCCTACCATAGATATAAAAGAATACGAACAGAAACCCACGAATTAGTAAGAGGAACGAAAATAGAATACTGGGAGAGATACACAAAAATATTAAAAATCAAACTTCAACAAAAATAAATTTGACGATTCATTAGACAGCAGAGAACTGAGATGAAAGAACTAATAGAGTATACACACGTAAAGAAAGGAACGTGGGTAACATATCTTGCTACTCAGTATACATCACCACTACACCAAACACTTTATTTTTGCACTCGACGCGCGTTTCGCTAACCATGTTAGCTTCATCAGGAGGGATGATTGACCAAAGCTAAACTACAAATCTACCCTATTTATATTTAGCCTAACCCTTGAATTACTCAGGCGGAACTAATGGCATAGGCAAGACCATCCGTTCCGATCAAGTAACCAGTAGATGGGACTATAAGGAATAGGCCCTCTGTCTTTATTTAAACTACTTTTACATTTTATAATTTCCATATTTTCGTATGCGATCAACAATCTCCTATCAGATACATTTTTTATTAATCTTAGATTATCTAACGTTACAATATGATCATCTTCAAGGGCATGTTCGGCAATGCTAGACTTTTCTGTTCTACTGTATTTTAAGTGTGCTAAATGTTCTTTAAATCGTGTTTTAATTGACCTTTTAGTTTGCCAAACATACTTTTTGTCACAATCATTACAACTAATTTCATAAATTCCACTTTTCTCACAATTAGGAATTCCTAAGTTATTCCTCAGATTGTCTGATGACTTATAGACTAAGGTGAAGCCTACCTTATTAAATACCTTATTGAGTCCCTTGCTACATTTCGAATTATATGGTATGGAGACATACTTGGTGTTATTTTTTTCTCGTGTAAAAAAGGTGGGATTCTGAATATTAAACCTAAACTTATGTCTATTTATTAGCTTATTTATTAAGTCGTGGTCATAACCATTAACTCTAATTATATTTCTAATACGATTCCTTTCTTTATTAAAGTTTACTCTATTCAGAGGAAAAGTGACCAAACGATGAACTAAAAAATGAGGCTAATTTGTGTTGTTTGCAATCGTTAGGAATATATCTATCTATTACTGTGCCCTTCCTACAGTTATCAAATTCTAATCTATTATTATTTTTAATAATTAAAATATCTAGAAAAGGCAATTGTCCTTTGTTCTCAACTGCGTAAGTGAATTTAATGGAATATAAAAGGGAACAGAATATCACACTGCCAGAAACACCTGAGATAACGATAAACGAAGAAATATATAACGGAAGAAGACGTAATAGAAGCACTGGAAAAATTAAAAAACCGTAAATCTCCCGGCGAAGACCAAGTAGCTAATAATCTACTAAAATATGGGGACACTCTCTGGTTAAGCAACTCCAGACACTTATACAGAAGATTATAAGATCGAATAGAATCCCAGATGAATGGAGAACAGCCACAGTTATACTAATGCACAAGAAAGGAGAAAAAGAAAATCCAAATAACTATAGAGGCATAAATCTACTAAATTGTACACTAAAATTAACAACAAAAATAAACACGAGAATACAACTGCAAGAAAAACAGCAAGGATTCAGAAGTGGGCGCTCATGCACCGATGGCATATTCATTGTGAGACAGGTAAAAGAAAAATCCATAGAATACAACATTCCAGCATATTTATGCATGATAGACTTAAAAAAAGCTTTCGACAATGTGCAAATAGAAGACGCTATTCATCTATTTTATAACAGGAATGTCCCATTGGACCTAATTAAAACTATTGAGAATATACATAAAGACAATAAAGTAGTCGCAAGATTAGCAGAAGGAATGATAGAATTAGGAAGGGAGACTGTGTAAGTCCTCTTCTATTTAATATTGTCATGGATGAAATTATAAATAATGTCAACAGAAAGAAGGGATATAGAATGGGTAACAAAGAACTTAAAATTATATGTTATGCAGATGACGCGATAATAATGGCTGAGACCGAGAACGATCTGCAATTCTACATAGCACCAAAACAATATAATATGTGAATCTCAACTTAAAAAACCAAGACAATAGTAATAGCAAAAGAGCCGATTAGGTGCAAGCTAGTGGTGGAAGATAAACCAATAAAACAGGTGATGGAGGTAGATTACCTGGGCATGAAAATATCTAGTATCGGCAAAATGGAGGAAGAAGTAAAACATCAAGTAAACAAGGCTAATAGGATAGCGGGATGCCTCAATGATACCATATTTAGAAATAAATTCCTCTCCGTGGAGACCAAAACAAGAATATACAAGAGCGTAATACGACCAGTAATGACTTACACATCTGAAACAAGACCCGATACAAGTATAATATAGAGGCTGCAGGAATCAACTGAAATGAGAATATTTAGGAAATGTACAAACAAGGCACTGAGGGATAGAGACAGGAGTGAAGACATAAGACGCACATATAATATAGAAAATATCAACCAGTGGATAAGAGGAAGAAAAATGGAATGGGATCAACACATAGGAAGAATGGCAAACAACAGGATAGTATGGATAGCAACAGACAAGTTACCGAATGGAAGAAGATCAATGGGACGTCCAAGAAAGAGATGGAACGACGATCTATAGAGCAGAGAACAAAGAAAACAGGCAATAGTGCCTAGCTATAAGTCGGAAGAAGAACTTCTACCCTCTACTGACTAACTTTCAATTGAAATAGATTACCTCAAACATTTTTGAATATCATGCATTGAACAACAAGACGCTCTTTAAAACATAAAGGGATATATTTTTACCATTATATAATTTTTTAAAGCTTTTGTTTTCCAACGAATTTTGCACCAAAGTTTAAAACCTGCTTTTCCAGGTTATATTTTCGGCCTTTCAGAACAAAATTTTTTTGATGTTTGTTTTGAGATTATCTGTGTATTCTAATTCAGGGTAGAACATGACTAGAATTCAGCCCGAGGTGGGGCGTTATTATTTCGAGGAAGCAGTCACTATTTCACAGAAAGCTTGAATAAAGAGGAACTTATATTCGATAAGGATCTAAGGACAGCTAAATTATTGTTAGTTACAAGAGCATTTTTAATAAAAAGCCAAAATGAAATACTATTTTTGCCATTTTTTGGTACTAACCTAAAAAAAAATACAAAATGTAAGTTAAATCTATACAATGCAACAAAAGTAGAAATAATGATAGTTAACCACATATATAAAATACAATAAATCACAAATGCCGTACTATAGTTTTAACACCGATATGCAGCTTTGTGTTAAGATTTGCTCACGCATTGCGCACGATTTTCCCAATTTTGTAAAAATTGACCTGGGTCGGGTACAAAAAATTGTTAAGTAAGAAAGTACAATATGAAATAAGAGGTTGGTTTGCGCATTGAAGGATGATTGGGAATTAGCGGCGAGCATGTGAAGGGATTCGGAAAGTGGTCCTGAGGTTGGGTTGGGGTGCTAGGACGCCTTGTCCATGAAATTCAATTAGGCTTTCCTCATGTGTGCCTTAACGGTTGGCACATCGAGGTCTTTATGGATTTGGTTGATCCCCATGGACCATGGGACTCTCGTGTTCATCTGCAAGGCCATGTTGCCTGAAATTGGGTTCTCCTTCTCTTGGAGAGCCTGCACAATGTAGGGCATGCTACGTAAGACCTGCCATTACGATGGTATTGTAGATTAAGAGTTTGGTTTTTGTTTGCAACTTACTGAAGCGATTTATGATGGAATATAGTTTGCCCAGCAGTTGCTTTGCTTTCTTGGTAGCAGTGCAGACCTGGTCCTTCTAGACAAGTTGTTTGCATACTGAATGCCTAGGTACTTGATGATGTTTGCCCATTGGATGCGGGAACCCTGTAGCTGAAGATGACCATTGAGGGTGCCCCATTGGAGAAGACGATGGCTTGAGTCTTGTAGGGATTCAGCTTCATCCTCCAGTGATCAGACCAGGAGTCAAGGTTGTCCAGGTGGCGTTGTAATCTGTTCGTGATGATGCAGCTGCTGGATTGGGTGATTATGGCGGTGTCATCAGCTTAAAGGAGGAAGTTAGTCTGATTCGATTTGAGAATGTCGGGTGCGAAGATGTTAAACAGGTGGGGGGAGAGGTCGGAGCCTTGGGGGACTCCGGCTCTGATGGCCTTGACGTCGGAAATGACCGCGACTTGAAAAGTTTGGTCGCAGACGAAGGACTGAATGATTTTGGGATTAAAAAGGGTGTAGTCGTGTCCGATCAGTTTCAGAATGAGGCCTTCGTGCCAGACTGGGTCGAAGGCCTTGGCTACATCGAGAAACACAGCTCCAACTTTGTGGTGTCTGTTGAAGCTGTTGGAAATGGTTTGGTCAAGTTTAGTGGTATAGTGAGAGGTGCCATGAAGGGGTTGGAAGCCTAACGGTTCGTCAAGTATAACACGGAGGACCGACTTTGCTCTGATAATATCGAGGATGACTTTTTCAGCTATCTTGCCTAGACCGGGAAGTAGGCTGATTGGGAGATAGCTGCTTGCCTCGTGGGAAGAAGAGCCTGGTTTTTTGATCATGATAACCTGAGCATTCTTCCAATAGGGTGGGAAGTAGCTGAGTCTCAATTTGCTGTTAATGATATTGGTAGCTTCTGAAATCTATTTTTAGGAAGTTTCTTGAGAGCTTTGTTTGTGATTTTGCCATTACCTATGGCTTGAACTACCTATTTGAATTGATTCTTTTATAGATCTACTCCAACACAAAATAAAATAAATAATTAGTTGGTTTAATAATGATTAACGTGTCAAGGTCAGAAAATCCTATTTTGCGAGACGAATAAGCAGGTTTCAGGTAGACGATTTTATTAGGTCTTAACCAATTTTTGGGACATCACGCTTTAAAATTGCCCAACTATTGCAATTTATCACTCAACTTTTTTAATAAAAAAAGTATTTTCGAAATCTAAGGATATGACTTCCACACGTTAAAAGTTTGTATTTATTTTATGATTTTCAATATAAAAGTCCAATAAAACTCATAGAATCACGTTTCCAAGTAAAATTTTCAACAAGTGGATAAAGAATCTTTAGAAAGCAATAAAAATAAATCAATTTATTTTTTTAAGGTGTTAGAGATTTGTAGCGTATCAAAAAGAGATCAACCGTAAAATTTCTAAAAAACAATTTTTGTCGGCAAATTCCCAACATAGATTTGCCCAATCGTTAAATATTGGTTTTCAAAAGTTAAAATTTTCTTTTTAAATACGTATACACTCTGCGTCTCAGTTAATTCTATAAATTTTGCTAAGTGATCATAAAGGACTCCCAAAGCTATATAGAAATTTTAATTAGATAATTATTAAATTCATAAAAAAAAAACCGGTCAAGTGCAAGTTGAACTTGCGCAGTTAGTGTTCCGTACGTTGATTGCTTTTAAAATAAAAAATTTTGTTACGGAGGTTTAAAATGATTAGTGACTTCACAAAACACACCCCAAATGAGTTTTCAACAAAGTTTGGTTCCAATCTTTACTGAAATCTGATGACCTTGAATTTTTTTTTTATATATACCAGATAAATTATTAAAGGTAATGCACTCGTGATAATTTTCGTTCAATCTACATCCCGTGGAGAATATTCCAGAATTTTTTCAAAATTTTTTAATAAGTACTTTTCGAGATAAGGCGCGGGACAGCGATTTTTCGCGATTTTTTAAAAATAACACAAAGAAAAGTGCGCGCAAGTATTACATTATATATACATTTTTTACTCGTGTTTTCACAAGCTCACAATTTTTTTTTTTCACTCCCGATCTCACCCCCCCCCCAAAATTAACCCCTTAAGTCAAAATTTAACTTTCAAAACTACACGGCTGTGATGAGGTCATCAATTTATACATTAGTACCAAATTTCAACTTTCTGTGTCAAATAGTTTCGGAGAAAATCGGGTGTGACAGACAGACAGACAGACAGACACCGAAGTGATCTTATAAGTGTTCTGTACGGAACACTAAAAACTTAATGTTAAAAAAATAAGGCACATTAGACATAATAAATTCGTAAAAAAACCTGTAACCAACACAAAAAAAAATATGTTTTTCCTTTTACTTTAAATACTACATGTATTATACCAAATTTCTTCTTTTTTTATCTTTTTCTTATTTTTAATATTTTCAAAATTCGAAAATTGGAACAAAAGGTCAACGAGTGTAGACAACATACCTGATACAGTTGCTATTCTAGAAAATACGAAAAACCTAATCTAAAGAAAAGCATACAACGTAACCATACGCTGGGTAAAAATTATTACGCTGCAAGAATCTAAGCAACAATATTTTTTTGAAAAGTAAACCAGATGCAGTTACAAGATACTTCATACTATTAGCATCGCCATTTAAGTTGCTAGGTGATAACTTGGAAGCAAATATGGCTTGGCCTGATCATGTTACATATATAGCAAAGACCATTTCTCAAAAATCCAGAATATTACTTTATACTGGAAAACTGTATACAACAGCTTTTGATTCTATCTTCTTTTTGAAGTGCCATATCCAAAACCGATGTTCACGAACCTCTCACCTTTGCCTGTAGTTGGTGCCTTTTTAAGTGTTCCACAAACAAAGGGAGCCTATAGTTTAGTGCATGTTCCGAGCAACCAAAGTGATAGGACTTTATTACGCATAATACTACGAGTGGCTTGCCATTGTCTTCCCGAGAAAGGCGAACGTCACGTTGTAAATTTTTATTTAATTTTATTTCCCGAGCCGAGATACGAAGTCGCTGGCGTAGAAAACAGACACCTTAATCATTACGCTATCCTCTCGCTTTGATCCTATAGAAAGCACAAACTCGTTGTTGGATAGAATATTGCTACCATATTGGCGACTCTGCTTCTAAACGTACACTGCATCTGTCAGGTTCTATCTAAAGGAGAGTCTTTGGATTGGATAAATGGAACATGCTCGGACAATATGTTACGCTATACGTCACACAGCTTATATGAACTAGACGATATTTTGACGGTAAAGTTGAAATGTTCAAAATATTTGTAACCAGTGCAAGAATCTCTTATGTGATTAGTCGAATACTGGCAAATTTAAAATGTTCTTTATTTATTAAGAGTTAGATGATGAAGAGGTAAACTTTCTCCAGCAATGATTCCTTATATCTGCAATTTTGCTCGCAAACTTTTATAATAAAATAAGTATTTTGACCGTTAATATGATGCTAAAAGTTTTCAAATCGAAAAGTCGTTACGCAACTATAAAAATAAATTGGTTTTCCGTTCAATGGAGACTTTAGTTTTCAAAGTAAGGATCAACCTAAAAGATTTTTTTTTATTTCTAGGCCTACTTTATCTTTTAATCTTGATAATAAAATGAAAAATAATACCAGGTAGACAAAAAATAAAATTGAGAAATGGAAAAAGCTTTATTGTCTTCTTCAAAAATTACTTCTTAAAAATAATTTAATCTAACTTGGAATGGTTAGATTCTCTGCACTCTCGTAAGCGAGCAACAATTATTAATTACTGCTCAATATATCATTTCGTTGATAGCAGCCATTTTTTGTCGGATATTTTGTTTTAACTGTTCCAGGGAGCGAAGAATTCTACTGTAAATTTTAATTTTGAAATATCTCCACAAAAAAATTCACTAGGATCAGATCAAACCTACGTGTAGGATAATTTCTTTCATCTCTTGTGAAAATAAATTTATTAGAGAAAATTTTATGACACGGATGTGTTCTAATTCGTGAACTGGGACTCAAACGCCGTTTACATTTGCATTGCTTCTTAAAGTCCTTAGTTACCCTGCATAAAATTTACTTAAAGTCGATCCAGTTTTTTCCAAGTTTTGAAAATTTTTTTTAATAAATAATTTGGAACCCGGAATTTTCGCCGCACAATAGTTACATATTGTAAGTGTTCCGTATGGGACACTTATAAGATCACTTCGGTGTCTGTCTGTCCGTCTGTCACACCCGATTTTCTCAAAAACTATTTAACATAGAAAGTGGAAATTTGGCACTAATATAGGAATTGATGGCCTTATCAAAGCCTGTAGTTTTGAAAGTTAAATGTTGACCTGCGGAGCTAGTTTTGGGGGGTGAAATCGGAAATCCGAAGGAGAAAAAATGTTTACCAGGTCATCGAGGGTGTCAAATGAAAGCTTGTAAAAACACGAGTTAAAAAATATATATAATGTAATATTTGCGCATACTTTTCTTTGTATTATTTTTAAAGTATTGAGAAAAATCGCTGTCCCATCCACCGAAAAGTGCTGATAAAGAAATTTTGAAAAAATTCTGGAATATTCTTTACAGAGTTTAGATTGAACGAAAATTATCACGAGTGCATTACCTTTAATAATTTATCTGGTATATAAAAAAAAACAAAAATTTCAAGGTCATCAGTTTTCAGTAAAGATTGGAAAAAAACTTTATTGAAAAACCCATTTTGGGTGTGTTTTGTGAAGTCGTACGTACGAAACACTAATTGCGCAAGTCCGACATGCACTTGGCCGTTTTTTTTTATAATCGCACGCACATTAAAGCGTGCTCCAATCCTATGAAACGCTCCATAGCTCCTTCTTCTGGTTGCAGTCGCCTAACTAGCTTGACTTCAAACTTACCCATGGATGCCGCGTTGTAATATATATTAATCATTCAGTGTGTAATTTACCTTATCTTTTTACGGTTTTAATAGGTATTTTAACTATGTAACACTATTACGACAAATAAAGTCTAAGAAACGTCTACTTATTCTTTTAACAAATATTAGTTTTACTTTTAGCATATAAAAAGTGAACAAAGTTCATATGTCAGTAGTTATTTACTATGCTGTCATCTATCAAATCATCTCGTTTCGTCATATCACTACTCTTAAGGTGAGGTAAAATTGATAGAAGAAAGAACAGACCATAAAGTACTTTTCGCTGTACTAGCGCCATATATCAATAAAATACAATTAATATTTCTCTGATATATTTCGTTGATGTGGCGCGACGCACAGTGTGTCGACTAGTACAAGTTAGCTGGACAAAATTATTTTTTCACTTATTTCAATTGTTTATGTATATTCTAGGCATATTAAGTTATTTTAAGAAAAAATTCATCGCGTTGGTTTTTTTTATGGGCGTGGCTAATTTTTTCCCCTAAATTAGTCAGCTACGCAGACATATTTAACGATAACTCGGGAACAACTTGTCAGATTTTTATAAATAAAACATTAAAAAATGCGTAACAAAATTTTATTAAAGTTGATTGAATATTATTTTATTGCGTATCTGGAAAATAAAATAAGGTATTAATCATGAAAATCGGTTAATAAATGTGGGTTTTATTCACAATTTACCGCAGGTACTCAATATCGATAAAATTTGTATAATACAGCCACCCTTGCATATCGCGGTAGGATTGCATCAGCTTAGCAGGTATATAACGGAACTAAAGGGCAAGGGTATTATGTATGGTTATTAGAATTAAAAATTATAATACAGTATCTTTCATTTAGCTGCATTTCGCTTACCTGTATTTTTTGTCCAGCTGCACAAAACATTGTATAACAAAAACAAAATATTCTGCGTATGTGCACGAATTTTTCTACAAACTTGAATGTGCAACTAAATGAAAGACACTGTATTATTATTTTTAATAATAACCAGATGAAAAATCATTTATTGCATTTGTCAATTAAAAATAAAACAATTAATCCATATTACTTAGTTTTATTGACACAAAAAGGATAAACTCAAATAATACCTGCCTTTCAGGTAGGTAACTTGTGCATTATACATACTTAAGTAGTTGGTATTTTAAAATGTTTTTGATTTTTTTAAGGTACATATTTCTTGCTGTTCGGTTCAAAAAAAATTGTTTTTGAAAATTCCAGTCAAAAAATTGTTTTTGTTTAATTTTAAAATAAATGTTATAAATGCTCTGTAATAAATTTAGCATAATGACACTGGCTGTAATTATATGTAAAACTAAAAATAGTAGCTGAACCTAATAATCATCATCAGAGTCTTCTGATGAGTCGTTTACTGTATAATCGTCATCATTTTGTGGCATTGTGCGACAATATGATGACGATTTCAATCTTGACTCTTCTATGCTAGGACTTACAATTAACTTTAATACATCTGTACATATTTTTTTCCGGCTTTTTTTTGGGAATCTCTCGAAGGCTATTGATCAAAGGATCAGATGTTATAATTAACATGCACAGTAAGTCTCTATTCGTGGCAACACGCGAGCACTTGCGGGTGTTGTACTCCCTAAATCTGCGGCAATCTTTGTTCCGTGCTTCTTGAGCCTCTTCGGAAAGCTGCCCAATTGGAAGCAATGCCGCTTTGATGACTTATGTGCTGTGAATTAATATTTATGCACAGTAGCAGGCATACAGTACCACGAATAGAGACTAAGATAATGTTTTCTGGTTTCAAGACAAAATTTTTTGAATTCAACTAAGTTTATCTCGAATCCAGAAGACAATGTTCTCAAAATAACATCAAACTTTTTTTATAATTGTAACATCCAACCCTGTGAGCTGAGCACTCATCTCAGCATTCTTAAAAAAGCGACGGGCTGTATTTCCATCATTTGAAGAACCAAATCCTGGCTTTGGTTTATCTACAATGAGTCCCATCTCGTTCTTAAATTTCAATTTGATTTCCTCGGAACGAACCTTGATATCTGCTTTGTCTTCGTTGCTTCTAGCCTGCCATTTCTTAATATTCAACTTGTAACTGATATGTAAAAGACATTCGAAGCAACGAATCCAAGCATGAAGTGTAGATAAACCAAAGCCAAAATGTTCTTGATTGCTGTTAAACATCGCGGGGTCATCGTTCATCGTCTTGGGGGTGGCGCCACAGATGAAACACTTTTGGGATGAACTAGTTTCCGTTAAGGCGTTACACACCTTTCCGTCTGTCATTGTCAGCAAAAGTTCGTGTTTTACAGAGATCTGAGAATCACCAAAGTTGATAAGTGTTGGAAGAAGAGCATTAACTTCTTCTCAAAATCTATTTGTCTCTACTAACGTGAAGTCGTTCGTTTCTTTGGCAAATATAAATTCGATTGGGCGACAATATAAAGTTGATGAAGGCCGAGGATTTTGCCAAATAATTTTGGACCCATCATATAACTTAAGGGGAACTAAAGAAAATGCGAAAAGAAACTCGTCCGTATATTCAGTGTTCTCACATCTCCGTTTGTATGTGCTGTGCCCAGAACTTCCATCACATCCCCATTTACTAACAAGTGTAAACGATGAACTTGTTGGGAGCACACTGCTGATAACTTCATTCTGTGCTAATACTAGACGTTCCACTGTTTTATTTAATAAGGCTTGCAAATTTATTTCAGCACTAGTTTCTGTTATAGCAATGTGCTCCTCTGCAGGGTAACAGGCCTGTTTGGACTTTTTTAAACTAAAATATGACGGAAACACATTATGCCCCGCCTTCATGGACCACTTCCTAGTTTGTTTGTAAGAATGCGATGTTGACTTAGAATCTATATAGTAAGCTAAGGCTTCGTCACTACTTAATTGCCTAGGATTAACGGAACTGGTATTTTTAGACTTAATAATATTATCTGGGCTCTCACTAATGTCTCTAATCACATTGGTAATTTTCCTTTGCCCTGCTGAATACACAGCAATTTCGGCAGCAGTCACCAATTCACTGACACTTCGGGATTCTACGAGATCCACGACGCGACGTTTCTTCATCTTAAACGACGATTCCTCGAAATCTTTGCGAGGTCTTCCTGCAGGAGTCACATTCTCACTTGATGTTGAAGGTTGTGGCGCAAAAGAACTCGCAGTAAACTGTATGTCTGGTTCATCCAACCAATTCTTATTTTTAATTAAAAAACGCTCCTTCGACTTTCCTGAAGCTAACCATTTGGCACCAAACTTATTAGACAAGTTGGATATCTTCAACTTTATTTCTTTTTGGCTGCTTTCAGTAATGTCACCAAAGTGAAATTTTGAAGAAAGAAAGTCATATACACGCGAGTTTTTTTCATTCTTCGTGTGTTTCAAAAACTCCTCAAAAAGGCTACCCTTGAAATAGAGTAAACGTGTTCTGGAAAAAAAGAAAAAAAAACATGTTGTACTGAACACAAACAATATGTGTATTTTTACGAAGAATAAAGTTATTTCTGTGTAATATCTAAAAACTAGCCCGGATAGAGGTGAATGTCTGTATATTCTGAACTTTCAAAGTTTTTTTTTAAAAAAAACACGCTAAAATATATAGGCTATTTAAAAAAAAATACTAAAAATTCAAATTAATAGATTCTGATTAAAAAAATACATTAAAAAATAGTACTTACCCTCAGTATTAATATTCATCACAAAAACTTTCACAATATTACAATATGTCACTATAAGATGTGCACGAAAGTGTCGCTAAATTGCAACTGATTGATTGAAAGAGCTGCATTAAACTCATTACCTGACTTCTGACGCTTATCACTCGCCACTTGCAAATTTGATAAACAACCTTTTCTCGGAATTCGGGGTTTGGTGGTGTTGTTTACGTTTTGCAAGATTTCCTGGAAATATTAACATGAATTTTGTCCACCTAGCATGTTTCTACGCGACACACTGTGCGACGTAGCGTGAGATGGATTGACGGATGAGAGCACAGCCAAGAATTGGACTTTGTCCAATTTCAGCAGTTTATATTAATTTTTATATTCTTGGGGTAGAACCCTATAAAGCACTGCCAAACGATATTTGCTAACAACTTGCTGAACAATTCCTTTTTTGGTCTGTGGCCATGAATAGCACCCGATAGAGGAGAGGTACGCCTTCAAAACTAGGCTTATATCAGCCTGAGGTACAAATTATTTGTATCTTTCTTAATTAATATTTTTGGTTGATGTCAAATATTAAAAGCATACTCTTCTGAGGAACGTTTAAGTCACAGACTGACAGGAAATTCTTAGCAAAGACATAGTCACAGTGACAGGTTAGGGTAGATATACTTTTAATATTGAGCTCACATTATCCCGAGATAGTAATTGTAGTATCCTTATTATAAATTAATTACTTTAAAAAACCGCAATATTGCATGGCAATCTGTAAGAAGACACTACTCAGTATATATCACCATTACACCACACACTTTATTTTTGCACTCGACACATTTTTCGCTAACCATGTTAGCTTCATCAGGAGCGTTGATTGACTGTCAATTATCGCCCGAGTGCAAAAATAAAATGTTTGGTGTAGTGGTGATATATACTGAGTAGTGTCATTGTGCCAAAGATTCCACATTCCCAACATAGTGTAAGAAGACGGTTAACAGTTATAAACTCTATACAGTTCATTTATAAAAAAAAAACGTTTAAAATTATTGTAATCCAGGCAAGTGCAATATAAAACTTCCAACATTGTATTTTATAACAAAAATGATACAGTTAAAAACCGAAAATCCCTTTAAAAGGAATTTATAGTGCTATTTCCTGTTGTTACTGAATCTTAAGAAGTAATCATTCTCCAAGAATAGCTGTTTTTTTATAAAAATCTTTTTCCATAAGAAATGATGCTTTATAGATGAAATTACTGATATCCCAGCAATATTTTTATTGTCCCGTGTGCATTTTACCATAACATACCTTTACAAATCCGAAAATATAAGTAAAAAAATAATGACAGAAAATAAAATTTTGCTGTTTTTGTTCCAGGTTATGGCTGTAACGTAGCGGGATTTTTAACTTTTTTTGGCAATATCCTGTCTGTCTACACTTTAACTGTGATTACATTGGAAAGGTGGTATGTTATTTGACATGTTTTAGTAAAAATTTTTTCTTCTTTTTGTGGCTCAACATAAACTAAAACGTTTGAATATACATATATATATATATATATATATATATATATATATATATATATATATATAATATAATATAATAATAATAATAATAATATATATATATATATATATATATATATATATATATATATATATATATATATATATATATATATATATATATTATTATTATTATTACAACAGGCGGCAAACCCAGTTCATTATTTTAAACTATTCACACAACAATCAATAATTGCCCTTTGGTATATTTAGATGACTATCAGTAGCATATATTTTATAGGAGCATTTATAATAGTTATTTTTAGTGTTCCGTACTGAACACTTATAAGATCACTTCGGTGTCTGTCTGTCTGACCGGCCGTCTGTCTGTTCGTCTGTCACACCCGATTTTCTACGAAACTATTTGACATGAAAGTTGAATGATGTCCCCATCAGAGCCGTGTAGTGTTGAAAGTTAAATTTTGACTTAAGGGGTTAGTTTTGGGGGGGGAAATCGGAAGTGACAAAAAAAATTACTAGGTCATCGAGTGGGGTGTCAAGTGAAAGCTTGTGAAAACACTAGTTCAAAAATATATAAAGCACACACTTTTCTTTGTATTATTTTTTAAAAAATTACCAGAAATCGTTGTCCCCCCCTTATAACGAAAAGTACTGATCAAAAAAATTTTAAAAAATTCTTAAATATCTTTCACATGGTGTACATTGAACAAAAATTATCACGAGTGCATTACCTTTAATAATTTATCTGGTATATAAAAACAAAAAAAATCAACGAAGATAGGAAACAAACTTTGTGGAAAACTCCTTTGGGGTAGGTTTTGTGAAGTCATTAATAATTTTATACCTCCGTAACAAAATTTTTTATTTTAAAAGCAATCAACGTACGGAACACTAATTGCGCATGTCCGACTTTTTCCTTTATATAATACTATTAAATCGTTTAATTACAATTCTATGCTGAAATTACTAGATTTTATAAAAAAATGTTTCTGTAAGATACTATAAATTGTTTCTGTTCACAGTTTGTCCTTTGTGATTAGAAATCTAGGGGAAACCGAGAATAAATTAATATAAAACTGAAGTCAGCGGTATTATTTAATAACTCTGTACGTCCTAAATACACACTAAAATTTCCCATATCGTCACATTGTTAAATATATATATATAAAAAAAAATAGTGGGTCGTCCTGAAAATCAGCACCTTTAAATGACATGTAGATGCTTATATATATTAAAATTTATGAAAAACGCATAATTAAAGACTAAAAAAAAAAAAAATACAGTCTGTCAAGTAAGAATGTGTCCGCGATAATTTATTATTCATAGATGCGATTCTAGCGATTCAACAAAAAATCGGTAGAGGGAACCTTTGTCGCATTTTAGTAAAAGTATCAGTAGATTTTAGTAAAAATATCAGAAGATTTCGAACATCTTCGTGCTCATGATGTCAAATTCCAAAGCATGTTGAAGAAATCTTTGCTAAGCGAAAATTTCTTCGCGATGCGGTTCGCTTGGTCCCACGATAAGACACTAGAGTGGCCCTCACAATCGCCAATGCCCACCGTATTGAAAACGTTTGGTCTCTTCTAAAAAGAAAGCTCGGAGAAAAGACTCAGAGGACTTTGACTCAGTTGTCTCGTGAGATTCGAAAAATTTGTAGAGTATGCAGAAAGTCTCGTCGACAGCATGCCTCGGAAATGCTAGGCGATTATTGATGCAAGAGGCGATTGGATAATTGCGCCGTTGTTAGCACACCAAAGAATACATTGAAAAAAATGTTCTCAAAACACATTTTTTTCAATAATACTAACATCACGTTCTGATTTGACAGACTGTTTATCGCTCACGAGCACTGGTTTTGAAATATCAAATATTTTCTCTGTTTTTTCAAATGACCAGAAAATTTTTAAAATATATATTAGTTTCTGTTTGTTACAGGTGTACAATAACTTGGGCAACTCACCTCAATAAACGGCTAAAACTCAGGACATCGATAAAAATAATGCTTTTAGGATGGAGTTGTGCTCTGTTTATGGCATGTTTACCACTTCATGGAATAAGTAGCTATTCCAGAACAAGCATATGCCTCCCACTGGAGTACAAAAACAATTTTGACGCAGTTTATTTGGCGACGCTCTTGACTTTTAACTGCACTGCTTTCACCTTAATATGTGTATCTTATGGCAGTATGTACCGGACTATAAAAGCGGGTATGGTACAATAAATTTTGTTAATAATAATTAAATCCCTTAGTTTATGGTTAATGTTTCGAAAACTTGCCATGCAGGTAATAATTTTAAGCTGGAATTGTTTGTTCGACATATCTTTAAACTCCTACGCCACTATTTCTATTTTAATAGGTCATAAAACTGGAGAAACACATTTTCTACAGTAATACTTTTTAGAGGCGGCTAGCAATCGGTAATAATAAAGACGATTTACTCAAGTTTTTGTTAAAACATGGTTTAGGGTCTTATTTTCATACGGAACAGTTATAGGGTCACTTCGACGTCCATCTGTTCGTATGTCACACACCCGATTTTGACCGAAACTATTCGATATAGAAAGTTGAAATTTGGCACAAATGTAGAAACTGATGGCCCTATCAGAGCTATGTAGTTCTGAAAGTTAAATTTTGACTTAAAGGATTAATTTTGGGGGATGAAAAAAAAAATTTCTGACCAGGTCAACGAGTGGGGTGTCAAATGAAAGCGTATGAAAACATGAGATCAAAAATATATGATGTAATACTTGCGCACTTTTCTTTGTGTTATTTTTAAAAAATTGCCAAAAATCGCTTCCTCTCTATCTCCAAAAAGTGTAGACTGAGTGAAAATTATCACGAGTGCATTACGTTTAATAATTTATCTGGTATAAAAAAACACTATGAAAACTACGTGACGGGACAATATGGTGGAGGTTTTTATAATATACTTTTCGGAACATTACTGCTCCTGTACCGAGACATAATTTTATTTTATTTGTTTATATTTACACAATTGTCTAAGTAGTAAATATTTGTTTTACACCTTTATTACTAGATTCTAGATTGAATTAGACTGATTTTTTTGGCTATTATGTAGCTAAGATGCTATATATTTTTTTTTATGGGTCTAGCACACGTGCTGCAGTGAAGAAGTCCCTAAAGCGCTACAGGAGCGACACGTGTGCGGAGAAAGCGATTCACGTTGTTCTTGAATCGCTATAAATTGTACTGCTTGAAAAGCGTTGTACGAAGGAGTAACTAGCTGAACCTCATACGGATGTGAAGTATTAGCGCGACGTGTACTTCTAACATGCACCGCTCGGGGAGGAATTAAGCGGGCTACATCCCTCGAACACTTTCCATGAAAATACTTGTAGAATAGGCTCAAGTCGCCAACCGTTCTTCGATGTTCAGGCGAATCAAGGCCGCAGCAATGCAATGCAGTGTATGTTTGGGAGCGGAACCCTAAACATGGTAGCAGTATTCCATAGTTGGTCGAATTTCAGCTTTGTAAAGAATTGACAGTTGTTGTGGAATGTTTCTTCCAGGTCTTTGTTAAGTTGAATGACTTTCTGCTGTCCGCGGATATTCGTCTGAGTAGTCGATGTCCGAGCATTCAAATTGAATAAAGAGATAAGCGCACTGTCATCTGCAAAGCTGTAGATTGGATTCTCGGTCTTTTCCAGCAGATCGTTAATGTAAGTGAGAAAGAGAGTAGGAGACAGTATGGAGCCTTGAGGTACACCGGCGTTGATAGTGAAGGTGTTAGAAAGAAATCCGTCGACTGCCACTTGTAAAGAACGCTCTCTGAGGAAACATGAGAGCCACAAACAGAATTTTTCAGACATACCATAAGAGCGTAGCTTAGCCAACAGCCCATCGTGCCAAACATGGTCGAATGCCTTAGATATGTCAAGAGCAACCGCTCGAGATTCTCCAAAGTGTTCAATTGCGTTGTTCCAAACTTGTGTTACATAAGTCAGACGATCTCCTGTTGATCTATTTTTACGAAAGCCATATTGATAATCGCTAATAATGTTGAATCCTTGAAGATATATAGAACATGCTGATTGATAGCCTTTTCCATGACTTTCGATATTATTGCAAGCAGTGCGATTGGTCGGTAGTTATTTGGCAAGGTCTTCTTGCCTTTTTTAGGTATCGGCTGAATTGTGGCACATTTCCAGCAGGAAGGAAATATTCCCTTTCAGTAGGATAGGTTGAAAAGTCTACAGAAAACTGGTGTTAGTTCACTCGCACAGTTTTTGAGAACTATGGCAGGTATTCCGTCAGCTCCAGAAGCTATTATGTTATTGGCTAAGAAAAAACGTGAAAATACATATGAATCTTAAGATATCTACATATCTATCTAATACTTTTTGTCTTATTGAAAATTCAGTTGGGGTGTGTTTTGTGATCATTTTATACCTCTCTAACAAAATTTTTTGTTGTAAAAGTAATCACGCGCAGAACACTAATTACGCAAGTCTGACTTGGCCAGTTTTTTAAATAGTAATTTGATTTTGACTCTTGTCCATTTGTTGTTTTTGAGTAACAAGGTTAGCAAATAAGCTTTCAATAATATAATCACAGATTATTTAAAAATATGGAGTAGACAGTTAATAAAATGATTTATTCAAATATAGAAATATACCAGCTGTATCAAGCTCAGTAATCTCTTAGATGTATTATAATAAAATATTTTTCTAAAAATTAGGTTATTTAATGGGCTGCTAACAGATTTTATTGCAAACTTTAGATTTTTAATAAGATCGTACAAAGATGTCGTCAAATACTTACGTGGTAATTTAATATTAATAACCAAATTATTGTTAATTTGTAAGAAGTAGGTCAATTACGCATTACCAACACACAGTAAATGTGTTTGTGTAATAAATTACTATAATTAAATTATCTCTTGACGTAACTAAATTCTTGTATGAAAATTTCATTAATTCATAGTAATTCAATTATTCAACACTAACTGAGTTACTCTATGGTACATCAGTTACTCTCTATTTAGCCCATTACTTTTTACTGTTTCAATTATTTTGTGGTAGATTAACTCCTCAGAGGTAATCCAAAGAAGCAGGTCTGGACGATTACACAGGCCAACGTTGAAAAAACTTTTTTAATAATTTTACCTGATTCCTATGTTTTTTGGTGTGCTGAGTCCGAAAATAATAATAAAAAAGTCGTATCGCCAACCGATTTTTCACATTTTAATATTGAAAATGTGAAAAGTTTATTTTTTATCATTTGAATGTTATTAGGTTGGCAGTAAAATCAAATGTTATTAGGTTGGCAGTTCCGATAAATGTCACAGCTGTTTGTTTTCTTCCAATTAATATAACCTCGCATTGCAGTGTTTAACCCGTGTGCTTTAATTGACACTCAAAGTATGGCTAATCGTGGTTGTAAAAACTCTCCCAACACTTTTTGTTACATACGTGGTGAGTTTGTAGTTAAAAAACATCAAAGAAATATTACTGACTTTGTAAAAAAAAGTATACTTTGTTTATTTTGGTGTAGAAATCGGTAATCAAGAAAAATGTTGGGTTCCTTACAAAGTATGTTATGTTTGTGTCGAGGATCTTAGGAAATGGTATAAGAAAGAAAAGAAAGCTTTTGGCTGGTATGGAGAGAGGAAGAAAATCATTCAAATGATTGTTATTTTTGCAGCGTTGATGTTTCTGGATATAACTCCAAAAATAAGAAAGTAATTGTCTATCCTAACTTTACTTCAGCTAATCGGCCGGTAGGACATGGATCGGGACTTCCTGTCCCTGAGCCACCTCAGTCTATTGATGACGTTTTACAGTCCAGTCCCAAATTTAATGAAAGTCGACCGGATGATGATGAGTTTCAATGTTCTCTAGAAAATTTAAAACCATAGTTGTTTACACAAGCTGAGTTAAATGATTTAGTGAGAGATTTAGGTTTGGCTAAGGAAAAAAGCAAAATTACTTGGCTGTAGACTGAAAGAAAAACATTTATTGGAATCTTGAACATTAAATTTTTTATTTAATTATTTAATTTTTCCTATTTTGAAATTTAATCGATGTCATATTGTGAGAGAACTGTGGACGATACAAAAAAACTGATACCAGATACGGTTTCAGCACCCAAAAATACATAACACTTAGATGTATGGGTTTAAAAATTTTTTACAAATAGCAAGGGTTTCTTCAACGTACTTGAGAATTTGACATCATGGGCACGAAGATGTCGAATGGTCTCATGGGATACATTCAAACACGATTTTCGTAATTTTGCCGCTTCTTGTCCAATTTCGCGTCCCGTGAATACAAAGACACGATTCGTTTTTCTACTTTCAGAGTGACTTTGCCTACCGAGACACATTTTGGCAAGTCGTTGACATTTTTCGTCTCGCTAAAATGATTTATTCACTTGTTTACAAACGATACCAACTTTTTAATATATTTAGCTGCCGCAGAATGTGTCATTTTAGGCACCTTTGGATGGGAACAAAGAAAGACTGCCACGAACCGACGCGCAAACATTTTGGATTTTACGTGATTTCGACGAAAGTTCGGAATCGACTGGTACTTTTACTATAATATGTCATAGACCAAGGTTCTCTCTACCGATTTTTTGTTGAATCGCTAGAATCGCATCTACCAAAAATGAATTTTCGCGGACACGTTCTTACTTGACAGACTGTGCGTTCTTGAACTTCTATTATTTACGATGATATTCTAATTTATTGTATCCAATCAACCATAATGGTCTAAAAATTCGTGTATCCTTATTCAGTGAAGATTTGTTTATATCTCTGAAACATCTTGTGGAGAACTGGGCTCAATAAAATGAGCCCTTTTAGCCTCAAAATAAAATCAGTATTTTCTATTTCATAAGTAAATTTTTTTCTGGAAAATAAATTATAGTATTTTTTTTTTTAATTGCAGGTAGTAAAACAGGAATAGCAAACTCAGTCCGCAACGACCACACCGTAGCGAAGAAAATGGCCCTCCTAGTCTTCACAGACTTCGCTTGTCTCTCTCCAATAGCCTTCTTTGGAATAACAGCCTTACTCGGATATCCTCTCATCACCGTAACGCAAACAAAAATACTTCTAGTATTTATTTACCCTCTTAATTCATGTGCCAATCCTTGTTTATACGCTATTCTTACCCAACAATATCGAAAAGACTTTTTTATCCTTATGGGTAAATTAGGTATGTGTAAAGAACACGCAAACTATAATCGTGGAGCGATACGGGGTAAGCCATTACCTTACATAGCTCATTTTAAGAAACCTTGTGGAGTAAGCAGAAATACTAGTAAGTCTAGTGGTGTTACAAATAGAAATTCCCTCATTTCTACTGTATCAAATGTCAATGTGGAGATTCCTCTTAATAATTCCGGTAAAGTAACAATTGAAAATGGCTTCAGAAAAAATGATTATAAAAATACAGATAATCTTTAAGAGGCTTGTGCCAGAAAAATAAGATTCTAAAGACAAACACTACATGCGGGGAGGTGCTGGCGAGATGGAGCTTCAAAGCAACTTAATTTTTAAATTAGATTCTCTGGTAGGATTGGGAACAGTACTTTATATTTTATATGTAAAATTAACACAATTATGTACGTACTATGTATCGCATTTTGTATTCAAAAGTTCGGATTTCCTGAACCTTTATAAGGAAGAAATATTATATATATATATATATATATATATATATATATATATATATATATATATATATATATATATATATATCAGGTGTTATACCGTTTTGCGCCTTCTGGTCTCCTACATCCACCCTCTTCTATCTGCCTAGTCCCCTGGTTATAGATTTCGTTCCGACCTGGGTTTGTGTATTCCACTCATCCATATAGCCTTTAGCCTTCCTTTTTTTCTTTTCTGTGTCGGTATACATTTGAGTAATTGTTTTCGGATCCATCCTTTCTACATGTTCGTACCGCACCACTGTATTTCTTCTGTTATATTTGTTTTGGTGTTCATACTATTCCTTATTTCCTCAATCGTTTTTCTTTTCATCCTTAATCTTTCTGGCGCTGTACGCTAGAAGTCCATTTCGAGAAAAAGCAGCCGCCGTTCCAAGTTTTGTTGTTAGTTGTCAAGTTTCGCATTCATTAAGTAATATACCTTTAAATATTGACTCATATAGGAGATGTTTCGATTGTTGAGATACATGTTTAGACCATAGGATAGAGTTTAAGCACCCTATCACTCTTTTTCCTTTTGTAATTATCTCTCCTATTTTCTTCTATGTACGGCCTCTGCGTTCGATTTTTGTTCCCAAATATGTGTACTCGGTCCACGCTCCTATTGCTTCATTTTCTTGGGGATGTAAATCGTCTCTGTCACTTCCGATGCATAAGTATTTTATTTTCTCTCGATTCATTGAGAGTCCCCATTCCTCGTATTCTTTAAACAGTCTTTTTGTTATAAATTCCAGGTCCTCTTTGTCTTTTACAATAACAACCTGGTCATCAGCGAAATGTAGAGTGTATAAAGTTCTATTTTCATTTATATATATTCCCATTCCACTGCACGCTCTTCTCCATTTTCGTAATGCATCATTAAGATATATCTTAAATAATGTGGGAGATAAACAACACACTTGTCTTAAACCCTTCGTAACTGGAAAGCTCTTTGACAGATCACTCTTCAATCTTGATGTCGATTGTTCGTAAAGTTGGCTTACATGGGTTATTAGGGTATTGCTTATTTGGGATCTCTCTATAACGTATCACGGTTTTTGTGCAGGAACGGTGTCATATGCTTAAATAAGATTAACAAATAGACGGTACACCTTTAGGTTTCTTGCGATCCTCTTTTAGTTGGGTCAGACTGAAGATGTAGTTAATGCACGAGCAACCTGCCCTAACGCCTGCCTCTTCTTTAATTTCTTAATGGCCCTATTCTTCCTCTATGAGGCTTTGAAGGATTTTTCCGTAGAGGCGGCTCATGGTGCTGATTACCGATACCTTCCCCTTTTATGGATGGAATTAATCCATATTTATTTCCATATTGAGGGTATTCTTTCGTCATTTACCTAACTGGTAAATAGTTCTTGGATGTGGTTAATGAGTTTTTGCCTTATATTTTTATTCCAAATTTTCATTGGTAGTCTCGAATCAATAGAGCCCCCAAAAGCATCATATTTAATTATACCAATTTCAATTTCTTATAACTAATAGAAGAGAATTTCTCAAAACATTGTCATTTAATTACTTGATTGTACGTTTAGTTTTATTATTTTTTTGGAAGTCTACTAAAATAAATATTTAATTAACCTTTAATTTCTGTATTTCTTAAATTAAAATATCCCTTTCTCTTCTCTAAGATAGCTAACGGGAAAAATACTTTAACTAAATATTTTTTTCATAAGAACATTTGAAAATATTTTAATGAATATTTTTATTTCCTAGTCTTTACTTTGAAAATCGTAAGCCCTTTCAATACTTGAATGGATTCAGCCGATACTTGCCCTTTCACTAAGAAAAAACAGTTTCAAATTTTGTATTGACAGCATTACTTGCAATTTTTGTATTAGTGGTCTTGATTTTCCTGAATTTTATACAAGTTGTATTTTCTTTTTTTTGTTGCTTCATAGTAGTGATAAAGGTTATTACTGAAACAAAATTTGTTTTTAAATATTTGCAGGCCTATAATTTTTTTTTAAATCATAACGATCTACTTTAAGCTTTATGTAAACCACGAGCCTGCCCACCTACAAACATTGCTGTGGGGGGGGGAGAGAACTGCCACTGAATTTCATTGAATAGAAAGTGTTGCTTTAAATACAGACTGATTTATAAGAGAAATAAAACATAACAAACAGCCTGTACCTTAAAATAGATTTTTTTTAATCGACAAAAAATGAAATCAGAGATGTATATCGTGTATATATCATACGTCAAATTTACATGCCAGTTTAATAATTCTTAAAGTTTATTTCAATACTTTTTGGATATACGATAAATACACCTTTTTTGGGTACATATATTTCGTACAAATATACTTACTGGAACTCCCAATAAATTCCGCTTTTATCGCACACCAAAAATTCAAAACTGAATTTATTTATATATGCATCCATCTAATAAGGATTGGAGTAAAATTTTGCACATAAAAATAAACCAAATCGACTTACTATACACAAGGGAGAAATTGTAAAAAGATAATTTTTTACTGAATGTGTACTACTCAAGGTACGCTACAAATTTTTTACAGAACATTTTGTTCTAAAATTGTAAAAATTTAATTTTAGACTGAATATATACTACAAGGAGCCTTACAGTTTTTCTACAGAATATTTTGTTCTTTAACAGACATAGAAAATTTAAATGACCTCCAAATTTTTGAATAATAATCTGACACTATACCTACATTAATAATGAAATCTACCTGTCCGACTATTTACAATCATAGGGAGTATTTTTAAATTGTTTGAAGTACTTTAGCAAACATACTCTATGGTGTTAATGTCACACGCGAATTTAGTATTTGTGACTACGCTTTACCAAATAAGCCACAACACCACTGTGCTAATGCCTGCTGATCGGAAATCCGTTTCATCGCATGTCCGCCACAGTCAGAAATGAATTACCATTATTTGGCCAGTACCATTATATATTTTTCACTTTATTCATTAGTCTCGATATTCTCTAACCGATATTTTTTTTGTTTTTTCATGTACAGGGTGGTCCAAATTGGACACATTTAAAGGTAAACCCCTTTATCTAAAGGAGACAGACGAAAACTGATGTCGGTGTCTGAGGCTCAATTTTTATGATAAACTCAATGGCTAAAACCGCATATCGATATCTAGTACCATTTCAGATATACAGGGTGTTTTTCTAAAATTTACATTTTGAAAAAATGTAATTCTTTTCCTATTGAAAATTTTTGATTTCCGTAAAAACATTCTCAAAGCACTTTTTCACGTGGATTTCAACAGTGAAGTTACATTTTTTTACAACTAATATTTTAATAGTTATTAACGCAAAAATATATTTTTTAAACGGGATACCCTGTATATTTTTCCTTATCCGAATAGAGCTTTAAATTACCATTCTAAAAATATAGCACACTTTATATTTTGCTTAAATCTACTTCAAAATATAAAGGTTTTCAGTTTTTACGCGAGTACATTTTGTGAAATAGGATTTGGACGGAGTTGCAATATTAATTGTTTACCGATAACAGCCAGATTGTAAAAAAAAATTGCCAGAAGTAAGTAAGAGTCATAATTACAATGAAATTTACTAAATGCTATAGTACTTTAAACTATGTAGAAAATAACACAAAACAACAATAAAACAATTTATTCCGAGTAGAGCAAACTAAAACAAAACAATTTTCTATAAGAGATGTTCGATGTTCTATAAGAGATGTTCATTTACACATAGACGGCACCTTTTCTGGACACTTCTTACCAAGTTGATTAGTTCAAGAGGAGTCACAGCTGCAAAACTTTGCATCACTGCGACTTCTAACGCTTGTCTGGTGTTTTTCGGCAATTTAAAAATTAGGTCTTTCGATCTTCCCCAGAGATAGAAGTGTGTGTTAAATCCGGTGACCTTACCGGCCAACGGTTCGGACCTTGGTTGGCTATCCAGTTATTGTCGAAATTGGCCGATAAAAAATTACTGATAACTGCAGCGTTATGAGGGGGTGCCCCGTTGTGTTGAAAAAATTTGTAAGGTCCATTAACTGCAGTTCATCAACAAGAGGTTCTATTTGCTTCCTTAAGATTTCTAAATATCTCTGAGTCGTCAGTGTTCCTTCGTAAATAAATGGACCTATAACCGTGCCTCTAAAAATTCCTGCCACACATTAAATCCAAATCTGCCTTGATTTCCTAGCTCCACAACTAAATGAGGATTTTCTTGTGCCCACGTATAAAAATACCTGCATTGCTTACATAAGCTTCGTCTGTCCAATTTCAATTTAATGAAAAATTCGAAACATGGTTACAATTCTCCAGAAACCATTGGCAAAAATCCATACGCCGTTGAAAACCTCCGTCTCTAAGGTGATGAACTTTTCTTGTCCTACATGGCCTGAATTTGACTCCCCCCCCCCCCCCCTCCCCCCCCCCCCCCCCCCCCTCTCTGCTTTTTCAAAGTACGACTTACGTTAGTTCTTGGTAGTCCAGTGGATTTTTTTCACTATAGGGTTGAAGTGTTGGGATTATTTCCGATAATTCCTGAAACTACTATTTCTTCTAACTCCTTATCCCTGTTTGATGCATAATTTTTGGGTCGTTTCTTTTCAAACTAGCCTATTACTAGGTTATGTCACAATCGAGCGAATATATCCTTGAAGGGTTGACGCCTCTCTAGATACCGTTCGTGGTACAAATTACTTACCACTTCCAAATTTTCTTCGGTTTCTATAAAACACAGTATCATATCCCATTTTTCGTAATTTTAAACTTCATTGCGATTTATTTGACAATTCAATAACTAATCCTGAAGTAACAACTACGAGTAAACAATTGAATTAAACCATACGGCCGCTCCGTCCAAAGTCTACTTCACAAAATGTCCATTTAAAACTCGCGTAAAAACTGAAAATCTTTATATTTTCAAGTGCTATATTTTTAGAATGGTAATTTAAAGCTCTATTCGGATAAGGAAAAATATACAGGGTATCCCATTTAAAAAATATATTTTTGCGTTAATAACTGTTGAAATAATAGTTATAAAAAAATGTTGAAATCTACGTGAAAAAGAATCAAAAATTTTCAATAGGAAAAGAATTACAAATATTTTTCCAAAATGCAGATTTTTGAAAAACACCCTGTATATCTGAAACGGTACTAGATATCGATATGCGGTTTTCACCATTGAGTTTATCATAAAAATTGAATCTCAAACACCGACATCAGTTTTCCTCTATCTCCTTTAGATAAAGGAGTTTACCTTTAAAAGTGTCCAATTTGGACCACCCTGTACATAGAATATGCAACTACACGAGAGTGGGTTGAAAAGTCGTGTAAAAAGTAAGGTAAATCAAATTTTTCTGCAAAAATTTATTTCTCAACATAATCTCCACTGAATTCAATACATTTGGTTCCGCGAGATTCCAGTTTTTTTATTCTGTCAGAAAAAAAAAAGGTTCGAAACTGTGCGAGTATTACTCGCTTCCCCTTAGATCAATTTTTGAGTAGAGCCAAATCTAAGGAATTACTTCGAAGCCTAGCCCGTGTACTTTTACCACTGCAATGGCCAATATGTAAGCAGGCATATCGTTCTAATGAAGGAGCACTTTTTGTTGGCTAATATTTTTCGCTGCTGTCTTAACTCTCCCTGCAAAGGTCTAATAACGTTGCGTAATAAGAGCCAACCTACTCTTCTTATTGCCCTTTAGTCTCCGGTATGTAATGGTCCTCGATTGCCTACAGTCACAAAATGACGTCAGAAGTCTTTCGGATGACGCTGCTATGTTTCCAAATACGATTTTGAAATGTGACTGGGCAGCAATCTGAGTTCAGTCACTGGCTATCAATCCACAAAATTTTACTAATTACTATCCTATGTAAAAAATATCAAAACATTCATCAGCTGAAATAAAAGCTCGCCTGTAAATATTAATTTTTTAAGTAAAAATTTCAAGAAACTCTTACCGTGACGAATTTATTTAAGCTAATATGCCTTTATATATATATATATATATATATATATATATATATATATATATATATATATATATATATATATATATATAGATATACATATATATATATATATATATATATATATATATATATATATATATATATATATGTTTATATATATGTATATACGTATACATATTTTAATTCATTCATATGTTCTCTGGAACAGGTTTTAGGCAATAAGGCATAAGCAGTGACGATAATAATGAATCAAGTCGAAAAAAAGTTTGCCGCGGGCTCAGCTAGTATTATCTTACAAGTTAGGAACATGAAAAGTATGGTTAATTCCAAGCATTTATGTTGACTTTTTATAGTAATTAGAAACCATTAAGATCTTAGTTCATTGGACGTCATTATATTTTTTTCGAATAATCATTATGTACCAAATTTTATAGAATAAAAAGAAGAATTATAAACAGATTCATATGCACTAATGATTATATATATATATATATATATATATATATATATATATATATATATATATATATATATATATACATATACATATATGGCGCATTGGTGAAGCAATCCGCACTTGGTAGTTCCCAAAAGTGTTCCCTGTATTTGCTAGACCATCCCAAGACGCGTTTCGCCGTATTACGGCTCACCAAGCATTTATGTTGACTTTTTATAGTAATTAGAAATCATTAAGATCTTAGTTCATTG
The DNA here is from genome assembly GCA_019049505.1 of Pachyrhynchus sulphureomaculatus. Lineage (NCBI taxonomy): Eukaryota > Metazoa > Arthropoda > Insecta > Coleoptera > Curculionidae > Pachyrhynchus > Pachyrhynchus sulphureomaculatus. Next base: position 219,920,026 of record CM032446.1, read on the forward strand.
GACGTCATTATATTTTTTTCGAATAATCATTATGTACCAAATTTTATAGAATAAAAAGAAGAATTATAAACAGATTCATATGCACTAATGATTATATATATATATATATATATATATATATATATATATATATATATATATATATATATATATATATATATATATATATATATACATATACATATATGGCGCATTGGTGAAGCAATCCGCACTTGGTAGTTCCCAGAAGTGTTCCCTGTATTTACTAAACCATCCCAAGACGCGTTTCGCCGTATTACGGCTCACCAGCTGGGCTAGCTTAAGCAAGCACACAGAACTCCATTTCAGACCTTATCCGTGTACAAAATATCTTGTCAATAGTTTTCCGTCAGTACCCGGATAAGGTCCGAAATGGTGTTCTGTGTGCTCTTGCTGAACCTAGCCCAGCTGAGGAGCCCTGATACGGCGAAACGCATCTTGGGATGGTCTAGCAAATATGGAGAACACTTTTGGAAACTACCAAGTGCGGATTTTTCGATTCACTTTCGTTGCTTCACCAATGCGCTATCTATGCCTTCAAGCGGGAAGAATATATATATATATATATATATATATATATATATATATATATATATATATATATATATATATATATATATATATATATACAGTAATACCCCGCTTAGCGCGACCCCGTTACGCGCGGTTTCACTATAACGCGAATTTCAAATTTCGCGCTAGAAGAATTGTCCAGATGCAGAGACAAGTGCTTGAAGACATTGCTGCAATGATTGAGGGGTCTGAACTTGAAGATGTCACGGTAGAAGATCTCGTAGAACTTGTAGCAACGCACGACGATCCTATTAGCAATGAAGATCTGATCGAGTTACAGAATAATCCTATCTACGATGAGGAAGAACAAGTAGAAGAGAAAGTTTTATCTTCAGGGGAAATACAAAATGCACTTTCAAAAATTTATTCAGGTTTGGACATATTGCAGAGTATAGACAATAATGATGACCGTGTCTTGACCGTGTGTCAAACAATTAAAAACAGTGTTGGGTGTTATGAACGTATTTTACAAGAACGTAAACAAAACGTTACCCAAAAGACAATAGATGTATTTTTCCGTAAAAAATAAGAGTATGTATTGCATAAAGTGTTCTTAGAATTAAAGTGATTGATTAAAATGATTTGTATTTTTTTGTATTAAATTTTGACTATGTTTAATCATAAACCTCGATATACGCGAATTTCAGTTAACGCGATTTTTTTCGGAACGTATCCCTCGCGTAAAGCGGGGTATTACTGTATATATATATATATATATATATGTAGGAAGGGAGAAATTTTTCACAAAAGAAAGAACTCTTTCCTGCAGTGACACTTTATAATCCTAAGCCTAAAAAGTCAGTAACCAAAGATAGAACATTTTTCACAATAAGACTGCTCCTTTTTACATTTTAATAAGCACAGACAGCAAGACGTACATCAATTGAATCATTCTAGAACACAAAAACTCTTTATCCTATAAAAACACGTTAAAAAAGTTTTAAATTGTTTTCAATATATTTCTAGAGAAAATAAATTTTTCTCACCACAAAGATACTAATAATATTACTTTATATCCCGAAAACATTTTCGTTTTGTATTAAGTTTTGCTCAAGGGGTAGATTTATATTAAACTTTTCGTGTTTGGAAAATATTAAGCTTTTAGGTCTTTTCTATACAAATACGATAACAAGATATCAAAAGGAGGATTAAATTACCTGTTTTAAAATGTCCTCTTTAGTTTAATTTTTTATTCTACTTTCAAAAATTACTCATCAAATTATCATATAAATATTTTATCAACAGGTCAGCTTTGTTACAGAACCCTAATTTTAAATTAATCATTATGGTTGTTAGTTATGTCGGTAGGAAATGAAGAATTAAGAATATTCTTTTGAGTAGTGATATATATATATATATATATATATATATATATATATATATATATATATATATATATATATATATATATATATATATGTATATATATATATGTATATATATATATATATGTATATATATATATATATATATATATATATATATATATATATATATATATATATATGTATGTAGCCTTAGTGTGACAGAGAAATAAGCAGAGTAAGCAATAAAAGGTCTTGGATGCTCAATGTGAATTGCTATATATTGTTAAGTCGAGCTTTCGCCCATGTATATGGGCTTCATCTGGAGTTCTACAAAAGTTACATAGGATCTATTAGTTATTGTTCTTAATACTAAACGTGTAATTGTTCTTACAGAACTTACAATTATCTGATCCAAAAGAATGAAGAGTTACACCTAATGTTCCACATTTTAGACATTTAGGAAGAAAAGTCAAATTTACAACACATAGTTAAAATAGGAAAAACTATTATACATATGAAAGGGTTACAATTCATTAAATTTTTTAAAATTCAAAGAACAAAAATATACACATCACAATTGTGGTTATTTTTTGGAACTTCGCGCCAATTTTTCTATGACCTGACGTTTAGGATCAGTAGTGATTTTAGAATTACCAATCGCGCAGGTCTAATTAAGGTTAATTACTCAAAAAATTAAGGATGGAAGTCAATTGAGACTTTTCTATAGGCTTCATTGACCCTTATATCTTGGGTATGAGTTTGAGTCAACAAATAAGTATAAATGGAACTTAGTCGTTCAACATCTTTTTTGTGATTTAGATTTATGCAGTTTATTAAGTAACACATTTCTAGGAAATTCCTCCGGAGGGTGTTATTTTCAGTGTCTATAATAAAGGTGTCATTGTAAAACACTTTGTGGTCTTTATCATTAACGTGGACACTGAGACTGGTTGCGTTAGGCTTAAGCCTACAATCACTTTTGTGGAGTGCAAGTCTTTTGGATAATTTTTGTGATGTTTGACCTATGTATATTAAGTCACACTCACATTTTATGCCATAGATTATATTGAATTTTTGAAGGTTATCAGTTTTATCTTTTATGTTTGCGTAGAATTTATCAAGTTTAAAAAAACTCCAATCCAATTATAATGTAAAAACATTATAATTGGATATTCTAATATTCATACCCTCAAACAAGGAGGAAATAGCTTGAGAGAGTCCTTCTATATATTGCAATTTCTCAAACTCCGCCTTTACGTTAGGATCTATACCAAGGACAGAACTATTGTTACGTGTATTAGTGTCAAGAAACAATTTTTTTAAGATTGTTTTTGGGTAGTTATTATCAATTAGAATATTTTCTAACAGTTTTAAATTTTTCTCTTTCAGCGTGGGCTGGCAGATTTTTTTCAATTGTATTTTTTAGAGCTAGTATAGTGTTAAGCTTTTGCTTGACAGGATGGTGTGATTGGTACGGTATATACCTACCCGAGGAAGACTTTTTGCTATACCAATCAAGTTTTACTCTGTTCTCATTGGATCTCGTCACCAACGTGTCAAGAAAAGGAACTGCTCCATTTGTTTCTGATTCTACTGTGAACTGAAACATCTTATTATAGGAATTAAAGATATGGAATGTAATTATATAAAAACAACACTATGTTTTAATTTCCAATATATTTAAAGTCACTTGACAATTGTTTCACCATACAAGTAAATAGGAATAGGAATAGCTTTCCTATTTACTTCTGAAGAAGCCATTGTATGGTGAAACAATTGTCAATTGGAAATTAAAACATAGTGTTGTTTTTATATAATTTTATTATGAATTTCCAACAAGTATCGGCTAACACAATCGACGATTATATGGAATGTATTCTGTACCTCATTTTGAGGCAAAGGGACCAATAAATCATCCACGTATTGAAAGAGAATTGGAAAAGTAAAATTAACTTTTTTAGTAATATAGTATAATAGTTGGTTCATAACGATTTCCGCTAGAATTGGGGAAGCTGATCCACCCATTGGTGCATACATTTTTTGTTTATAAAATTTATTGGTAAATGAGAAATATGTGTTATTATACAACCTTGTGAATCTTAGGAAGCCCATAATATTTTGGGCATATCCCATTATAGGTAGTAGAGCTCTTGGCGGAGGTGATGTCCAGAGAGTTCCTATAATACATACATATATATATATATATATATATATATATATATATATATATATATATATATATATATATATATATATATGTATGTAACATGTACATGTTACGTTCGTCCCAATTTTTAAAATATAAATATATGGCACTGACATTTAAATAATATGTGATTCGTGTAACGAATAAATGCAAAAAGAGTACGTTGTAATTCATAGAAATGGGCTATGATAAATATTAATCTAAGCATCCACGTCCAAGCTAAACTAAACAAGAATTTTGAGAAAGGCAAACTGCGCCAAAACGTCAATAATGAAAGGAAGGGATTACAATAAATTTTGGGAAGTTTCGTTCTACAATTGACCTTCAAACTCAAGAAAAATAAAAAAGTACATACAAGGTCAAAGAAAAATAACAAAATCATATATATATATATATATATATATATATATATATATATATATATATATATATATATATATATATATGCAGTATTAAAGAGCATCATGTTATACGATTCTCAAACTTGGCAATTGGCGAAACGATTGAAACAAGAACTAGCACTCGAAATGGATTCCTAGCGAACATCGGCTTCAGTGTCAAGAATGGATAGAGTTAGAAATGAAAGAATAAGGGATATAATGAAAATAAAAACCACAGTTATTTAGGAAATTTAACAACGCCACTTGGAACGTGGAAAGAACGGAAGGACACCGAACACCAAAAATGGTGGAATACCAAAGTGGGTACCAAGCTAAAAGAGGAGAAGAGGGAGACCAAGAGCGACATGGTTTGGAGGTGCTCAGAGGGTAATATTAGAGGGAATTCTAATACCCGAAGATTGGAAAGACCGAAGAGGATGGAAACTGGGAACTGGAATGCGAAGAACGTTATAAAAAAAAACCGGACTGAATGATTTTTGTCAATTAAAAAAAAAAAAGAAAATATAATAATCACCGGAAACTATACAAATATGATAACCAGGGAACAGATATATAGGGATTTATCCTATATTCTTTATTTTCTTTTTTATATTACTGCAGTTTTTGATTGATTGCTTCCAATCTTATAAATTAAAAAGAGCTTTAATTAAACATGAAACCCTAAGCTTTTCTTATACAGCATGCTTTTCTTATACGGTAATAAGTCGCTTTTTTATAAGTGTTTTTTTAACAAAGTTATTTTAAAATTTAAATCCTGCTGCGGTACTTTTGTTGGTCCCTGAATTACGTTTGTCTGTAATATGGGAAGGTAAAATATGGAACAAAATACAGAAAGAAGTATCTTTGTATAAAAATTTACCCTGAGAGTAACAGTTTTTTTTTTTATAAAATTTATAAAAACGATATTTTTCATACCTTCATTTCATGCTGTAATTTTTTTTTATAAATTTATAACGAATTTCTTTTTCTTCTAAAGTTGTCTTTTTTTCAGAATCACGTGAATTTATTCATATAACCTTTTGTGACAATTTAAACACATATGTATTTAAAAATTGAAGCATATTTGTTAGTTACTGAGAGAAAAATTCACTCTAAATTTTTTCCATTCTCTATTTTTACATAAAGTGAGGTTCATGCTGTAAAATTATTTTTAGAAATTTGTAATAAATTTCTTTTTCTTCTAAAGTTGTCTTTTTTCAGAATCACGTAAATTTATTCATATGGTCTTTTGTGACAATTTAAACACATATGTATATAAAAATTAAAGCATATTTATTAGTTACCGAGAGAAAAATTCACTCCAAATTTGTTCATTCTCTATTTTTAAATAAATTGAGGTTGAAAACTAATATAATATTCTATGGACCCTTTTCTTTACAGTATAATATGTTTATATATTTAGATATGTTCAAGTAATTTTTATATGAAAGGTATCTTGTTATTTTTAGAATTTCATCGACAATCTGTAGGCAACACGAAAAGTTCATCACTTGACTCATATTGCTTTTGAAGGCTAATTAAAGAAAGCAAAAATAACCTCCTAAAAAAGCCCCATCTATAATACTATATATAAAGATCCATTGAAAAAGTTTTAGATTTTTATTCAGTAAATTGTTAGAAAAAATAAATTGCTTCGCGACAAAGATACTAATATTGTTACTTGAAAACACTTTCCTTTCATGCTTTTTTTTACTCAAAGAGTAAATTTATATTGAACTTTTCGTATTTAGAAAATATTGTTTTTTTTTTATGTCTTTAACCTTTTTCTGTACAGACACAATAATTAAACTTCAAAAGAACATTTAAATCAAATGATTTAAAATTACCTCGACTCGTTGATAATGTTTAATTTAATTTCACTTTATTTCTGACGATTTTTCCAAGACATCAGATAGTCATACAAAAAGTTTATCAGCTCGTCATCTTTCTACCCAAATACTAATTTAAAACATTTATGAAAAGGATATATGAACAAGCAAGACTCAAAGTTATGGTAAATCAAGAACTGACAAGCAAGGTCCCAGTGAACCAAGGAGTAAGGCAGGGCGATGTAATATCTCCTAAGTTGTTTACAATGATCTTAGAAGATGTGTTCAAAGAACCGAATTGGGACTAAAATGGCCTTCTGATAGCTGGCGATCGGCTAAGATTCGTAGATGACATTGTAATTATAGCAAACAACAAGAATGAAATGATCCAGATGATTACAGATCTCCACCACCAAGCAAGAAAAGTCGGACTTGACATAAACTTCTCCAAGACAAAATACATGAGTAACGAAGACACCTAATGACGAAAATATAGTGGTTGGACATTCAACAATAGAGAAAGTACATCTATCTGAGATAAATAAAAACGATAGGAAAGGAAAACCAGCAGCTTGAAATAGAAAGAAGGATACGTATGGGATGGGCAGCATATGGAAAATTGAAATATGTACTGAATATGAACATTCCTCAAAGATCAAAAACCCAAATTTATAATCAATGTATCTTACCAGCTACAACGTATGAAGCCGAGACATGGGTCCTAACTAAAAGCACAATAGAAAAACTACAAGTTCACCAACGAGAAATAGAAAGGAAGATGTTAAATGTTACTTTGAAGGACAGGAAAACTAATAAATGGATTAGACAACAAACAAAAGTGGATGATATCATCAAACGGATAACATCTCTGAAATGGAGCTGGGCCGGTCATGTGGCGAGAGCGACGTATAAGTGGAGTGGTAAGATCGCTAGGTGGAGACCATGGGGTGAAAAACGAATCATCGGAAGACCCCAGCAGAGATGGAGCGACGATCTGAAGAGAATTGGAGAGCTTAACTGGTATCGACAAGCACAACATAGAGAAAAATGGAAAGATTTGAGAGAGGCCTATACCCGATAATGGGTAGAAAACGGCTAAAGGAAGAAGAAGAAGGAAGATGAAAAGGATTGATATGGCATGATCATGACGCCAAATAAATCACTGTTGATGATAATTATATTAGCAGAAAACTAAAAGTTAGAAATGCTTTCTTAGCTAGTGGCGGAGAGGAAATATTATATTCAACATGTTTATAAATAACTTTTATTTATATTAAAGGTTAGCCACTGTGTCAGAATTTCTTCCGTTTTTATTAGCTAAAGGTTTTAGTTATAAATTTAGTGTTACATATGAAGCTGTAAAGCAAGCAACAATTTAAGTTATTCTGTTTTAAAAAATTTATGTTAAATTTTAATATTAAAAACATACTATATTTTACGATGAATTAGGAAGATCAGAACCTTCGATCTTCGATGCGGGTCATAACGTTCATTGCTATTTTTCTACGATCGGCGGGTATTTGGATTTTCTTTAATCAGGCTTTAGTTCGATTTGGAAAAAAACTATAAACACAGATTTATAGACCGTATCACCCTAAAAAAAAAATTGGTAAAGTATACTTAGTACTTTCTTAGTCAATACGAGTTATATAACAAATATTCCTTCGCACTCCACACAGTCTGGCCATAATTTCTGTCAATTGCACGTCGCGATCGTAAATTTGAGAAGCAAATCGGTGGTACCACTGCAGACGTATTACTTCAAAATTCCTGAGTACGCAGGCAAAGTACATTTTAAGCTGATCGTCATTGAGTGAGAAGAGTACAAAAATCGTACAGGTCCTAGAGTTATTGAAAGTGGGAAAAAGGGCGATGACGATTTTTTGTTATTCCAATCTTTGTCAGTTACGGAAAGATCCATGTAAAGTGCTATGGTAAGGTGTAGTATATATATATATATATATATATATATATATATATATATATATATATATATATATATATATATATATATGTATATATATATATATATATATATATATATATATATATATATATATATATATATATATATATATATATATATATATATATATATATATATATATATATATATATATATATATATATATATATATATATATATATAATACTTAAAAATTTTCTTGAACCATCAATTTATATTTGTTTTCAATTTTTGGGCTTTGGGTTCGTTTTATGAATATTTGGTATTTAAATGAAACTTAAATTGACGTTTCGCCCTTTGGTTTAGAGCATTTTCATTTTTTTCTTTATTTCTTGAATCTCACATATTTTATTTACTACTGTGTATACTAATATGTGAGATTCAAGAAATAAAGAAAAAAATGAAAGTGCTCTAAACCAAAGGGCGAAACGTCAATTTAAGTTTCATTTAAATACCAAATATTCATAAAACGAACCCAAAGCCCAAAAATTGAAAACAAATATATATATATATATACAGTAATACCCCGCTTAGCGCGACCCCGTTACGCGCGGTTTCACTATAACGCGAATTTCAAATTTCGCGCTCATGTAGTCATTAACTTCTCTATGGTCGCGGGGGGATCCCCGCTTTCTCTGAATATTCTCTTTGAAGAATTGGGAATTCCCTGTCCTTCGACTTTGTTCTATGGGGATTTCCTCGTTCGTTTCGTGTGTTCATTTGTTCCGTAATGTTAGTTCGGTCGGCTGGCAGTTTTGTTTTAATATTTATTGGAGATACATACATACATAATTTAACCCTACGTTAAAAATGCCGCCTGTAAAGAAAAAAGAGCGTAAAAGCGTCACTTTGGAATTGAAGATGAAAGTGTTAAGAAGAATGGAAAATGGAGGCAAAGCAACAATTGTTGGGAGAGATTTTGGACTCTCAGAATCGACTGTGAGAACGATTTATAAAAATCGGGAAAAAATTAAAATCTCCAGCGAAGGTTCAACACCTATAAGTGCAACAAAACTTTCTCGTTCGAGATCATCTATCTTAGAAAGAATGGAGAAATTACTGTCAGTCTGGATCGAAGATTTGAATAAGAAGAACACACCACTAAGTCAAGATCTCATATGCACAAAAGCAAAATCTTTGTATGAGATGCTGAAAACAAAAGAAGGAGAAGGGAGTGCCACTCCGACTTTTGCTGCCAGCAGAGGCTGGTTCCATCGGTTCAAGCAGCGTTCTAATCTTCACAATATCCACATAACAGGCGAGGCGGCCAGCGCGGACATTCAAGCTGCAGCTGAGTTTCCAGACAAGTTTCAAGACTTCGTTAGACGAGAGAAAATTCCTGCTTGTCTCATCTTCAATGTTGATGAGACCGCACTTTACTGGAAAAAAATGCCATCTCGAACATTCATTTCTAAGGAAGAACGTCAAGCCAGTGGTTTCAAAGCTGCGAAAGATCGACTAACACTTCTGCTGGGTGGTAATGCCACTGGTGATTTCAAACTGAAACCTTTACTAGTGTACCATTCAGAAACACCCCGTGCAATGCGAGGCACAGACAAGACAAGTCTACCAGTTGTGTGGCGATCAAACAGAAAGGCGTGGGTTACACGGGAAATTTTTCAAGAATGGTATTCTAATAGTTTTTGCCCATCAGTCAAATCATACTGTGACAGAAATGGGCTTGAACCTAAAGTTATATTACTCTTAGACAATGCCCCAGGACATCCAACCTCACTTGATACGCCCAGAGACTTAAAAGTGTACGTAAAGTTCCTTCCACCAAACACTACGTCAATATTACAACCTATGGACCAGGGAGCAATAGCAAACTTCAAAGCTTATTACCATCGCCGCACTTTTAGCCAACTAATTCATGAAACTGACGGGGAAGGAAGGCAGTCTATGCGAGAGTGGTGGAAGTCATACAACATTATGAAGTCTATTCACAACATAGAAGAGGCTTGGAAGGAAGTTAAAATGAGTTGTATGAATGGGGTGTGGCGTAATCTTTGGCCAGATGTAGTGGAAGCACCTAGAAGAATTGTCCAGATGCAGAGACAAGTGCTTGAAGACATTGCTGCAATGATTGAGGGGTCTGAACTTGAAGATGTCACGGTAGAAGATCTCGTAGAACTTGTAGCAACGCACGACGATCCTATTAGCAATGAAGATCTGATCGAGTTACAGAATAATCCTATCTACGATGAGGAAGAACAAGTAGAAGAGAAAGTTTTATCTTCAGGGGAAATACAAAATGCACTTTCAAAAATTTATTCAGGTTTGGACATATTGCAGAGTATAGACAATAATGATGACCGTGTCTTGACCGTGTGTCAAACAATTAAAAACAGTGTTGGCTGTTATGAACGTATTTTACAAGAACGTAAACAAAACGTTACCCAAAAGACAATAGATGTATTTTTCCGTAAAAAATAAGAGTATGTATTGCATATTTTTTTTTTTTTTTTTTTTTTTCTTTTTTTTTTTTTTTTTTTTTTTTTTTTTTTTTTAAAGTGTTCTTAGAATTAAAGTGATTGATTAAAATGATTTGTATTTTTTTGTATTAAATTTTGACTATGTTTAATCATAAACCTCGATATACGCGAATTTCAGTTAACGCGATTTTTTTCGGAACGTATCCCTCGCGTAAAGCGGGGTATTACTGTATATATATATATATATATATATATATATATATATATATATATATATATATATATATATATATATAGTGAGTAGGGTAAAAAATAGGGTAGCCTTATTGTGACAGAAAAGTGAGCAATAAAAGGTCTTGGATACTCAATGTGAATTACTATATATTCTTAAGTCGAGCTTTCGCCCATGTATATGGGCTTCATCAGGAGTTCTACAAAAGCTACATAGGATCTATTAGTTATTGTTCTTAATACTAAACATGTAATTGTACTTAGAGAACTTACAATTATCTCTTCCAAAAGAATAAAGGGTTACACCTAATGTTCCACATTTTAGACATTTATGAAGAAAAGTCAAACTTACAACACATATTTAAAATAGGAAAAACTATTATACAGATAAAAGGGTTACAATTCATTAAATTTTTAAAATTCAAAAAACGAAAATATACACATCACAATGTGTTTTTTTTTTTGGAACTTCGCGCCAATTTTTCTTCGACCTGATACTTAGTATCAGCAGTGATTTCAGAATTACCAATCGTGCAGATCTAATTAAGGTTAGTTACTCAAAAAATTAAGGATGGAAGTTTTCTGAAGGCTTCATTGACCTTTATATCTTTGGTATGACTTTGAGTCAACAAATAAGTATAAATGGAACTTTCAACATCTTTTTTGTTCTTTATATAGCACATGTCTAGGAAATTCCTCCGGAGGGTGTTATTTTCAGTGTCTATAATAAAGGTGTCATTGTAAAACACTTTGTGGTCTTTATCATTAACGTGGATACTGAGACTGGTTGCGTTAGGCTTAAGCCTACAATCACTTTTGTGGAGGGCAAGTCTTTTGGATAATTTTTGTGATGTTTGACATACACATACATTATAATTGGATATTCTAATATTCATACCCTTAAAAAGGAGAAAATGGCTTGAGAGAGCCCTTCTATATATTGCAATTTCCCAAACTCCGCCTTTACGTTAGGATCTATACCAGGGACAGAACCACTGTTACGTGTATTAGTGTTAAGAAACAATTTTTTTAAGATTGTTTTTAAGTAATTATTGTCAATTAGAAAATAACTGTTTTAAATTTTTCTCTTTCAGCGTCAGGTGGCAGATTTTTTCAATTGTATTTTTTAGAGAGTATAGCTTTTGCTTGACTGGATGGTATGATTGGTACGGTATATACCTACCCGAGGAAGACTTTTTTCTATACCAATCAAGTTTCACTATGTTCTCATTGGATCTCGTCACCAAAATGTCAAGAAAAGGAACTGCTCCATTTGTTTGTTGTTCTACTGTGAACTGAAGCATCTTATTATGGGAGCTAAAGATATGGAGTGTATTCTGCACCTCATCTCGAGGCAAAGAGACCAATAAATCATTCACATATTAAAAGAGAATTGGAAAAGTAAAATTAACTTTTTTAGTGATATAGTAAAATAGTTGGTTCATAACGATTTCTGCTAGAATTGGGGAAGCTGATTCACCCATTGGTACACCCATTTTTTATCTATAAAATTTATTGTTAAATGAGAAATATGTATTATTATACAAGTACTTTATAATTTCCAAAAATTGCTTCTTAGGGATAATGGAATTTGTCTCAATTAACTCGAAGTGTTCGTCCAGAATAAAAATGATAATACTTAAGGGGATATTTGTAAACAGCGAGACTACGTCGAATGAGGCAAGTACGTAGCCTGCAAGTAATTTAAAATCATTGATTGCTTCCGCAAATTCAAGGGTGTTTGTTATTCTGAATTTATTAAAGGTTATAAAAGATTTTGCTAAAATGTCGCCTACATATCAAGCTAGAGATTGTGTGGAAGCTCCTCTACTAGACACTATAGGACGTACAGGAATATCCACCTTGTGAATCTTAGGAAGCCTATAATATTTTGGGCATATCCCATTATAGGTAGTAAGGCTCTTGGCAGTAGTGATGTCCAAATAGTTCCTATCCTTCAAGTCCCTTATCAGTTTGTTGCAACTATTTTCCACTTTGGTAGTTGAATCAAAGTTAACAACTTCATATGTAGATACATCGTTAAGAAGTAAAAGGGAATTTTCGAGGTAAGAAGATCTAGTCATCACCACTGTCACATTTCCTTTATCCGATCTGGTTATTAACAGTTCTGAGTTGTTCTTTAAAAATAGTTTATTGTCTTTTTTCAATTGATAACTTGGCAAACTTATGTTGTTATTGGCGTGTATATAATTTGTAATAAGGTTCGTAGCTCTGGCTCTGATATAGTCTTGTTTGTCCATAGATGTATATCTATATATCATATCATCATATATCAGTTGTTCGACTTCAGAAAGTAATATATTGATATCTTTGGTGGACGTTGGCAGACTGACCTTCGAACCCAGAGCTAGAAAGCTTTTAATGTGTTCAGGTATTTCAACTCCAGAATTCCAACCAAATTCCCCAGTTCTAGCCGAAATCGTTATGAACCAACTATTATACTATATCACTAAAAAAGTTAATTTTACTTTTCCAATTCTCTTTCAATACGTGGATGATTTATTGGTCTCTTTGCCTCAAAATGAGGTGCAGAATACACTCCATATCTTTAACTCCTATAATAAGATGCTTCAGTTCACAGTAGAACAAGAAACAAATGGAGCACTTTGGTAACGAGATCCAATGAGAACATAGTGAAACTTGGTATAGAAAAAAGTCTTCCTCGGGTAGATATATACCGTACCAATCATACCTGTCAAGCAAAAGCTAAACACTATACTGGCTCTAAAAAATAGAATTGAAAAAATCTGTCACCCCACGCTGAAAAAAAAACAGTTAGAAAATATTCTAATTGACAATAACTACCCAAAAACAATCTTAAAAAAAAATGTTTCTTAACACTAATCCACGTAACAATGGTTCTGTCCCTGGTAATCTATACCAGGGGCAGAACCATTGTTACGTAAAGGCGGAGTTTGGGAAATTGCAATGTATAGAAGGACTCTCTCCTTGTTTAAGGGTATGAATATTAGAATATTCATTTATAATGTAAAAAACTCGATAAATTCTACTCAAACATTAAAGATAAAACTGATAACCTTCAAAAATCCAATATAATCTATGGCATAAAATGTGAGTGTGACTTAATATACATAGGTCAAACATCACAATAATTATCCAAAAGATTTGCCCTAAACAAAAGTGATTGTAGGCTTAAGCCTAACGCAACCAGTCTCAGTGTCCATCTTAATGATAATACGTGAATCATTTATTGGTCTCTTTGCCTATATTATATATATATATATATATATATATATATATATATATATATATATATATATATATATATATATATATGTATATATATATATATATATATATATATATATATATATATATATATATATATATATATATATATATATATATATATATATATATATATATATATATATATATATATATATATATGTATATATATATATATATATATATATATATATATATATATAATATATAATATATATATATATATATATATATATATATATATATATATATATATATATATAAAACAAAAGATTTATTATTATTGCATAATGTCCTAATATTATGATAGATCATTTGAAAGTTTAAGGATGTAAGAATAGATGATGCTAAGATCTCTCACATCGGTCCTTCTATTCATCGCGCTAGGGCAGGCATTAATAGCAATCATCTCCAAAAATTTTCTTTTATAATAGTTTTGGCTGTTTGTAAACTATTTCCACATTGTCATAGTCTGGTCATTTTCAATTGCATGTTCTGCAAGGGAACAAGATTTGATACCCCTTCTACAGTCACTCCCGTGTAAAGTTAACCTTCACTTTATGCTGCGGGACGTTTGTCCAATGTCACAGGATGTGCAGTCTTTACATGGGATTTTGTAGAACACATTGGAAGTTTGTTATTTGGTAATGGGTGTTTTAACTCTTCTATAAAGTTGTTTTAATTTATGTGGAGTGATTCTGGAGAAAGGAATATTTTCTTGTTTGAAAATTTGAATGAGCTTAGGGGTGAGACCATCCATGTGGGGAAGGGTCTTGTGTATAACAGTGTTGTTGAGATCATTCGCATATATATATATATATATATATATATATATATATATATATATATATATATTTATATCTATTTATATATATATATATATATATATATATATATATATATATATATATATATATATTTATATCTATTTATATATATATATATATATATATATATATATATATATATATATATATATATATATATATAGTAAATGCTATAAATACTAATTATAGCACATATTATAACATCCTGTGTTAATTTAGCATCTAAATATTTCGAATACCCTAGTTTCAATACAAGAGAAGTTAATCTAAACTATTGTGGGCACTTTGGTTCAGTTGAAAAACTTGAATTATATTTGTACGTCGTTTTAGATTAAAAATGAAATAGTGACATCAAGATACATTACACCTTATAATAATAAAATATGTACCTTTGTTAAGTTAGGTAAATAAACCAGTTAATATTTATCTAATGTTGGTCTTTCACTTAAAACACGATATTTTAGAAACCTAAAATCCCTATAGTAAGCAAAGGTATAATCTTGTATATTAAAAATAATTAATATTAAAACATTAGACGGGACCCTGCTTGTTCTAACAAAATTAAAAAGTTAGGTTATATATATATATATATATATATATATATATATATATATATAATATATATATATATATATATATATATATATATATATATATATATATATATATATATATATAAATATATATATATATATATATATATATATATATATATATATATATATATATATATATATATATATACATATATATATATATATATATATATATATATATATATATATATATATATATATATATATATATATATGACTATTGTATAGCAACAGTTTGAAGAAATTTCTTTTACCAGGGACTTTCGTGAAATGAATTTCTTCACATTGCTACTATCTACCGGACTAATACAAAGCACACCAATGAAAATGTCAAACTCACTGACGAAATAATCACATTTAAAAATAAATATAATCAGAACAAAAGTATTATTTATTTATAAATTCTAAAAATTTTAGTATTTTTATAGGTAACCATGTAATTTAAATAAAAATGTCTAAGATAACATATATACGAGGCTGGTTTGAAAAGTCCGTGCAAAAATAAAAACTACTTATGTGTTTGGGGTAAACCTTTTTTTATTTTTCGACATAGTCTCCTTTTAGGCTTATACACTTCGTCCAACGGTGTTCTAGTTTGTTGATCCCTTCCGAATAATAGGATTTGTCCAAGTCTGCAAAATATCCATTAGTGTCTGCAATCACCTCCTCGTTTGAATAAAATCTTTGTCCCGCCAGCCATTTCTTCAAATTGGGGAACAAATAGTAGTCTGAGGGAGCCAAGTCTGGAGAATAGGGGGGATGTGAAACGAGTTGGAATCCTATTTCCATTAATTTTGCGGCCACAACTGCTGAGGTGTGTGCTGGTGCGTTGTCGTGATGGAAAAGGATTTTCTTGTGGGCCAATCGCGGGCGTTTTTTCTTGCAGCTCGGTTTTCAAACGGTCCAATAACGATGAATAATATTCACCTGTAATAGTTTTACCCTTTTCCAGATAGTCGATGAGGATTATCCCTTGCGAATCCCAAAAGACAGTCGCCATAACCTTTCCGGCCGAAGGAACGGTCTTCGCCTTTTTTGGTGCAGATTCCTCCTTGGTAACCCATTGTTTAGATTGTTGTTTGGTCTCAGGAGTATAGTAATGTATCCATGTTTCATCCACAGTGACGAAACGACGCTTAAAGTCCTCCGGATTCTTCTGGAACAGCTGCAAACCATCCTTGCAACACTTCACACGATCCCGTTTTTGGTCAAGCGTGAGCAATCGCGGCACCCATCTTGCGGATAGCTTTCTCATCTCCAAATGTTTATGCAAAATATTATGTACCCGTTCAGTTTGATCAATGATTTCTGGAGTCGTAACCTCCACAGGCCGTCCAGAACGTTCAGCGTCACTTGTGCCCATATGGCCAGTCCGAAAATTTTGAAACCACTTATAAACTGTTCTAATCGAAGGTACAGAGTCACCATAATGTTTATCAAGCTTCTCTTTAGTCTCCTGAGGCGTTTTGCCTTTCATAAAGTAATGTTTAATCACCACACGAAATTCTTTTTCGTCCATTTCTTGAAAATCACTCGACTTCCTTGATTCACACGAATGCCAAACACAAAGAAATAGACCAATATGGCTGAAACTTGGTGTGCGTTCATTCAAGAGATGCTACTAACTAAACATGACCTCGATACGCGCCGGTGGTGCCATCTCTCGGACTTTGCACGGACTTTTCAAACCAGCCTCGTAAGCAGTGCGGTTTCGTAGATGCAGCACCGGCATAGTACGAGTAGATAGACAATCATTTAACTACAATTTGGGAGTTGGCAAAAACCATCACCAAATTGTCTAATAAGCTGGCACTGCTTAATAATAATACTTATTTCCTGTTATAATTTCTCCTTTTATAGTGTGTATTTTTAATAAAAATTATTTAAATATTATTTGTTTCTTGTTTTATTACGTCTATTTAATTTCAATATTTACCTTCGATACAAGGTTATATTTAGAAGAAAAAATATAAAAGATAAACACTAACAGCAATAAAAAAATTTTGGCAATAAAATCAAAACATGATGACTGAGTACTATATAGGACAAGTCCTAGCTTCTGTATACATGCATTTAAACACAATCAATCATTTAACGTAGCCTCAAAATTGATTGGACCCCATCAACTAGTAACGAATTGGTGAAGTGTATAATATTAGCCTACCAAAATTTAAAAGGTTCGTTGATACACCTGCTTTTACAATATCATCAAAATAATGACCTAACGAGCTATATAGCGATTGTAAAATATTCATAATTAACAGTTAAAAATTTTCTAAATTTGTATTTTAATACGGAATATATAACCTAGAGTATCCAAAGATAATTATATATTAAACCTATTTAGAGATAATGATATTTGACCAGTAATTACTTGACACAAATTTGAAAAACATTCGACCATCTAAGGACTTAAAAGGGAGACCGTTTTTATAAACGTTTCTTTGTATTTACTTATGTCTGTTTAATTATCAATAAGAGGCAACGCTCTGTTTGTCGCAACAAATCTTGGCAACCACTGAAATTTTTGTCGAGATGATCCTATTAACTTTTTACTTAGTAACAAAAAATGTCATATACTTATTTGATCTTTTGGTGTTATTTTTGATATAAAATTTGAAACGGAAAATCGTCTGATGAAATCAGATTTTAGGTTGTGTTGTTTTTAGTGTTCCGTACGGAACACGGGCCTGATATTCGTAAAATGATGTTCAATTCCAACTTTGAAGCAAGGATGATTATAAAGGAAAAGGGGGCTTGGATATAATTTAAAGAAGTTGGGCAATGTGAAAGACCCTAACTATGAACTCATCGTAGCTAATATGATAGACAAGTTCAAAAGTCTGAGTTGTCTGATGAGCTTTAAAGTTCACTTCTTGCACAACCATCTTGACTTTTTGTGAGAGAACTGTGGGTGATACAAAAAAACTGATACCAGATACGGTTTCAGCGCCCAAAAATACATACCACTTAGATGTATAGGTTTAAAAAGTTTTTACAAATATTTTTTTTGTTGGCCTGTGTTATCAAACGTAATGCACTTGTGATAATTATCGATAAATATACACTCTATGAAGACTATTCCAGGATTTTTTAAAAATTTTTCGATCAGTACTTTTGGAGATAGGGTAGGGGGACAGCGATTTTTGGCCATTTTTTTCAAACAATACAAAGAAAAGTGTGCTCAAGTATTATATCTTCTAAATTTTTGAACTTGTGTTTTCCCAAGCTTTCGTTTAACACCCCACTGGATGATCTGGTAAAACAAAAATCCCTTCCGATTTCACACCCCAAACCTTAAGTCAAAATTTAACTTTCAAAACTTTACGATTCTGATTGGGCCATCAATTCTTATATTTATGCCAAATTTCAACTTTCTAGGTCAAATAGTATCGACGAAAATCGGGTGTGACAACCGAACACCGAAGTGATCCCATAAGTGTTCCGCACGGAACACTAAAATTCTTATTTCTAAAAAGAAGAAATAAATAAATAAATTTAGAGCCTAGAGCTCACAACGTATGGTATAACGTGATGATGATGCTGAAAGACGCTAATTTAATTAAGAAAAAGGAAATAAATTAGAATTTAAAATGTCTTGATGCGATATCATTAACGTTGTATCATTATGTACCTATAATACGCTGAACCTGTCGGAACTACTATTTATAATCATAATTAGAACATTTCGTATCAAATGTTAATAAATTCCAAATAAAATAAGTATTTATAATTAATAATGGTTTGCGCTAAACTATAAATATACTCCAAATTGTTAAATTTATCCTATCATCATGATAGGGCGTAACTATAATCATAAATTGAAACGTCATGTAACAATGAATCTACTAATCATTTAATACAAGAAATGTACACGGTGAGTCAATGATGGTTTAAAGTTAATTTTCTCATTTGTTTGGGTAATGACGAAAAAATGTTAGATACAATAGTTTTAGGGAATGTAAAGGTGCACAGTTTAAAATTATTTTTGACAATACAGGGTACTTCAAAAAAGTGTGGCCGATATAACATATGTTTTTTAAATGGAACATCCTATTTTCTAATTTATTTTTAAATTTTGCGTAAAATTTTATAACTTTTTAATTAATAATATTATATACTTAAACCTAGTAGTCTTTCTAATATTTCAATTTTTTAAAAAAAATACTAATTTTCAGTTTTGTAAAAAATTGCCAGTAGCGCCATTGTTTCTGAAAGTCGAATACTCATAATTGATACGAGCGTTCTAGAGAGATGAAAAAAAGATATATGTAAAGAAATTTGAGTTAGATGCTACAGGCTGTTCAAAATAAATTTATGCATTTCGACTATTTTAAATTGAAAAATCTCAAATTTTTTTAAATGGCCTACCGTGTATATTATTATTTTTCTGATAGATTTTACAGAACCCTCCAACTTTTATTAAGTATATTGCCAAGAGAAAACAAAAATGTAGGCATTGTCAAATCTTGACATGTCTATTAAGTAAGTAAAAATAGTTTAATTTGTTATAGTAAGTGACGTATAAGGTAATAGTTATGGATTTTCCTAACAATGAATTAATTGGTATGGTTTATATACTGGACGAGGCGGGAAAAAATTGTCTTTTGGCAGTAAGGCTTTACTGAGCGAAGTACCCTAATAGAGGTATACCATCTAGAAAAGCGTAACTTATTAGAGGTAATTAATTCCCACTAAATCGTTTCAGTACTTAATGAAACGGTTTGATGGTAGTGGTAGCGTTGAGTATACGAAACGGAAAGTAGTAAACCAAAATGCTACCAATGAGGAAAAAGAAATAGAGATTTTAGTTCATGCTGACTTATTTGACACATCCCAATCTACGGCTAATCGCACCACGAGAAAATGCAAGTATCATCCCTTTCATATGGAACTATACCAAAAACTTCAAGACCGTGATTTTGAACGACGAATAAACTTTTGTACCACCATGAATGGAGCAATATAGGCCGATCCAAATTTTTTATCCAAAATAATGTTTTCGGATGAAGATACTTTTCGCAGTAATCTGCTCCATTACTGCGAAAGTAACAGCCATAACAAGCATTATTATTTAACAGTTAATTCATTTTGGGTCCGGGAAGTGGTTGGAATATTAAATTTTCGAATTATTGGTCCATATTTTTTCCGCGAACCGCTTAACGGGCCTAGATATCTAAATTTTTTGCAAAACGAATTACTTCAGCTTCTTGAAAAGTTGATGACTTTGAATGGGAACAAATGTGGATTTAACAAGACGGAGCTCCTGCTCATTACCACCGGGAATTTTTAAACGATCGTTACTCACAAAAATGGTTCGGTAGGGATGGATTCGTTCAGTGGCCCCCCTCGATCATGTGAGTCCTTTTTGTGGGGCTACATTAAAGATCGTGTTTATTTGAATCCCCCTACGACACCAGTAGATATGGAAAATAGGATACAGGATATGTGCAGGACAATAACGCCCTTTATGCTAAGGAAAGTGTATTAAAATATAGTAAAACAACTAAACATGTGTAGACGGGCATATTTTTGAACATTTATTATGTCATAATAATTAATCATTAGATAAGTTAAGCTATATTAAATTTATTATTAACTATTTGTTTATATTTTCACAATAGCGTAAGTGTATTAAAAACTACGGTAAAAATTGAAAAATTCAAAATAAATCGAAAACTATTAGAAATAGGTTATGACATACTTAATAAAAGTTTTTTTCATCTCTATAGAATGCTCGTACCACATATGAGTATTCCACCTTCAGAAACAATAGTATTTTTTTAAAAAAAAATTAAAATATTAGAAAAACTAGTAGGTTTAGGTATATAACATTATTAATAAAAAAAAATTATAAAATTTTACGCAGAATTTAAAAATAAATTAGAATATAGTATGTTCCATTAAAAAAAAAAACATGTTATATCGGCCACACTTTTTTGAAGTACCCTGTATACTCAAAAATAATTTTAAACTATGCACCTTAACGTTCCCTAAAACTATTGCATTTAACATTTTGTCGTCATTCCCGAAACAAATGAAATAATGAACTTTACTCTATCGTTGACTCACCCTGTACACCACTTGCATTTAATTAAAATTACACTGGTTTATCGTATGATCCAAAAGCAGGCAGATTTTTATTTATTTACATATTGACATATTTAAGCACCCAGAATTGTATTACTTAATATCGGCCCATAAATATTAAAGAATAATTAACCGGATATTTTCTTGATGGATGGGTGAAGGAATTTTGTATTTCTTTTGAGATTTACGGACTAAGTTTTAACCAACCAACCTATATATGGCCAAGTATCTTTAAAATAGATTCATTATATAATTTCTGTACCAAGAAAAACCTTATGACATTTCACTAATACGTAATATGAATTTTAGGAAATATAACTAAATTATCAATATATTTAAATTATTCGAGAATAAGAATTGTCACTCCAACCATATAACATCGCAAAAATAAAAATTAATTCAGCACAAAAAATAACTAATAAATCCATAACACAGAATCTCCCATGTGATTGTGGTGTCATAATTTTTTAACAGCGTAACTTATTAGAGGTAATTCCCACTAAATCTTTGATGTAGACTCGCCACATTTGTTGGCAGGCTGGGAATGTCCATACTTATTTTATTCTGTTTTAAGGTTACAGTTTTTGGTCTTAAGTTTTTATTATTTTAGTGTATTTTTTCCATATTACTTTTACTTTATTTATGAATATAGTATATATATATATATATATATATATATATATATATATATATATATATATATATATATATATATATATATATATATTAGAGTGACCGGATCTCATAGAGGGGGAAAAAAAAATGTTGGAATCTTGTTCTTCTGGACCCCACAAAACGATTCTCCTTTCGAAATATTGAGATAGCCGAAATTTGAGCTCGATTAAACGACGTTAACGCTCGTCGCTCAAAGTTTGAAAAAATCCAAATTTTTGACCAAAAAGCTGACATATAATTGTTGTTATTTTAAGTTAAACCGAGTTACAACAGCCTTTAGCCCCAAAAACGTGACCTGGTACCACTAGGAGCATACTTCGTATATTTTGTTATTAAGTGATAAATTTTGCTTTTTTTGGCATATTTTTGAGTTTAAAGTAGAAATATAATAAAAAAACAAGTAATACTGATAAGTCTAATGACATTTTTTATTTTAAAATATAAAAATTAGGTATATAATACATACAAAACAAACACAGAAAAGATACAGACGTAGTACCTACATGAGTTGATAATTTTAGATAGTTATCTAATCTATTCTAGAGCTTTTGTTAAAGTAGTTTTTGAAACGTCAGGATATAATGCTCGGCATTTACTTACAACTTGCAGGACATATTGCTTTTGGTCTTCATCTTTTGTCAGAAGGTCGTTAAAGTCGGTTATTAATTTAACACCACGCTCAGCCATATCATTAACTACTTTTAATGTTTTGACAATTTTCAATCCTTCTAGGAAGTCATTATTTTGAGGCCAGGTGTTTGGATGTTGTCTTAGGAAATTTGTTTTTATATTAAATTGGTCAAAGAATGTAAACGTTTCTTTGGTAAGTAAAATTACCAATCCTCCATCAACTACCTCTTTTAAGTTTTCTTTCCTAACTTTTGGATTTACAACCCTAGCGGGCTGTGATCGTTCATCTGTGCTACTGAGCAATTTATTAGCCATTAACAACTTTTCATCGTCTGTAATGCAGTAAGCAGTAACATTTGCAATTACTTCTGGAGTTAGCTGCTTTTGTATTAGATTATCACTGATACCTGTGTCGTATTTTCCTTTGTCTATCTTGGGCCACGCAGTGGGGAATCTCTTGAAAATGCCTGGAAGAGGTTCAGTGGTTGATCCCATTTTTGTGTCGAATACGCCTCTTAACAGAATTTCCAAGATATGGTGACGGCAAGCTAGGTATAAGAATTCTCATCCAACATTTGCTCCAATATGACGCATGCTCCTTTGAGTCTTCCCGTGTTGGATGCTGTAGTGTCGAAGCACATCGCCTTGACGGTGTTGAGAAGACCCCATTCATGTAGGCATTCATATACGGCTACGGCTTGCTCCTCTCCAGAGCTGTTTGCTGTTACAGGAACTCCCAGCAGCTGTTCCTTTTCGCCATATGAAATAGCTATAGCTATTCGCTCACATTGTTCATTTTTTAAAACACCCGGTAAAAGTTTACCGTCCCAATGGACAACCACGGGCTCTTTTTCAGGAATGTTTACTTTATCAAAAAATTTTTTTATTATATTGTTCTCTGAACATTTGCCTTCTATCATGTAATAAAGTTTTCGAGACTTTGTACTCAAGAGGGTCAAGGTTTAGTGCTTCTAGATTAGCTATTAAAATTTTCGTGGCATTTCTGTTGGATACCTTACATCGATCTAATAAAATGGACAATTTCATGTTTAAAATCTCTTTAACGCCCCTTGCAAATGAAACTTTCATCCTCTTGCTCTCAGATGGTCCTGGATCTTCTGCAGCTTCTTCAGGGATGTCCATTTCCTCCAAGCTCTCAAGTTCCTGGTAGATGCTGTCCTCTTCAGTGTCTTCTTCTCCTTCTTCGAACTTGTCTTCATCATCCGTCTCTAAGAAGCAACAAAAGAAAGAGAAAAAAAAAGACTATAAAAACTTGTCGTTTTAGCAGAATAGTAATAATACATAGGTACTGAATTACCTACTTCTAATTATCAAAAGGTATTAGTTAAAAAATATAAACTCAATCATAAAGATGTCAAATCATGCTCTCATGTACAATTTTCTTTCAATTATAATGAAACTATTTACTTATTTGTTTATCTATTTTTTAGAATACTAAAAAAACTCACCAATATCAAAAGTTGCTTCTTGGATTTGTCGGTTCATTTTTGCAAGTTCCTTTTGCACCTTGATTTCTTCAGCTCCAGACACCTTGAGATCCACTCCAGTCATGGAACCTGGGCGGCCCTTCTGCCTCTGTTTCACGAGAAACGCCTTATCTTCTTCCGATTTCATCAGAGCCAAGGCATCTTGTTGAGCAATATCAAAGAGATCATCCAACTTTTCAACAAACTGTTTAAATTTGTTCTTGGCCGTTTTCGATGTTTTCTTCCGGTCTTTTTGAAGAGTTCTCCACTCGGCGTGAAGCTTTTCCAGCTTAGTAATTGCATCTTGCTCATGTTTAGTCGGGATTCGAGCTTTCTCCCAAAAAATGAACACTTCTTGTATTGTAAGTTTTGCTGATTCTCTTACAGTTAACTTCGCAATACGTAAATTATAAAATAAAGCACACAAAACTTGACGATTTGAGGGTAGTTTACAACCGGTGATCTGGTGAATGGGATAGCCCACAAGAAATCTTTTATCCTTGGTCCGGCTTTGTACACCTGATGTGGATGCCATTTCAGAGGCCAATAGGTAAATAACAGTTAACTTGGAAAATGAAACAAAATATATTGCAAACTTTAATTTCAATAAAATGTTTTCAAATGTCTTTTAAAATAATACTATAATAGTTATAAAAACAATAACACACACACTTGGAAAATTAAAAAAAAAACGTTAAAATATCTTCACTAGATAATTGTTCGATCTAACCAGCTCAAAGGCACTTTAGAAACTAAACTGAATAAATAAAAGGTCGGTTGTACGCTGAAGTAAAATCACCATCCCTAAAATAGAAATTAGATTCACCCTCCTTTTTACCTGTCAAACGGGTCTTTCTTTGGTAAACTAGTCAGGTAATCCCCATATAATAAAAGATTAAATTTGAACAAAAGGCTCTTTATGTTTGAAAATTGAGTTCCAAAATACTTTTTAACAAAAAAATGTTAAATCCGAGACACATTATGTAAAAACCCGTCAAATTCTTAGAATACTCCCAAACTGGCTCCTACTGGTACCAGGTCACGTTTTTGGGGCTAAAGGCTGTTGTAACTCGGTTTGACTTAAAATAACAACAATTATGTATAGAATATAAATTTTGAAGAACAACATTAGCTTTCTTTTGAGATATTAAGCGTGTTTCTATTATTTACCGTTCTGGAGTTATGGCTCCATATGTCAGCTTTTTGGCCAAAAATTTGGATTTTTTCAAACTTTGAGCGACGAGCGGCACGGGTTAACGTCTTTTAATCGAGCTCAAATTTCGGCTATCTCAATATCTGGAAAGGGGAATCGTTTTGTGGGGTCCAGACGAACAAAATTCCGACATCGATTTTTTGCGGTCACCCTAATATATATATATATAACATATATATATATATATATATATATATATATATATATATATATATATATATATATATATATATATATATATATATATATATATATATAAAGATCACTTCAGTGTCTGTCCGTCTGTATATCGGTCACACTCGATTTTCTCCGAAACTATTTGACATAGAAAGTTGAAATTTTGCACTAATATAGGAATTGCTGGCCCCATTAAAGCTGTGCAGTTTTAAAAGTTAAATTTTGACTTAAAGGGTTAGTTCTGGGGATGAAATCGGAAGCGAAAAAAAAATTTTTTGTCAGGTCATGGGGTGTCAAATAAAAGCTTGTGAAAACGCGAGTTCAAAAATATATATAATGTAATACTTGCACATACTTTTGTTTGTATTATTTTTAAAAAATTGCCAAAAATCGCTGTCCCTTTTCTTGAAAAGTACGGATCAAATAATTTTTAAAAAATTTTGGAATATTCTCCACAGGGTGTAGATTAAACGAAAATTATGACGAGTGCATTACCTTTAATAATTTATCTGATATATAAAAAATACAAAAATTTCAAGGTCATCAGTTTTCTAACGAAAATCGAAAACACACTTTGTTGAAAACTTAGTCAGTGAAGTCACTGATCATTTTATACCACCGTAACAAAAATTTTTATTTTAAAAACCATCAACGTACGGAACACTAATTGCACAATTCCGACTTGCACTTGGCCGGTTATTTTATAATGTTTTCCTTAAGTTTGTTAAATATCTCGTTTGCCCAACTCTACTCTGTCGGCGTTACGAGAAATAGAGATCTTAAGCAAAGATTATCAAAACTAAATCAAATGTACCAACTTGATCAAAAAGCTAGATAAGAATCATATATCCCTTAATAAAGAAAATATTATAAATTTAAATGTGAATTAAATTTGTGTTATGTTAAAAACAATAATTCATATTTAATATATATTCGCTTCTGCGGAGCTGACATTTTCCATACAAGCAAAGATATTTAGATTATTACCTGAAGTCGCAAGTTAAAATTCCTTTCTTTTCCCCAGATTCTATACTCTTGAATTTTCGGGACATTTTTGTTTATAATTTATAACTTTTTGGCTACAAAAATGTTTCTACCTATTTCTTTTATTCATTACAGGTCAATGAATGCATATCATACGCGGAGTGCCTTAAACAATTTTCGACAGTCCTTAACTGATTTAAATAAATGATAACTTATTTATTGGACACACACCTTTATCAGAGAATTTTATAAGGAAAAGGCTTTGTTATTTTTTTTTACGGATCTAGCACACGTGCTGCAGGGAAGTCCCTAAAACGCTACAGGAGCGACATGTGTGCGGAAAAAGCGATTCACGTTATTCTTGAATCGTTGTAAATTGTACTCGGTGGGAAACACAGTCCTGGGCAAATTATTCCAAAGGGATGATGTTCTCCATATAATTCTAATCTAATTCAGTGTCCTTGTTGAGGAAACGGAAAATCATGTTAGCTTTTCATTATTTCCAGTTTTAACAGAAAAGTATTTGAAGTAAGGACTGGAGCAAGAGCTCATATGGGCAAAATTCTTTCTGTATTTATTTTAATTTTAATATAGCTACAGTAAAGCTAAATATTGTCAGACCTCATTTATTAAAATCGGTCACGATTATGTCGTTTTTAGTTCTAGGTGGCGTTTATGGTCGGATATTGTTTTGTATTACTATAGTTAAACTGATGTAAAGTATCTATTTTTGATCGACCTTTTTACTTCTCTCTCTGGAGTAGGAAAAGAACCTATAGTTTCCATTTAAAAGACTGCTTGAAAAGCGTTATACGAGTCGTAACAAGCTGAACATTGTGATGAAGGTATTTGTAAATTGTACGCCGATAAACAAAAAATAACCAGAGTTACCTTCAAGGCTCATTCGTTACCATTTGGGTTTAATATCTCCCAAGAGCACAAATTCTACGGAATTTGAAACTCTCTAATAGAATACTATGTCATTTTATTTGCCAAATAATATAATTTTTACTAGCTCGTAGCAATGAAAGACAACATGTAATTTTATCAGTTTCCAAAACTTTACATTTTGTAACCACTACTGTAAAGTGGTTTTATGAACGGGAGAGGATAGATAAATTCAAAAGACGTCTTTTTTAAGAAAAAAAAAACACTTAAGGTTATGTTAAGACGAAACGCGAAGCCTATAGAAGCTAAATCCTCTAATCCTCTGGCTAAACTTGAATGTCATTACTCATAATCTAATTTATAAGCAAAAATGCAAGTCATGGTCGCCTAGCTATAATCAAATTATTGTTACAATTTTATTAAATTGCAGTATAGTCGTTATTCCTTTTCTTTTTTGTAATCGCAGGTATATATAGTTATTATAGGGCCATGGAGGTAAAACTGGGGGCATTCATTTTTAGGTGTCCATATTTCAGTGGAAATTATTCGACAGCCAAGTACAAACTCATCTCAAAAAAACTTTCTTTTACAGCGGAACTTAAAAAAGATGAATATAGGAAGAGCTTTCCTAAAAAATATCCCTCTATATAAAAAAATCTCTTTGATAATTAAACCTTAACACCCTCAAGATGGATGGTTAGGTAGAGTCCTCTAAGAAATGCTCTAATATAAAAAAGAGTTTACCACTTTCTAAAATTATAGGGAATTAAAATAAATAACGGACCAAATGCAAGTCGGACTTGCACAATTCATTTTCCGTACGTTGATTGTTTTTAAATTACAAGTTTTTGTTACGAAGGTTAAAATGATCAGTAATTTCTATCTCAAATAATTTCGGAGAAAATCGGGTATAACAGACGGACAGACAGACGGGCAGACAGACAGACACCGAAGTGATCTTATAAGTAATCCATATGGAACAGTAAAAAAAAGGGACATTCTCTTACAATAACATTTTTCCACTTCTTTTAAGTTAAGACTAGACGGGGAAGGATTTCAAAAAAATGGACCAGTTTATTCATTTAAATTTTTTTTTAGTGAACTAGAAAGATACGAAGTCCTTATAATTTTATAAGTATATAATATGAGACTACTATATTAAAGTATAGATGCAAGAAACTCGCGAAACAATTCGACTATAGCGGCACGAAAATGATATGCGTGATTATTTAATAGATTATGACGAGTCACATCTAAAGTGTGGAGTGGAATATGTGGTAAAATTAAACGTTTTCTTTTTTCACTGCACAACTATGAACTAGTAAAAGTTATCATCGGATAAATTTTTGGAACAAAATGACCAACTGACAGAAAAGTTTCGACTTTCTATTACATTGTATTCTTCTGCCCACATATAATTTGGTAGTTAAATAGAATCTTCAAATGTAACTAAGCGTCAGTAGTGTAAAATATATTGCTTCCAATGGGTTCTAACTTTTATAGAATTTGTGCCGTTGAGGGTCACAAAATAATACACACAAAATAGTACCGAATGAACCGCAGTTATAAGTAATAGATGTAAGTTATAAGTGGTAATTGATTTAATTTAGGTAAAAGCTGCTCCAAATTTTCTAAGGTCTTTCAAAAATGATCTATATAATATACTAACGAACGAATTAATTTAAAAGGAATAAAAGAAAAAAAAAATATATTTTCATAACCAAATAATACTAATAAATTATTGAATAATTCCGATAGAATTTTAAACTACTTTACTTTGAATCTTTGCCAAAGAGGGGAGTTTTAAATTGTGGCTTCAATTCATAGAAGTAGTGACACTTTCGAGGTCATTAGACCCTTACATTAACAACCTACGTATAGTCATTCTCAATAATGAGACCAAAATTTTTGTAGCAATATTTGAGAATTATGCCAATTTTTAAAGCCATCGCTAGATATTTAGCGAAGAGCACTAGCTTTGGTTGCATAGCAAACATTGCCTCTACAGAGAAATCTGAAATCTGTATTAAATATTTACTTATGACATCACCAATCCTATGTACAGTCCCTGGCCAAATTATTAGACGCACTGCAAGATTTCATGTAAAATATTAATTACCGAGTGATATTGTACCGTTTTATTATTTTAAATTGATTTGTTTTTTATTTTTATATTATCCAATCAATTACCTATTTATTTGACATAAATAAAACAGCATTAATTTAGAAAAGCATAAGTTTATTAAGTTTTAAAGAAAAGTGAAATTAATGTTAGTAAAAGTCAATATTTAGTTGAGCCACCTTTAGCCGCTATCAAAGCTTTAATTCTGCGCGGCATGCTATCAATGCAAGATTGTACTGTCTCCTGCATTTGAGGATGATGATTCCACACATGAATAATCTTTTCTAGGAGCTGGGTTTTGTTGGTAATCACATCTTTAGCCACTTCTCTTTTCGTCAGCTCCCACACATTTTCAATGGGGTTCATACCCGGCCAATCCAACAGAGGGATATTCTTTTCTGTCAAAAAAGCTTTAACAGACCGAGCAGTGTGGCAGGGAGCTCCATCTTGCATGAAAGTGAATGGTTCCTCATTTGGAAACCATTCTCTGATCTGCGGAATCAACCGATTTTGTAATACTTCTTTGTACTGATCTTGCCTCATTATTCCTTTGACGACGTCCAGACGTCCAGTGCCCTTGCCGCTGATGACTGACCAAATCATCACTTTGGTGGGATGTTTAACCGTCGGGACGACACAATCAGGATGAAACTTTTCTCCATGACGACGACGCACATACTGAGCTTTATTCTGCAAAATTTCGAATGTGCTTTCGTCACTGAAGCAGACCTGTCAAAAATAGGAAAAATATATAAACTTCCATGTTTATTTGCTTTATTTAACTGAAAATGATAATAATGTATCAATTATTGATTAAATTGCTGAATCTTACCGATCTCCAGAAGTCCACATCTTTGTCTTGCCATTGTTTGGCCCACTTCAGGCGCTTTGCTTTCATTGCAGCTGTTAACTTGGGCTTCCTGGCGGGGCGACAGGCCTTAAAATCTAATTCTTTCAATTTTCTTCGAACAGTGCGCTCAGAAGCATTTACGCTAGCATCCTGGAGTTGTGATTTTATTACCTTTGTGGTAGCAAATCTGTTTTCTACACAAATTTTCTTCAAACATCTCTCTGGCCGTGGAGTGAAAATTGGTTTTCTACCGCATCTTTTCTTTCTTTTCGGGCTTAATTCCTTCCCTGACTCAATTTTCTTTTTTATGCGTCGTACACTAGCTTCAGAAACCTCCAATCTTCGTGATATTTCTCGGTTTGTAAATGTTTTCGCAATCACAAGGGCCTTCACTTCAGCTTTTTTACTTGGTGAAAGATCGCCTTTTCTACCCATAATGAAAATAGTCCAATTACTTTTTTAAAACACTGCATACAAAATAAACTAATAACTGAGTAGTATAAAACTGTTAAATAAACAATCACAGTCCATAAAGCCATAGAAACACGTCCGTACCTGACTCGATTCCGATCGCGACGATACAGATTTGTACTTGTTTACGTTCATGTATCACTTTGTCAACACAGTGTTGCCATATGTTAAAAATAAATACAAATATGTAGTCTACAACAATTCTTTTAAATAAAAATCAATAATATTGTAGTTTAAATATACCATTATTGCATAAAAACTCTTAAGAAACATAAAATTACTAAAAAAAATACAGTGCGTCTAATAATTTGGCCAGGGACTGTATATATCAAGTTTGAATTTTCTCCTCAACAAAAATATCAAGGGATAGCACCATAAGCAAAAAGCTGAGAAAAGCAAAAAAGGTTGTCTTTATGTGGGTTAAAGCTCACACTAGCCTCACGCGTGACGAGAAGGTTGACCAAGGAGGAAACTATGGAAGGCAAATTCTTACCATTTCCAAGCGAATTCTCAGATCTTATATAAGTACATGTAAAAGTCATGAAAAAATGACAAAATAGATAGAAGTAGAAATACATATTTATATCAGATCAAGCAATTCCATCCAAATATTGGCAGTCAATTGAAGGTAAACAGAAATTTTATTACTACTTTTATAGAACCTTAATTTGGCCACGCTTGTTAACCTACCTTTCTTAAAAATAATTAATGTCATAAAATCCGAGTAATGCAAATTTTGTGGAACTGTATGCCACTACATTATATTTTAATGTAGCTAATACAGTAATAAACTATACCAAGCATTAATTTAGAAATACTGTACACCAGGATCGTTAAATTTTCTGCATGTACCCACACTTTTAGACAATTTTCAAACTCAAAAGATCGTTGTGCCTTATTAAGACGAAAACAATATTAAAATTTGTATTTTGAATAAAACTATTATCTTGCTTGTAAAATATCTTCGTGTAATCCCAAATTTATATGGGTCTACTTGTTTGTTTTAAAATGCTCTGATTGGCCCAGAGGAAGAGGAGTGTAAACCTGTCTATTTTCCTGTTAGGGAAGGTCGTTTTTCTATTTTTTTATGATTTTGTAATAAGTAGCAACAACTCAATCTCCGCAAATAATTGTTGATATACTGAAAATATATATGCATTAAGTGTTTCAATTTGCGACTGGCTGTGTGGCAACCAAATTATTAAAAAGAAGCAAACTGTAACAAAAATTAATTGTCACTAATCTTCGGTAACATTAATGAAACTCTTCAGGCAACTTTTGCATTACCAATTTGCAATGTTTCATAATTATTTTTGTAGGTTTCAAGGTGTAAGCAAGTAGTATCTGCTTTGACATTTCGTAGATAGGTGTATCATCTCTCTTCAACACGCTTGTAAAACTCCCTCTCTCCCTCTCTCTCATTTAGGCATTCAAATGTTCATCTCAACTGTGCCAATGCCATCGCATTACTTTCTGAAATTACACAACCTTGTGATTTACAGAATTTTCAATTATGTTCAAAGTTAAGAAAAGTAAGTATTCGATGCGTCTCGGATTGACCCGAGGAGTCACCCAATTCAATATATAAAACTATTGATAACATCCTAAATATTTAGTTACGACATCATCAACTCTTTCTCATCTAAACTTTCAAATACAAAATGTGAGTTTTATTTCAATAACTCATATCTACACTTAACAGAAGGTAAGTGACATAAGACACACACACACACACACACATATATATATATATATATATATATATATATATATATATATATATATATATATATATACACACAGGATGTTATCGAAATTACTGCCAATATTAAAACGCGTGATTCGTGGGGTTATATAGCATATATAATTATTATACAATTAAAAAAGAAAAGCCAATACTCGATTTTACCGCCAAACCAACCCGCACCTAAAAAGCTTCCATTGTATAAACTAGCTAAGCCTACGCCTTAGCTATTTTTACTATTTGTATAATGCGCCTGCGCTGAGTTAAATCTCACCAATACAGTAAATGTCACGTTCTTGTTAACAATCGGCCATATTCTTTAGTTGTTTTGTTTACCAGTGGCGGAGCGAAAAAATTATCTTCATTTCGTGATTTCTTTAAGGTCGATTTTTTACCTTATTATTAAAATGCACTCTTTAAGATGACTTCTGCAATCGGTCTTGCTACAAAGATGTGCCAGTGTCAATATATGCAGTGATTTCCATAACACCCTATATATATTAGAATTAAACATATCCTATTTTAACCAAACATTTTCGCAGTGGTATTGAAATGTTTAAGTATATTTGATAATTGTACAATATTCATCCATCAGCTCCATGTTGTTTCAAACATTTAAAGTATGTTTTTTTGTCAAAAATGTAATAATTCATTTTAAAAAACTTTAATTGCTAATATATATCTAAAAGTACCTAAAATCAAATATTCCTAATTACTAGTAGCACTACATTTTTCTATATTTTGTCTTTACAAAATTCGCCTTACTTAACATCGATTTTTCGCCATTTATCATTTTCCATAGTATGTAACTAGTATTTGCAGTTACAATTGTTTTTTATCCATGTGTCTTAAGTCATGAATATATATTAATTAATATAATTAATAATTATCAGGGTATAGTACCCTGCATTTTTAATTTTTTTTTACTGTCCCGTATGGATAGAAAAATCCAAAGTAATAAAAAACTTAAACATTTGATTTAATTGACTATAAATTAAATTTCTAAAATCCCGCTTAGTCTACCAAATTATTAGCAAAAATCTGTACAAAATTGCCTCGGTTTACCCTAAATAAGAAGTTGCGGATTCATCAAGGAATGCGATATTTTCATCCTATTGCTATAAAAACCTGCAAATATTAACAGATGCTTCAACTGAATTTTATGTTCTTGAGTTAGTACCTATTAAGGCCTATTATGTCGTCCTTTTCACTGAATAAATATGTCGGTAAAGTTGCGGTGGTAACTGGTGCCTCTGCAGGAATTGGAAAATCCATAACTGAGACCTTAGTGAAATCCGGCGTAATTGTAAGTTAATATTTTAATATTAAATAATTTTCAGTCGCCTCTAGTTTTCCAATAATTGAACCTAAATTACAAGAAAAAATATTTTACACAATGAAGAGCAGATACATATCTTGGTAAAAGGAGACGCTAGGTAAAAAATCATACCGTTTTAGCTCATTTTCCTTCAAAATGCAGTGTGAAAAACGACAATCACGTTAACCTGGTAGAGTTATTTTTATTTCAAAAATTATCTCTTAGATAGAATTCCACAAAAAAATATTCGTAGTCATATTTTTCCATTAAAAATAACTCCAACACACTCCAACACACTTCCAGGTTTATACAGAATAGAAATAAAAAATATCCTTTAATTTATTGAAAAAATGTTATCATCATTTAGTTTAAGAGATGACCATGTTTTCGAATAATTTTGGCCTGTGAAATTGTCTAAATCTCTCTATCTCTTTCTACCGTTATCTCTTGTCTCTAGTAAAAGTTTGTGCAGGGGCAGCAAAATTGAAGAATTCGAATAAATAATGGGAATTTGAGTTACCTCATGTTTAACTAGATTCAGATAATTAATAAACGTGGTCGTAATTTACTCTAACAAATGACGTTTTTTTTAAGTATATTTGGCTAATAAAATCTAATACAGATATTTTGGCACCTTAAGTTAAAATCTAAAAGTTCGATGCATATAATAAACTCATTACAGGGGCTGTATCTGTATATATTTTTCTCTATTTTAAAAAATAGCTTGCAGGTATTAGTGTCAAATAAGAACGTGATCGCTCATATTCTTGAAAAAATGTGTTTCGAGAACATTTTTTGCCATCAGTGTATTCTTTGGTGTGCTAACAATGGCGCAATTACCTTAGGAATGACGTCCGGCGATTGTGAGGGCCACTCTAGTATCTTAACATGGATCCAAGCAAACCGCTTCGCGACGAAGATGTTGTCGAATGGTCTCATGGGACACATTTAAACCCGATTTTCTTAATTTTGCCTCTCCTTGACGCAGCGTCAATTTCGGGTTCCGTGAAAACAAAGACACTATTCGTTTTTCGACTTTCGGAGTGACTTTGCCTACCGAGCCACGTTTTGGCAAGTCGTCGACATTTTTCGTCTCATTAATATGATTTATCCACTTCTTCACAAACGATACTGACTTTTTAATATACTTAGCGGCCGCGAAATGTCTCATTTTAGGCCTCTTTGAATAGGACTAAAGAAAGACTGTCTCGAACCGACGGGCAAAAAAGTGACTCATTTAGAATTTTGCGTGATTTCGACGAAGGTTCGGAATCAACTGATACTTTTAGTAAACTGCGTCGCAAACAAAGGTTCCCTCTACCGATTTTTTGTTGAACTGCTAGAATCATATCTACCAAAAATGAATTATCCCTGACAAGTTCTTACTTGACAAACTGTAAGTAGAGGCCAAACAAAGCATTTGTGAACTTTTTTCTGTTTTCCCTTCCCAGAATTACCCAAAAACAACTAAATAGATCTTGATGAAGTGACTGAAGGTAACCTATACTAAATTGTATCTCAAAAATTATCTATAGAGTGTGCCACAAAAATATAAATTTATTTTTATTAAATATATTTAAAATATTCCCTCACCAAGTGAAACCTGTCAATTATGAGGCACGGTGTTCTGGAGTCGAATCAAATAAAAATATGGGGTGGTTTCAAAATTTTGATAGATTTTGATTGTAGCAGGTATTAGGAACATTTCAAGACATTATAGAAAAAAATGCGTTCGGCTTCTTTTTTTTTAAAGCAAAAAAAACATTTTTTATTATTTTTACTAATTTCGCTGAGGATAGTTATATGATTTTTGCATTAAACAAACCCTAAATTGTTTTTCCCAGCTCATATTACAAATTATTATGTCTGAGGTAAACTTCTAGGGGAAGTTTTTTTTAAATATGGTTTAACCCATACGCAATCTAATTTAAAAATTCGATTGCGTATGGGTTAAATAATGTTTAATTTTTTTTATAGAAGTTTAAACTTTGAAAGAAAAACCAGGAAAAAATTATTTCTGTCTGCAATAAAAGCTACCAAACAAAAAGCAAGCAAAAGCGGCAGCTCAGCTCAAAGTAAAAATAAGAGAACCACAACTATCATCCCTACTTCTAATTTGAATGTCGTTATCGATTGAAAAAGTATAATATGGTCAATAATCAAAAATACCCCTTCCACTCATCGACTCCTGCCAGCAAACTTAATAATCACTGATTTATTTTCTTACGCTAGAAAGCTTTATTTTAAAATAAAAAATAACAGGTCAAGTGCAAGTTAAACTTGTGCAATTAGTGTTCTGTACGTTATTTTTGTTACGGAGGTATAAAATGATCAGTGACTTCACAAAACACACCTCAAATGAGTTTTCAACAGAGTTTGTTTCCGATCTTTACTGAAAACTTGAGAAAACCTTGAAATTTTTGTTTTTTTTTATATACCAGATAAATTATTAAAGGTAATGCACTCGTGATAATTTTCGTTCAATATATACCCTGTGGAGAATATTCCAGAATTTTTTCAAAATTTTTTGATCAGTAATTTTCGAGATAATGGGGGGACAGCGATTTTTGACACCCCACTCGATGACCCAGTAAAATATGTTTTTCACTTCCTATTTCTCCCCCCAAAACTAACCGCTTCAGTCAAAATTTAACTTTCAAAAAACTACACGGCTCTGATGAGACCATCAATTCCTACGTTAGTACCAAATTTCAACTTTCTACGTCAATTAGTTTCGGAGAAAATCGGGCGTGACAGACAGACGAACGGACGGAGGGACGGACAGACACCAAAGTGATCTTATAGCTGTTCCGTACGGAACACTAAAAAAAGGATGTGTGAAAACAAAAAATATATTGTTATCAATCTTGTAAGGGCACATGTATATTTATAACATCTATAATCTATAATATATATATATATATATATATATATATATATATATATATATATATATATATATATATATATATATATATATATATATATATAAAATGCAACGTCTCTCTGTCTGTCTCTCTGTCTGTCTGTCCGTTAGTGTGCTTGTCACTCGAGAACCACTTATCCGATTAACGTGCTTTTTTTTAAAAAACGTACATACTCGTATGTTCTCTGGTCAGGTTACAGGATATATTTTATTACCTTAGGTAACTCAAGAAATAAGCAGTGACGATAATAGTGAATCAAGTCGGAAAAAAGTCTGCCGCTAGCGTGTGCTCTTGAAATACACTACCTAAACTATTAAATATGGAACAATATCATGTAGCAAAGAATGTAATATATATAAAAGGCAACGCCTGTCTGTCTGTCGGTACGTTAGTGCGCTTATCAGTCGAGAACCACTTATCCGATTTACATAATTTTTTTTAAATTTATACGTATGTTCCCTGGTCAGATAATCTATAATCTATAATATATATATAAAATGTAAAGTCTCTCTGTTTGTCTGTCTGTCTGCCTGTCTGTCTGTCCATTAGTGCGCTCGAGAACCACTTATCCGATTTACGTGCTTTTTTTTTAAAATATACATATGTTCTCTGGCGAGGTTATAGGATATATTTTATTACGTTAGGTAATATAAGAATAAAAAGTTTGCCGCCAGCGCGCTCTCTTGCAATACCTAACAAAGCCGTTAAATATGGAACAATATCATGTAGCAAATATATGTACCAGGTGTACAAGTATGAAATGCGGATTTTTTTTTCTAAAAAAAACATGTTAAATTCTGAAGAATGATAAAAAGTGCTTTATTCAAAGTATGCTCCATCGTTTGTTATACATTTTTCCCATCTTTCGAGCAATTTGTGAATACCACGCCAGTAAAAATCTTCCCCTTTTACTGCGAACCATTCATCGAGCCATTTTTTCACGTACGAACCAAAGCGCTGCTCAGCAAGTGCGGGACCCATCGATGCAAACAAGTGGTAATCGGAAAGAGCCAAGTCTAGTGAGTAACCCGCATGGGGTAGAACTTCCCAGCTGAGTGCTTCCACCGTATCGGGGAACTGGTTTTGCCGTATATGATAGAGCATTGTCATGAAGAAAAATAACTTTGTGTTGCCTCTTTCGGTATTCTGGCCTTTTTTCAAGCAGCGAACGGTTCAAACCGGTTAATTGTTGTTGGTAACGTTTAGTATTAACCGTTTCCCTAGGTTTTAACGGCTCATAATAGACCACGCCCCTCTGGTCCCACCAAACACAGAGCATCGTCTTTCTGCGGTCGATGTGGATGGTGCGGCTGGGTCTACCTATGATTTTTTGCGCTTGGAATTCTCAAAATAAATCAATCCACTTTTCATCTTCTGTAACTATACGATGCAAAAACGACTTCCTTTTGTACCGAGCGAGCAAAATATCACACGTGTTTTTGCGCTTTTCCATTTGCCTGTAGTGCAACTCATGCGGTACCCATCTACCGGTCTTCTGCATCTTTCCCATGTCTCGTAGCCGATTGGAAACAGCTTGGAATTCTGTTAATTTTGTATTAAAGCACTCTCTAGTAGCACCGTTTTTACAAATCTACATAGATTAAAAACAACTATAATTGAAAACTATAGTTAAAATTGTATTCACTTGTATTGCCTCTACTAAAACGGTATTTAACTTATCCACCATCTCAAAAAACCTACAAAATATATACTAAGCTCTTCATGTTTAGTTCGGATGTTTCGATTCACTTTTTTTCAAAAATACAAACACAATTTTTGGTACTTAATTCGAAAAAGTTGGACAATAACTTAAGAGTTCGATATCTAGCGGTAAATTAGTAAACTAGTTTTGATAAAACATACCATGATGACATTGTCTTCGGTAAACTACATAAAAGGTTTTACTATTAAAGGAATAGGGTCATCTAAGAGAGCTTGGTTACGGTATTTTTCAAGTAATTATCTCGAGATATCTCTAATATCAAAATAACGCTAGGTTATCTTTTTACCGATCTTCTTAGACTCTTAAAAAATTCTCTAACGTTGGTAACGGTAGCATATGTCATAAAAATGAAAAATCCAAATTAAATCTTCTTTGGTGGCTCACTCTCTGTTGACAGTAAAATAATCATTATTTTAGGTTGCAGCATTAGCAAGAAGAAAGGAACGTTTGGAGGAACAAGCCAAAGCACTTAGTGGGGAAAAAGGCAAACTTTATCCTTTTAAATGTGATGTTACAAATGAAGCGGAAATAATAAGTGTTTTTAAAGATATAGAAAAATTGGGACCTGTCTACATATTAGTAAACAATGCTGGGGTCTCTCACTACACTAATATAATTGATGGGAATACTGAATTGTGGAAAAATGTATTAGGTAATAAATGATTATAAGTTTTTCTCGAATTTACATTATCTATTTTATTTTACAGATAATATCACGATCAGCAATTGAACTCATTCACACAGTTAATACAAATTTTAAAATATACCAGGTTTAGACTATTTCCTTGGATATTAAACTATGTATTACTGTTTTGACGAAAAATATTGAGCCTTAATTGTATAGAGCAATAAAAAAGCTTTTAAGTACTCTGGTGATTAATTGCCACTGCTTGCTGCCATCTTTTTTTTCTTTTGTGAAAAACTATGTATACGAATTTTTAACGCAGTTCTAGTGCTTTTATTATTTTTTTCATATTAATTCCATTTTTCGTGTTCCGTACGGAACATTTATAAGATGACTTCGGTGTCTGTCTGTCTGTCTCTCCGTCTGTCTGTCTATCACACCCGATTTTCTCCGAAACTATTTGTCATGGAAAATCGAAATTTGGTAATAATATAGGAATTGATGGTCTCATTAGAGCCATGTAGTTCTGAAAGTTAAATTTTGACTTAATGGGTTAGTTTTGGGGGGTGAAATCGGAAGTGAAAAAAAAAATTTTTTTACTAGGTCATCGAGTGTGGTGTCAAATGAAAGCTTGTGAAAACACGAGTAAAATATATATATATATATATATATATATATATATATATATATAATGTAATACTTGCGCACGCTTTTCTTTGTCTTCGCGAAAAGTCTCTGTCCCCCTCACTTATCTCGAAAAGTACTGATCAAAAAATTTTGAAAAAATTTTAGAATATTCTCCACGGGGTGTAGATTGAACGAAAAATTATCACGAGTGCATGCATTACCTTTAATAATTTATCTGGTATATAAAAAAAACAAAAATTTCAAGGTCATCAGTTTTCAGTAAAGATTGGAAACAGACTTTGTTGAACACTCATTTGGGATGTGTTTTGTGAAGTCACTGATCATTTTATACTTCCGTAACAAAATTTTTTATTTTAGAAGCAATCGACGTACACTAATTGCGCAAGTTCAACTTGCACTTGACCGGTTATTAGAAATAACATGGAAAAAAATAACCAGAATGATATAACATACATTTCAGTATTTTCGTTAAAACAAACTTTAATGTTTGTGTTAAATTAAGAATATCTTTGAAAAACTACATATATCCATAAGAAATACACAAGTCTACCTATGTTACCGTTGCAGATCAAATTTTTGCTTTATTTTTCCTTGTTAAAACAAAAACAGAGAAAACAGCGACGTTTTTGGTCCCTTCATATGAACTTATATTTCAGATTCTTACACTATTCTATCAAGAAAACTAAATACGATTTTTAGTGTTCCGTACGGAGGACACTTCTAAGAACACTTCAGTGTCCGCCCGTCTATCTGTCAGTCTCTTTGTCACACCTGATTTTTTCCGAAACTATTTCACATAGAAAGTTGAAATTTGGCACAATATAGGAATTGATCAGAGCCTTGTAGTTTTGAAAGTTAAATTTTGACTTAAAAGATTAGTTTTGGCGGATTAAATCGGAAGTGAAAAAAAAAATTTTACCAGGTTATCAAGTGGGGTGTCAAATGAAAGCTTATAAAAACACGAGTGCAACAAAATATATAACGTAATACTTGCACACACTTTCCTTTGTATTAATTTTAAGAAATTGCGAAAAATCGCTGTCCCCGCCTTATCTCAAAAAGTACCGTTCAAAAAATTTTGAAAAAACTTTTTCAACGGCGTGCATTACCTTTAATGATTTATCTGGTATGTAAAAAAAAATAACCGGTCAAGTGCAAGTTGAACTTGCACAATTAGTGTTCCGTACGTTAATTGTTTTTAAAATAAAAAATTTTGTTACGGTGGTATAAGATGATCAGTGACTTCACAAAACACACCCCAAATGAGTTTTCAACAAAGTTTGTTTCCAATCTTTACTGAAAACTGATGACTTTGAAATTTTTGCTTTTTTTATATACCAGATAAATTATTAAAGGTAATACACTCGTGACAATTTTCGTTCAATCTATACCCCGTGGAGAATATTCCAGAATTTTTTCAAAATCTTTTGATCAGTACTTTTCGGGACACTGATTTTTCGCGATTTTTTAAAAATAATACAAAGAAAAGTATGCGCAAGTATTACATTATATATATATATATATATATATATATATATATATATATATATATATATATATATATATATTTTACTCGTGTTTTCTCAAGCTTTCATTTGACGCCACACTCGATGACCTAAAAAAAAAATTTTTTTTTCACTTCCGATTTCACCCCTCAAAACTAACCCCTTAAGTCAAAATTTAACTCTCAAAACTACACGACTCTGATGAGGCCATCAATTCCTATATTAGTACCAAATTTAAACTTTTTATGTCAAATAGTTTAGGAGAAAATCGGGTGTGACAGACGGACAGACAGCAAAGTGTTATTATAAGTGTTTCGTACGGAACACTAAAAATTAGAATTTCATGGTTATCAGTTTGACATAAAAAGTTGAAATTTGGCACTAATATAAGAATTGATGGCCTCATCAGAGTCGTGTAGTTTTAGAAGTTAAATTTTGACTTAAAGGGTTAGTAGTAGGAAGTGAAAAAAAAATTACCAGGTCATCGAGTGGGGTGACAAATGAAAGCTTGTAAAAACACGAGTTTAAAAATATATATAATGTAATGCTTACACACACTTTACTTCGTATTATTTTTAAAAAATTGCGAAAAATCTGATCAAAAAATTTTGAAAAAATTCTGGAATATTCTCCACAGGGTGCAGATTGAACGAAAATCAGAAGAAAAACAAAGATTTCAAGGTCATCAGTTTTCAGTAACGATCGGAACTAAACTTTGTTCAAAAATCATTTGGGGTGTGTTTTGTGAAGTCATTGATCATTTTATACCTCTATAATAAAAATTTTTATTTTAAAAACAATCAACGTACGGAACACTAATTGCGCAAGTCCAACTTGCACTTGGCCGGTTATTTTTCTATTAAATAGTACTAGTAAATCGTGCGTGACAAATTTGCAATATTTTATGAAAATACATATATCACGTTACTTAAAATTTCAAGTGAAAACTCATTGAAATAAAATAAAATCTCTCTAGTATCGACTATTCCTTTGCTGGTTTTCACCTGTTCTTTATATCTCTCCCTCTCTCTCTCTCTCTCTCTCTCTCTCTCTCTTTCTCTGTGAAAAGATATTTTAAAAGAATTTTTAATTAATATCATCATAAAAAAGATTGCACACCTCTTTTCTTCTAGATACAAATGTCTTGGCTATAGCAATATGTTCAAGAGAAGCCATTCGCAGTATGAAGGAGAATAATACCAAAGGCCACATTATTAACATTAACAGCATAGATGGACACAAAGTTTTAAATTATCCTGGAGTAAGTCTTTACACAGCCAGTAAATATGCAACTACAGCTTTAACTGAAACGTTAAGACTGGAAATAAATAGGAATAAATTGCCTATTAAAATTACGGTAAGTAGCAATAGCCGGAGAGTTGATGAACGTAATTTTTCAATTTATAGTTTATTCTGTCGTTGAGCTTTCATCCCTTTAAATTATTTAAATGCGAACGACTTTAAAAGACTTTCTTCAGGTATTAACTATGCCTTGTAGTTTAATGACTCTTATTATATGGAATATTTTTTTAGTTTGCTTTTTTTCCTTCAATATTACGTAAGGTTTCAAAAACACGCAAAGAAAAAAAATTTGAAAAACACTTTTTAAATTTCCTTATGTAGTCTAGAAAGTTAAAAAAGATTTTAATAATATTGTTCCAAGTGAAAGAAAATATTACACGTAGTACTCCTCTCAGTTATTATACTTTAAAAAAACATTTTCATGTTCAAAAATTAAAGGGACATATTAGATAAAGCACAATTTATTAATTTATTCATCAAAATTTAATTTCCATCTTAAAAACACTTATACTCGATTTCTGTTATCGCTTTCAAGGCGGTCATCGAATTTTCTTTTATGGCTTATACAGACTCAAATCGGCGTCTACGGAGTACAGTTTGGGAACAGGAAAAACTCACACGACACCATATCAGGCGAATACAGGTCTTGTGGAATGGTTATAGTTTAATTTTTACTTAAAAAGTTGCGTTATCGTGATGCCAAATCCATGACTTGTTTTGCCACAGTATAAGCCCTTTTTTAGTGTTCCGTACGAAACACTTATAAGATGACTTAGGTGTCTGTCTGTCTGTCACACCCGATTTTCTGCGAAACTATTTGTCATAGAAAGTTGAAATTTTTTAATAATATAGGAATTGATGGCCTCATCAAAGCCGTGTAGTTTTGAAAGTTAAATTTTGACTTCAGGTGTGTTTTGTGAAGTAACTGATCATTTTATACCACCCTAACAATATTTTTTATTTTAAAAGCAATCAACGTACGGAACCCTAACGCATTACTTTTAAAT
The DNA here is from genome assembly GCA_019049505.1 of Pachyrhynchus sulphureomaculatus. Lineage (NCBI taxonomy): Eukaryota > Metazoa > Arthropoda > Insecta > Coleoptera > Curculionidae > Pachyrhynchus > Pachyrhynchus sulphureomaculatus. Next base: position 219,964,050 of record CM032446.1, read on the forward strand.
ATGATTTTTAATTAACTATTTGGTAAGTTGGAAGGGACTGACTTTTTTCGGTGTAAAATATTTCTTGTTTAAGATAAAATTTAATGCAACGCTTCTGTTTATAATATAATAAAGTAAATGTTATAAAAATTTAAGATCTACCAATCTAAAAACAAGCAATAGCGCACATATTTTTTAGAAAACTAGTCTCCTTAATTTTTGAATGTATTATTATAGCTAAATAACCGGCCAAGTGCAAGTCGAACTTGCGCAATTAGTGTTCCGTACGTTGATTGATTTTAAAACAAAAATATTTGTTACGGTGGTATAAAATGATCAATAATCTCACAAAACACACTCCAAATGATGTTTGAACAAAGTTTTTTTTTCCGATCTTTACTGAAAACTGATGACCTTGAAATTTTTGTTTATTTAGACACAGGATGAATTATTAAAGGTAATGCACTCCTGATAATTTTCGTTCAATCTACACCCTGTGGAGAATATTCCAGAATTTTTTCAAAATTTTTTGATCAGATTTTTCGCAATTTTTTAAAAATAATACAAAGAAAAGTATGTGCAAATATTACCTTATATATATTTTTGAAGTCGTGTTTTTACAAGCTTTCAGTTGACGCCCCACTCTATAACCTGGTAATTTTTTTTTCACTTCAGATTTCACCCTCCAAAACTAACCCTTAAGTAAAAATTTAACTCTTAAAACCACACGACTCTGATGAGGCCATCAATATTAGTACCAAATTTCCACTTTTTATGTCAAATAGTTACAGAGAAAATCGGACATCGGCCAGACGGACAGACACCGTGATGTTTATAAGTGTTCCGTATGGAACACTAAAAAGCAATTTTCGATAAAATTTTAGTCTTAATGTGCCTTTGCATTTCTCATTTTAAAGTTTTATCGCGTTTTCTTAAGATCATTTGCCTGATTAATACGTATCTTCTAGAGTATTAGCCCTGGATTTGTTAACACAGAATTTCCTCAAGCGAACTTTTCACCAGAGGTTTTAAAAGAATTTCAAGAAATTCTAAATGGTCCTGCTATGCAAACTTCAGATATTTCTGATGCAGCTGTCTATGTTTTGTCTACTCCGGACCATGTTAATGTAAGTAACATTTCCTTATATTCGTGAAACTAATAGATAACCTTTCACTCACTAAGTCACTACACAAAACACAATTTAGTACATTTACTCCAAATTAGCATCTATCTTCCTTCCGTTAATGAAAAATACATTCAAGTTATTGCACAGACGACTAGTCTGAAGAAAGATACGAATCTTGAACAAGGAACAAAGCTCTTTTGATTTCTTGCGCCATAACATGTGTTTTGGCTCACTGCCATACAATCAAGTAGAGAGCAAGTATAAAGAAAATTATAAATCTTCTACAAAAAATAAGGAACTTTTAAATTCTCGCGCAATATCTTTTGTTTTGGCTCAGTATCCTGTTGTGTCAGATCCGGTAGAAACCAAAATTTAAAATTTAAATTCAACAACTCTTTATTATTTACATATTTGCTTACATCTCAAACTATTACTACGCTGTACTACAAATAGTATGCATGTTTGGAAGACGAGATACACTGCTTTGTTATAAAGCACTCAGTTGCATAGTAGACGCCCTACCTAGAGTAATGCTGCCAGGTGTTAGGCCTTAGTGGCCGTATGAGTGTGTTTTTCTCTACGTACCACTGTCTCCGTGTGAACTTTGACAACCATTAGTTATATGTGAATCCTAGTGGAATAGAATTTCTTGAGAATTTTCTATTTATTTATTTATTGAGATTCTTATATCAAACCCTGCTGGAAGAGGCGGCCTTACAAATCAGCTTAATTCTTGTAAGGTGTACTTGGGTTTTGGTTATTTAGATATTTAACATCTTTATTATTAAGTACACATTCATTCATCTCTTGTTCTCTTATTCTCCGGATTCGTTCTTTTTATCACTCTGTCGTTCGCTGTTTTGCTTTAATGTATGTGCGCCTAGTATATTAGTAATGGCTAGTATAGTGACTTTTGTGTAACTCCAGCTGTGTCTCTAGTAGCCATTACACTTCTAATCATTTCAAAACGTGGAATTTTTGTTCTATCAAATTTGTCAGGTATGTTATAAATACTGTTCGATTTTTTCGATGTTCGTTAAATCATAGAATTCATCGATCTTTGTATACCTTCCTGCCGATATTATTTCTCTTTGTTTGTAGTTTGTTCTGCACGCACTGAAGCCTTTCAAATTAACTGTTCGATATGCTGCACCATACATGTGCAGCATAGTGTCATAACTGATCTAATAATTTGTTTACAAATGATTGATTTATTATATGGACTTAACTTAGATTTGGGAGCTACCAGTGAATACCGGTCGAAGCCATTGTCGCCTAGATTGGCATATATCCAGTCATTTTTGATGACAATATTACTGTGGTTACTACAAACCAAAGATAGAAAATCGCTATCATACGAACATAAACAGAATTGAATCTTCTTAGTGATCCCACATATTCTTTAAGCACGTACACACGTGGAGGTTAGCCTTCCCTTAACTATATACACCTGTGTATAACCTTTTTTAAAAAAAATACTGTCAAACATCTCCACAAACTTATAGCTAATCATGTCAGCCATTTCTTTGAAGGTACAATGACACTCAATCATCACTTGTGAACATTTTGTCTGACGAATTACGTTAGAAATCAGTCGAAAGCCTTTTTTCTCCTAGATTGTTGAACATCGACGAACGGTAATATTCGCGAATGTTTACAGTTTTCGTAACAGGTACACTGTTTAGAATAATTTATGTTTTGTTTTAGGTAAAAGAACTTACAATTCAACCTATGGGGGACTCACTTTAAAAATAAACGCCTTAAGAAGTTGTACAAATTGATTTTTTGATTTCACAAAAAAGTTACAGTTCAACCCTTATTGTAATGGCTTTAAGAAGAGATGCATTGTGATGGCGTAGAAAACATTTGTGAATAACTTTCCATAATAATCTTAAAAACATAAAATATATATTTTTCTTTATAAAAACTCTCTTTATCAATAAACCAATAGCAAATGGTATGCAAAAAATAGTCGAGATTGGTAATTCCATCGTCCAAATACCCAAACGCAATACGAAGAGCCAAAGTAATAGGCAACTCGTAACACTATACAAAGGTGAACCTCGATGGAGAATAAACATCACGAAAGATCAAACTGTGTTATCTCTTTGAATATTTATATACAATTAACATCAGTTTTCATAGTAGACCAATAAAATTGATTAGCTTGGACATAAGACAGCAATTGCCCATGAGTGAAAGAAAGTACGGCTTTCTAATAATATTTTTTGAAATATTTTCGACCTGAGCACAAAAGAATTATTCTAACCTTGAGAACTATCTGTAATAATATGATGAAATTTACTAACCAATATATTGTTATTATAATAAAATCAAAGGTTTCCTGCGTTTGATTCGTGGAAGTGACTTTTTTACGTTTCGCATACCGTCGCATGAGATATTTTCAGAGATTTTTACTCTTCTAATCTTAAAGAAAAATTACCCCTTAAAATGTCTTGTGCACGAAGCATTGAAAAGTCACTCCAATTTGAGATAATCTAATCTCGAGAGACATAATTTTTCAATATGTATGTTGCGACCCAAAACAATTCTTTCTAGCAAAATTTACATTCTTTCTACTAATACGTATTTATGGATGTATAATTTTAGACATTGATGGCTGCTTTCTTCTTCTTCGGGTACCATGACCGTTCAACGATCGTTGGTTATCATGTTGGCTACCGTGTTGATGATGATCGTTTTATTGACAGCCGCTCGGAAGAGTTGAACCGTAGACTTTCCGTAACACTGCCTCAAATTTTTCAAACACGATGTTCTCCTTCTCCCTGGACCACGTGTGCCTGGAATCTTTCCCTCTATAATCAGATGCAAGATTTCATATTTTTCTGGATGTCTCCAAAATATTCTAATTTGCATCGCTTGATGGTCGTAACCACCTCCAAGTCCTTGTCCATGCGAGTGAGAACACTGTTGTTACTAATTCTGTCCATCCAACTGATTTTCAGCAGTCGTCGATATACCCATATCTAGTCGTCATCTGCGGCTCGGACCTTCTTTATTCGAATTTTGACTTCCACAGTCAGGTCCCAGTGACCGTTGATATTGTTACCGAGATACATCCATTTATCAACTCTCTCTCTATCTTTGTGCCACTGACTGTGATTCTTTGCTTATAATCAAATATTTTGTGTTATTTGCATTGAGTCTTAAACCAAACTGTGTACAAGTGTCAGTTATTTTATCCATAAGTTTTTGTAGGTCTTTTCCGTTATTAGTGATAATTAATGTATCATCGGCGTATCTGATGTTATTTATGTTATCGCCATTGATGTTGATTCCTTCAGTGGTACCAGTGAGTGCTTCATTGAATATCACCTCCAAATAGAGGTTGAACAACAAGGGCGATAGAATACAACCCTGACGCACTCCTCGCTTGATTTTAATTTCATCCGATAGTCGATACTCCAACCGTACTTCAGCTGTCTGATGCCAGTACAAATTGATGATGATACGAATGTTTTTGTCGTCTATACCGGTCGTTTTTAAAATCTCTAGAAGTTTTTCGTGGCGTACCTTGTCAAAAGCTTTTTCAAAGTCAATTGAACCAAGACATACATTTTGGTTGACATTGCGACATCTCTAAATCAACATATGGATACCAAACAATGCCTCTCCAGACCCTAATCCGTTTCGGAAACCAAACTGACTGTTTCTAATTCTTTCTTTAAGTTTATTGTATGTTCTGCCACGCATCACTCTCAAAAATATTTTTAAAACATAGCTCACCCAAGTACGGCGCACAATGGGCTGAATCCCGATTCTAGCTGGACAAAATTATTTTATGGGCTGAACAAGGTCCAAATGATTACAATAGCCAAAAAAAAGTAATAAAAAATATATATGAAGGAAAAAAATAGGTGTTTTAGTTCTCAGAACTGAATTTTTACTACATTTTGAGGTGTTTTATTTATTTTCTTAGGAAAAATTGGTATAAAAGAAAATGGAAAGATAAAATAGAGATACTAATTGCTAAATTTATGTATTTGCTGATAAAATGAACTAGTCTTTTATATAAATTCAAAATCAGAATCTTCCACAGGATCCGTGAGTAGTTCCTTTGCATCAAGACTCAGCTCCTTCAACGGGACTGTCTGGAACGTTCTAAGGCCAGTAATAATAGTATCCGATGAAATTAGAAGCATATGAACTAATTCTTTATAGGTTTTAATATATGAATCGCTTCATGTCTTTATTCCTTGCCTCCTGTGCCTCCTCTGAAAGCTGCCCTATTGGAACAAGGGCATGTTTGATGGCTAAAGAGCCATGTAAAAGGATTTTGTGTACGCTGGGCCGCATCCTGTCCAGCCACATAGCTCTACAAACAGTTTGGCAGTATCATAGGTAAATATGTTAAATTTGTCTTCCTTGATTGGATTCCCGCTTGAAATAACCTGCAACGATAAGAAAAATCATTGTTATAGTGAAGAATTTGAGGAAGTTTTTTAGAAATACCTGAAGAATAGTTCCAAATCGAGATATTAATCGCTTATCGACTCCTGTAGCTACAGCGGCTTCATCTGCATTTTTGTTATATCTACATTTATGGTTCATTATGGCTTTTTCCCCTTTGAATATGTTATTAGTTATATTATAATAAATAAATTCTGGATATTAGAAGCCGGACGGAAGCGGACTTTAAGAGTTGCGCATTAGAATATAACAGATTTTTCACTTTCCACGAAGCAAAATCACACTCACATTGTAATGGTATGAACTTACCTTCTTTAATCGGATGTTTCCAGTGCTTGAGACTTTTTCTCAGAATGTATCTAAACCAGAAAAATGTATACTCAAACGAAAATAAACAATCCTGTCACTGTACAAATAATATAAAGGAAGGTCACATAAATGTACCGTGAGAGCATATCACGCTTTACTCGCATTCGACCGTTTATACAGTAACTTTTTACACACTATTCTTTGCTATAATAATAAAGTGAGGGTGGAATTGAGTTTACTAAACTCTTAAGAAACATTTTCTTTATTTGCAAACCCTACATTTTGGCATTGTTTTTTAAATTTTGTCCAGCTAAAATCGAGATTCAACCCATTGTGCGACGTAGCAAATGGTAAAAGAACCCTTAAACCCGTCGTACTGATAGTAGGATATTCTTGGTATGCATTGCTCCAAAACTGAAACAGTTTGTCTTTATCGAATCATAGTTTAAGGCTCGTATCACAAGATAGTTCTAACAACTATTCTTCCTCGACTGTTCAAAGTGCAGATGGTGGTGGGGTCGATTGGAATAGTCCATAATCCAGTCGTATTGATTCAGATTCTCTGCAAAATATTTATTAAAATGGGTGCTTAATGTTGATAAGTGATAGATCACTTGCAAACCTGGCTCCAGATGTTAAATAGATTTTTTTTTCAGAAAGCCTTTCAAAACAGGAACAGTCAGTATTTAATTGCTTCTATTTTTCTTCTCCACAACAGCAACTTCTTTTGAAACACTGCAATTTTATCAGTCAGTTGCAGTATATACGTTTCGTTTCTTAAATATGTCTCACGGATAGGCCAATTTTATTAAGAAGTCAGTATTTTTAAACTTTTTTCTGCGTCACGATGCGATTCTGTCAATAAATTATTTTTTAATCCATGTACATGTGAGAGTACGTTTACCTCTCGACAACCAACGAGAGTTACTGTAATAAAGTAAAGATGTACGCTCGGCATCCGAATCTTCACAAAGCTTATGGAAAAATTTTGCCTTCACGGGTCTTCTATAATATATATAAAATGCAATGTCTCTCTGTCTGTCTGTCCATTGGTGCGTTCATCACGCGGGAACCACTTACCTGATTTACCTGTCTTTTTTTAAATTTATACATATGTTCTTTGGCCAGGATATATAAAATACAATGTTTGTCTGTCTGCCTGTCTGTCCGTTAATGCGCTTATCCCTCGAGAACCACTTATCCGATTTACATGATTTTTTAAATTCATACATATGTTCTCTGACCCGGTTATAGGTATGTATTTTATTACATCTATAATATATATAAAATGCAACGTATCTCTGCCTGTCTGTCTGTCCGTTAGTGCGCTTATCACTGGAGAACCACTTATCCGATTTTCGTACTTTTTTTTTTTTTTAAAACATACATATGTTCTCCGGCCAGGTTATAGGCTATACTTTATTACGATAGGTAATATAAGGAATGAGCAGTGACAATAATAGTAAATGAAGTCGGACAAAGTTTGCCGCTAGCGCGTTCTCTTGCAATACACAGTCCAAACCATTAAATATGGAATAATATTATGTAACAGAGAATATCTATAATATATATAAAATGCAATGTCTCTCTGTCCCGTCTGTCTGTCTGTCTGTCTGTCCGTCCGTTAGTGTGCTTATCACTGGAGAACCACTTATCCGATTTACGTGCTTTTTTTTTAAACATACGTATGTTGTCTGGCCAGGTTATAGGATATAATTTATAAGGTGACATAAGGAATAAGCAGTGACGATAATAGTGAATCAAGTCGGAGAAAAGTTTGCCGCTAGCGCGTTCTCTTGCAATACACTCCCTAAAGCATTAAATATGGAACAATATCATGTAGCAAAGAATACAATATATATAAAATGCAACGTCTCTCTGTCTGTCTGTCTGTCCGTTAGTGCGCTTATCACTCGAGAACCACTTATCCGATTTACGTGTTTTTACAAATTTATACATATGTTCTATATAATTCGATATAAGCCTAGATAATGGGAGATAAGGTGAGATAATGGGAGATAAGGAGAAATAATGGGAGATAAGGTGAGATACTGGGAGATAAGTATAAATAATGGGAGATAAGGAGAAATAATGGGAGATAAGGAGAAATAATGGGAGATGAGCAGAGATAAGCCTAGATAATGGAAATTATGTAGAGATAATGGGAAATAAGGAGAAATATTGGAAGATAAGGAGAAATAATGGGAGATATTTTATTACGTTGGGTAACATAAGGAATAAGCAGTAACGATAGTAATGAATCAAGTCAACGCGAGCGGAGCCGCGGGCCCGGCTAGTGTCTTTATAAAGTTCACCACTTTGATAATTATATCCATCACAAAGTTTAATTCAGGTGAAATATTTTTGCAGCAAGGGCCTCCCTATGTATGACGCTATGTGTCCATTTTATCTTTGGAGCCTTGGTTTTAATGAGAGCTTGGAATCCTCCATACTGCCCTGACATCGCGCGACCTCCATCCATACACACACCGATACACTTCTCCCATTGAATGTTATTATCTTCCATGTATGAATCGATGCTCTCAAACAAGCACTAGCCTTACCGGTATCAGTCATTTTTTGCAAAATAACAAATCCTCACGTACATTTGTTTCTTCCATGTATCGCACGTAACTAATTAATTGAGGGTCGTTATTACTGTTTGTCGCTTCATCCAGTTGAAATTGCAAATAAACCAGAACGATCTTCCACAATTTGCTCATTACTGTCGTCAGCTATGTCATAAATGCGACGACTAATCGTATTGTTAGAAAAAGGAATATTTTTTATTTCTTTAGCCGCCGATTCTCCAATCATCACCGATACTATATCAATCGCTGCAGGTAAAATAAAATCTTCAGCAATCGTGTGTGGTTTCTCATATTTGGCAATACGGTGAGCGACCTTGTAAGAGGCGAGCAGTGCTTTGAAAGGAACAGATGCTCTGGAAAACAAAGATGTCGACTGATGTTTCAGTTCTCGTAATTTTCTTGCAAAAAAATCTCGCGGCTTTCCTTGTAAGTTACTTAGTGAGTTATTTCTAAACGACGTTTCAATTTATTATTAGGAGTACTTCAGCTGCCAGCACCTTATGACAAACAACACATTGGAAAAGTTCCATATTTTCTTTGCTAACGTAGGTAATTCCAAAACCTAAATATTGGGCATCATATTTTTTGCCCTTTTTTCGTTTTTCTACAGTTTCTTTCTACTCTCTCTTGCGTCTACAATATGTTTTCTATTTATTTTAATAAAGTCATCTATTTTAAGTAACGTATACCCGCGCGTAAATTAAATACAACCCACTTGAAATCAAAACACTGCATTCATCAACGCTTGTAATCGACGAATAAATAAAGCTCCGACACTAGCTCATTATGTGGAACGATGAACGAACGTAAGCACGGGGAAATGAGAGGGGCTTACTGAGTCGCTGATGAGATGCGTGCCGCGCCGCGCACTAGCTCATTACGTCCCGTGTAAACGACCTGTGCCTATCGTCTTGCGACTCCCCTAGGATAGAGTTAGGGAAGCCCTGCTCTAAACAATATATAATTATTTACAATGGAAAAACACCACACAATTTCTGATAAAGTGAATTTCGAAAGATTTTCTCGAATAAAATTTATATTATTTCAGAGTTCTATATAAATAATCTGATAACCGTTTTCTTTAAGATTACAAAAAAGGAGTGTAATATGTTTGATTTTAAATTGGCTTGTAATTTGTTATCTGTTTATTTGTTTATGTGTGTAAGTGTCTACATGAGTCTATACGGTTGACATGCTTACACACAGATAAAATTAAATTCGTTTTAATTGTTATAATAAAATATTTAAGACTTAACTCTTACTTTTATAAGAATTTTGTTTAGAATACTTATTTGCGATTTTTATTAGAAATTCAGATATATCTAATTTTTATTATAGGAGAATAACATATGATAGATTTACTGGTATTTGTATTTTTGGTGCACATGTTGGTTTGATTATATAGGTTAGATTAATATCTGGGGCCCGGCAGTGTCCCCGCCAAGTCGAGCAGAAAGCACAGCCGTACCATCCACCGCATTTTCGACCCCCCTGTAACTTCGTTGTGGATAAAGCTAGAAGCCTGAAGTTTCAGTGACCAAGAGGACATACTATACTAGCTATATTCCTAAATTACCCACTATTTATACCTTATAGTTTACGAACTATCGCCAGTCGAAGTTCTTTAATTTTGTCACTGACACACTCACCGATCATCAAAATTCTAAGGTACTTCTAGCAGACACACAAACTTCAAATTTTGAATTTAGTTAGTATTTAGCCTATAAAGGAAGAAAAAACTGAAACATCCCGAAATTTCAGTCCCGTTTTCTAAATTGTATTTTACAGCCACTTAAGCCAAAAAAGAGGGTCAACCTCGGAATGAAAGATAATAAGCTGTAAACTTGTAGAAACCTTTATTTTGGCATTCTAAAATTTGTCTCAAAAGTCTCATAAAATCTCGTGTCCGCGTCTTAAGATATTCAAGGTCAAAGGTCACAAAAATCGATTTTTCGCAAGTATCTCGTTTCCTATGGTTTCAACGATATTTGCATTTATTATGAAAATTATAGAGCATAAAATTCTCTACAAATTTTGTCCTAAACATTTTTTTATACGCTTAAACCGTTTTTGAGAGAGAGAGCGCGGAGAGCGCGCAGCGCTAAGCCATACATAGCATAATGCAAGGTCAACCGTGAGTCCCGGTAAATAATACGTCGTATAAAGTTAATCACTAAAAAATCCATAATTATGAATAATTTGTATTATTTATTAATTAATATATTATATTTAATAATATTTTTATCAAATATATTCGTTTAATAATACTTACCTACTTCGTGTAATTAAAAAATTGTTATGTGAAATACTTTAAGTATATTTTAATTATAAAAAAGTATGAAGATGATGCTTCCATGACAGCAGGGTTAGAAGGGAATACAGTTATTAAAATAGGAGCAAAAGTCATGTTGAGACGAAATATTGACGCGAGTCTTGGCTTAGTCAACGGTTCTATCGGTATAGTATAAGAAGTAAAGGTTGATCCTGAAAATACAAATAAAAAAAAAAAAAAAATACATATTACATTCAATAATGAACATCTTTACGAGCTTGGTCCAGTCAAAACTAAATTTGAAATTATTAATAGAGCTTATGTTCATCGCGAACAGTTTGCAATATGTATAGCCTATGCTATTACCATACACAAAAGTCAGGGGCTAAGTCTAAACAGTGCACGGATGGCCATCGGTTCTTCAGTGTTCACATGCGGTCAAGCATACGTGGCACTTTCGAGAGTGACAAGTCTGGGCAGATTACATCTAATTAATATCGACTTCGGTAGTATCAAAGCTCAGGAGTCTGCAATAGTTGAATATAGTCGACTTAGAAGCAATTATCGTCCAGACTTGTCAAAAATTGTTATATCATAGCCTTTGAGAAAAATCAATAGAGACAGGGAGTGGGCTTTAAGAAAATCCATAGCTGACGTACAAAAAATATTACCCGAGAAGAAAAAAAAGAGAAGACTACCTACAAAAAGAAATGAGACATAAAATGTAAAAAAATGCCAAGTCTCGCAACGCAGTCCTTCCAGCACAAAAAGTTGTGAGATCTCATGTAAAACCAAGTCAGTTTATTTTAGTTAGTATCTATGGAAGCACCTATTCAACAACTTTGTCATAAATTGTTATCTATTTAGTTATCTACCAACATTTATAGTGGCCGTATCAATATTAGACATCTTTGTTTCTATAATGAATATAATGACTTGGCAATCGCACGGCAATATAATCACATAAGAATAATTTATTATTTAAATTAAGTGCACTGTTTAGACTTACTTAGCAATCGAAATAGTAGATTATTCTTATGTGATTATGTTGCCGTGCGATTGCCATATCATTATATTTATTATAGAAGTAAAGATGTCCAATATTGATACGGTCACTATAAATGTTGGCAGGTAACTAAATAGATAACAATTTATGACAAAGTTGTTGAATAGGTGCTTCCATAGATACTAACTAAAATAATTGACTTGGTTTTACATGAGATCTCACAACTTTTTGTGGTGGAAGGACTGCGTTGCGAGACTTGGCATTTTTTTTACATTTTATGTTTTTGGTGGGATTTTTATTTCTGCTTTCACTGTATATACGAGGGTGGATTGATAAGTCTCGAAAATTTCTACAAAATGGGGGGAAATTTTACTAAACGACATTTTTGTAACGGTTGTGTTCAAAGTTTCAAACAAACGTAACGCGTAGTTGTATTTTGGCAGATATGGCAAGTCATCGGTGTGGTAAGCCGAATATCGTGCAGTCATAAAACATTTTTATTTTAAAAAAAGTGGACCTCGGGCCAGGTGGAAACTGAACTAAAGAAAGTTCAAGCACATTTAAGACCATTTGTAACTGGACAAATGAATTTAAACGTGGCCGTACAGGCACTGCAAATACTGCACGTTCAGAACGCCCTATTGAGGTTTCTTCTGAAGAAATAGTCACTAAAATTCATGGTATCATGATGGAAGATCATCGCATTAAGCTTCGTGAGATTGCTGAGATGGTAGGCATCTCATATGAATGGGTACATAATATCCTGTATGACGTTCTGAAAATGACGCACGAGGAAGGACATTTCAAAATCATATTTCCAAAAGTTGCAGAGCAATCCGAAGAAATTCTGGTGTCGTTTTGTATCTGTAAACGTGGATCCACTATTACACCCCGGAAACAAGACGGCAAAGAAAACAGTGGATTTGCGCAGGTGAACGTGCACCGAAAAAAGCGAAAACAGTTTTATCGGAAAAAAAAGTGATTGCAACTATTTTTTGACACTCACATCATGATTGATTATTTAAAAAGAGGTTAAACAGTGACTGACTCGTATTACGCAACGTTTGCAGAGTAAGTTGACGCAGAAGCAACCAAGATTGGTCGTTGCAGTAACAAAAGTGTACGCGCTGGGCTTCGAAATAACTTCCTGAATGAAGAGATTATATGTGCTGTAAATTATTATTATACACAGTTAGAAACATTCTTTTTTCTGAGAGAATAAAAAAAATTGGAATCTCGCTGGACTACATATATTGAATTCAATGGAGATTATGTTGCGATATAATTTTTTGTTTTGAAAGAAAATGTTATTTACCTTATTTTTTATAGCCTTTTCAATCTACTCTCGTAAGATATTTTTTATTATTTCTTCTTTAATTTTTTGTCCCTATTTTACTTTGTGTATTAAGCCAAACCACCAAATCGGAATTATTGCTAAGTAACTTTTACTAGTACCAGAACGGATAAGTTCTAAGCAAAGTCCTATTAAAATTTATACCATAAATTTAAATAAAATGGGGACAGGAATTCTTAAGTTATAACATTTTGCTCATATTCTATTATTTGAAAATTAGATATAATATTTCCAAGCAATTTTCATATTTTATTGTAACTCTAATATTATAATATTTAGAAATTTGGCATGTTGCGTTTTTAGATACTTATTAAACTGTAGTAGATTGACGATTGATGATTTTGTTGTTAATAACTACTAGACCAGTAAAAAATTAACTTAGATTGACTACATTGAACATATGAACAAAAATTAGTAATTAGGTCCGTCACTTGACCTCAAAGAGTTAGGATTTTTAAAGTGTTAAAAACTTTTTTTTTTAAATGATATGATGTCACATAACTTGAACTATTACTTTATCAGGTTATGTGGCCTTGCCTGGAAAATACTGGTCTGAATAATTAAAGTTAATAATTAAAAAGTGACACGGTACCTAATATTACAACTTTTTAAGCATGAATTTTATTTTTGAAATCATGATAACTCACAAACGGTCATTTGCAGGGAAAAAAGTGTAGAAATCTTTTTTGTAAAGAATCGCATGGTCTATAAATTTTATAACTCTTTCTACAAAAAAAACTCACCGTTTAAGAGATTTTCTTGAAATACTGTTTTTTTCAAATTTTACCTTGAATAAAACTTTTAGCACAGGCCGGATTTATGGGAACTTTTGAAATTTCATTTAAAATAATGATTTGAAGGCCTGTAAAAATTTTTAACCCTATCGGAATCTTTAATAGGTTTGGAATTTTTCTTGTCTATTTTGACTAGGCTATAATTACGTTCCTTTAATCTTTTTTCTAAATATTGCGTTGTCATGCTAATATATTTTTTAAGACAATTTGGTTCTCTGTGTAATAATTTTGTTTACTAATTTTTCTTGGAAATTAAAATTTTTAAGTATTTGTTCGGTGTTTAAATTAAGTTATTACAGTGGACTGGGCTGCACTTTTCATTTTTATACTTAACCGATCTGTAATGATGGAATTCTAAAAACACAAGATAAGAAAAATAAATAATACATTTGACTTAACCAACTTAAAATTGGATTACTGAAGTACTCCTTATTCTATTAGATGGTGTAATATTTAAAAAAAAAATAAAGCTAGTACAGACTTGCTCCACTTTACCCTAAATACGAAATGCAAATTCATCTTTCATTGCGATATTTATGTCGTATAACTATAAAAGGCGACATCTGTTAATAAGTGTTTAACTGACGATTTTTTTGCTTTAAGTAATACCTGTTAAGATCTACTTATATAATGTCTTTTCTACTGACGAAGTATGTCGGGAAAGTGGCAGTGGTAACTGGTGCCTCTGGAGGAATTGGAAAAGCCATAGCTGAGACCTTAGTGAAATCCGGAGTAACTGTAAGTAAACATTTAGAAATTAAATAATGTGCACTTATTTCTCACTATAACATGCAAAATCAATTTATAACGAAGAATTTTTCAATAGATACTATACACTCATAAGAAAACACAGATTTAAAATTTTTATCTAGTAAAAGACCGTCACACCCGATTTTGCTCCCAAAATATTTGACAAAGAAAGTTGAAACTTTGGCACACATATTCGAATTGATGGTCCAATCAGAGCCGTGTAGTTTTGAAAGTTAAATTTTGACTTGACTTGGTTTAGTTAGTTTTAGGGAGTGAAATCGGAAGTGAAAATTTTTTTTTTATTACATCATCGAGTGGGGTGTCAAATGAAACCTTCTTAAAACAAGAGTTCAAAAATATATATGGTGTAATACTTGCGCACACTTTTCTTTATATTATTTAAAAAAGAAAAAATTTTAAAAAGTTCTGTCCCCACTATCTGGAAAAATACCGGTCAAAAAATTTTGAAAAAATTCTAGAATATTCTCCATGGAGTGTAGACTGAGCGAAAATGTATTATGAATGCATTACGTTTAGTAATTTATTTAATATTAAAAAAAGAAACTTTGAAAACTATGTTCCTTGGTGGAGGTTTTGTTAATATACGGTTCAGTACATTACTGTTCGCACGTCGTTTCTGTACTGAAACAAAATTTTTTTATTTTATTTGTTTATATTTAAACAAATATTTAGACTCTAGATTGAGCTAGATTGATTTATCTGCCATTAGGCAGCTATAACTATTATTTATTACTGACTAAGAAAAATTTACATGTCAGGGACCTAATTAACTTAGCCTAGGTAAGGGTTTCATTTAATTTTAAAAGCAGTCATCTTACGGAACACCAATTGTGCAAGTCCGACTTACACTTAACCTGTTTTTGTACTTATTTAACGTACAAAACTGTGTCACTATGAAATACACTTTCTGAAAAACCTCCAATTTACTGAAAATTAATTTCACTTTAAAATTGCCGTGTCACGGCTTTTGCAAAATATATATTTGGCAAAACTAATATTTTAATTTTTCAAACGCGAAAATCTAAAAGAAATTCCCTCTATCACGAAACAACAGTGGCAATAAATAGTAAATTATTTTGCCAGATTTTTTTACTTTAAATGAAGAGAAGTTTGCAAAGCTTAAAAGAAATTATTTTTGTTCGTACTACCGCCTACACTAATATAGTTAGTCCAGTGTTTCTTGAATTGTATTCCATCCAATAAATATTATTTCGTTTGTGCTTTAAAAAATGACGCTACAGCAGCTTTCAACTCGTCATCTGCGCTAAATTTTCGGCTTCGGAGGTCTTTGTTCAGATGCTTCAACAATAGGATCTCGCAAAAGCGTTAAATCTGGGCCATAAGGTCGATCATTTTTACGAGCATAGCACACGTGCTGTAAGGAAATCTCTACCAGGTGTACAAGTATGAAATGCGGATTTTTTTTCTGAAAAAACATGTTAAATTCGGAAGAATGATAACAAATGATTTATTCAAAGTATGCTCCATCGCTGGTTATACATTTTTCCCATCTTTCGGACAATTTGTGAATACTGCGCCAGTAAAAATCTTCCCCTTTTGCTGCGAACTATTCATCGAGCCATTTTTTCACATCTTCGTACGAACCAAAGCGCTGCTCAGCAAGTGCGTGACCGATCGATGCAAACAAGTGGTAATCGGAAGGAGCCAAGTCTGGTGAGTAAGCCCCATGGGGTAGAACTTCGCAGCTGAGTGCTTCCAACGTGTCGCGAACTGGTTTTGCCGTATGTGATGAAGCATTGTCATGAAGAAAAATGACTTTGTGTTGCCTCTTTCGGTATTCTGGCCTTTTTTTTAAGCAGCGAACAGTTCAAATCGGTCAATTGTTGTTGGTAATGTTCAGTATTAACCGTTTCCCCAGATTTTAACCGCTCATAATAGACCACGCCCCTCTGGTCCTACCAAACACAGAGCATCGTTTTTCTGCCAAAGCGATTCGGTCTTGCGGTCGATGTGAATGGTGCGCCTGGGTCTACCCATGATTTTTTGCGCTTGCGATTCTTAAAATATATCCACTTTTTATTCCCTGTAACTATACGGTGCAAAAACGACTTCCTTTTGTACCCGATCGAGCAAAATGTCACACGTGTTTTTGAGCTTTTCCATTTGCCTGTCATTCAACTCATGTGGTACCCATCTACCGGTCTTCTGAATCTTTCCCATCTCTCGTAGCCGATTGGAAACAGCTTGTTGACTAACGCCCAATTGCTCGGCGAGTTGTTTTTGTGTGTGCGAATCATCTTCGTCCAACAATGCTTGCAATTCTACATCTTCGTATTTTTTTGGCGGTTTTCCACGTTCCTTGTCTGCAACGTCGAAGTCACCACTTTTGAAATATCGAAACCATCGTTCACAAGTATCTTGCGATGGAGCAGGTTCACCATAAGCTTCTCGAAGTAATCGGTATGATTCAACAGCAGTTTCCTTCAAATGAAAACAAAAAATTAATGCTGTCCGCGAATGCTCTTTGTTCGGTATAAATTTCGACATATTGAACACAACAACACAACACTATGCACACACTTTTCGAATTTATCACTCGTGCGCGTCTGACACTTGTTGATGACACAACAAAAATGGCCCAGTGTCAAATCTTTATAGCACAAACTGCATTGGTGCACCAACTGTTGTCTGAAATCTGCATTTCATACTTGTACACCTTGTAAAGCGCTACAGGAGTAACGCATGTGCATCTTTTGAATCGCCGTAAATTGTTTTCGGTAGGAAATACAGACCTGGGCTAATCATTCCAAAAGAATAATGTTCCTCATATAAAATGATTCTTGAAAACTGTTGCACGGGGAGGACATACGGATATGATATATTAGAGCGACGGATATTCTTAGCATGCACCGCGATGGGAACAATTAAGCAGGCTACATTCATCGAACACTTTCAATAAAAGTACCTGTAGAATATACATAAGGCGCCAAATTTTCTTCAATGTTCCAAGAAATCAAGGTTGCTGGTGAGTTCTGGCTCTCCAATCAGGGGAACAGCTGTCTTCTGAATAGAATCAAACAAATGCAGCTTATGTTTGGGAGTAGAGCCCCAACTATGGGAACAGTATTCCATCGTTGGTAGAATTTGATCTTTCTATAGGGTGAGTCAACGATAGAGTAAAGTTCATTATCTCATTTGTTTCGGGAATGACGAAAAAATGTTAAATACAATAGTTTTAGGGAATGTTAAGGTGCACAGTTTAAAATTATTTTTGAGTATACAGGGTACATCAAAAAAGTGTGGCCAATATAATATTTTGTTTTTTAAATAGATCATCCTATTTTCTAATTCATTTTTAAATTCTACGTAAAATTTTATAACTTTTTTATTAATAATGTTATATACCTAAATCTAGAAGTTTTTTTAATATTTCAGTTTTACAAAAAAAATACTAGATTTCAGTTTTGTAAAAAATTGCCAGTAGCGTCGTTGTTTCTGAAGGTGGAATACCCATAATTGGTACGAGCGTTCTATAGAAATGAAAAAAAATATATATGTAAAGAAATTTGAGTTAGATGCTACAGGGTGTTCAAAATAACTTTATACATTTCGACTATTTTAAATTGAAAAATCTCAAATTTTTTAACAAGCCCTTCAACTAAAATATGTCATCTACCTATTTCTAATAGTTTTCGATATATTTTGAATTTTTCAATTTTTACCCTTGTTTTTAATACACTTACGCTATAACATCATGGTTACCAATACAAAACAAAACCGTAGGCATTGTCAGATTTTGACATGTCTATTAAGCAAGTAAAAATAATTTAATTTGTTGTAGTAAGTGACGTATAAAGGTGATAGATATGGATTTCCCTAAAAATGAATTAATTGATATCGTTTATATACTGGGCGAGTCGGGAAAAAATTGTCTTTTAGCAGTAAGGCTTTACGGAGCGAAGTACCCTAATAGACGTATACCATCTAGAAAAATCTTTTTAGTGCTTAATGGAACCATTTGATGGTAGTGGTAGCGTTGAGTATACGAAATGGAAAGTAGTAAACCAGAATGCTACCAATGAGGAAAAAGAAATGGAGATTTGACTTCATGTTGAAGATAATCCCCAGGTCAGCAGCCGTCAACTAGCTGACTTATCTGACCCATCCCAATCTACAGGGGTATATGACATATTTAATAAAAGTTGGGAGGTTTTGTAAGATCTATCAGAAAAAATAATAATATACAGGATGTGCCATTTAAAGAATTGAGATTTTTCAATTTTGGGATAGTCGAAATATATAAATTTATTTTGAACACCCTGTAACACCTAACTCAAATTTCTTTACATATATCTTTTTTTTTTTTCATCTCTATAGAACGCTCGTACCAATTATGAGTATTCCACCTTCAGAAACAATGGCGCTACTGGCAATTTTTTACAAAACTAAAAACTAGTGTTTTTTTAAAAAAATTGAAATAATAGAAAGACTCCTAGGTTTAGGTATATAATATTATTAATAAAAAAGTTATAAAATTTTACGCAGAATTTTAAAATAAATTAGAAAATAGGATGTTCCATTTAAAAAAAAACATATCTTATATCGGCCATACTTTTTTGAACCACCGTGTATATTCAGAAATAATTTTAAACTGTGCACCTTAACATTCCCTAAAACTATTGTATTTAACATTTTTTCGTCATTTCCGACACAAATGAGATAATGAACTTTACTCTATCGTAGACTCACCCTGTACAGAATTAAAAGTTGTTGTGAAGTGTAAAGCTTGACAGTTCTAGCAAAAAATTTCGAATCTTTGCTAGGCATGCAACATGTTCATGCCAAGACATATTTGCTTCCAAGTTAACGCCCTTCAAGTTGAGTGACGATGCTAGTGGAATGGAGTGTCCGGACATAAGTACGTACTAACTATGTAACTTTTTTAGAAAAACCTGCCATCTAGATTTTTGTATCGTTAAATTCTATTTAGTTATTGTCACCCCAAGACAGAATTTCTTCCAGGTTTTTGTTAAATTGAACGACGTTCTCCTACATACATATACATATATATATATATATATATATATATATATATATATATATATATATATATATATATATATATATATATATATATATATATACAAGTAATTTAAAAAATAATTGTAACGGTGTATGTGTATCTGGCAAATAGCGTAACACATGGTCATCACAAGATATCTTTAACGTCATAATAAATAACCGGTCAAGTGCAAGTTGAACTTGCGCAATTAGTGTTCCGTACGTTGATTGCTTTTAAAATAAAAAAATTTGTTACAGAAGTATAAAATGATCAGTGACTTCACAAAACACACCCCAAATGAGTTTTCAACAAAGTTTGTTTCCAATCTTTACTGAAATCTGATGACCTTGAAATTTTGTTTTTTTTAAATACCAGAAAAATTATTAAAGGTAATGCACTCGTGATAATTTTCGTTCAATCTACACCCCGTGAAGAATATTCCAGAATTTTTTCAAAATTTTTTTGATAAGTACTTTTCGAGATAAGTCGAGGGACCACGATTTTTCGCGATTTTTTAAAAATAATACAAAGAAAAGTGCGCGCAAGTATTACAATATATATACATTTTTTACTCGTGTTTTCACAAGCTTTCATTTGATACCACACTCGATGACCTAGTAAAAAAATTTTTTTTTCACTTCCGATTTCACCCCCCAAAACTAACCCCTTAAGTCAAAATTTAACTCTCAAAACTGCATGGCTCTGATGAGGCCATCAATTCCTATATTATTACCAAATTTCAACTTTCTATGTCAAATAGTTTCGGAGAAAATCGGGTGTGACAGACAGTCAGACAGACAGACACCGAAGTGATCTTATAAGTGTTTCGTACGGAACACTAAAAATAGAAAATCTCTTAACGTTAGTAGCGGTAAGATATGGATAGGGCAGATGTAAATTAAACTTTCTTTTTTGGCTAATTATTCCGTATTGCGAGTAAATACATTGGTATTTTAGGTTGCAGCATTAGCAAGAAGAAAAGAACTTTTGGAAGAACACGTCCTAGCACTTAGAGGTGCAAAAGGCCAACTTCATCCCTTTAAATGTGATCTTAGAAATGAAGATGAAATTCTAAGGGTGTTTAAAGAAATAAAAAAATTAGGACCCATTTACATATTAATAAACAATGCTGGGGTTTTTCCCAATACTAATATTATTGATGGGAATACTGAGTTGTGGAGGAGTATTTTCGGTATGTAACCAAATGAATTTAAATTTCAATTTTACTCCTTTTACTCATAATATTTTGATAAGTCGTTTTAAATTTAAACTGAACACCAGTCGGACTCTCTTACCCAAAAGTTTTAGAAATTTTAATGTAGCCTGGGATCTGTTATTATTCAGTAAATAATAACAAAAAATATATCAAGGTATATCTATTTGTAGATTTTTTTATAATATATTAAATTACATATTACTATTTTAACGAAAAGCTGAACCTTAATTTACACAGGGCAATAAATAAAAAAAAAACTCCAGCATTCTCATTTACGTTTAAGGTTATTCAACGGGTAACTTCTACTATTGTTTTCCTTCTTCTTCTTCTCAACCCAAGTCTGTACA
This sequence comes from Pachyrhynchus sulphureomaculatus, assembly GCA_019049505.1. Lineage (NCBI taxonomy): Eukaryota > Metazoa > Arthropoda > Insecta > Coleoptera > Curculionidae > Pachyrhynchus > Pachyrhynchus sulphureomaculatus. Next base: position 219,985,270 of record CM032446.1, read on the forward strand.
CTCCTGGACGTACTTGCTACTCTGTCTTTTGCCACCTTTAACCACTGCTTGCTCGCTACTCCTCTTATATCATCGACCCATTATTTCTTTGAACGAACAACGCTTCTTCTTATTTCCCTGGGTCTCCATTCCGTGATACTATACTCCAGTCTGTCTCCGGATGATCTAGCCAAATGACCAGCATATCGCCACTTCATCTTTGCCGCCTCACAAGTTATGTCAGTGACTTTAGTTCGTTTCCTTATCTGCTTGTTATGAATTCTATCCCTAAGGGAGATAACAAGCCTGCTTCTCCCCATAGCTCTCTGTGAAGTCACCAGTTTTTTACCAAATACTTTAGTAAGACACATCTGTTTCGGTCCATATGTGCTGACCGGTAGAACACAGCAATTGTAGACTTTAGTTGTTAGGTTTGGTATTGTAGTACTTTGTAAGATATGTCCTAGTTTCCCAAAAACTACCCATGCCAGCCTTATTTGCCTGGTAATTTCTGCATGCGGGTTCTCCTTTCCGATATTAATACTGTGACCCAAGTAGATATACTCGTCGACGAGTTTCATAGAGTTATTTCCTATTTGTATGTTGGTATCTTCACGACTCATTAAATTAGTTTTTTTAAAATTCAAGCCCTTGCAGAAACCACATTCAGCTTGTTCAACATTTTCTGTAGTTCATTGGTATTATTAGGTATCACCACTCTGCCGTCTGCAAACTTAAGGTTACTCAGTCTAGTGCCGTGGATGTTGATGCCCTTTTCATCCCAATTTAACTCCTTAAAGACTTTTTTGAAGCCCGCATGTTCCACAGGTTGAGAGAAATCTAGTTTTGCTGATTGGCGATTGATTAAGATATTCGTGAAGAGCTGAAGATTTTAGTGAAGAGCTTATATTTTCGATATCAGTATTAGCGCCTTTCTTAAAGAGAAGTATAACCTCCAAATTACACCATCTTGTTGGTATTTTTCACAATTCTCTTGTAATTAATCTTCAAAATATTGGAGTTCAAAAATTAAACCCAAATTGAAAAATTTACAACAAAAAATTGTAGAAATATCCTTCAAAAATACGTTTATCTATATGGAAGTCATAATAAATACACATTTTTTTACTTGGCCCCTTACTAAACATCTGAAAGCCATTATTTTGAATTAAGTTTTTTCGTAGACTAAGGCCAAAGGATTTTATTAATTAGTGATCAGTAGTAAAAACCGACGCCTTTTACCCGCTTACGAACTACCCAACTTAATTCGTGTATAACTACAGCTCTTACCCTCTGCTGTTTTATTCCCACTTGTGTCCACGGTATTTACATATATATATATATATATATATATATATATATATATATATATATATATATATATATATATATATATATATATATATATATATATATATATATATATATATCACTGGAGAACCACTTATCCGATTTACGTACTTTTTTTTCTAAAGCATACATATGTTCTCTGGCCAGGTTATAGGCTATATTTTATTGCGATAGGTCGCATAAAGAATGAGCAGTGACGTAAAATAGTGAATGAAGTCGGAAAAAAGTTTGCCGCTAGCGCGTTTCCTTGCAATACACAGCCTAAACCATTAAATATGAAGCAATATTATGTAGCAGAGAATATCTATAATCTATAATCTATAATATATAAAATGCAATGTCTCTCTGTCTGTCGGTCTGTCCATTAGTGCGTTTATCAAGCGAGAATCACTTATCCGATATACCTTTCTTTTTTTAAATTCATACAGATATTCTTAGTCCAGGTTATATAATAATAATAATAATAATAATCTATATCTATAATATATATATAAAATGCAACGTCTATCTGTCTGTCCGTTAGTGCGCTTACCCCTCGAGAACCACTTATCCGATTTACGTGATTTTTTAAATTCATACATATGTTCTTTGACCAGGTTATAATATATATATTTTATTACATCTATAATATATACAAAATGCCACGTATCTCTGTCTGTCTGTCCGTCCGATAGTGCGCTTATCACTGGAGAACCACTTATCCGATTTTCATACTTTTTTTTTAAACATACATATGTTCTCCGGCCAGGTTATAGGCTATATTTTTTTACGATAGGTAACATATGGAATGAGCAGTGACGATAATAGTGAATGAAGTCGGAAAAAAGTTTGCCGCTAGCGCGTTCTCTTGCCTAAACCACTAAATATGGAACAATATTATGTAGCAAAGGATATCTATAATATATATAAAATGCAACGTCTCTCTATCTGTCTGTCCGTTAGTGCGCTTATCACTGGAGAACCACTTATCCAATTTACGTGCTTTTTTTTTAAACATGCGTATGTTCTCTGGCCAGGTTATAGGATATATTTTATTACGTTAGGTGACATAAGGAATAAGCAGTGACGATAATAGTGAATCAAGTCGGAGAAAAGTTTGCCGCTAGCGCGTTCTCTTGCAATACCCTGCCTAAAGCATTAAATATGGAACAATATCATATAGCAAAGAATATAATATATATAAAATGCAACGTCTCTCTCTCTGTCATGTCTGTCCGTTAGTGCGTTTATCACTCGAGAACCACTTATCCGATTTACGTGTTTTTATAAATTTATAAATACATATGTTCTATTTAATTCGATATAAACCTAGCTAATGGGAGATAAGGTGAGATAATAGGAGATATGGAGAAATAATGGGAGATAAGTCGGGATAAGCCTCGATAATGCGAGATAAGGTGAGTTATGGGAGATAAGTATAAATAATGGGAGATAAGGAGAAATAATGAGAGATAAGCAGAGATAAGTCTAGATAATGGGAGTTATGGTGAGATAAGGAGAAATAATGGGAGATAAGGAGAAATATTGCGAGATAAGTCGAAATAAGCCTAGATAATGGGAAATAAGGTGTCATAATGGGAGATAAGGAGAAATAATGGGAGATAAGGAGAAATAATGGGAGATGAGCAGAGATAAGCCTAGATAATGGAAGTTATGTAAAGATAGTGGGAGATAAGGAGAAATATTGGGAGATAAGGGGAAATAATGGGAGATATTTTATTACGTTGGGTAACATAAGGAATAAGCAGTGACGATAGTAGTGAATCAAGTCTACGTGAGCGGAGCTGCGGGCCCGGCTAGTATATATATATATATATATATATATATATATATATATATATATATATATATATATATATATATATATATATATATATATATATTTGATACCCAGATAACTATCTCTATATATCTCATTTGTCAAACTCAAGATGAACAAGTTCTTTGATTATATTTTTAATTCTATTAATGATTTTCCAATAAGGTTAGCTTACACCACTAAGGGTTCCAAACGCGATACTGTATAACTAGTAGTTAAATTGCCTGAAGGAACTTATATTAAACTCAAGATTACCTGATTCTCTGACTATTTTTTATTTTTTAATTATTTTAGAATAGGGGTAGTTGACACCCTTATCAATGGTTCAAGATGATAAATTGTATAAGTGCTAATTAAAGTACCTCAGGAGATATACGGTGCATCAAGCTCAAGATGAGAGAAATTCTCTGTGCATATTTTTTAATTTTTTATTTCATATTTAGAACTTGCTTCCAGAATGTCTTACCTCCTTATCAGGGGCAATAGATTCATAACTAAATTTTTCAAATCAAAACCCTTATTATGTGTAGCCTCTATAAAAGGGACACTCGTTGATATGTGGAATCATTTCGTTGCTAACTTCAACATACAAACTGTCATCTGTTCAATTGCAACCAGCTTGTTTTGACAGTTACTGTTAATGAGTATTACTGGTTTAAAAATATTGCCAATTAAAAAGTAAGTTATTAAAAAGTAAATTATTAAAATACCAGTAGTGAATTATTACAGGAAAAATACTATATCAGATTTAGTTTTTAAAAAAGTCACTGAATTTCTGAATACCACTTGAATTATTTTATGGTACAATAAACAAATAAATTCAACGCTTTTCATGTTTTAGTCGATATTTGAATACTTTTTACAATACTCGTTTACGTATTACATATTTTTCAACATATGAAATTTTTGATGTACTAAATATTGTCATTTATCTTTCGATACAATTTTAGGGTTATTATAACTTTAAAATGAAAAACTTCAAGTGTAATTGATTTCTAGAAAGGTAACAATTTCTTTTTATATTACAAAGAATAATTTTTTTTTTTTTTTATAAAAGTTGTTAGGAAACTTCTCTTGTTAAACCACGGCAACATTGTATATTCCATTTGCTTCATTTACCAGTAACAGAGAGAAAACAATTTTTCATTTTGTCATTTTGGGCTCGAGTTTCTGCGTTATGAAATAAAACCGCTATTTATTAGTATTTTTGTACAATCCCTTTTAAACAATTTTCATAATGACCTCACACATATTCGTGTAAAAAATGGGTTTCAAAAGTTGTTCCCTCTTTTTATTGTTTAAAAAAAGATATTGGGTACCTAAAAAAAACTAATGTAACAATTTATTTTCTTTAAGACATCAACAAATTTCGAAAACTTCAATTATTATTATTACAAAAAATGTTTAAATACCCCTTGTTTTTAGATACACACGTCTTGGCTGCAACAATATGCTCAAGGGAAGCTATTCACAATATGAAAGAAAACAACACCAAAGGTCACATCATTAACATTAACAGTGTAGATGGACACAAAATTTTAGATATTCCTGGGATAAGTCTTTACACAGCAAGCAAATATGCAACTACAGCCTTAACTGAAACTTTAAGACTGGAAATAAATAGGAATAAGTTGCCAATTAAAATTACGGTATGTAATAAAAACTAAAGACCTGATGAACATTTCTTTAGAAGTAACACTTTTTATGAAAAACAGAAGATTCGTGATTGTGTTTTGCAAAATCAATGTTTTTTACTGTTGTCTCTAGGATTTTTATTTTGACTTACAACAGTAAAATACTATACTGCAGATCTAGGTATCAGGTTTATTGCTTTGTCATGGAAAAGCTGAAGTTTTTTTTAAATAAGACCCCTATTCTTATCCATAGTTGACTCGTGTTATTCCAGGACATATGATAGCCGGAGGACTTCATTATTACCACTTAAATGTATAAGATGGCAAAGGTGGCATTGTCACAATGCAGGTATTATATTGTAGGATTATTTTGGCAAGGTAATGGCAGATGTTTGAGAGATTTTGACTCTGTATTCTATGCTTAATGTCTATAGTAGAAGAGGTAGGGAGGTAGTATATAATAGCATATTAATAATTCCATCTCCATCCCAAAAGAGATATTCATCAGTCTCTGTCTGAATAATCTGATCGTTATTCTCTTAATAGCTACTAAGAATTTCTGTTTTTAGAATACTCCACAATCACCACATATCGGAGTTGTTTTATACGCTTTTTATAAACCTGTGATTCTGTTGTTTTTATAACTTTCTAGTCTAAGTGGTTTCAATTCAGTGTATTTTATTTTTTTACTGTACCTTCTGTAGTCCCAAATAGAAAAACAGTTCAACATCTTTTTGCTCAAGCGTTTTATGTTAGTTTTTACAAAAATCCTTCTACAGCTTGGCGAGACATGAAGAGTATATTTGAAGAACTGATGATCTATAATGGAGAGTTGTTAAGAATTTTTATTATCACAAAAAGGTTCTTCTTTCTCACATTTGGTCAATGTGGGTCCATGTTTGGCTGACGGGCCCAAGCTAAATCAGTACAAACACTATTACCATTGTGCATTAAGGAATGACCTGACAATGTTAGATGTTTTCAAAATCACTGACTTCTGAATGTTTCTGTGTATGTTTATGTTGAGTTCTAATTGTACTAAGTGTGGTGTAAATGTTATTGGTGAAAAACCTGTGGCTGATATAATGAGGGGGACAATGATGACCTTTTCTTGTTTCCATAGCCTTTTTATTTCTGTTGCTAGATCTGTGTATTTCATTTGGATGTTTGTGTCATTGGGGACAGCCATATTAATTAGATAGGTGACCTTTTCTTTTTTGTCCTGAAAAGTAATATCGGGTCTATTGGCAGAGACTGTTTTATCTGTATGGATACTGATGTCCTACTAGAGCTTGTAATCTTTATTTTCAAGTATAGATGTTGGTGTGTATTTGTAGTAGGGATCTGTGTTTTCTATGAGTTTGTATGCTGTGGCTAGTGCTTGGTGAACTACTTTTGCAGCTGAGTCATGTCTGGTTGTGTATTCCGTTCGATTAATATTTTACATCCGCTTGTTATGTGTTCGATCATTTCTTTCTGCTGGTGGCATTTCCTGCATCTGTCTTCTGTAATAGTTGGGTCTTTGATGATATGCTTTTGGTAGTTTCTGGTTAATATAAGAAGCCTTCTGTTTCAGGGAACAGCTATCCTTCCTGTAACCAGGTGTATGTTTGTTTTTTTATTTACGTGGTCTTGTTCTATGTGGTATCTGTGTTTTCCATGGAGTGTTTTTTCTGACCACGTTTTCATCTTTTCCTGTTGTAGTTGGGTGTGACTGTGTGTGTCTGCTAACTATTTTTTGGGTCATTAGTTTTTGGTCTGTGTTGAGATTATTGTAATATATTTGATATTTATCAATCTTATCAAGATTTTGCTGGGCACTAATAGGCAAGATATGATTTTGAAAAGAATTGGTTGGCAAGGATTTGTCAACATTTTTGACATTCGATGTCGAGATATGCTGGGCACTAGTAGGCAAGCTATGATTTTGAACAAAATTGGTGGGAAGGGACTTGTCAACCTTTTTGACATTCGAGGTCGAAGTATTTATAGCGGGAGTAAAGATGGGTTGGTTATCAACTGTGGGAAGTCTACCATGAAGAGCTGTTAAATTAATTTGATGCAATTCTTTGTTTTACCCTTTATCAATTATCCTTTTTTTTTGTGGTTTCATTAAGAGCTTGTTGATAAGATCTTTTAGCATTAGCCTGAAAGTTGGCAGACCTTCTTTCAAAGGGAGAAATTTTGTCATTATTATTGCTTGCTCAGGAAGAAATCTAGAGTTTTTAAGTTGTGGGAATTCACTTGGATGAAATATATTTTCATTTTGTGAGCCCGACTTAGGAATCAAGACAGACGCATCAAAGTAAGTAAGATTTTCAAAGGCCATTAGGCGCTTGATTTCTTTTTGTCTAAGGAATTCTGGGCACTGTTAGTTATTAGATTTATGCTCGAAACTATCAGAATTAATGCATTTAATGAGTACGAGTATCTTCCATCATTTTCGGTGCTGTTAGCGTAGTTGTAGTTGCTTAAATTTAACCCACAAATTTCTCTAGCAATCTTTAAATCATTATACTTGCCGCTAAAATTGCCAGTTTTTTCTGTGGCCTCAACAAAAACGATGAACTGACCTGGGTCCTGACTTCTATAAAAAATTTGTTTTCTATTTACGACCTTGTCCTGGTTATCTGATGCAGGTAGTTCTAAACTATTATCTGGGGGCACGGCAGTCGAGCAGAAAGCACAGCCGTATCATCCTTTTCTCGAAGCCACTCACGGCACTTTCGACCCCCCCCCCCTGTAACTTCGTTGTGGATAAAGCTAGAAGCCTGAATTTTCAGTGGCCAAGTGGACATACTATACTAGCTATATTCCTAAATTTACCTACTATTTATACCTTATAGTTTACGAACTATCGCCAGTCGAAGTTCTTTAATTTTGTCACTGACACACTCACCGATCATCAAAATTCTGAGGTACTTCTAGCAGACACACAAACTTCAAATTTTGAATTTAGTTAGTGTTTAGCCTATAAAGGAAGGAAAAAAACTGAAACATCCCGAAATTTCAGTCCCGTTTTCTAAATTGTACAGTCACTTAAGCCAAAAAAAGGGTCAACCTCGAAATGAGAGATAATAAGCTGTAAACTTGTACAAACCTTTATTTTGGCATTCTAAAAGTTGTCTCAAAAGTCTTATAAAATCTCGTCTCCGCGTCTTAAGATATTCAAGGTCAAAGGTCACAAAAATCGGTTTTTCGCAAATATCTTGCTTCCTATGGTTTCAATGATATTTGCATTTATTATGAAAATTGTAGAGCATAAAATTCTCTACAAATTTTGTTCTAAACATTTTTTTATACCTTAACCGTTTTTGAGAAAGAGCGCGGAGAGCGCGCAGCGCTCATCCATACATAGCATAATGCAACGTCAACCATGAGTCCCAGTAAATAATACGTCGCATAAAGTTAATTAATCACTAAAAAAGCCATAATTATGTGATTATGTTGCCGTGCGATTGCCAAATCATTATATTTATTATAGAGAAAAGATGTCTAATATTGATACGGTCACTATAAATGTTGGTATCTAACTAAATAGATAACAATTTATAACAAAGTTGTTGAATAGGTGCTTCCATAGATAGTAACTACAATAACTGTCTTGGTTTTACATCAGATCTCACACCTCTTTGTGGTGGAAGGACTGCATTATGAGACTTGGCATTTTTTTTTTACATTTTATGTTTTTGGTGGGATCAATTTTATAGTTACTATTACTAACTTCAAGAAATACATCACCTGACCCACCAGGTTCAGGAGGCTCAGACATGATTCAAATGAGATTTATTTTATAGATATGAGATATTGAAAGCAGAAACAAATACGTTAAAATATATCAATTCAAAAACTAACTTACCAGATGTCGATAACTTATTTTAATATTAAAGATTATTATTATTTTTTTATTATTATAATATAATTTTAACACCAGGAACACTGTTAGTAAAACACTACCAGAAACTTGCGAGGCTCTCTCGATGGGATCGAAATCGCGAATCGTGTTTTATTGGATGAAATGAACCACTGATAAAAATAAAAAATTTACGGTGTTTCAAACTTTAGTATGCAATTTTTAACCAAAAAATTTATGTTTAATTACTTATAAAAAATTATCTATTAGAAAGATTTAAAAAAACCTCTTGACGTTTTATAGAATAGGTAATTATTAAAAATAATAAAAAAAAAGTTAAAAAATATTAAAAATTGACTGAGTAATATTGCAGACAATGTCTGAAAACAGGTAGCGATCCCAATCCAACGCCCGGTCACATTTAATACTATAATTTTTTTTTTAGTACCTACTTCTTAGAATTATAGAGAATAAAAGTCTTTAAAAAAATCGTAATTTTTGAAAATTCGAGGTGTGTGTAAACCCCTTAAAGTTAATTTTCGAGAATATTTACAACTAAAAAAAAGTAACTCCTATTTTTCAGTGCGATATTTGTATACCAGATTTCAATAAAATCGGTAACAACCAATTCTGTTCTGGTCTTTACAGGTCTCGTTTTGACCTTTTCTCAATTTTATTAGAAATAATTTGCTTGATTAATACATATTTTCTAGAGTATTAGCCCTGGATTTGTTAAGACCGAGTTTATTCAGGCAAGCCTTGCAACAGATGAACGAAAAGAATTTCAAGATATGCTAAATAGTCCTGCTCTAGAATCTTCAGATATTGCTGATGCTGCTATGTATGTTTTGTCTACTCCTGACCATGTCAATGTAAGTAACATAACTGCATTTAACCTAACTAAAGTACATCATCCATTTTGTATATAGAGATGTAAAAGCTGAATAACAAAATCAAGAAGAAAAAAGATAACATTTCACTCATTAACTAACTGAATAAGATACAACTCGGTACTTATGCGTATTCCAAAAAATCATCTCTCTTCTTTCTACTGATAAAATATACATTGGGTCTTTGTTCAGAGAACCAAAATAAAAAGATTTCATACATGAATTCTTAAAATCAATTCTAGGAAAATAATTTTATGTGTTTTATACAGACCTCCCAGTTGTGCAAATATTAATGAATTCTTAGATGAATTTCAATGCAATGTCTCTAAATACTTACTACAATGTGAGAACTTGGTGTGTGTGGGTGATTTCAATATAAATGAATTGAATCTTTTTATACCCAGCAATTCCTTTCGCTACTGGATGCCTATAGCCTAAGGCAGGTTGTTAATGAGCCTACAGGGCATGGTCATACTGGTGCTACCCTTCTAGCCCTTATCATGTGTTCTAATGAGAATCTTTTAGTAAATAGTGGTGTGGATACTACATTTCGTGCCTCTGATCACTTTTTAATTAAATGCGAACTGCAGGTAATTGCTCCTAGGCTTAAACCTTCCATTATCACATACAGAGACTACCATGAGATGTTTTACGAAAAATTTTTAAATGTCCCATTTCACAGCATCTTCTGTATGAATGATGTTAACAATAAGTTAGCAGCTTTTAACACTTATATTTTGGATCTTTTTGATATTCATGCTCCATTCAGAAATGCACGTATAACAAAGAAAAAGGCACCCTGGATTACTTATAATATTAAATTGTCTATGAAGCAGCGGGACAAAGCGCTCTCCAAATTCAAAAGGTCGGGAATGGCAGAAAATTGGGAGCAATATCGGCAGTTACGCAATTATGTAACTATAGTTTTACAAAACGAAAAGAGGGCTTACAGATCTCCGCAGAGAGAATACGAAAAATAACTGGAGGTTACTTAGGGATCAGGGTATCTATTTGAAGGAGACTAAATCAGTCCCTGACCATTTGGGAAATGTGGATGATGTCAACAAGTATTTTGTTAACTCTGTTACTCCTAAAGCCCCTGATATCTTGAATTCCTATTTGCATAACAAAAAACAGAGAGTCGGATCATTTCAGTTTAGACTTGTCACCTGCGATGAGGTCCAGTCGGCGCTCTTTTCTATCGGGTCATGGGCTGTTGGTACAGACGGTATTGGTCTATCTATGATAAGTTTGGGTTGCCCATATATCCTGCCATTTATCTGACACCTAATAAACTCATGTATCGAAACTCTTACATTTCCGCAGATATGAAAAATTTCCTTCTTAATTCCGATACCAAAGATTCCAGTCCCTGCTGAATTAAAAGATCTTCGGCCTATAAGCATTCTGCCCACTTTGTCGAAGGTTTTGGAACGGGTGCTGGAGGGCAGATTCGGGAATATTGTCAGTTCTATGACATACTGCCGACGTATCAGTCCGGCTTTCGTAACAATTACAGCTGCTTCACTGCTCTCTTAAAAGTTACGGATGATATCTTGGAGGCAGCTGACTCTGGTCAGCTTATTGCCTTAATCCTTCTTGACTTCAATTCCTTGGCTTCGAGACACAGGCTTGTCAGTTCCTCTGAAGTTATCTCTCTGGAAGAGTCCAATCTGTCAGGCGTAATAACATACTATCGAGTCTACTGAATATCACATGTAGCGTCCCGCAGGGATCTATTCTTGGTTCTCTCTTTTTTACTTTATATACTTCACAACTAGTTAGAAATCTTAGGTACGCCACAGTGCATTTATGTGCAGATGATACTCAGTTATACTTGTCCTTTAAACCATCATGCTTATGAGTGATCTTCAACGCTGTAGCGGAACTCAGCTGATCATTGTTTAGTCCTTAACCCCCAAGAAAAGTAAGGTACTTCTTTTTGGACGTAAGCATGTTAGGGACCAATACAAGGATTTACTCCACATTAGTCTAAATGGTGAAGCTCTGGTTACTTCGAAAGTTGCTAGAAATCTCGGTCTGTTGCTCGACGTTGACTTGAGCTATGTAAGAAAGGCATTTGCTAATTTAAAATTAATTTTCAATCAAAGGCACCTTTTGGATGTGAACCTCAAGAAATCGTTATGTGACTGCCTGGTCTTGTCACACTTCTCTTTTTGTGACAATTTGTACTGGCCACGCTTGCTGGGACAAGATGCAAGGCGCATCCAGTTGATACAAAACTGCTGTGTGCGAATGATATGTAGGATCAGAAAATACGAAAGGGGACTGAGTGCAAAATTGAAAGATATTGGCTGGTTGTTTCATAGCTTAGTTTTCTATAATAAGATAATCTTTTTAAAATGCCCGCCATATTTATATCAAAAAATTAAATTCAGATATGATGCACATGCGTTGGATTTGAGGCACAAATTTACTCTCACTCCACCTTCCCACATAATAACTCTATATCGAGTATCGTTCAGCTATTAAATTTCGCAAAAATACAGTCTGGTCCCGTTAGATTTGAAAAACGTCCCGCCTCAGATTTTTAAAAATTCCATATGTCCTCTAGTACAGCATCTCTGTTCCAGCATGAATAGTTCTTAGACTTTCCTGGGCCGCAATGCCGGTCTGTTGAGTCCGTTGAGTCTGATTTCTGATACTAAGTGATTGTTTTACAAATGGTACCACTTATATATTTACCCTCTGCAAAATAGAGTTAAGGAAAAACTGTTATCTTAGTCGTAAGTCTAGTTATATTGCATATTATGATAAGTAGGTTAAGTGAGGAAGCCTAGGTTCTACTTCGCCTTTTGTGTGTTCAAGTTATAGACACTATTATAATTATAATGTGAATGCACAATAAGGACATTTATATTATTATTATTATTTAGCTATGAAAAAGATCTGTTCCCGATGAAATCCGCATAATTTAACCGAAACTCAAAAAAAGGCTCGTGTCAATTGGTGTAAGGAAATGCTCAAAAAATTCGACCGAGGACATGCAAAATCCGTATATAACATTGCAACAGGAGACGAAACTACGCAACAATCAACTGTTTGGGTGTTCCAGAATGAACCGAATCCAACAAAAGTGGTTCGTTCGCGTAGCACTTCCAAGAAAAATGATCGCTTGTTTCACATTTTGAGAAACAGTAAAATGATTTGTACCAAACATTTTTTTCTTTAATTGTTTTTGTAAAAACTTAAAAGGTAGTATACTATTATGTTTTTGATTCAGTGCGCCACTTACCAGGGGTCTATATCACAAAACTACAAGTTTTTTTAGTAACAAATAATTTTTATCAAATGTAGCAAAATATGAAATCATTAATGGTTTACAAACTTATAGTTGTTAATTTGTAAAAAGAAAATTTTTCCAAACTTACAATTAAATTATGTGTTATTAATTATCAATCTTCATGTATGTTGGCATCTTGGAATCTTTGGCGCAATGACATTTCACAGAATCACTTCAGATTTGTACTCGACGCGAATTTTGCTAACAATGTTAGCATCATCAAGAGCAATATTTGACTTAATATAAAATATAAGAGTATACTATTTTTTTCTTAAATTATAATTTACTCGTGCGGAACCCACTAATCTCAGACGATGGTTTAGTTCCAGTACAGAAAACTGTAACTAGTGGGTTCTCTGTCCTTATATAGAATATTTTTATCTATACTGCCCATTTTTTTTCCACAATATGTTTGTTTATGGTTCACAATAATAATTACGGACAAGTTTCATAGTTGTATGATTAAATTATGCAATTGGTTGTATAACGTTTATCCTTAATAACTTGTACTTACAAGTACTGCCTTCTGAAATTATTATAAACAAGACTTTACTTTTATGCTCCTCGTCCGGTTGAGGACATTGTTGACTAAGGTACTTTGGACATTACGACCCTGTTTTCTCTATGTTGCGTAGAGTCAAATATTCAGCTGATTATCATAAATAAAGGCGTAAAATGCGTTTGAAAATCACAAGAAATAAAATTGCTGCCATATGGAAATATAAAATGAAAACTCTTTATACCGGTCTTCAGTGTCATGTAGATAGTCTATAGTTTATGGTAGAGTCAACTACACAAGTGTATCCAAAAATACTGTTCAAGATTTCTACGAGCTTATAATTGACGCTGTGTCGGGCATATGTTGTAATCGCCATAGTCAATCAATCATTCCTTGTGAATGAATGTGGAGAACATCATCCCTTTGGAATAATTTGCCCAGGGGTGTGTTTCCCATCGAATGCAATTTACAACGATTCAAGAACAACGTGAATCGCTTTTTCCGCACACATGCCGATCCTGGAGCGCTTTAGAGGGATTTCCCTGCAGCACATATGCTAGACTCATGAAAAAAAAATGTTTAAAATCTATATAGCCGTTCCTAGTAAGAAATTAAAATCATATTCAGTATAGAATATCACATGACTCTGAGATTATCGCACATGAAGAAGCATTGGTCATAGAGTTTCTCTATAAAATTGAATGGTTGATAGTGTATGAGACACGTGTTTATGGCCATCATAAGAGATAGGTTTTGTATCACAATTTATATTTTTTTTTAGGTAAAAGAAGTTACAATTAAAAGTTTGTACGAAATATTTAATGAAGCTAGACACTAAAAAGGCTTCTGGCGCTGACGGAATACCTGCCATAGTTCCCAAAAACTGTGCGAGTGAACTAACACCAGTTTTCTGTAGACTTTTCAACCTATCCTACAGAAAGGGAATATTTCCTTCTTGCTGGAAATGTGCCACAGTTCAGCCGATACCTAAAAAGGCAAGACTACCGACCAGTCGCAATGCTTTCAAGAATATCGAAAGTCATGGAAAAGGTTATCAATCAGCATCTTCTAAAATATCTTGAACGATTCAACATTATTACTGATCACCAATATGGCTTTCGTAAACATAGATCAACAGGAGATCTTCTGACTTATGTAACACATGTTTGGAACACTTTGGAAAATCTCGAGCGGTTGCTCTTGACATATCCAAGGCATTCGACCGTGTTTCGCACGATGGACTGTTGGCTAAGTTACGCTCTTAGGGTATGTCTGAAAAGTTCTGTTTGTGGCTCTCATGTTTCCTCAGAGAGCGTTCTTTACGAGTGGCGGTCGACGGATTTCACTCTAGCACCTTCACTATCAACGCCGGTGTGCCCCAAGGCTCCATACTGTCTCCTACTCTCTTTCTCATTTATATTAACGATCTGCTGGAAAAGACCGGGAATCCAATCTACAGCTTTGCAGATGACAGTACGCTTATGTCTTCATTCACTTTGATCGCTCGGACATCGGCTGTTCAGGCGAATATCCGCAGACAGCAGGAGGTCGTTTAACTTAATAAAGACCTGGAAGAAATTCTATCTTGGGGTGACAGTAACCAAGTGGAATTCAACGCTACAAAAACCCAGGCGGCAGTTTTTTCTAAAAAAGTTAACGTTGCTGAACCCGACATAGTTAGCTTCTCAAAAGTTGGGAATATTATTTTGAACCAGAAAGCTTTACACTCCACAACTGTTAATTCTTTACAAAGTTCAAATTTCACCAACTATGGAATACTGCTCCAATGTTTGGGGCTCCGCTCTCAAACATACCCTGTATTTGTTGGATTCTGTTCAGAAAAGAGCTGTTCGTCTGATTGGAGACCCGCAACTGACCGGCGGCCTTGATTCGCTGGAACATCAAAGAACGGTTGGCGACGAGTCTGTTCTACAAGTATTTTCGTGGAGAGTGTTCGAAGGATGTAGCCCGCTTAATTCCTCCCAGAGCGGTGCTTGTTAGAAATCACGTCGCGCTAATACTTCACATCCGTATGAGGTTCAGCTTGTTACTCCGCGTACAAGGCTTTTCAAGCAGTCTTTTATATGGAGAACATCATCCCTTTGGAATAATTTGCCCAGAGCTGTGTTTCCCACTGAGTACAATCTACAGCGATTCAAGAACAACGTGAATCGCTTTTTCCGCACACATGCCGCTCCTGGAGCGCTTTAGGGACTTCCCTGCAACACGTATGCTAGACCCACAAAAAAAAAAAAATTGTTTAAAATCTATATAGCCATTCCTAGTAAGAAATTAAAATCATATTCAGTATAGACTATCACATGACTCTGAGATTATCGCACATGAAGAAGCATTGGTCATAGAATTTCCCTATAAAATTAAATGGTTGATAGTGTATGACACACGTATTTATGGCCATCATAAGAGATAGGTTTTGTATCACAATTTATATTTTTTTTTTAGGTAAAAGAAGTTACAATTCAATCACTAGGGGAACAGTATTGAGAAACGCCGTCCGTATTGCCATTAAAAGTTTGTATGAAATATTTTTTAATTAAATTTTCATAATAGTGAAAAAACATATCATCTGTTTTTTTTTTGTAAAATCCTATACATCAATAAACTATACTAAACTAAATAAGTAAAGGTATGATCCGTAAAGTGGAATGGTAAAAATAGTAAAGGTTTGTAATCGGAAGGGCTGCTAACCTGAACTAAATGTCATGTAAAGAAACAAAATAATGGGTGTAACATTATACTCATGTCACTCAAAGGTTCAGATTGGTGATGGATAAACAAACAAGTATTTAATACTTTACTTTTTATTATTTCCCTATAAAATAGCAGTTAACCAATACAGTCAATCAATGTGTTCGGATTTTATTTTATGGTATAAAAATTAAATATTAAAAAAATAGAAACAATATTGTTTAAAATATTATTGATAAAAATGTTTATCTGTCACTAGTGACGCCGCTCTGGTAGAAGGTGTTGGCCTTACTAAATTATTTAGGTAATTTTGATCGATTTTATTTTAGAGATTTTCAAGCGAGTTCTAATCTCTAATCTGTATTACATTTTTTGGCAGTGTTTGGCTGCCCATTGGTCGGTTTGTGAAATTAGCACGGAGCGAAAGAGTCTGATGGGAAAATCAAGACTTACTCACGCTACTCATCGCCATTAAAACATTTCATCAGCCTAACTATAATAGTTGCTGTGTCAATATGTCGGTCACCGGTACGAAAGAGTAAGGAAAGCTAATAAACAATTATTTTCTAGAACAGCGGTATTACATAGTCCGACATAATTAGGTCGATACACTCTATTCTACTAGGTTTTTCACTAAATTTGCAGCAGGCCGTTAAGTCTCAGGAATAAGTATCTATTGATATATTTATACTGCAGGTTTAACAAGTCAGTCAGTAAAGCAACTAGGAGTACAGTCGTGATTCATTATAAATCTATAAAAGTGAAAAAAATAATAAATACCTTTAATGCCATGTAGTTTGTCTAACAGTATTCATAAAAATACACACACTCTAATGAACAAAACAAAATAATATTGTAAAAGGCATACTAAAATAATATTTATTTTTAACAGACAAGGCAGTTGAATGACAATAAATTCAGTCTAATAATTATATAAAAGTCAAAGGGAAGTAAATGCCTGTAGAGCCAGTGAAAAAAAAAAAAATTAAAAAGTCTTATACACAAAATCTTTAATTAAAACACCTACGAGGATCTGTGAGCTTTTCTAGCAACAAGAGGTAAATATTGCAGTAATTAATAATAATGAAGCCACAACCTGTGTAATTAGTTCAAAGTAAGACGGTGAAACATAGAACTATTTTTTCGTAGTCGACATCGATATGCAGGTATTAGTTAAGTTTACTATTTATTTTTAGATTAGGCAGTAACTTGGGAACTCACTTTTAAGGTGATTAAGTCAACATTTCCGTTTTGCTTCCCTAGGTAGAGGGAAAAATCACCCTCCGATATTATTACATTTCTTCACATTTCGCATTCCTTAGATGACGGACACAGTCCTCCATTTTCGTCCATCTGTCTGTCAAGTTTCTCTGTCTGCCTGCCTGTTAATATGACAACTCAAGATTTGAAATTTAGGACCTACATAAAATATGAAGTGAAAATAGCACCTATAGTTTTTGAGCAACATCCCGTTCGGAGAAGGGGGAGAAAGAAGTATGTGTCAATAGACTTTTTATATTTTCAGTATTATTTTATCTGTTAATATGTTTGACTATAAACAATTATCCTTAGAATTAGGTCAGTATATACCAACAATAAACAAACAAATTATCCAAATAGAATTGAAATTTTACATAATTTGTCGACTTTCGTCTCTTCTACCCTCTTCCGCTGATGTGATATCGCTGAAAACGTTTCTTTCCCATGTCAACTGTAATATACTTGTATGTACGTATAAAGTTCATTCAAGAATTATAATGCTAATACACCGACATATTAACAGAAATAAGGGACTTCGTTTTTCGTGATCTAAGAACCCCGAAATGTGTAGGAAAATAATAACCTCAGAGGGTTATTTTTTCACGAATGCTGTACGTTCCTTTAGTAAAGGAAGTACCAAAAAAATGTTCGATTACTGCTTAATCTACCAGATGACAGTTATACGTCAAAAAAACTAGGCAAATTGAGATAAATATCATAGTTGCAGATTCATTATAATCAAATACTATATTGTGAGATACAAACTGCGACAAAAATTAAATGAAACAATTTGGCTCAATTAAGAATTTTTTTATCCAATATATTTTCCTCCTAACTCGATGTATTTTTACAATCATTTAATATTCGTTCAAATGAATTATATTGTGGAAGTCCTTGAACGACGGTATCTTTTAAAGTTTTGGAAGACTGATATACTACACAATTTACCGGTTCATTAGTAGTCGATGTAGTCAACCAGTTTTGTAAACACATTTCGATGATTGACCGGGTTTTAATGTAAATATGTAGAAACTTGCAATCAATAAAAACAAATAGCATATTAGCTATTACTCACTTGTTTAATCTGTTCATCCTATGTAATAGAAGTCCTTCAAAACTATAAGATCAGCAGAAAGCAGGAAAGGCGTGATAAGGAACATTGAAAATTCATTATGAATTGAAATACATTAAATAACATTTTATTCTTTAATAGTTTATCTATCTTTGTTGAATCTATTTTGGGTTTGAGCGGTGGGTTCTTTGAATGCAATTAACCCTTAGATTTTACTTTACATAAAATTCTCAAATTTATAAGACACATAACAGATATATAATATATACTATAAAATAATATTTTAATTTCCTAATTCTAATTTATTTAACTTCTCTGTTTTTTAATTTTAAGATCAAGATAATGTTGAAAGTTACCTTTTCATAAAATTTATATTGCAGTTTGTTATCAAAAGTACTCATGTTACTGTAAGAATTGTTATTTTAATATATAATATATATAAAATGCAACGTCTCTCTGTCTGTCTCCGTCCGTCCGTCCGTCCGTCCGTCCGTCCGTTAGTGCGCTTATCACTGGAGAACCACTTATCCGATTTACTTACTTTTTTTTTTAAACATACATATGTTCTATGGCCATAGGTAGCATAAGGAATGAGCAGTGACGTAAAATAGTGAATGAAGTCGGAAAAAAGTTTGCCGCTAGCGCGTTACCTTGCAATACACAGCCTAAACCATTAATTATGGAACAATATTATGTAGCAGAGAATATCTATAATCTACAATATATATAAAATACAATGTCTCTCTGTCTATCTGTCCGTCCATTAGTGCGTTTATCACGCGAGAACCACTTATCCGATTTACGTGTCTTTTTAAATTCATACATATATTCTTTGGCCAAATTATATAATAATAATAATAATCTATATCTATAATATATATAAAATGCAACGTCTCTCTATCTGCCTGTCTGTCCGTTAGTGCGCTTATCCCTCGAGAACCAGTTATCCGATTTGCGTGATTTTTTTTAAATTCGTACATATGTTCTCTGACCAGGTTATAGATATATATTTTATTACATCTATAGTATGTATAAAATGCAACATCTCTGTCTGTCTGTTCGTTAGTGCGCTTATCACTGGAGAACACTTATCCGATTTACTTACTTTTTTTTTTAAACATACATATGTTCTATGGCCATAGGTAGCATAAGGAATGAGCAGTGACGTAAAATAGTGAATGAAGTCGGAAAAAAGTTTGCCGCTAGCGCCGTTACCTTGCAATACACAGCCTAAACCATTAATTATGGAACAAT
This sequence comes from Pachyrhynchus sulphureomaculatus, assembly GCA_019049505.1. Classification (NCBI taxonomy): domain Eukaryota; kingdom Metazoa; phylum Arthropoda; class Insecta; order Coleoptera; family Curculionidae; genus Pachyrhynchus; species Pachyrhynchus sulphureomaculatus. The sequence continues at coordinate 220,004,893 of CM032446.1, forward strand.
ATTATGTAGCAGAGAATATCTATAATCTACAATATATATAAAATGCAATGTCTCTCTGTCTATCTGTCCGTCCATTAGTGCGTTTATCACGCGAGAACCACTTATCCGATTTACGTGTCTTTTTAAATTCATACATATATTCTTTGGCCAAATTATATAATAATAATAATAATCTATATCTATAATATATATAAAATGCAACGTCTCTCTATCTGCCTGTCTGTCCGTTAGTGCGCTTATCCCTCGAGAACCAGTTATCCGATTTGCGTGATTTTTTTAAATTCGTACATATGTTCTCTGACCAGGTTATAGATATATATTTTATTACATCTATAGTATGTATAAAATGCAACATCTCTGTCTGTCTGTTCGTTAGTGCGCTTATCACTGGAGAACCACTTATCCGATTTTCGTACAGCCAGGTTATAGGCTATATTT
>CM032446.1:220005430-220085430 GCA_019049505.1 Pachyrhynchus sulphureomaculatus
ATAATTAAATGTTTTAGCCGATATTTCGCCACTAGCGCACTTGGATAGAATTGAAACATTATTCAATATAATAGTAACGCTTGAGGTTTAATAATGTCACCAGTATGATAAACGTCCATCTGCAGTCCACAATTTGATTGATACTGTACACCGTCATGTTTTTCTTTATTTTTTCTCGTGGCCTCTTTATTTCTAACCAATAAATTTCTAAGTATTTTCTTTTTCTATTTTCATGTTTTCTTGCCATATAAGATCTCGTATGTTTCCCAGGGAGTTTATTGATGAGCTTTCGTTTGTAAATTTGCCTTTATGTCGCAATTGATGATAATCAAAAGGCATTTTTTATTTAAATTATATATATTTTTTATTTTAAATAGAAGTAATACGGTCTAAACAGTAGATACACAAAAACAATAAATAACCTAAATAATCTGTATAAACGTCATTCTATTAGAGCATTCGGTATACGCATTGGCAGCGTTGCCACATTTATTTTCATTAAAAGTGTGTCTGCATATGAAAGTTTCCATGTCTCTGACAAAAATAAAATACTCTCCCACTGAGTATTTTAATCTTTTAGTATTTATTATCGGACTATACTTTTGGCTCCGATTTTCACTTGTGAACTACTTTAAATATATCGACTTTAGTGTACACTTATCAGTGGTTTGGTAATTATCTATTTAATTCACGGCGCAAATTTCATTCTTTATTATTATTACTATTATTATTGTTCTTTAGGCACACGACTTCATACTCCCTTATGGAGAACATTGGTTCATCTAAGATTTACTTAAAATATCATAAAGATTATTCTGGGGGAACCCTTTTTATATTATTGAGCCCGGGGTAACGTTATGTCTTTTTTTTGAATTTTCTGATAGTCCGTGCGGTTAAAAACTAGCCTTCTGTATATTTTTTGCACAAAATTACTTAAGGTTCAGACCCTTCATATTTTACAAGAAGCCCCTTGGTTAGTTATCCTATTTGTGCTTCCGAATCCATGTTCTTGAATTTTCTTTATCGCATTTCTTCAGTAGATTGTTATTATTTGAGATAGCATTAAGCATTTTAACCGTGTGAAAATTATCCCGTAAATTGTGGCAAAAATTAATGTTAACTCATGACGGAGAAGGAAGAAAAAATAAATACCCAGTTCATAATTATTGCCCAAAAAAGCTATTGTATCTTTATAACCTTTATGAAGCTTTGCAGGATAAAAATATTGTTAAGTGTAATACTTTTGTTGTTTGTAAATTACCATTTTACATTTTTTTAGATCAAAAAGAACCATTCTTTCTTTTTTCATCCGGCTTAGGAAAATTGTCGAACGAATTATTTATCTGAAAAAAGCAAGTGAAAAAAAGTGAGATAAAACCGGGGTAAAGGTAATTGCACTTTAGTCAGAATGGCGAAACAGAAAATTGCATAAAACCAGTTAACAATTTCGAATATCAGAACAGAACGGCATCGTAATGAAAATAGACTTTGGTTGGCTTTAGTAGCCGGTTTTTAGTGAATACATTGTCGCATCCCTTATAGCCGATAAATCGGCCAACACATGTCTGAAATTAGATTAACCGTTCGATTAATTACCCTCTTATTTCGCCAACGACTAGAGTTAAAGAAAAGTTGACTGATATGAAGTGCTTTTTTAATTACAATTGCACCCATACAGGGTGTTCCAAACATCTTAGGTACTACCAACTCTCGCGTTTCAAACTAAAATATGTTATTTTTTACGGCACACTGAAATTCTTCACAAAATTTTAGACAATTCTGTATAACGTATTAAAAGTGAAAGAATTAATTTCGAAATATAAATATTATACAGTGAAGTCTGTTTATAACGAACCCGTTTATAGCGAATTTTCGGTTAAGAAAAAACGAACTATTTTATAATGCACGAAAAAACTTCCATAAGACTAATGCAAATTTTTATCGGTTATAAGGAATCCGGCTATAATGAGCTTCCGGATGAAGTGAACCACATCTGGATGATTTGTGTCCGTTTATAACGAACTTGCCACTCCCTGTGCTCAATGTCGCGCGACATGATCTAGGGAATTCAGCGAAACTCGCTGGGAACCCCTATCTACTTGTTTCCGCCGCGTCGCTAGTTCGAGCAGTATTATTTTCAATGCACTTATTGTGTTATGCGGTTCTAATGCATATTTGAACAAAGTAGCAAAGTGAATGCTTAAGATTTATTTTAAAATGGGTACATAAAAACGTAAAGCGTTTATTTTAAAAGACAAACACGATATTATAAGGAAAATAGAAAATGAAGTTAAACAAAGTGATGTTTGCAAATAGCTGAATTTAATTAAATCTACGGTTTCTACCATATGGAAGAAGAGGCAAGAAATCTTAACAATCTATGATAAAAGAAACTTTAGTTGTAAAAAAGTAAGAAAATCTACACATAACCAAATCGATAAAGGACTCCTTAAATGGTTTAGTCAAAAACGACATGAACATGTCCCTATTATCGGCTATATTTTACAAGAGAAAGTTAGTGAATTGGGAATGAAAATAGAGAACACCGAGCTTAACGGTACTAAAAGTAAGATTAAACTATTTAAAAAGCGACATAATATTAGTGGGGGTAAGATAGTAGGAGAAATTGCAGAAGTGGATGTGACGGTTGTTGATCAGTGGTTGGCCAATGTATGGCCGGAAATTCGAGAAAGTTATGAATATATGGACATTTTTAATGAGGATGAAACGGGTTTGTTTAAGACATTAAAGTTTGTCGGAGAGAATTGTGCTGGTGGAAAATTATCAAAAGTAAGGATTACTGTGTTGATAACTGCAAATATGTCTGGAACAGAGAAATGAAAATTGTTGGTGATAGGAAGGTCAGCCAATCCCAGATGTTTTAAAAACAAACATTTACCGGTAAAATACAAATCAAACAGTAAAGCCTGGATGACATCAGAAATAGTTAAAAACGAACTGATCGAATGGGACAAAGAATTAAAATTCACAAACAGAAAAATATTACTTTTGATTGACAACTGTTTAGCGCACCCTGAAGTTGATCAGCAGCAAATAAAATTAGTTTTTATGCCTCCAAACACAAATGCAACGCTCCAGCCTATGGATCAAGGTGTGATACATTCTTTAAAATGTCATTATAGAAAGATTTTACTTATGAAAATGTTAGAGACGATCAATAAAGGTAAGATTTTTTCTGTAACTCTCTCGGACGCTATAAACTTTATCCATATGGCTTGGCAAAGAGTCAGTAGAGAAACCATTTCAAACTGTTTTAAGCATGGCGGATTTTTAAGGAAGGAATGTAGATATGACTCAGATGATGAGCTACCGTTCACTCAGTGGATTGAAAAACATCGAGAAGATCCTACTGATTCTCTAGAATTTGTTTACGATGTTGACCTTCAACAAAGTACAGTGGAAGTCCAGATTAAAAAGATGTTTTAATTTTGAAGAATATGTATGTGCTGAGAATGCATTAATGATGAGAGAAATACTAACTAATGATCAAATTGTGACCTCAGTGACTTCTGGAAATATTTTAAGCAATAATGACGACGACGACAAGCTTGGAGAAGGAGATAATATATATGTTCCATACATTTCAGAAATGACTAAGAAAATGACTGAAACTCGCAATTTTTTGGAATCTCGTGAAGTTCCTGAACATATATGAAGTAGTTTTTGTGACCTTGACAATTATATAAACAATATTTCTTTTTGAAGTAAAATTTTACAATCGAAAATTACTGATTTTATTGTATAAACTATGTATTTTAATGTTTTCGTTTATACTCGTATATGTACCAACATACATAATAATAACGTTAGTGTGACTTGTTTTATTTTCCTTTGAACGTTTTCTTTTAATATAATAATTATTATTATTCATTTTTCTAAGCATTAGCGGCTAATCTAAATAAAGTAGTGAAAAACGACATAAATTTTGTTTACTGTTTGTAAGGAACTTCGGATATAGCGAACCATTTTTAGTGATTTTTTGGAGTTCGTTATAAACAGACTTCACTGTATTTTGTCTATCAATTTGGCTGCATTTTATTCAGACCATATTCGACTAATTGGTGGGGTCATTCTATAGTTTGTTTAAAATCCATCCGAACATGTCTTTAAAACCAACAGTATCATGAACACTCCTTACCACTCTTTGACCAGATAACTTTTAATTATTTTTTAACCTCTATTTGATAATTGAAAGTTTTCTATAAAGTTGTTTAAACATTCTTATGGAAAATTATCAAATATGCAATGATATTGCAAACAATTTTCATGTGATAAAATCTTTTCACAAAGGAATATTGTAAGAAATACACTTAAAGACAATACTCTACACGAAATATTATAACTAAGCATTAACTTACTGTCAACTAAGAAGTAGTTAGTTCTTAACAATAAACTGTTGTATGACCATGGGCTTTCACCTTTCTCTTATTGTTAGTAACATCTTTATTGAAAATGACGAAGCTTTTATTCAAAATTTCAATTGTTCTCCATGAATTCGGATAATCTTGTCATCGTCCTTCTACAAACCACTCCATTAATTGTGGTCCCTTTTACAATATATTCGATAAGAAAAATTCCTTCGCAGTACTGATAAACGAACCCATCACCTTTCTAGAAAACGACAAATGTTTCGCCATCTTTAGAGGTGGAAAGCACTTACGGTTCTATTGAATCGACTCTCGCTTTTTACATAAAACAGTCACCTCTTGCTGGCTATGATGATTCGGGAAAGATACCTCTCATCGTACTCTAAAGAGCCAACATTTTTGGAAAAATTTAATTCCTCACCAGTTTTTGTTCTGGTATAAAAAGTTTGCGGATTCATCGTGTAGAAAATTGTTTTCATTCCTACATCTTCATGTACAATCTTGAACTCGTGTGTGTCGGATAATTCAACACTGGAACTTTCATTCGTCAATCCGACAGTAGCCAACCCTTAGCAAGCATGATGGTTATGCCTCAACCGGTCTTCCTGATCTGTGGTCATCTTAAATTAACTCTGGACCCCAATAAAACTGATCAGACCAATATTTCACTTAAAAATAAAATGGAACTTCGTTGCCTTACACCTGGGATATTTTTTTTTTGAATAACTTTTGGTCCATTTCTTTCTTTATTTATCACTTATCACTGCACGTTATTACTCTCAACGATTTCACCGGTGTCGGACCACAAAAAACGTGTAAAAACTGCAAAACGTAGCAACAATAATTTGACAAACGATTTTTCTGTATGACGTCACCTTCATGGAGAAGTAGAAGGAAGAACACTCTTAATTTTTTTTTTGCAATTAAATATTAACCATTAAAAAGATATTATTAATATTTTACAAAACTGTTCTTTTTTTCTCGCATTTGGTTAATGTGGTTCCATGTTTGGCTGACAGGCCCAAGCCAAGTCAGCAGAAACGCTATTACTATTGTGTATTTAAGGAATGACCTGACAATGTTACATGTTTTCAAAATCATTGACTTCTGAATGTTTCTGTGTATTTGAATTGATTCAGCCGATACTTGGTGGAAATCTATAACTAGAAGTTTTGCAAGAAGTAAAACAGTACTTAAATTTCCACTAAATTATTTATTTTTAACACCATAACATGTTTCGCTGTGCGACACTTCTTCAGATGGTTTGTTATAAAATGAGGATAAAATTACTTTAATAAATGGTTGGCTCACAAATTATTGCAGGTAATAAAATAATTTAATTAAAATAGATTTAGTAATGGTGAATTATTTAGGTCTAATTGAATCTGAATTTTTGAATTTGTTTATTTTTAAATATTCTAGGTAATTAAGTTTCAGGCCCTTTGTGCAAGTATGTAATGTTTCAAAGTTTGGGTTGAATTGGTGATTATTTTCAATTCAATGATTTGCGTAGTTTGAGTTATTTTTTCTACTGATGTATGATGAAGCATGTTTTTTTATTCTTTTTGAAAAATTTCTTCCTGTTTGACCTATATATGTTTTTGAACAATTTCCACAATTTAATTTGTATATTCCGGATCTATTGTCTCTATCCGTTTTTGTTCTGTTATTTTTTATAAATTTGCCAAGTGTGTTGGACGTTTTAAATGCTGTGTTAATATTTAATTTTCTCAAGAAACTATTTACCAAAGTAAGTTATTGACTTTACATTTTGTAAGGTTCTTTATTATTCGGAAAAACTGTACTAATGGCTTTTTTGTAAAGTTTTTTCTTGAGAATATAGTCTATTATAGATGGTGAATAGTCATTATTTACTGCTAATTGTTTTACAATTTAAGTTCTTTTTGAAAATTGTCTTATTTTAGAGGAATATTTATTAGTCTGTGAATTATATTAAGGAAAACTGCAAGTTTGTGACTTGGTGGGTGACGTGAGGTATTATGGATAATTATGTCAGTATGTGACGGTTTATGGTAAATAGAAAAACTGTGTGTGTTATTATGTCTTTTTATTTTTAGGTCAAGGACGTTTAAGCTATTGTTGGTTTCAATTTCACTGGTAAATTTTATATTTTGTGTATATTATTCAAAAAATGTTGAAATGTGGCAAATTGTCTAACACTTCCTGTAAAACAACATAAAAATATCATCAACATGCCAGTATACAAATTTTTTAAACAGTGGATGTTATTTGGTTTTCTATGTTATTCATAAATATTTCCGCCAAAAGAGGACTAAGTGAATTGCCCATTATGAGACCGTCTAGGCTGCTGTATAGGTCATTATTAGATTCAAAATAATTTTGTTCTAGGCAAACCTTTAAGCTTTACGATGTCTTGTGTTATTATTGCGTTGACATTAACTTCAAAAAGAAGTTCTTCAATTAGTAATATAGTTTCCCTACTTGGCATGCTTGGAAAAAGATTTAGAACATGGAAAGAGATTAATTTTAAACTGTCAGGTAACTTTAAATGTTTGATGTTTTCAACTGGTTGTAGTGAATTTTTTATTGCATATTTAGCTTTAAATTTAGTGTTGTCTATGAGTATTTGAACAAGACGTTTTGATAGTTTATAAGATGGGGCTGACACGAAAGATACTACTGGCCTTATAGGGTAATCTGTTTTGTGAAGTTTTATTATATAGTTTAGGTGTTTGTGGGTTCAAAAAAAGTGAGAATTCTAGAATCTTTATCATTAAACAAACTTTTACAATTAGAAATCGTTGATTTAATAATTTTCTGATAACTTTCAGTCGGTTTACATTTTAGAATTGGGTATTTATCTGGGTTTAAGAAATTTATTGTTCTTTGGATATATTCTACTTTGTCAATCGCTACTACTGAATTACCTTTGTCTGCTTTTGTAAATATTATATCTGCTGATTTATTTCTAATGTCTTTTATTAATTGAATATCTTGTCTTGGAGTATTTTGGCGTAAAAATTCCTTTTTTAGTATAGTAGCTGCTTCGTGTTTTTTACTAATATTATTTGGGTAATGATTGAGAGCTACTTCTATATCAATTGCTAATATATTTAATGTATTTGGAGAGATGCTGACTTCGATATTATGTTTGAAATCTTTATTTAGTAATTGAGTTTCATTAGTCGAGAAGGTTGTCTGTGTTAAATTGACAAATCTATCAAAGAATTTGTGATCGGAAATCTTTTTATTAAGGTTTATTATTTTGTTATTATTTCTTACAAGAGTATTGAGTTTTTTGTTCTGAACTAAATATTTTTTATGTATAATATTATTTACTTATTGCCTTGTATCATTATTTTATTACCTGCCATAAATTGTGAACCAACCATTTATTATAGTAATTTTTTCCTGATTTTGTAACAAACCATCTGAAGAAGAGGTCGTAAAGCAAAACATGTCATGGTGTTAAAAATAAAAAATTAATGGAAATTTAAGTACTGTTTTACTTCTTGCAAAACTTCTAGTTTCTGTGTATGTTTGTGTTGAGTACTAATTGTACTAAGTGTGGTGTGAATGTTGTTGGTATAAAGCCTGTGGCTGATATCACGAGGGGGACAAAGATGACTTTTTCTTGTTTTCATAGCCTTCTTATTTCTGTTGCAGAGTCTGTGTATTTGGAGATTTTTTTGTGTATTTCGTTTGGATGTTTGTATCGTTGGGGACAGCTATGTCAATCAGGTGACTTTTCCTTTTTTGTATTGAAAAGTAATATCGGGTCTGTTGGCGGAGACTGTTTTATCTGTACGGACACTGATGTTCCAGTAGAACTTGTAATCTTTATTTTCAAGTATGGATCTTGGTGTGCATTTGTAGTAGGAATCTGTGTTTTCTACAAATTTGTATGTTGTGGCTAGTGCCTGGAGAAGCACTTTTGCAGTTGAGTCATGTTTGGCTGTTTATTCCGTTCCGGCTAATATTTTACATCCGCTTGTTATGTGTTCGATCGTTTATTTATGCTGATGACATTTCCTGCATCTGTCTTCTGTAATAGTTGGGTCTTTGATGATTTGCTTTTGGTAGTTTCTAATATGACTTTATCCTAGATGGTAAGTAAGATGCGTTCTGTTTCAGGGAATAGCTGTCCTATAACCAGGTGTATGATTGTTTTTTATTTACGTGGTCTTGTTCTATGTAGTATCTGTATTCTCCGTGGAATGTTTTTTCTGACCACGTTTTCATCTTTTCCTGTTGTAATTAAGTGTAACTATGTGTGTCTGCTGCGTGGTATAACCGGGATAAGTCGAGAGGTATGTAGTTTTTGTTTGCTTTCACTGTTGCTGTGTGGAGGCTGGTTAATATTATTATTTGGTACTTTTGCTCTTCTTTCTCACATTTGGTTAATGTGGTTCCATGTTTGACTGTTTAAGCCAAGCCAGTACAAACGCTATTCCCATTGTGTATTAAGGAATGATCTGATAATGTTATATGTTTAAAAAATCAGTGACACACATACACAAATGTTTTTGTGTATGTGTGTGTCGAGTCCTAATTGTACTAAGTGTGGTGTGAATGTTGTTGGTGTAAGGCCTGTGGCTGATATGACGAGGGGGACAATGATGACTTTCTCTTGTTTCCATAGCCTTTTTTTATGTAGCTTGGTTTGGCTCTGGTGGTTGGGTTTGTCCCGCATCTGTGTCGATTGTATTTGGGAGTGATTTCGGTGGATCCAGGCAGCGAATAATTTTTTGTGATTTTGTTATAGCAACACATGACATGTTCGTTGATTTCTGTGGTGCAACTCATGGGCTGCTTTGATTTTCTTGCCTTGGTGGATGTCGACTTACTCGCCGACACACTACTTTTGCTAGGTACATTTTACTTTGGCCGGTCTTAATCGTTTTGGTCGAGCTGCCATTTCCCACGACGTCCTCGACCGTTACGTCGCTCGCCCGATGCTCCTTTTATCGGTTTACTGTTGTCTGGGGTGTTTTCAGTGTTCTGTGGTGTCAGAAGCTCAAAGTGTCCCGACATTGGGTTGCCTGTTAGTAGAAGGTAAATAGATTCGGTATGTTTTCCTCTGCTTATTATTGTTGGTCTGTCCCTAAAAGTTATTTTTGTATATTTTGTTCTTCGTTATTTTGAGAAGATATGAAAGTTGCTACGTTGGGTTTCCGAGAGGGCGAGTATCTCTAGGCTCGTTCCATAGGTGCCATTTTACCTTATATAATTATAGTAGTTATTGAAGTCTTTCATATCATCCTCTTCAATTAATGAAAATGTGTGAAATTCCAACCAGTTTTGTTGTATATATCTTAGAACAACCTCTCGGAGTTTCTCATGTTGGTTCTGGTGGCGATATAAGTGTAAGCTAACTGTACGGAAAAGGCAATTTCGGTCACCTACAATGTCGGATCTGGTAAAACTATCCGGGATAGTTTCGGCTGAAGCGGTTGTTTGGTTCGTTTGTGGTTGTTGTTGTGGTGCTATAGCTGTTTGTATGACAGGAGTCCTCCTCCGCAACACCCTGCCATTATCGTTATTATAATTATTATTATTCGATATAGTGTTCCCACGAATATCCTAGGAAAAAAAAAGTCGACTGGAGCAGAGCCTGGATGCCACAGCAAGGCTACTTACTCCTGGAGGGCGCCCGGTATCCGGGAACCGTTCGCGACTCATAAACGCTAAGTCATTCATCTTCTCGGCACGGTAAACACCTTAAGATTGCGTTTTTGTTATACTTAATCTAGACAACACAAGACAGCACAACATGACTCAGGTACCTCGGGATAGTCAATGCCCGTACTAGGAGAATCCTGGGATTCCCCTAGCCCCTGAGGGCCTAATATTATTATTATTATGTAGAAAAACTTTTTTTAATACATGAATCCGCCTCACACATACATCATATTTGCAAATCTTGATTTTAGATCTTGATACGCTATCTGAAATTACTAATTTCAGCTGTCGACAAGTCATAATAATTTTATAACTTACGTGCCATTTCTTTCGACTTATAACTCGAAAAAGAATCTTATAAAAAACAAAATAATTAAGTAATGAACAATAAAAATTGTATTAATTTTCAAATAAATGTTTTTGTAATCAGTTTTCAAATTTACACTAAAACATCGGAAAGCAGTAAAGCAGCAAAGTTAATTATTAAATTTGCAACAAAAGCCGATGTCACTGTCACTCAGGGTGTGCGAAATTAAATTTTAAAGCGATTAAACATACTAGTTTTGCAGCCAACTCCCAGATTAAAGTGTATTATTTCATGTTGGAAGTTGTCAGGGACTACGAGTTTAGTTTACTCACCAATAAAATAAAGGCCTTTTGCCTAAAAACTAATTTATTACTTACTAGATAATTTGAAGTGTGGTTTCGACTAATGGTGACTTAGCAACACGAAATCGCTGTAATGTTCGCGAAGTTTATATTACTGAAGACACCCCCCCCTGTCCCGTTCGAATGCCAGGAAAGTGGGCTGGTTCGTGAACATCATCATGTGAAAATCCAAATTTTATAAAGTCTGGGTTATAAACATTAAAATGTCATAAACCATAAACGTCCGAAATTTCTCTACCAATTATTTGTATTTTTAGTTTTAATCACCTTTATTTTCTATCTCTATACAACAGTGCGACCTTTTTCTAAAAAATATTTTATTACATGTCTCCTAAACTTTACAATAAGCTATATAAATCAACGCATTTCAAAGTTTATTTTAATGAGTAAATGATGAAACTAAAAATCTTATTTGTATGATAAAGGCCTAAACGAGTACAATTAACCATTCGTAAGAACTAGAAATCTGCAGTGTTATAAAGCTTAATGATAATAGGTACAATAAATTTATTTGGATACTGCACTGACTTGGCCGTTACTTGATGGAGATCCATAATAACTAGGAATAAAAATTTAAATGTTTAAGATCATCACTTTTGTTTATTATTGCTGACAATTGTTTCGACACACTGTGTCTTTTTCTGGAGTACGATGTAAATTAACTAACAAGGTATGTTACAGAATATATACTAGATACTAGAGTGACCGGATTTCATAGAGGGGAAAAAAATGTCGGAATCTTGTTCGTCTGGACCCCACAAAACGATTCCCCTTTCCAGATATTGAGATAGCCGAAATTTGAGCTCGATTAAACGACGTTAACCCGTGCCGCTCGTCGCTCAAAGTTTGAAAAAATCCAAATTTTTGGCCAAAAAGCTGACATATGGAGCCATAACTCCAGAACGGTAAATAATAGAGACACGCTTAATATCTCAAAAGAAAGCTAATGTTGTTCTTCAAAATTTATATTCTATACATAATTGTTGTTATTTTAAGTCAAACCGAGTTACAACAGCCTTTAGCCCCAAAAACGTGACCTGGTACCACTAGGAGCATACTTCGTATATTTTGTTATTAAGTGATAAATTTTGCTTTTTTTGGTATATTTTTGAGTTTAAAGTAGAAATATAATAAAAAAACAAGTAATACTGATAAGTCTAATAACATATTTTATTTTAAAATATAAAAATTAGGTATATAATACATACAAAGCAGACACAGAAAAGATACAGACGTAGTACCTACATGAGTTGATAATTTTACATAGTTATCTAATCTATTCTAGAGCTTTTGTTAAAGTAGTTTTTGAAACGTCAGGATATAATGCTCGGCATTTACTTACAACTTGCAGGACATATTGCTTTTGGTCTTCATCTTTTGTCAGAAGGTCGTTAAAGTCGGTCGCTTAATTCCTCCCAAAGCGGTGCATGTTAGAAATACACGTCGCGCTGGTGCTTCACATCCGTATGAGGTTCAGCTTGTTACTCCGCGTACAACGCTTTTCAAGCAATCTTTTATATGGAAAACGTCATCCCTTTGGAATAATTTGCCCAGCGCTGTGTTTCCCACCGAGTACAATTTACAGCGATTCAAGAACAACGTGAATCGCTTTTTTTTTTTTTTTCCGCACTCGTGCCGCTCCTGGAGCGCTTTAGGGACCTCCCTGCAGCACGTGTGCTAGACCCATAAAAAAAAAAGTCGGTTATTAATTTAACACCACGCTCAGCCATATCATTAACTACTTTTAATGTTTTGACAATTTTCAATCCTTCTTGGAACTCATTATTTTGAGGCCAGGTGTTTGAATGTTGTCTTAGGAAATCTGTTTTTATATTAAATTGGTCAAAGAATGTAAACGTTTCTTTGGTAAGTAAATTTACCAATCCTCCATCAACTACCTCTTTTAAGTTTTCTTTTCTAACTTTTGGATTTACAACCCTAGCGTGCTGTGATGGTTCACCTGTGCTACTGAGCAATTTATTAGCCATTAACAACTTTTCATCGTCTGTAATGGTGGGATCAAAAAACGATAATCCCACCAACTTTGCATTCAAATACCACAAATGGTTTGAAAATTTGGTCAGGGCTATTTCTGCAATGTCGTTGTCACATTCTTTATAGTCTAACAGACTATGCAAAATACCTAAATCTTGCTTTGGTGCAAGATGAGCTTTTGGAGCATTGAACCAAGCTTTACAATAAATTTTAACTAGGAAAACAGAAATGGCACGCACAGAACTTTCTTCTTCTTTAGACATCTTAAAATGACGACGAAAAATGAACATTTTTAAGCAGTAAATAGCCTTTGCCATTCACCTAGCGTGATGAATGGCTCCTGGAGTTCTAAAACCCACAACATTGCCGTCTAGTGATCCAACAAATACGAGAACCAACTGCAATAGCTCCTTGTAGTCATCTCTGGGGTGGCTCTCAGTTAATTTGGTCTCGAATTCAGCAGTAACATTTGCAATTACTTCTGGAGTTAGCTGCTTTTGTATTAGATTGTCACTGATACCTGTGTCGTATTTTCCTTTGTCTATCTTGGGCCACGCAGTGAGGAATCTCTTGAAAATGTCTGGATGAGGTCCAGTGGTTGATCCCATTTTTGTGTCGAATACGCCTCTTAACAGAATTTCCAAGATATGGTGACGGCAAGCTAGGTATAACAATTCTCTTCCTAACATTTGCTCCAATATGACGCATGCTCCTTTGAGTCTTCCCGTGTTGGATGTTGTAGTGTCGAAGCACATCGCCTTGACGGTGTTGAGAAGACCCCATTCATGTAGGCATTCATATACGGCTACGGCTTGCTCCTCTCCAGAGCTGTTTGCTGTTACAGGAACTCCCAGCAGCTCTTCCTTTTCGCCATATGAAATAGCTATAGCTATTCACTCACATTGTTCATTTTTTAAAACACTCGGTAAAAGTTTACCGGCCCAATGGACAACCACGGGCTCTTAATAAAATGGACAATTTCATGTTTAAAATCTCTTTAACGCCCCTTGCAAATGAAACTTTCATCCTCTTGCTCTCAGATGGTCCTGGATCTTCTGCAGCTTCTTCAGGGATGTCCATTTCCTCCAAGCTCTCAAGTTCCTGGTAGATGCTGTCCTCTTCAGTGTCTTAAAATATGTTCACAAGATAATTGTTCGATGTAACCAGCTCAAAGGCACTTTAGAAACTAAACTGAATAAATAAAAGGTCGGTTGTACGCTGAAGTAAAATCACCATCCCTAAAATAGAAATTAGATTCACCCTCCTTTTTACCTGTCAAACGGGTCTTTCTTTGGTAAACTAGTCAGGTAATCCCCATATAATAAAAGATTAAATTTGAACAAAAGGCTCTTTATGTTTGAAAATTGAGTTCCAAAATACTTTTTAACAAAAAAATGTTAATTCCGAGACACATTATGTAAAAACCCGTAAAATTCTTAGAATACTCCCAAACTGGCTCCTACTGGTACCAGGTCACGTTTTTGGGGCTAAAGGCTGTTGTAACTCGGTTTGACTTAAAATAACAACAATTATGTATAGAATATAAATTTTGAAGAACAACATTAGCTTTCTTTTGAGATATTAAGCGTGTTTCTATTATTTACCATTCTGGAGTTATGGCTCCATATGTCAGCTTTTTGGCCAAAAATTTGGATTTTTTTCAAACTTTAAGCGACGAGCGGCACGGGTTAACGGCGTTTAATCGAGCTCAAATTTCGGCTATCCCAATATCTGGAAAGGGGAATCGTTTTGTGGGGTCCAGACGAACAAAATTCCGACATCGATTTTTTGCGGTCACCCTAATATATACTTTACCTAATGACAAGTACTAAACTTATTAACAATATTTATCTTGATACTTAGAACAAGTTCAATAAAGGAGACCCTCCCCCATCTAACTGATCGTTGAGTAATAAACCTGAGGATTTTTTCTGGTTAATTTCTACCTGTTCTAAACAATTCAGTAATTTTCCTTTCTTTCCGTTATGCAAAATTTTGAAAACTTCATTGAAAGCATGATTTTCCTCTGTTAAATGTTTAGCATAATGAGATTTGTTATTTTTCATTTTATAGCTTTGTTTATGTTCATTTATTCTCTTATTAAAAGATCTACCTGTTTGTCCTATATACATTTTATTGCAAGTGCCACAGCATAATTCGTAAACCCCCGATTTATATTCTTGTTTTGTTTTACTTTTATTATTTTTAATATGTCGAGCTAATGTGTTATTTGTACGGAAAGCGATATTTACATGATTTTTATGGAAAAAATTTTGAATTTTATTAGTCAATTTTCCGGTATAAGTGAGTGTATGAAATTTTTCTTTGTTTAGTTGTTTGTACGGGTACTTTTACAACAGAAATAGGAACAAATAAATCGATTAATTTCCTAGACTTAAAAATATCAAACCAAATGAATAAACACGATTTTGAAATCTTCCATAAACCAACATACTCCGATATAACTATACACGCTAATTCTAACCATCCGTTCACACATAAAATCTCGGCTTATAATAGTTTCATCTATAGACTAATAAATACACCATTAGCGGAAGAAAATTTTCAGAAAGAACTAAATATTATAAAACAAATTAGTATAAACAATGGATCCAGGAGCGATTTCGTAGATAATATTTTAACGAAAAAAACAATTTAAAAAAGCAATAGGGCTGGTGTACCCGTACAAACAAATTTTTTATTTAGATGAGATTTGGGTTAATGAGAGACACACAGTGAAAAAATTCTGGATTGACAAAAACATTAAGATTGCGAAACAAGCTTTTATGGAAGGTTGGTCAACTGGATTACAATCCCCTTCAGGAAAAGGTCGCAGGCTAATTATAGCACATGTTGGGAGTGAAAACGGATTTTTCAACGGTGGCTTGTTGGAATTCGAATCAAAGTCAACTAAAGATTACCATGAGGAGATGACGGCCGATGTTTTTGAGGAGTACTTCCAACAAATGATTGAATGTATACTAGTAAAATCAGTTATAGTATTAGACAATGTCCCATATCATTCCCGATTATTAGAACGACTCCTGACAAATTCATGGAAGAATGCGGATATTCTTCAATGGATAAGAGACAAAAATCTCAAACATAAAGATGGTATGTTAAAAGCGGAACTTCTCAAAATTGCGAAACAAAATAAGCCACAGTTCAAGAAGTACGCAATCGATGAGATGGCAAAGGAACGGGATATCGCAGTGCTTAGATTATCTCCATATGATTACCAACTGAATCCCATAAAGCTAATTTGGGCACAGATGAAAGGTTTAGTTGTAGGAGAAAACACCACGTTCAAACTTCAAGACGTAAGGCAATTATTACTCGCCGTAATAGAGAGGATCAAAGAGGAAAATTGGAAAAATGCCATTCGAGGTGTTATTGAAGAAGAAAATAAAATGTGAAAATTTGACGAATACATCGAAACTGTGGAAATAGGACCCTTAATGATCAATTTAAGAGAAGTCGAGTCTTCGAATTTTGAAGATGATGATTGTTTTTGACTGTAATTAAAGTACTTATATATCGTGAACTGTGAATTTGTACACATACATAGATTTATAGATTAAATATATATAAATAAATCTTATATTTATATAACTCTATTTTTAAGATAATTTTATTTATTAAATACTAAAAGCAGGTTATGCTCGGACGGCTATGCTACCGATGACCCTTTATTTACATTTTATGACTCTATTGTATAGCAGAGGTGTTCTGCCTAAAGTAGAGTGAAGCTTTAAAAATAATTCAAAACAAGTAGCAAAATCCAGTAAAATGCCTAAGAAATCTCTTTTTTTTTGGGAGCACCCAACATGTGTTTGCATCTACAATGGGAGAATTATCAGTTTATCAAGTAACATAGTCGGCTGGCCCTATCCTCGATACAAGTAATCTTGACATCGTTCATTTTATTTCTGTTAAAACGAGAACTAACTAAACTTCGATGTTATATGGTTAAAAAGAACAACTCAACAAATCAAAAGGTACATCTACTACTCTTATCGACCAGAAAGTGACACTAATTTTAAAGCCCTTTTCGCTTCTCTTTCAAGACATAAGTGCCGTAATTATCATCCTAGGCGACCTTAACGACCGCAACATCTACTAGCTTAAATACATCCAGACCACCGGCGAACAAGGCCGTGACGCTGAATCCTTTGTAATGTAATTAATTCGGGCTTTACTCAGCTTATCGAAGCACCAGCACGGATTCCTGATGATGATGGAGTTCAATAGTCTTCATTAGCTCCTTGTAACCACAAAGCCAAAGAGTTATACCTTAGCATCATAAATTATCCGCTCATTTGTTCTCCTTTCAACATAGGGTGCTCTACCAGTTTGTGATAAGAAGGCCTCCAAACTGCCCAAAATTTGGCACTAGAAATCTGCCAACTAAGATGAACTCGAGGAATATTAACTCAGGAAGTTTCTGATGTAATTCTGACTGGCATAAAACCTTCCACTCTTTTTGTTGAAAATATATCCTAGTGAGTTTTGCAAGAAGTAAAACACTACTTAAATTTCCATTAATTTTTTTATTTTTAACATTATGAAATGTTTCGCTGTTCTTCAGGTTAGTTCAGGTTGTCAACATGTCATGGTATTGAAAATAAAAAATTTAGTGGAAATTTAAGTAGTGTTTTACTTCTTGCAAAACTTCTAGTTATGAATTTCCCCCAAGTACTGGCTGAATCAATTCAAATATCCTAGTGAGTAAAAAAAAGGTACTTTTAAACAGATTTCCCTAACATAGGTGCGAAAACCCTAATGTTATAATAAATCAATAACTGACGAAAATAATCACAGAATTAAAAACTTCTTGCTCGACTCAACAGACAAAAATCTTTTTGGCCATAGTTGTTATTTTCCAATGTACGTCATCAGGAAATTATCCACTTTCGTTGTTTGTATATCTTCATTTCAAATTCTGTTAGTTCTACATATTCTTAATGATCGTTTAAACACATCAATTTCCGTTGACTCAAGTTTCCATCGGTTGTTTTCCTTTATTCTCCATGTCTCTGTACCATAAATTAGGTTACTTCTAATACAAGTTTCATAGAAATTATGTTTTCCTTTCTTTCCAACGTTCTAAATAGGCAAGTTGTTAATTTTTTTGTTTCTAATCGGACGTTTTTTGATGGTGCCTTTACGACTAGGAATTTTATTTTTTACATAATGAGTTTTAATCTTGGCTTTTTGTAATTTTCCAGATTGCCTTTATACTTATGTGCTTACATTTTCTTTTCTTTCTTTAAAGGGCGTTAATGATATACAATATCCTTATCTTAAAGCCTCAAAGCTTAATATAAGTTTTTAAAAGCAAAGGATGTAGATAATATTGGTCTTCTGTAGTACTTTTTACAGTTTCTTCTCAGGCAATGAGTTGGTTTGCACTCTACGTCTATTCTATATTTTTTTTATAGGCATTCTCTATACTTATGCGTTCGGCTAGTAACTTGGATTGTATTTCTCCTATAACTATTTATATTACATCCTACTAAGTCTCCAAAAATGGGTAAATAAGCACTTCAATTTATTTTCTTTTTAGTGTTCTGTACGGAACACTTATAAGATCTCGTCTCTGTCACACCCGATTTTCTCCGAAACTATCTGACATAGAAAGTTGAAATGTAACACTAATATAGGAATTAATGGCCGTATGGTTTTGAGAGTTAAATTTTGACTTAAGGGTTTAATTTGGGAGGTAAAATAGGAAATGAAAAAAAAAATTACCAGGTCATTGAGTAGGATGTGAAATAAAAGCTTGTAACAACACGAGTTCAAAAATATATATAATGTAATACTTGCGTACACCTTTCTTTATTCCCCCCTTATCTCGAAAAGGACCGGTAAAAAATCTTGAAAAAATTCTGGAATATTCTCCACAGGATGTAGATTGAACGAAAATTATCGCGGGTGCATTATCGTTAATATCACTAGTTTACAAAAAAAAAAAAATTTTTTGTTCATCGAACGAAGCTAAGTAGGCTAATTAATAAAGTATCTTTGTTTTCCGCTAGCACGTCATAATTCTCAGATAAAACCGTTTCTGTTTCTCATTTATCCGCAGTAGTTATAATGATTTCTTTCTTTGATTTTGTAAACAACGAAGTGAAGTAAATACGAAAGACTGTTCTAAAATGTCGTCTAGAATGTGTAAAATAATCCAAAGTGTTTTTTCTACGTTTGTGGCAAAATTGTTCAGTTAAATCGAGACTATGGGAGTTCGCCAGTCTTCTTGATCTGTTTTTAACCACCAATCCGGAGATTTACACGGTCAGCGTAAATCCGCCGTTAGGTTCTTCCGACCATAAACTATTATCGACATCGAGTCTCCTACCTATCAGTGACAGAGAGGCGCCTAAACCGCGCAAGATTTGGCACTACAAATCTGCTAAATGGGAAGATCTCATGGAATATTTTCGAACTTTCCCTTGGTTAGACGTTGGTTTTCGATTCGATGACTCATCTGACTGATGTTATTTTGGCCGGTATGGAGGCTTACATCCCTTTTCCGAAGACATGCCCTTCCAACGGCAAGCCTTGGCTTGACCGAAAATGTAAAGAAGCTGTTGCTTCTAAACATCTTGCATACCGACATTGGTGTGAAAATCCTAACACCATAAATCGAAACACCTTTGTTCGTGCCAGGAACAGATGCAAAGAAATTATCGACGAAACCAAGGAGATACACAATCAACGGATTTGAAACAAACTGCTTGCTTGTCCCAACAATTCCAGGTCCTTTTAGTCAGTCGCTAAGGCAGTTAGTCAAAATTTCACCAAATCCACCATACCACCACTCACACGGTCAGATAATTATATTGCAAGAAGAAAAAAACCACCCAATATGTCCATAGTCAAGGACGCCCCCGCTTCAGGCAGCGTATCATAAAACGTATTTTGGTGAAGCTAGACACCAAAAAGGCTTCTGGCGCTGACGGAATACCTGCCATAGTTCTCAAAAACTGTGCGAAGGAACTAACACCAGTTTTCTGTAGACTTTTCAACCTATCTTATAGAAAGGGAATATTTCCTTCCTGCTAGAAATGTGCCACAGTTCAGCCGATACCTAAAAAAGGCAAGAAGACCTTGCCAAATAACTACCGACCAATCGCACTGCTTTCAATAATATCGAAAGTCATGGAAAAGGCTATCAATCAGCATCTTCTAAAATATCTTGAAGGATTCAACATTATTAGCGATAACCAATATGGCTTTCGTAAAAATAGATCAACAGGAGATCTCCTGACTTATGTAAAACATGTTTGCAACAACGCAATTGAACACTTTGGAGAATCTCGAGCGGTTGCTCTTGACATATCCAAGGCATTCGACCGTGTTTGGCACGATGGGCTGTTGGCTAAGCTACGTTCTTATGGTATGTCTGAAAAGTTCTATTTGTGGCTCTCATGTTTCCTCAGAGAGCGTTCTTTGCGAGTGGTAGTCGACGGATTTCTTTCTAACACCTTCACTATCAACGCCGGTGTACCCCAAGGCTCCATACTCTCTCCTACTCTCTTTCTCATTTATATTAACGATCTGCTGGAAAAGACCGAGAATCCAATCTACAGCTTTGCAGATGACAGGACACTTATCTCTTCATTGACTTTGAACGCTCGGACATCGGCTACTCAGATGAATATCCGCAGACAGCAGGAAGTCATTCAACTTAACAAAGACCTGGAAGAAATTCTATCTTGGGGTGACAGTAATCAAGTGGAATTTAACGCTACAAAAACCCAGGCGGCAGTTTTTTCTAAAAAAGTTAACGTTGCTGAACCCGACATAGTTATGTCGGGACACTCCATTCCTCTAACATCGTCACTCAATTTGTTGGGCGTTAATTTGGGAGCAAATATGTCCTGGCATGAACATGTTGCAGGCATAGCAAGAAGAGCTTCTCGGAAGTTGGGAATATTATTTCGAACCAGAAAGCTTTACACTTCACAACAACTGTTAATTCTTTACAAAGCTCAAATTCGACCAACTATGGAATACTGCTCTCATGTTTGGGGCTCCGCTCCCAAACATACACTGCATTTGTTGGATTTTATTCAGAGAAGAGCTGTTCGTCTGATTGGAGACCTGGAACTGACAGGTGGCCTTGATTCGCTGGAACATCGAAGAACGGTTGGCGACTTGAGCCTATTCTACAAGTATTTTCATGGAAAGTGTTCGAAGGATGTGGCCCGTTTAATTCCTCCCAGAGCGGTGCATGTTAGAAGTACACGTCACGCTAATACTTCACATCCGTATGAGGTTCAGCTTGTTACTCCTCGTACATCGCTTTTCAAGCAGTCATTTATATGAAGAATATCATCCCTTTGGAATAATTTGCCCAGGACTGTGTTTCCCACCGAGTACAATTTACAGCGATTTAAGAACAACGTGAATCGCTTTCTCCGCACACGTGTCGCTCCTGTAGCGCTTTAGGGACTTCCCTGTAGCACGTGTGCTAGACCCATTAAAAAAAAACTCACTGCAAAACGCCTATTTACATTATTTTAGATTTCCGGTGCCACATCAAGATTCCGCACGTGGTTTGCACAAACTGCAGACTGGTCCTAAACTCCTGGTATTCAGGTAAAAACAGATCTATGAACTTTGGTAAACCAATGATCTGAAGAGAGCCAACTAACCACGCAACCGACTGTTACTTTTGCTTGACTAAAACTTTTGGTTTCAACTCGAAAAACAAAGATAAAATAGAATATGCAGATGTTCCATCGGTGTCTAAGCCTGTGCCTCATTCAAAGGATTTGACACTTCCTACACCACCCGGCAGAAGTGACCAAACCCGAAATGTCACAGCTACATCGAGAAGTATTCCGCTTCACCAAAATAGTGACAGTGAGCAGTTCAGCTCGGATAACTTTGTCGGCGATGAGGACAGTCCACATTTGATAACTCAGTCTGAACTCAACGAACTTATAAGAAATTTGCAGTTGTCTAAGTCTAAAACTGAATTACTTGCCTCAAAGTTGCAGCAGTGGATGTTGCTTGATCCTGCCACAAGAATTAGTATTTATCGCTCCAGGAGTAAGACATATGTTGTTTTTTTTTCAAAAGAAAATGAATTTTGTTATTGTCACGATGTTAACGGAATGTTCGAAGAAATGAAACAACCATACAGCCCAAAAGAATGGCGCCTTTTTATCGATACCTAGAAGACAAGTCTCAAAGCTGTTCTTTTGCACAACGGAAATAAAAAGTCTTGTATATCAATAGGTCATGCAGTGAATTGTAAAGAAACCAATGAAACAATGTCCATAATAATTAAATTGATCAAATATAAATGTCACAATACATCTGTGGTAGCCTAAAAGACATCGGTATGCTTTTGCGTTTGCAAGGCGGCTACAAAAAATACTGTTGTTCTTGTGCTTATGGGAAAAGAAATTTTGGCCTATTAGAACCGAATATGTTCCAGGTAAAATGAACATTAAAAATAAATGTTTGGTTAACCCAAAAAAAAAAAATTATAATACCACTGCTTCACATCAAGTTAGTCAAAGTTTTGAATAAGACAGGGCCAGCGTTTCTGTACAACTAAAAGAAGGAATATTTCTTCTTCTTTAAGTGCCGTCTCCGCTGCAAAGTTTGGCAATCATCATAGCTATTTTTATCTTGGAGGCGGCAGATCTAAATAACTCGCGGCTGCTACACCCGAACCACTCTCGAAGGTTCTTCAGTCACGAGTTCCTTCATATGGATCTTCTTCCTACGTTTTTTCCCTGCATGATAGTCTGGAGCAACCGATACTTCTCCCCTCTCAAGATGTGACCCATATATAACAGTTTTCCTGTCTTAATCGTTAGAATTACTTCCTTCTTTTTTGCATACGTCTCATAATTTCCACGTTGGTCACTTTCTCCATCCATGAAATCTGTAGCATTCTCCGGTATATCCATAGCTCAAATGCCTCCAGTCTCCTCACATCAATCGCCTTCATCGTCCAGGCTTGCATCCCATAATATAGTACAGACATTACATAACATCTCATCATTCGTATTTTTAATTCAAGGTTTAGATCTCGGCAACAGAAAAGCCTTTTCATTCTTATAAATCTACTTCTGGCCTGTTCAATTTTGATTTCTTTGGAACTATCGTTGGGTTCATTGATGTTTGTGCCTAGATATTTGTATTCTTTTACTCTTTCGATAGGTTGATTATTTACATATATCCGACGATCTTTACGAGTTGTTTTTGTTATTAGCATATATTTTGTTTTGCTTCTGTTCAGTGATTCACCCGCTGTGACAATTTTATTAATTAACGTCTGTAGATCTTCATGTGTTTCAGCTAAGAGAACCATATCATCAGCGTATTTCAGATTATTTATTGCCGTGTCGTTTATTTTAATGCCTATGTCTTGAGCATCCAGTGCTTTACTTACTATGTCCTCCGAGTACATATTAAAGAGGATTGGCGAAAGTATACACCCTTGGCGAACACCTCTTTGGATTTCTATTTCTTTAGATGTTATGTCTTTCACTCATATTGCTGCTTTTTGGCCATAGTAGAGATTAGAAATTATTCTTATGTCTCTGTCTATTCTTTTCTTTATTAACGTTTCTATGAGTTGATCATATCTAACTTTATCAAAGGCCTTATTATAGTCTATAAAGCACGCGTGTAGGTCTTGATTCATGTCTAGGCACCTTTGCGACAGGGCATTGAGTGCAAACAATGCTTCCCTTGTTCCCAAGATTTAACGGAATCCAAATTGAGTATTACTGATGTCTGCATCTAGTTTTCTGAATATTCTATTATGGACCACCTTCAACAACTGTGTGAGCTATCAGACTTATTGTACGGTAGTCTGAGCAATACTTGGCGCTTTTCTTTTTTGGAAGCGTTATAAAAGTTGATAGTAACCACTCATTTGGAATTATTCTAATTCTATATATAGTATTAATTAATTCTACCAGAATATGAATCTGGTCCTCCTCTATCAGTTTAAGGATTTCCGCTGGCAGTTGATCTGGTCCTGAAGCTTTCCTGTTCTTTAGTGTGTTCAGTGCAGGAATATTTATAGGTCCTCAAATCAGGAATATGTTGGATGATAAAACATTTAAGAGCCATTTGACGGACGTTCAAAAGGCTGCCTGGAATTCCTTTAAACTTGTCGTTCGAGATTTTTTAGGTAATAGAAAAAATTACAATTATCAAGAGATCGTTGCAAATTTATTGCGGAATTACGAACTGATGGGTGTGAACATGTCCCTCAAAATTCATTTTTTGCATTTCTATCTGGATTTTTTCTTCGAAAAAACCATGGAAGTATGACTGATGAGCATGGCAAGCGGTTTCATCAGGATCTAAAATTATTTAAGCAAAATTATCAAGCTTTTTGGGACCAGAACATGCTAGGAGACTACTGTTGATCTGTTTGTAAGAGATACAGATACAAGTATTTACAAAAAAAAGTTAAAACTCGTCATTTTTAATTATTTATTCGTACTTTAAATGTTTTTTTTATATAAAATATTTCTTATTAAATATCTTAAAAGTTTGACGACCTGAATATAATTAAATATTTTTTCTAACTTGAATACACTAAAACAAAACACATATGTTTTATTTCATGAACAAAAAAACTTGTAAACTAGTGTAATTTATCTGGTATATAAAAGAACAAAAATTTCAAGAGCGGAAAAAAACTTTGTTGAAAATTCATTTGGGACGTGTCTTGTGAAGTCCCTGATCATTTTATACCTCAGTAACAAAAATTTTTATTTTAAAAGCAATCAACGTACGAAACACTAATTGCGCAAGTCCAACTTGCACTTGACCGGTTATTTTTATTTGCAATAGATGAACTGATTCAGCCCATACTTGGTGGAAACCCATAACTAGAAAGTTTGCAAGAAGTAAAACACTACTTAAATGTCCACTAAATTTTATATTTTTAACATCATGCCATGTTTCGCTGTACGACAGCTTCTTCAGATGGTTTGTTACAAAATGAGGATAAAATTACTATAATAAATGGTTGGTTCACAACTTATGGCAGGTAATAAAATAATTTAATTAAAATAGATTTAGTAATAGCCAATTATTTAAGTCTAATTGTTCATTTATTAAGGAATTTGAATTTTTCAATTGGTTTATTTCTAGGTAATAAAGTTTCAGGCCCTTTGTGGAAGCATGTAATATTTTAAAGTTTGGGTTGAACTGGTGATTATCACAGCCCCACAAAAAAAAAAGTGGGGTATACTTTTGATGCGATATATCAGATCCATAGTATTTTTGCCCGCTGATCACGAATCTGACGTCAGAATATCGCCATCACATCTCAATTTTTTTCTAACCTCAAAAAAATAGGTAAAAATTAGTAAAAATTAAGAAAAATATACTCCTAAAAAATTGATTCAAGCTTTTTCATGAATCCAAAGATGTATTAATATGTATTCGGACACGCTAAGCTAATATTCATCGGTTGGATTAAGCCATACAGTTCTGTTTTCTTTCTAACCTCAATAAATCAGACAGATATAGTGCTTCTCGAATGTAAAAACGAATTCAAATTAAAATTCAACCGATTCTTACCAAATTTGGTACACGGGGGTTTTTTGGGTTGCTGATCATGAATCTGAGGTAGGATTTGCAAAATTCAAAATGGCGGATCCAAGATGGCGGACAAAATTTTTGAAAACCAACCGATTCCTACCAAATTTGGTATACAGTTGGGGAATCCTCAAACCTGATACTCTTAAACCCTGAAACCTTAGACTCCCACACCCTGTAACCTCAAAAAATAGACCTCAATAACCCTGTAACTTTAAAAATGAGACCCAATAAACTCAAAACCAGGACTTTTAAACCATATACTCTCAAATAGTAGACCCTTAAGCCCCAGAATTGCGAAGGTTAGACCCGCGCCTAACTTTCCTTTTTTTAGCTGTATCTTGTTCTTTTTTCCGCGAATGACCTATTCAAAGGCTTTCTGCCCAAACGCTTTTGAGGGCTTGTTTCTCTTTTTAGCGACCAGCAATAGTCCGCTAGCATATGGTCATCCCATCGTCCTTGATACCGATTTTCTATGATTTTCAGATCTTGGTGAAAACGTTCCCCTTGCTCCTCACTGTAGTCACCAAGATTATCTGGGAAATCATCGATGTGGGAGTCCAGGAAATGTAATTTTAGATTCATTAAGCAACCTAATGTTTGAAAATTTTTTACCATTTTCTCGACTATTTCTTTGTACTTAGGACTTTTATTATTTCCCAAAAAGTTTGTTGCGACTTCTTTAAAACTAAGCCAAGCAGCTTTTTCAACTTTATTCATTTTAGTAACAAATAATGAATCTTGAAACAATTTTCTTATTTGTGGCCCGTCAAATACGCCTGCCTTAATTTTAGCTTCAGAAAATTTCGGAAATTTTTTATGCAAATATTTGAAACATGGGCCGTTTGTATCTAATGCTCTCGTGAATTGCTTCATAAGTCCAAGCTTAATATGAAGCGGGGGAATAAGAACTTTTCCTGGATCTACCAATGGTGGAAACAATACATTATTTTCATCAGGAGTGAACGATTCTCTTGTTGGCCAAATTTTTTTCTTATAATGACGTTCCCTGTCTCTGCTATTCCACAGACATTTATAACAGGGATAAAGTGTAAACCCTGACTGTTGGCCAAGCAATATTGTTACAATTTTCAGATCTCCACAAATTTTCCAGTTATGATCAGCATATTTTATTTTTATCAAAAGCGGCTTCATTTTTTCATATTACTCTTCCATAACTGTGGAATGAGCAATCGGAATGGGAGCGTAAACGTTGGTATTATGCAGCAAAACTGCCTTAATGCTCCGTTT
The DNA here is from genome assembly GCA_019049505.1 of Pachyrhynchus sulphureomaculatus. Lineage (NCBI taxonomy): Eukaryota > Metazoa > Arthropoda > Insecta > Coleoptera > Curculionidae > Pachyrhynchus > Pachyrhynchus sulphureomaculatus. Next base: position 220,031,989 of record CM032446.1, read on the forward strand.
AGAAGAATCAATGAACAGTCTCCATTCTTCAGGATCGTATGAGTTATTTTGAAATTTATCCATTAGACCTTTTACATCAGTACAATATGAAAGTGACAATTCCTCGTCCATTGTGAAATATTTTCGAAATTCTTCATCTCTGTTTCTATAATAAGAAATCGTAGCTTCTGGCTTAAGTAAATGTCTTTTCTTTAAAAAGGAAGCAAGATGCTCTGAACCATCTTTGGATAAGCCTAAATCGCTGACTAGATCACTAAGTTCTGACTGTGATACGAGTATTGGTTCTGGTTTACGGTTGTATGGCAGAAATTCTTTATCTGTGTCACTAGTATATGATAGGTTGTCACTAGAACATTCATTAGTAACAGTGTTTGAATCTTTTTCGACAGTCTCAATGTTTTCGGCATGAACTGATAAGGTGAAATCATTTGTTTCCATAACATCAGCATCAAGTGATTCAGGAGGCGGAATTAGTTTAGTTGGTCTTGTTACTGTCGAAATATCGTTATAAGTAATAGTGCTTTTATTTTTTCGGTTATGCCTAGATACAACATTCATACAAAAGTAGCAATCATTTTCACTGTATGGTCTATTCCATATTGCCGGGCTGGAATATTTAATCGCCTTCTTATTGATGTACAACATTATTTTGCAAGAAATGCAAATGATGTGGGGAACCCAATCGGTATCCTGGTGCTGTATTTCAATGTTAAAACAATCCTTATATAAGGTTTTAATCTTATCCGTTATCGGTGACCCCATTTTACTCAATACGTGTTGACAGCAAATATAACAAAATGAATCACTGTTTTTATCGCACTTATGAAAAGTCCTTCTACCGTGAGACCGTTTTCTTGTAGCATTATACTCTACATGAGCCAAGTCACCCACACATGAAGAGCTACGGTCGCTGGATGACGACGGCTGCGGGCCCGCTTTCCCACCCTGACCAACCGCCGATACTGGGTTTCCGAGTCCCTGCATCGTAATTCTCTTTCTTCTACCTGCCATGACGACATCTAAGCCGTTATCCAGGGACTCTGCCGGCTAGTGGAGTAACACCGTTGCCCACCGTCACCACGTGGAGGTGCCCTGGATGCAGGTAGAAGAATAAAAATAGACCGATGAATTTTCTCGGCGTTCAAAATGGCGCGAAAAACATCTGCCATCTTGAATTTTGCAAATCCAACCTCAGATTCGTGATCAGCGACCCAAAAAAAATCCCCGTGTACCAAATTTGGTAAGGATCGGTTGAATTTTAATTTGAATTCGTTTTTGCATTCGAGAAGCACTATATCTGTCTGATTTATTGAGGTTAGAAAGAAAACAGAGCTGTATGGCTCAATCCAACCGATGAATATTAGCTTAACGTGTCCGAATACATATTAATACAACTTTGGATTCATGAAAAAGCTTGAATCAATTTTTTAGGAGTATATTTTTCTTAATTTTTACTAATTTTTACCTATTTTTTGAGGTTAGAAAAAAATTGAGATGTGATGGCGATATTCTGACGTCAGATTCGTGATCAGCGGGCAAAAATACTACGGATCTGATATATCGCATCAAAAGTATACCCCACTTTTTTTTTTGTGGGGCTGTGTTATTTTCAATTAAATGATTTACGAAATTTGAGTTATTTTTTTCTATTGATGTCTGATGAAGCATGTTCTTTTATTCTTTTTGAAAAACTTCTTCTTGTTTGACGTATATATGTTTTTGAGCAATTTCCACAATTTAATTTGTATATTCCGGAACTGTTGTCTCTATCTGTTTTAGTTTTATTATTTTTTATAAACTTGCCAAGTGTGTTAGATGTTTTAAATGCTGTGTTAATATTTAATTTTCTCAAGAAACTATTTACCAAAGTATGTTATTGACTTTACGTTTTTATAAGGTGCTTTATTATTCGGAAAAACTATAGTAATGGCTTTTTTATAAAGTTTTTTCTTGAGAATACTATCTATTATGGATGGTGAATAGTCATTATTTACTGCTAATTGTTTTATAATATTTAGTTCTTTTTGACTATCATCTTGATTTAGAGGAATATATATTAGTCTGTGAATCATATGGAAAAGTGCAAGTTTGTGACTTGGTGGATGACATGAGGTATTATGGATAATTATGTCAATATAAATTTAGTTTATGGTAAATAAGAAACTGTGTTTGTTATTATGTATTTTTATTGTTAGGTCAATGAAGTTTAAGTTATTGTTGGTTTCAACTTCACCAGTGAATTTTACATTTTTGTGAATATTTAAAAAAATTTTGAAATGTGGCAAATTTCCGGTAAAACAACATAAGATATCATCAACCCTGCCAGTATACAAATTTTTTTAACAGTGGGTGTTTTCTTATTTGGTTTTCTATGTTATTCATAAAGATTTCCGCGTGTTAAAAATAAAAAAATTTAGTGAAAATTTAAGTAGTGTTTTACTTCTTGCAAAACTTCTGCATTCGATGAGATGTTACCTATAGAAGCACCATTTAATTATGCACTATATTAGTCTTTCAAATAGTTTTGTAGGGCAAGTAAGTTTATTTTTAAGTTATGCTACTTTCTTGAGGGTTGCAACTTCAATGTTTAATTGCTCGCCTTGAATCGGAATATCCGATGGTGAATTTACTGTACATTCATATTTATTTTTGGGTATTAGTTGTGCAAAACATTGAATCAAGAACTTTTAAGTGAATAATGGGTTTCAAAGTTTTTTAATAAAGCCGATTAAATCACTAAAAAACTATATTATTTAAACTTAACACGCGGCGGTGGTTTTTGTAACACTGACATTCACTTTTATGGTAACTTTAATAATGAACATTTCGTACTTCATGCTACTTTCAGTTGTTTTACTGTAAATCTAGAAAATTACAAAGCTTTTACCGCCACTCCTCGTTTGCCTACTGCAAAAAGCCCTGTTTTCCCGGGAAATCTGAAACTTTACGGGTTTTCTATTAAATGCCTATTAGTCACTAGAGCCTGAATAGAAACCATTTTATGACTACCCTAAACCTAAAATATCCCTAAACTTCCTTAAAGTTTTCGGGGATATATGGAGTATTTCGGGTCAGTAAATTTTAGGGATTCTTTGCTGGAATTTTTTTTCTGTATAGATCTAACCGCAGAACTCAGATTCTAGTTGATTAAATCCGATTTAAATTGGGGTAAAAGGGTACATTATATATATATATATATATATATATATATATATATATATATATATATATATATATATATATATATATATCTATATATATATATATATATATATATATATATATATATATATATATATGTATATAATATATATATATATATATATATATATATATATATATATATATATATATATATATATATATATATATATATATATATATACATGTACAGTGAGTCTGCTTATAACGAACCCGTTTATAACAAATTTCTGGTTAAAACGAACTATTTTATAATGCACAAAAAAAATTCCATAAGACCAATGCAAATTTTTATTGGTTATAACGAACCTGGTTATAACGAACTTCCGGATAAAACGAACCAAATTTGGATGTTTTGTGTCCGTTTATAATGAATTTGCCACTCCCTGTGCTCGATATCGCGCGACTTGATCTGGGGAATTCACCGAAACTCGCTGGGAACTCCTATTCTACTTGTTTCCGCCGCGTCGCTAGTTCGAGCAGTATTATTTTCAACTCATTTGTTGTGTTATGCGGTTCTAATGCATATTTGATCAAAAAAGAAAATGTAGTTAAACAAAGCGATGTTTGCAAACAGTTAAATTTAACTGAATCTACGGTTTCTACCATATGGAAGAAGAGATAAGAAATCTTAGCAATCTATGATAAAAGAAACTTTAGTTGTAAAAAAAGTAAGAAAATCTACACTTGACCAAGTCGGTAAAGGACTTCTTAAATGGTTTAGTCAAAAATGACATGAACATGTTCCTATTACCGGCTACCGGAAAATAGAGAACACCGAGTTTAACTGTTCTAGAAGTTGGATTGAACGATTTAAAAAGCGACATAATATTAGTGGGGCTAAAATAGTAGGAGAAACTGCAGGAGTGGATATGACTGTTGGTGATCAGACCAATGTATGGCCGGAAATTCGAGAAAGTTATGAATATGTGGACATTTTTAATGCGGATAAAACGGATTTGTTTTATAAGATGACGCCTGATAAGACATTAAAGTTTGTAGGAGAAAATTCTGCTGGTGGCAAATTATCAAAAGTAAAGATTACTGTGTTGGTAACTGCAAATATGTCTGGAACAGAGAAAAGAAAATTGTTGGTGATAGAAAAGTTCGCCAATTCCAGGTGTTTTAAAAACAAACATTTACAGTAAAGTACAAATTAAACAGTAAAGCCTAAATGACATCAGAAATTTTTAAAAATGAACTGATCGAATGTGACAATGAATTAAAATCCACAAACAGAAAAATATTCCTCTTGATCGACAACTGTCCAACTGAAGTTCATCTACAGCAAATAAAATTGGTTTTTATGCCTCCGAACACAAGTGCAAAGCTCCAGCCTATGGATCAAGGTGTGATACATTCTTTAAAATGTCATTATAGAAAGATTTTACTTATGAAAATGTTAGAGACGATCGATAAAGGTAATATTTTTTCTGTAACTCTCTTGGACACTATAAACTATATCCATATGGCTTGGCAAAGAATCAGTAGAGAAACCATTGCAAATTGTTTTAAGCATGGAAGAATTTTAAGGAAAGAATGTAGATATGACTCCGATGATGAGCTACCGTTGACTGAGTGGATTGAAAAACATCGAGAAGATCCTACTGATTGTCTAAAATTTGTTTATGATGCTGACATTCAACGAAGTACAATGGAAATCGAGATTAAAAAGATGTGTAATCACTTTAATTTTGCAGAATATGTATGTGCTGATAATGAATTAATGACGAGAGAAATATTAACTGATTATCAAATTGTGACATCAGTGACTTCTGGAAATATTTTAAGCGATAATGACGACGAAAACGAGCTTGGAGAAGGAAATAATATTTGTTCCATTCATTTCGGAAAAGACTAAGAAAATAACTGAAACTCCCAATTTTTTGGAATCTCGTGAAGTCCTTGAACATATATGGAGTAGTTTTTGTGACCTTGACAATTATATGAACACCATTTCTTTTTCAAGTAAAATTATACAAATGAAAATTACTGATTTATTGTATAAACTACGTATTTTAATGTTTTCGTTTATACTCGTATATGTACCAACATACATAATAATAACTTTAATGTAATTTACTTTATTTTCCTTTGAATGTTTTCATTTAATTTAATAATTAATATTATTCATTTTTCTAAGCATTAGCGCCTAATCTAAATAAAAAAGTAGTGAAAAAAGATAACAGATTTTTACTGTTTGTAACGAACTTCGGATATAGCGAACCATATCATATATATATATATATATATATATATATATATATATATATATATATATATATATATATATATATATATATATATATAGTGTATATATATTATATATATAGTGTATATATACTATATATATATATATATATATATATATATATATATATATATATATATATATATATAATAAGTTAAGTAAGGCTGACACAATTACTTAATTTAAGATAAAGAATTATAGCGAAGTTATTTAAAATAAATTTTGGTTTTTAGCCCCATAAGTCATTAAAACTATGGACCTAACTTTTTTTAAATAGTTTTATATTCAGAAGTACGTTGTCTGCAGTAGGCGCCGATGCTGTTTCCTATTTAGTCATTATTTCTGCAACCGGTCTTTAAAAATATGATATATTTATCCTTCTTAATTTTTAACCATTTCGAATTAGTCAAATTAGACAAAACTCTGAGCCTATTAAAACTTGTTTTTGTATATTTTACAAAGTAAATTGAGCTAAAATGCTTGATAATTTATGTAAAAACATCCCAATAAGAAAAATATTTATAATTTAAATACCAGATATCAAAATAATTTAGCTAGACAAGTCCATCAAATAAAAAAAATTAAACAGTCATTTAAATAAATATTAGATCGTTAATTTATATTTATTACACTTCTTAAAAGGAAAGAACTTAACAATAAATTATTTACAAGGTTTATCAAAGTGCCAAAAAATGCAAATTTTTTTAGAAATGACAAAAAAAAATCGACAAAAAAAGTTGAGCTGTTCAGAGATATTGACAACTGAAATCTGATATTAATTATTAGTTATGCTAAATTGGAAATAATGAAGAAATAACATAATTTTCAAATTCTTTCATTTCCAGAACCCTGTGAAAGGCGTATAAAACGATATGTATGTGACAAAAATTGATAAGTTGCTTTTTATGTCTGAATCGGAATACTGTTCTAGTACCTACTGATTACCTATGTGAACGTTAAGCCATATATGCCACATTTTTAGTACGAAATATAGTATCTACTGATTTACGTCAAAGTTGCAAAAGAAGTGAATTGTGCTTATGTCTTGACTTCTCACTATTTACATTTCATAGCAGTCAACGAACAGAATGAGGAGTCTAGAGCGAAACTGCAGAGTCTGCAATAGGTTTATCCAACCTCTGTTCTAAGTAATTCAGAGTAATCTCTAATTATATATATATATATATATATATATATATATATATATATATATATATATATATATATATATACACATATATATATATATATATATATATATATATATATATATATATATATATATATATATATATATATACAGGATGCCCCATATATTCCATAGAATAATGATTTTACAGCATTTATTAATCAGTGTATCAAAAAAATATTTAAATAAAAGTTATAGGGTGTTGTTTTCTAGATATTATTTGTCTAACATACCATATGTCTAAACTGAACTGTTTGGGAATTACTGTCATTTGAGATTTAAAATAAAAATAACCGGTCAAGTGCAAGTTGAACTTGCGCAATTAGTGTTCTGTACGTTGATTGCTTTTAAAATAAAAAATGTTGTAACGGAAGTATAAAATGATCAGTGACTTCTCAAAACACACCCCAAATGAGTTTTCAACAAAGTTTATTTCCAATCTTTACTAAAAATTGATGACCTTGAAATTTCTGTTTTTTTTTTTATATACCAGATAAATTATTACAGGTAATGTAATTTTCGTTCAATCTACACCCCGTGGAGAATATTCCAAAATTTTTTCAAAATTTTTTGATAAGTACTTTTCGAGATAAGGCGGGTGGACAGCGATTTTTCGCGATTTTTTAAAAATAATACAAAGAAAAGTGCGCGCAAGTATTACATTATATACATATATATATATATATATATATATATATATATATATATATATATATATATATATATATATATATATATATACATATATATATATATATATATATATATATATATATATATATATATATATATATATATATATATATATTACTCGTGTTTTCACAAGGTTTCATTTGACATTACACTCGATTACCTAGTTAAAAATTTTTTTTTTCACTTCCGATTTCACCCCCTAAAAGTAACCCCTTAAATCAAAATTTAACTTTCAAAACTACATAGCTCCGATGAGGCCATCAATTCCTATATTATTACCAAATTTCAACTTTCTATGACAAATAGTTTCGGAGAAAATCGGGTGTGACAGACGGACACACAGACAGTGATCTTATAAGTGTTCCGTATGGAACACTAAAAAGACAAAAAACTATTAATAAATACCCTAGATTTGTTTTTAAGGTAACAATTGCTCAAAATGTCTACCGCTAACAGCGAGGCAATGACCCAATCTGACATAAATAGCCTGAACAAAGTTTTGCAGAGAATCCGAGGTGATCTGTGCTACTTCATATTGAATTCTTTGTTGTAAATCTTCTACAGTTTCAGGTCGACTTCGGTAAACTTAGGGTTTTAAATGACCTCATAAAAAAAAATCGAGTGGCGTAAGGTCGGGACTCCTTGCAGGTCATTCTACAGCACCTCTTCTGCCTATCCATCGATTAGGAAAAATCACATCCAAATAATCTACAAACATTGATTTCACAGGGAGGAGGTGCTCCGTCCTGTTGATACCACAGATTCCTGTTAGGGGTGTCTAAATTATTTTCATCGGGAAAAAGACCTGTACAAGTTGGAATAATTTGCTCTTGAAGTAACTGTAAATACCACTCTCCTGTAAGATTTTCATCGATAAAAAAGGGACCAATGATATGACATCCACAAATCCCTGCCCACACGTTTATCTTTTGTGGTCTTTGAGAATTACTGTCGAGTATCGAATGAGGATTCTCAGTAAACCAGTACCGACAGTTATGCCTGTTAACTCTTCCGTTAAGACAAAATGTGGCCTCGCCAGAAAAAAACAATATTATGAATTAGGTTAGAATCATTATTGATTCGTTCGATCATGACTTTGCAAAATTCAAAGCGTCTATAGTAGTTATCTTCAGATAATTCTTACAATAGACTGGGTTTGTATGGATGCAATTTTTATTCATTCAGTACACGACTTAAGGTACCTTTACTTATGTTATGATCTAGGCAAAGCTGACGAGTGGCTGTATGGGGATTTTTGTAATTTCCAATAAAACATCTAACTTTAACATCGCTTGTTTTAACTTTTGGAGGTCCAGATTTAGAACGATCCTTAACATGACCTGATTGTCCAAATCGTTTTAATGTTTCGCTAACTACGGATTGAGTAATAGGTTCTCGATTCGGACAACTTCTGTAGTGTTCTCCTTCGGTCTCCGTAATCAACCATCATTAACAAAGTGATTCTTTGAGTTTCTGTTAAATGTGCCAATATGATGTTACGCTCAAATTGCAGTTTCACAAAATGCAGCAATAAACGTTTTCGTCAATAAATCATTTTTTGACGCTATAAGTCGTTACCTGACAGTAAATACTTGACATAAGCCAGCTTAATTTTTTTTTTTAATTTGATCTCCTTAATTTCAAATATGGTATGTTAGACAAATAATATCTAGAATTTTTAATAGGACCCAATTGGCGTAATTTCTTCGAACTGACAGTTCAAAACATTTTATTGTCAACGTAAGCATGTGCGCCGTATAACACCCTATAACTTTTATTTAAACATTTTTTTTGATACACTATTTAATAATTATTCCATACATATGGGGCACCCGGTATATATATATATATATATATATATATATATATATATATGTATATATATATATATATATATATATATATATATATATATATATATAAATATATATATGTATGTATATATATATATATATATATATATATATATATATATATATATATATATATATATATGTATATATATATATATATATATATATATATATATATATATATATATATATATATATATATATATATATATATATATATAACTCACTGTCTGTATGAATGTGTGTATGTTTGTCAAAAATGAACAACCTAATTTTCATTCACGTGTAGGTATATCACCTGGTCTTAAAGAAGCGTAATATAAAACATATTTTAATGAAGCTAGACACCAAACAAGCTTCTGGCGCTGATGGATTACCGGCACAATATTCAAAAAATACGCAACTAACACCAGTTTTCTGTTGATTTTTGAACCTATCCTACAGAAAGGGAATATTTCTTTCCCGCTGGAAATGCGCCACAGGTCAGCTGATCCCCAAAAAAAGGAAGAAGACATTACCGAACAACTAGCGACCGCTCGCACTGCTTTCAATAATATCGAAAGTTATGGAACGGTTTATCAATCAGCATCTTCTAGGAAGGATTCAATATTAATAGCCACCACCAATATGGCTTTCGTAAGCAAAGATCAATAGGAAATCTATGTTATCTTCGGACACGTCATTCCTCTGGTATTGTCACTTGGTCTGTGGATAGTGATGATGACCAGAAAGACCGAAAAAGTAACATAGTGACTTTATAAAAGTTGTGACAAAAGTTTAGTCACCAATAGTGAATAAGGCTTTTACCTTTAAATCGACTAGAAAATATTTTAAACATTTTAGTTCAACAGATTTTATTACATATAGATGCCAAAATGATAATTTATGAAATAGTTTCTTATTTTCGGTTTTGTTTATTTAGTTTGTTTCAGAATCGCTTGTAAACTGCTGAACCACGAAAATTATCATTGTAATACGTAATTTATTATTATTTTTAAGCAAGTGACACCGCACACATAAGCGCATGCGGAAAATATAGCGAAGATATTTCTTTAAACATCCAGGATGTGAACGGAACATGTTTCAAAGAACCACATCCACTATTTACAATGTAATAATTACAAAAACTAAATTTAGACTAACCTAATCAAACCTAAAAAACTGATTTCTTGATTAATCTAAATATTCAAGCTAGGAACAAGGACACTTGCAAAATGTCTCCTTGCTGCATTCTTAAACTGCGTAATGTAAGATGGACGTTATAAGTGCGTTACAACCTTGTTAGGGAGGTGTTGAATCCCAAATTCGTGCGATGTCTCGAAGTCTCTTGCAGGTATATTAAGATTTGTTTGACTTACGAGTTCAGGCACATCCAATAAGTCATTTGTCAATTTTAATAAAAAAGATTCAAGATTCGCCTTCTGTCGGAAAAAAGTAGATAGGAATATGTGTGGGTGTATGGATTATTATATATACGTTTGTAACACCAAAAAGGAGGACATTTGTCAATCAATTATTTTTCATATGTAAGGAATTTTAGTCTGCATTAGAATATAATTGATTAAGTAGTTTCAAAGAAATTATGATTCGACAAAACAGCAAAATGGTAAAGAAAAGGCAGTTTTGGCAATTTTTCAATATCCTCTACTACCTAAATAATACAAACTGCGGGCCCATTTGGATGAAGCTAGGGAGACATGCTAGTTTCCAATAAAACATCGTCCCCAAATCGCAGTCTCTAGTTATTTTTCGATAAGTCCCGGTATTTTAATCGTCCCATATTACCCTGATGATTACCGAAATATTTGAATAAGCCCCGGCTGCAATTATGACTGCCGATCGGGTCGTAATCATTTGATTGTTTCGTGATTTCTGATTCGACTGATTCCTTCCTTTGCTTTTCTTCGATAATTTGCGGGTCTGGCGCGGCCCAAATCCGAAAAATATGTTAATACGAAGGAACTTTTTAAATAAAAATGTACCCTCGGGATGTTTTCGCTTTTTTTTATGATAATCTCGCGTTTGATACGGTGTGGATTCGCGAATGGAGACGCATTTCCACCGATGTGGTATGTTAATTTGAGTGTGTCTTTTTTTAGGTCTGAGGTTACAATTTATTTGTTGAGAAAAAAAACCAATAGATAAAACCTTAAAAATAACTAAAACTAACACGTTCAATAAATCTTGTAAATAACCTATTATTAACCAGTCTGTTAAACTAATTGTATCTACTATTATCTTGCTACATTTTTAACTTTTTAATTCTATATTTAACACTTTAACAATTAGGTTTACTAGAAATAACATTTCTTTCTTAATATTCTAGGTAGGAGAATTGAATGAGATAATTAAAAACCTGTACAATTATCTAGAATTTGTAGCAAAATTCTAAAACATTAAAAAAATCGGTAAAAAGATTTACCCACAACTTTCTTTGCAATTTCCAAATAAGCACTGAATTTAATGTTTCCAATCCAAGTACAACCAGTTGGTATATATATATATATATATATATATATATATATATATATATATATATATATATATATATATATATATATATATACAGTCCCTGGCCAAATTATTAGACGCACTGTATTTTTTTTAGTAATTTTATGTTTCTTAAGAGTTTTTATGCAATAATGGTATATTTAAACTACAATATTATTGATTTTTATTTAAAAGAATTGTTGTAGACTACATATTTGTATTTATTTTTAACATATGGCAACACTGTGTTAACAAAGTGATACATGAACGTAAACAAGTACAAATCTGTATCAGTTGCGATCAGAATCGAGTCAGGTACGGACGTGTTTCTGTGGCTTTATGGACTGTGATTGTTTGTTTAACAGTTTTATACTACTCAGTTATTAGTTTATTTTGTATGCAGTGTTTTAAAAAAGTAATTGGACTATTTTCATTATGGGTAGAAAAGGCGATCTTTCACCACGTAAAAAAGCTGAAGTGAAGGCCCTTGTGATTGCGAAAACATTTACAAACCGAGAAATATCACGAAGATTGGAGGTTTCTGAAGCTAGTGTACGACGCATAAAAAAGAAAATTGAGTCAGGGAAGGAATTAAGCCCGAAAAGAAAGAAAAGATGCGGTAGAAAACCAATTTTCACTCCACGGTCAGAGAGATGTTTGAAGAAAATTTGTGTAGAAAACAGATTTGCTACCACAAAGGTAATAAAATCACAACTCCAGGATGCTAGCGTAAATGCTTCTGAGCGCACTGTTCGAAGAAAATTGAAAGAATTAGATTTTAAGGCCTGTCGCCCCGCCAGGAAGCCGAAGTTAACAGCTGCAATGAAAGCAAAGCGCCTGAAGTGGGCCAAACAATGGCAAGACAAAGATGTGGACTTCTGGAGATCGGTAAGATACAGCAATTTAATCAATAATTGATACATTATTATCATTTTCAGTTAAATAAGCAAATAAACATGGAAGTATATTTTTCCTATTTTTGACAGGTCTGCTTCAGTGACGAAAGCACATTCGAAATTTTGCAGAATAAAGCTCAGTATGTGCGTCGTCGTCATGGAGAAAAGTTTCATCCTGATTGTGTCGTCCCGACGGTTAAACATCCCACCAAAGTGATGATTTGGTCAGTCATCAGCGGCAAGGGCACTGGACGTCTGTACGTCGTCAATAATGAGGTAAGATCAGTACAAAGAAGTATTACAAAATCGGATGATTCCGCAGCTCAGAGAATGGTTTCCAAATGGGGAACCATTCACCTTCATGCAAGATGGAGCTCCCTGCCACACTGCTCGGTCTGTTAAAGCTTTTTTGGCAGAAAAAAATATCCCTCTGTTGGATTGGCCGGGTAATAGCCCATTGAAAATGTGTGGGAGCTGATGAAAAGAGAAGTGGCTAAAGATGTGATTACCAACAAACCCCAGCTCCTAGAAAAGATTATTCATGTGTGGAATCATCATCCTCAAATGCAGGAGACAGTACAATCTTGCATTGATAGCATGCCGCGCAGAATTAAAGCTTTGATAGCGGCTAAAGGTGGCTCAACTAAATATTGACTTTTACTAACATTAATTTCACTTTTCTTTAAAACTTAATAAACTTATGCTTTTCTAAATTAATGCTGTTTTATTTATGTCAAATAAATAGGTAATTGATTGGATAATATAAAAATAAAAAACAAATCAATTTAAAATAATAAAACGGTACAATATCACTCGGTAATTAATATTTTACATGAAATCTTGCAGTGCGTCTAATAATTTGGCCAAGGACTGTATATATATATATATATATATATATATATATATATATATATATATATATATATATATATATATATATATATATACAGGGTGTCCCATTATTCCGTGGACATAGAACTATCATGTATTTTTGGAATGAAAATAAGTCGATTGGACATAATTTACCTCTATACAAAAGTGCTTCGTTTGTCTGTTAGAGGGCATCAAGTACAAAAAAATAAACACATTTTTTAAGATATTTTAAGAACCGATATTCGGATTTGAATGAGATTTAGGGTGCCCATGTTTTGCTATTCGCTCTAATATTTGACTTTCACGAAAATCCCGAAAGGGTTCGAAAAGGGTGAAAACTACCCTCACCCCTACATAAATTCTAGTAGAAATGTTTTGCAACTTTAACGACGACTCTGAATTTTTTTTCATAAAAAGGTCCTTCTATTTACTTCATTTTTTGTCTCTTGTACAAAATTATTCTGACTAATGATTTACGCAAAAATAAAAAGACTAACAAGCATTTTACTTATAATTAAAATTAGTTGGTGAAATTTAACAAGTAAGTATGATATTAATTATTATTACGAGTTTTATTTAACACAGGTAATAGTATTTTTTATAAAAGTTGTTCAATATGACCACCACCTTCGTTCCTGCACATAACAATACGGCGCATTGAAACTAATTCTCTCTAAAATATCATTATTATTTATTCGCAGCATTTTGAATCCTATCCCATAGTTGATCGGCGTTGTTTATCTGGACCTCGTATACCTTTGTTTTCAACGCTCCCCATATGAAAAAATCGCAAGGATTAAGGTCCAGGGAACGAGGTGGTCATTGAATTGGAGTTTCTTGACCTCTACCAATCCATCTACCACAAAAATTGTCGTTCAGACAATTTCTTACAGCACGCGCAAAGTGGGGTGGAGCTCCATCGTGCATAAAAAATATATGTCTTCTTATAATTCAGGTAAAGAATACTGTAGAAAATGTAGATAGCTATCTCCGTTTAGGTTATCAGGCAACCTATATGGGCCAACTAAAAAGTTACCAACAATCCCCATCCAAACGTTAATTTTAAATTCTCGTTGAAAATGTCTTTCTGTAACTGCATGCGGATTTTCTTCGGCGTAAACATGTGGATTATGCAAATTTATCATACCACGACGGGTAAAACATGACTCATCCGTAAACAATTTTTTTTTGTGAAATAGCCTATTAATTGCTCTGCATTATAAAACATTTGGGCAACAATTCTTGGACGGGCTGAACGTGAAATGAACGAATGAGTTGTTCATTTAAAATCCGGTTAACAGTGCTTTTTTTAACTCTTTGTTCAAGTTCTAACCTGCTAGTGCTGGTACCTGGACTTGCTTCGACTATTTCAAGAACAGCTTCTTCCACTAGAGGTGTTCGGGCTGCGGCGGTTTTCCAGCATTGACTCTCAAGGGTTGGAATCATCCAATTTCTCGAAGTCGACGTTCTATGCTGGCAAAACTCTGGCGATTTGGAATTTATCGATTCGGATATCTCTCTTGATACACTCGAACACTGTTCCTACAATTACCTTCGCAAAAACCAAGTACTAGCAACATATCAGTCTGTTCATCAAAAGAATATTCCATATTCACGGGAAAACAAGCAACAACAACAACAAATTATCAATCAAAAATAAACCCAAACGTTAATTAATTTAAAATTTATGAAACTTATTGTCAAAAATCATTTGTGACACTGACATAATATTCCATATTTTCGCCAACTAGATTATTATCGCCTACTAGATTTTAACGGTTGATGTGACAAGAAAATTGTTTTGTAGGTCAGCATCGGAAAAAAAAACAGTTTTTTTCTCAAGAACTATGCGAGGTGGCGTCTTTTTACATGAGACAAAAAATGAAGTAAATAAAAGGACCTTTTTATGGAAAAAAATTCAGAGTCGTCAAAGTTGCAAAACATTTCTACTAGAATTTATGTAAGGGTGAGCGTAGTTTTCACCCTTCTCGAACCCTTTCGGATTTTTTTTTTTGTGAAAGTCAAATATTAGAGCGCCTAGCAAAACATGGGCACCCTGAATCTCATTCAAATCGGAATATCGGTTCTTAAAATATCTCAAAAAAGGTGTTTATTTTTTTTACTTTGATGCCCTCTAACGGACAAACGAAGCACTTTTGTATAGAGGTAAATTGTGTCCAATCGACTTATTTTCATTCCAAAAATCGTGGTAGTTTTTATATATATATATATATATATATATATATATATATATATATATATATATATATATATATATATAGATATATATATATAGATATATATATATATATATATATATATATATATATATATATATATATATATATATATATATATATGTAAGTGGTAAAGTCTTAACAGAAGGGAATCATTTTATTTACGTTTTGAACATCGTCTTCGTTTTATCTTCCAACATATTTATATGTATATATTATATCTTATATATCTCATGAAAAAAAAAATTCTAAGGTCACAGCTATTTTCTTTCCCATGAGACCCTACGAGCAAGAGAGCAAATGAACCTTTTTAGAAGTTGTTTTTTGGATAATTTAAAACCACCTTTGTTATTTACGATTTGCAGAATTTTAGTTTTAATGAAAACTGATGGAGAAAAGCTTTTTTTGATTTGAAACATATCCCACCCATTAAAATTAAAAATGAAATTAGTGGCTATTTAGAATACCGTGTCGTCGCAACGCAATATATATATATATATATATATATATATATATATATATATATATATATATATATCCAGCTATAGTCGTTTCCAGGAATCTTGGACAGTAGAAATAAAAAAGTTATTTTTTCATTACTACCAATTTTAATAGGGGGAGGGGGGTAAACGAGATGGGAAAAATTTGTATAGTTTCAGTAGTATTATGAGAATTGTTGTTGTTTTTTGAGGGGTGGAGAGGGATTCTTTCAGTCAAGGAAGACGCATTACATTTTTTTCATTATTTTCATTGATAACATAAGGAAATGATTTAAGGGGCGGGATTCATTGTATGGTTTCAATAGTATTACGAGAATATTCCTGGTATTTGATTGGGATATTGGGTATTTAATATAAAACAACTTTCCTATAGTAAAATATATATGAGGTGAACGGGATGAGGTAGGAGGTTAAAAGGATGATTACCTTTACGTTGTAATATACTTCCATTTTAGTGGACGTGGAAATATTCCCAAAATTCTATTGAAACTATACGATATTCAATGACCCCCTCCCTTTTTACCTCCTTCCTGGGTTAAAATTAAAATAATAAAAAATAACCTAATTTTTGAATTCCTAAACTTCAATAACCTGGAAAAGGACATATAACGCTGTACATACGAAAAAAATCCTAATTTCCTCCGCTACCGCTTTCAACCCTTTTATTTGGTATTATAAATATTTATGCATAATATTTGTTTATTATCTCAACCACCAAACCAAGAAAAATCACCAGATTACACCTTAACTACCATCTGTGTCAAATTTAAAGACCATAGCGTCAGTAGTTAAGATTCGCTTGCATTAGTTCAACAACAAAAGTGGGTTTTTGGATTTTTAACATGAGTGAAAAAAATCAGCAAAGAAGTCGCATTAAATTTTGTTTTAAAAATGGTTTTTCGGCTTCCCAAACGTTCGAAATGATAAAAGAAGTAATTTGGTGATGATGCTCTATCCAGAACAAGTGTTTTTGATTGGTATAAATTGTTTAAAGAAGGTAGGGAACGTGTGGAGGACGATGAACGTCCTGGTCGTCCTTTTAACATCTACCGATGAGAACAACGTCAAGCAAATCAAGAATTTGTTGCTCAAAAATCGTCGAGTGACAATTAGAGACCTTGTTGACATCACCAACTTATCATTTGGGTCAATTCAATCGATTTTAAAAGACAATTTGGGCCTCAAACGCGTCTCCTCTCGTTTGGTATCAAAAATACTAAATTTTTTCGATAAAGAGCGTCATGTTAATGTCTGTGAAACCATGATTTCTGACTATCAAAACGTCGTCGTCGTCTCAAGAGGCCAGAATTATGGGCCGATAACTCTTGGTTTTTTCATCACGATAATGCGCCTCCTTACACAGCATTGGTTCTTCGCGATTTTTCATCAAAAATTCAACTCATATCATTCCGCAATCGCCCTATTCGCCTGATTTAGCTCCGTCGGACTTCTGGCTATTCCCTAAACTCAAAAAACCGCTTCGAGGCCATCGTTTTGAGTGGATTAGGGAAATTAAAACTGAATCGAAGAAGGCTTTAAACGTCGTTCCAGAAATCGAATTCAACAGCCGTTTCGAAGACTGGAGAAAACGTTGGAATAAATGCATTGTATCCAAGGGCGATTACTTTGAAGGGGACAAAATAAATTTGGAAAAATAAATAACCCGTTTGTGTTTTATTTCAAACTAGCAGTGCCCGCGGCTCCGCTCGCGCAGACTTGATTCACTACTATCGTCACTGCTTATTCCTTATGTTACCTAACGTAATAAAATATCTGCCATTATTTCCCCTTATCTCCCATTATTTCTCCTTATCTCGCATTACCTCTACATAATGTCCATTATCTAGGCTTATTTCTGCTCATCTCCCACTATTTCTCCTTATCTCCCATTATCTCGACTTATCTCGCAATATTTCTCCTTATTTCCCATTATTTCTCCTTATCTCACCATAACTCCCATTATCTAGACTTATCTCTGCTTATCTCCTATTATTTCTCCTTATCTCCCATTATTTATACTTATCTCCGAATATCTCACCTTATCTCCCATTATCTAGGCTTATATCGAATTATATAGAACATCTGTATAAATTTATAAAAACACGTAAATCGAATAAGTGCTAAGCGCACTAACGGACAGACAGACAGGCAGAGAGACGATGCATATATAATATATTCTTTGCAACATGATATTATTCCATATAAAAACACGTAAATCGGATAAGTAGTTCTCAAGTGATAAGCGCCCTAACGGACAAACAGACAGAGAGACGTTGCATTATATATATATATATATATATATATATATATATATATATATATATATATATATATATATATATATATTATATTATTTGCTATATGATATTGTTCAATGTTTAATGCTTTAGGCAGTGTATTGCAAGAGAACGCGCTAGCGGCAAACTTTTCTGCGACTTGATTCACTATTATCGTCACAGCTTATTCCTTACGTCACCTAACGTAATAAAATATATCCTATAACCTGGCCAGAGAACATATGTATCTAAAAAAAAGAACGTAAATCGGATAAGTGGTTCTCCAATGATAAGCGCACAAACGGACAAACAGACAGAGAGACGTTACATTTATATATATATATATATATATATATATATATATATATATATATATATATATATATATATATTATAGATATCCTTTGCTACGAGGCATGTTTTTTAAGTAAGTACCGTTTTGGAATTAAAAAAAGACGTGCAAAGATATCGCTATAATTTTATTTTTACATGAAAGCCTGTACCTTAATCTACTTTTCTACATAATTTCCGTGAATATTGAGGCACTTGTCATAACGTGGCACCAGTTTTTGAATACCCTCCTCATAAAATTCTGCCGCCTGAGAAAAAAGTTCTCGGTCACAATGCGATACAAAACACTACGAGAATATTGAGGAAAGCAGTCGCACAATGATGAAATTGTAAAGCGTCTGTTTTCTCTCACCTTTTCGTCCACTTTCTGCACCAAATCTTCATTAACGACCGAAGGACGCCCACTCCGTTCTTCATCATGCACATTTGTGCGGCCATCTTTAAATGCTCTCACCCATTTCCTTACCATTCCATCACTCATAATGTTTTGTCCGTAAACTTCACAGATCTCACGATGAATATCGATCGGTTTTACGCCTTTAGCACTAAGAAATCGTATAACAGCCCGTACTTCACAATCGGCGGGACTCACGATTGTCGGAGGCATCTTAAACACTCAGTAAACAACGTATACAATGAAGAATCAGACTGTAATGGCGTCAGTGCGTAGACATGAGATGTAGGTTACCAGCGCGCATGCGCGGAACGCCGACCGTATCGCTGCGGCGGCAGAATCGCAAAACGGTACTTACTTAAAAAACATGCCTCGTACATGATATTGTTCCATATTTAGTGGTTTAGGCAGTGTATTGCAAGAGAACGCGCTAGCGGTAAACTTTTTTCCGATCTGATTCACTATTATCGTCACTGCTTATTCCTCATGTTACCTAACGTTATAAAAAATAGCCTATAACCTGGCCAGAGAACATAAGTATGTTTTAAAAAAAAGCATGTAAAACGGATAAGTGATTCTCCAGTGATAAGCGCACTAACGGTCAGACAGACAAACAGAGATACGTTGCATTTTATATATATTATAGATGTAATAAAATATATATATATATATATATATATATATATATATATATATATATATATATATATATATATATATATATATATATACAGTCCCTGGCCAAATTATTAGACGCACTGCAAGATTTCATGTAAAATATTAATTACCGAGTGATATTGTACCGTTTTATTATTTTAAATTGATTTGTTTTTTATTTTTATATTATCCAATCAATTACCTATTTATTTGACATAAATAAAACAGCATTGATTTAGAAAAGCATAAGTTTATTAAGTTTTAAAGAAAAGTGAAATTAATGTTAGTAAAAGTCAATATTTAGTTGAGCCACCTTCAGCCGCTATCAAAGCTTTAATTCTGCGCGGCATGCTATCAATGCAAGATTGTACTGTCTCCTGCATTTAAGGATGATGATTCCACACATGAATAATCTTTTCTAGGAGCTGGGTTTTGTTGGTAATCACATCTTTAGCCACTTCTCTTTTCATCAGCTCCCACACATTTTCAATGGGTTCATATCAGGGCTATTACCCAGCCAATCCAACAGAGGGATATTTTTTTCTGCCAAAAAAGCTTCAACAGACCGAGCAGTGTGGCAGGGAGCTCCATCTTGCATGAAAGTGAATGGTTCCCCATTTGGAAACCATTCTCTGAGCTGCGGAATCAACCGATTTTGTAATACTTCTTTGTACTGATCTTGCCTCATTATTCCTTTGACGACGTACAGACGTCCAGTGCCCTTGCCGCTGATGACTGACCAAATCATCACTTTGGTGGGATGTTTAACCGTCGGGACGACACAGTCAGGATGAAACTTTTCTCCCTGACGACGACGCACATACTGAGCTTTATTCTGCAAAATTTCGAATGTGCTTTCGTCACTGAAGCAGACCTGTCAAAAATAGGAAAAAATATATAAACTTCCATGTTTATTTGCTTTATTTAACTGAAAATGATAATAATGTATCAATTATTGATTAAATTGCTGTATCTTACCGATCTCCAGAAGTCCACATCTTTGTCTTGCCATTGTTTGGCCCACTTCAGGCGCTTTGCTTTCATTGCAGCTGTTAACTTGGACTTCCTGGCGGGGCGACAGGCCTTAAAATCTAATTCTTTCAATTTTCTTCGAACAGTGCGCTAAGAAGCATTTACGCTAGCATCTTGGAGTTGTGATTTTATTACCTTTGTGGTAGCAAATCTGTTTTCTACACAAATTTTCTTCAAACATCTCTCTGACCGTGGAGTGAAAATTGGTTTTTTCTACCGCATCTTTTCTTTCTTTTCGGGCTTAATTCCTTCCCTGACTCAATTTTCTTTTTTATGCGTTGTACACTAGCTTCAGAAACCTCCAATCTTCGTGATATTTCTCGGTTTGTAAATGTTTTCGCAATCACAAGGGCCTTCACTTCAGCTTTTTTACGTGGTGAAAGATCGCCTTTTCTACCCATAATGAAAATAGTCCAATTACTTTTTTAAAACACTGCATACAAAATAAACTAATAACTGAGTAGTATAAAACTGTTAAACAAACAATCACAGTCCGTTAAAGCCACAGAAACACGTCCGTACCTGACTCGATTCCGATCGCGACTGATACAGGTTTGTACTTCTTTACGTTCATGTATCACTTTGTCAACACAGTGTTGAAAATAAATACAAATATGTAGTCTACAACAATTATATATATATATATATATATATATATATATATATATATATATATATATATATATATATATCTATAACCTGGTCAGAGAACATATGTATGAATTTAAAAAATCACGTAAATCGGATAAGTGGTTCTCGAGGGATAAACGCACTAACGGATAGACAGACAGAGAGACGTTGCATTTTATATATATTATAGATTATAGAAGTCTTACTCTATATATTTTAGATATAGATTATTATTATTATTATATAACCTGGCCAAAGAATATATGTATGAATTTAAAAAAAGACACGTAAATCGGATAAATGGTTCTCGCGTGATAAACGCACTAATGGACAGACAGAGAGACATTGCATTTTATATACATATTATAGATTTTAGATATTCTCTGTTACACAATATTGTTCTATATTTATTGGTTTAGGCTGTGTATTGCAAGGGAACGCGCGAGCGGCAAACTTTTTTCCGACTTCATTTACTATTATCGTCACTGCTCATTCCTTATGCTACCTATCGTAATAAAATATAGCCTATAACCTGGCCAGAGAACATATATAAGTTTAAAAAAAAGTATGTAAATCGGACAAGTGGTTCTCCAGTGATAAGCACACTAACGGACAGACAGACAGACGTTGCATTTTATATATATTATAGATTGGTGGTTAGTCTTATTATTTTTTGATCACAATAGTATATATATATATATATATATATATATATATATATATATATATATATATATATATATACCAAGTTTGAATTGATACCTCACCGACGGAAATGAGTGACTATGTTTTTCGTGGTATAGGAATCCTAAAAGGTCAAGGAGAGCAAAAATCTCGGATTGTGATTTTTTCACGAATACAGTATTTTCCTTAAGCAAGGAAAGTAAAAAAATACGTTACATTTAAAAAAAAGTTTATGGGTGGCCCAGATTTTTGAAACACAGCACAGTGTAGATAAGTAAAAAGTATTTGATAGCAGTCAATTTTCCTTGAATCGTTTCTGAAAAAAGGGGTCGTAAATCTTATTTCGGACGGACGGCATTTTAATAGATAAATGATGCTGATAAACGTCACTTACACGTTTCAACAGATTATTTTATTTTTACTGTCACCAAAGAAGTTGTTATGTCTGTATAACCGCACTAAAACCGTAAGAAAATAAAGAAAGTTTTTGTACCCCCGGTAACGTAAACTGTGAATTTCTTCGATGAGCGGTACAAATTGCTCGTTGACAATCTTTTTTAAAGTGTTGACAATTTTTAGACAAATGTGAAGAACATTAAGTTAATGTAAAAAAAAATCAACGAATAATGAAAACTGCGTCCCAAAATTTCCTTTCTTAAGAATTTGTACAATTTAAATTCTCCATAACAACGTATAATTATATGAACAATATGTAACTAGTACACCGCCAGTAAAAGACAACACTCCACACGTTGCGGCGTGTTACAAAAATTGCCTCTCGTTTGGGCGCAATTTTGTACCGTCAAAAAAACGCACGCACGTTGAAGCGCAATTTTGAAACGTCTTAACTTCTTTGCTTTTAATAAATATATTATTTATTAAATAGAAGTCGTTAATTGACCCTTACGTATATCTTAATTTCTGAGCATGGATTGACTGGATATTAATACTGAAAGACTTAAAGAAATTAGACATAAACTAGCTCAGTTTTTTTTTTGGTAGAGAAATATGGATAAGAGATAATTTTTGTACGTCTTTTGAAAATAGTCTCTATAGTTCTTTAAAATTTTGGTTGTACAGATTTTGGGCACCATTCATTTTAAAATAAAAAGAAACTAACTTCAGCTCAAAAAAATGAAAAAATACTGAAGGGTTATGTAGTTGTTAAAAAAAAATTAATATGGTACAACCGTTGCGTCCTGAAAGATAAAACGGGTGAATCAGTGAAACGCTAGACTTAAATAAAGAAAAGGGTTTATCAATGACAAAATTAAAAGTTCCAACTTCGCTACACTTTAAAATTACCACTACTAAATATAGTAGATGGTACGATTATCTAGAGTCTTTAAATCAGGATTCTAATTAAGACTTAACTAAACATAATGTTAAAAGTTCGTGGGATTAACTTCACGAGTTATCCGATTTGAATAGACGATATAAAACGCACTTGTCAGCAGATGGAGTGATATACTGATGACTTACGGTTTTCTATGAGTTTTTTTGCCTGTCCTGGTGTGGTATTCATAACACTGATGTTTCCACCTTGGCTAGCCCAGTTCTCTTCGGGCTGCTAAACATTTCTTGACCCCTAAAGGTCTGGAAATAAGCAGGATATTTCAAGGAAAAGGCCTTAAACTTGAAAACTAAAACCGTTTCTGCACTACTACATCACTAATAAACGAGTACGGCAAGTGATAAAAAAAAAGCCTACTGGGAGGCTTACTGAAGGAAAAGCCCTCTCTGGCTACATCATCAAAAGGAGAGCTCACTGCGGCTCTATGATGGGAAAAAAAGCCCATATTCATGACATCCGGACTCTTAAATATTTTTCTCCCTTCCTTAAAATCACGTGTTCAAGATGGCTACTTCCCGGATACAAATCTTTAGCCAATCGGACGCATTCGATGCAAATTAAATAGGTCCAGTAGGTAACCCGCGTGTAAAAAAGAAGAAAATAACACCAAGTATGTCTCCATACCATATAATCCGAAATATAGCAAGGGACTCAATAAGGTATTTAATAAGGTAGGCCTCCCTTTAGTCTATAAGTCATCAGACAATCTGAGGAATATCGTAGGAAATCCCAAAGATAAGATTCCTAATTGTGAGAAAAGTGGAATTTATGAAATTAGTTGTAATGATTGTGACAAGAAGTATGTTGGGCAAACTAAAAGGTTAATTAAAACACGATTTAAAGAACATTTAGCACACTTAAAATACAGTAGAACAGAAAAGTCTAGCATTGCCGAACATGCCCTTGAAGCTGATCATACTGGAACATTAGATAATCTAAGATTAATAAAAGATGTGTCTGATAGGAGATTGTTGAACGCATACGAAAGTATGGAAATCATAAAATGTAAAAGTAGTTTAAATAAAGACAGAGGGCCTATTCCTTATAGTCCCCTCTACTGGTTACTTGACCGGAACTGACGGCCTTGCCTATGTCATTAGTTCCGCTTGAGTAATTCAAGGGTTAGGCTAAGTATAAATAGGGTAGATTTGTAGTTTAGCTTTAGTCAATCATCGCTCCTGATGAAGCTAACATGGTTAGCGAAACGCGCGTCGAGTGCAAAAATAAAGTGTTTGGTATAGTGGTGATATATACTGAGTAGAACCAAAACCTTCTTCTTGCACTGATTTACTCTCACACTTTCATGGATTGTCTTTTATAATTTTATCTAAACCTATTAGTTCCGAAACCATATTCACTTGTGTAAGCTACATAAAGAGAAGCACTAGGATAACAAGTAAATGGGGTTCCCATATTAGCGATTTCTTGGTAAATTTTGAGAGTATGTTTATACCAGAGAAGTATCAATTTGATTCTAGTACCAGTTCCGGTATTTCAAATAGTGTAACTTTGCAGAGTGCTATCCTCGAGGAAAATGACTAGCTTTCCACTCTAATCATTATTTCACACCAGAAAAGTCAGCAGATGTTTTTCTTCGAAAAAAGTGCATCTCCTCTTCTTGTAAACTAATATTCGTTCTTCACATTTTTAAAAGCGAACCAAAAATTAGTAAGTAGTTCGTGGTAATACCTTCTCCTCGTCCTCCCACAAACAAAATGACTCCTTCCAATAACTCTTCTTCCCAAGAATAATAATAATGAATTTTAAATATATGCCTCCTCCCAACATACACAGATTAACTTCTCCCAATAAAATAACCTTGAAGTAGGTCAAATCCGCTTATGTAAAGAGTAGAGGGGAGGGGAGTTAAGGATTATATAGTAACATAGGAATACAATATCAAGATCTAACTATCTATTAGTGATTTGCACCAACCAAATATTAATTCGCTTCATTCCATTTAGAAATTTAAAATGTATTGTCACAAACTAACGGACACCTCAATTATACAATCTTTAATTTTTTTCAAAGTTACATGCAATTGTAACGAAACGAATTTCCAATTAATAAATATGAAATATTTTGCAAGTTACTACGTTACTGATTAAAAATCTATTTTATTTGTTGCCGCTTAAATTCAATTTACTTGTGAGACGTAATAAGATTGACACATACATACATACGAAATAAAAAATTACCTTTTTTTCCTCGGACTGCTTGGTAGGTGAATCCGTAGTTACATAAGACATTGAAATTTTAGCAAACAGCTCATTAAGGTGTTAGAAAACAATTTCCAATTATGTAACATTTTGCATATGCATGTTATTGACTAAAAAGCAATTTTATAAATTGTTTGTTGCCGTCTAAATTGAATTTGCTTGTGAATTGATGCAAAAGCTATAATATGCAATAAAGGCAGCTATATACGTCGAAAGAGGGTATAATATTAACTTTAATGCAGGTTTACCTTATGCGCTAGAGTTCCGAGCCAACTAACTATTTATTGGTAAACAGTTACTTGGTTAATAACAGGTTCAATCTATCAAGGAAACGTTTGCTTGCTTGTTGGTTGTAAGAGGTCTTTGCGAATCTACACGGTGAACAAATTTTCCGAATTTTAACAGAGGTTCAATAGAGATTAATTAGGCATTTATACCTTGAAATGGTCAATTAGTTAATGAAATAATACAGGAAAATCGAAACAAAAATTATAAATGATTACGCTTAAGATTTGCCCATTCTCTCAGCCAAAAATCCTGGAACCTTTTTCATAACACTATTGAGCCTATATTAGATACGCCCATCTTTATCACCCCTTCCTCTATTGCAACTGATAGTAATGAAAAAAATCACTTAATTTTCATATTCATATAGTCTAAGAACCCTAAAAAGGGCATATAGCATAATATGTATGGAGTAACCCCTCTACCTCTTTTATTCCTTTAATGTTTTACTGTAAATATTAAGAATATAAAATTTATCGACCCCCATCTCTTTCATCCCTTCGTCTTAAGAAATGTCGCTCAAAAACTATAAGCGTCATTCTCTCATTATATATATATATATATATATATATATATATATATATATATATATATATATATATATATATATATATGTTTATATGTACATATATATATATATATATATATATATATATATATATATATATATATATATATATATATATATATAAATATATATATATGTATATGTATATATATATATATATATATATATATATATATATATATATATATATATACGAGGCTGGTTTGAAAAGTCCGTGCAAACTCCGAGAGATGGCACCACCGGCGCGTATCGAGGTCATGTTTAGTTAGTAGCATCTCTTGAATGAACGCACACCAAGTTTCAGCCATATTGGTCTATTTCTTTGCGTTTGGCATTCGTGTGAATCAAGGAAGTCGAGTGATTTTCAAGAAATGGACGAAAAAGAATTTCGTGTGGTGATTAAACATAACTTTATGAAAGGCAAAACGCCTCAGGAGACTAAAGAGAAGCTTGTTAAACAATATGGTGACTCTGCACCTTCGATTAGAACAGTTTATAAGTGGTTTCAAAATTTTCGGACTGGCCATATGGGCACAAGTGACGCAGAACGTTCTGGACGGCCTGTGGAGGTTACGACTCCAGAAATCATTGATCAAATCCATGATATGGTGATGGATGAGAGAAGAGTTAAGGTGCGTGAGATTGCTAGTGCTGTGGGCATCTCGACTGAATGGGTACATAATATTTTGCATAAACATTTGGACATGAGAAAGCTATTCGCAAGATGGGTGCCGCGATTGCTCACGCTTGACCAAAAACGGAATCGTGTGAAGTGTTGCAAGAATGGTTTGCAGCTGTTCCAGAAGAATCCGGAGGACTTTAAGCGTCGTTTCGTCACTGTGGATGAAACATGGATACATTACTATACTCCTGAGACCAAACAACAATCTAAACAATGGGTTACCAAGGGGGAATCTGCACCAAAAAAGGCGAAGACCGTTCCTTCGGCCGGAAAGGTTATGGCGACTGTCTTTTGGGATTCGCAAGGGATAATCCTCATCGACTATCTGGAAAAGAGTAAAACTATTACAGGTGAATATTATTCATCGTTATTGGTCCATTTGAAAACCGAGTCCTTTTCCATCACGACAACGCACCAGCACACACCTCAGCAGTTGTGGTCGCAAAATTAATGGAAATAGGATTCCAACTCGTTTCATATCCCCCCTATTCTCCAGATTTGGCTCCCTCGGACTACTATTTGTTCCCCAATTTGAAGAAATGGCTGGCGGGACAAAGATTTTATTCAAACGAGGAGGTGATTGCAGACACTAATGGATATTTTGCAGACTTGGACAAGTCCTATTATTCGGAAGGGATCAACAAACTAGAACATCGTTGGACGAAGTGTATAAGCCTAGAAGGAGACTATGTCGAAAAATAAAAAAGGTTTACCCCAAACACATAAGTAGTTTTTATTTTTGCACGGACTTTTCAAACCAGCCTCGTATATATATATATATATATATATATATATATATATATATATATATATATATATATATATATATATATATATATATACATATATACATATATACATATATACATATATACATATATACATATATACATATATACATATATACATATATACATATATACATATATACATATATACATATATACATATATACATATATACATATATACATATATACATATATACATATATACATATATACATATATACATATATACATATATACATATATACATATATACATATATACATATATACATATATACATATATACATATATACATATATACATATATACATATATACATATATACATATATAACATATATATACATATATACATATATACATATATACATATATACATATATACATATATACATATATAGGGCCAAGCTTTGCAGAAGACTATTGCTGACATTCTGAAAGAAGACGCTAAAGTCATCAGTAAAGGGCCACAGGAAGATCTCGAAATACGAGATCTGGATGACACCACAACGAAAGATGACGTGCTGGCAGCCTTGCAAAAGGTGGCTGGAGAGGAGTGTCAGATCCCGGCGGATGCAATCAAATCGTTGCGTAAGGCTTATAGAGGTACCCAGACTGCCCTAGTGACACTCGCAGTGCCAATAGCGCAGAGGGTACGTGGTGAACATGGCAAAATCAGAATTGGCTGGGTCAACTGCCGAATAAGAGAAGTGAAGAGACCAATTCAATGCTATAAATGCTGGCACTTTGGACACCTCGCTGGCCACTGTAAAAACAAGATGGACCGGTCTCAACTCTGTATCAGGTGTGGACAAGGAGGTCACAGAGTTGCTGAGTGTAAAAATGCAGCGAACTGTGCTTTGTGTGCGGAACAGCGCACAGAGAACATAACCCATCATGCTGGTACTAGCAGATGCCCGATTTTCCAAGAGGCACTCCTGAAGTTGAAAAACAGACGAACATGAAGATACTTCAGCTCAACCTCAATCACTGCGAGGCTGCGCATGATTTGCTTATGCAGACCGTGCGCGAACTAGAGCTAGACCTGGTACTAATAGCAGAGCCATATAGACACCTAAGCAGTCAACCATGGGAAACGGACAGCACCACTAAAGCCGTCATTTGGTCTTGTGGCAAGCTCCCTTTCCAAAGTGTAGCCAACACCAGAGAAGCTGGCTTCGTGGCAGCATGGATAGATGGAATTCGATTCTATAGTTGCTATGCGCCGCCTAGTCTTCCTGTAGATGAATTTAATGATTTCCTGGATCGGCTGATCGAGGATGCGAGGCGATTTTATCCAGTGGCAATAGCCGGCGACTTCAACTCCTGGGCAGTCGATTGGGGCAGCAAGGAAACAAATGCCCGAGGTAGAGCACTACTGGAGGCCATCGCTACACTAGATGTAGTCCTGCTCAACGGTGGTGATACACCAACGTTCACAAGAGGAGACGCAAGCTCTATCATAGATATCACATTCGTCAGCAGTGGCCTCATCAGGGAAGGCTACTCTTGGAAGGTGATGGATATCTACACAGCCAGTGACCATAACGCAATATTATGGGAAATATTAGCTGGCCAGAATCCCAAAAGAGCAAAGCGGCACACCAACGCGATTGGGTGGAAGGTGAAATCTTTCGACCCCGCTGCCTTCACAGTAGCCTTGGATAGCACTTCAAAGATCGCTGGTAATGCTGAGGAAGGGACCGAGGACCTAATGATGAGAGTTGCCCGGGCTTGCGACGCGAGCATGCCACGAAAGCGCGGCATAAACCA
This sequence comes from Pachyrhynchus sulphureomaculatus, assembly GCA_019049505.1. Taxonomy (NCBI): domain Eukaryota; kingdom Metazoa; phylum Arthropoda; class Insecta; order Coleoptera; family Curculionidae; genus Pachyrhynchus; species Pachyrhynchus sulphureomaculatus. The sequence goes on from CM032446.1 coordinate 220,061,866, forward strand.
GCGTCAATCGGTGCACTGGTGGAACGATCATATTAATGCTCTTCGTAAGGAGTGTCTTAGGAAAAGGAGAATTTCTCAGCGAAGCTATCGAGGACAGAATTCTGCGGAACTAGTAGCAGAATACAAAAGGACTCGCCGAATGCTGAATAAAGCTATCAAGGATAGTAAAAGAAAATGCTGGGAAGAGCTCATCAACGAGGTAGAGAAGGACCCGTGGGGCAGGCCGTATAAGGTGGCTTTGACCCGCCTGAACTGTCATCCAGTGCTGGCACCCACATGCCCACAACTCCTGGAGAAGATCGTTACCGCGCTGTTTCCTCAACAAAGAGAGTTCAATTATCCGTCAGTGCAGTGTGAGCCGGAAGAAATCCCGCCCATTACGGGAGAAGAACTGATGGAAGCGTGTAATCGAGTGGGGAACAATAAAGCACCGGGATTGGATGGAATTCCAAACATCGCTTTGAAAACAGCTATCAAAGCAGCACCGACATTGTTCCTAGAAATCTACGACACATGCCTCAAAGAAGGTACTTTTCCTGGGAAGTGGAAGCAGCAGAGACTGGTACTACTCCCCAAGGGGGAAAAAGCCACCAGATGAACCATCATCCTATCGCCCGCTCTGCATGTTGGATACAGCGGGCAAGATACTGGAAAGAATAATCCATCAAAGGATTGAAGCAGCAGTGGAACCGCTTCTGGCCGATAACCAGTATGGCTTCCGGAAAGGGCGATCAACGCTTGACGCGATCAATCTTGTCGTCACTACAGCCAAGGATGCGATCGCAGGCACCAGGTGGAAGGGAGGAGCAAAGAAATACTGCTTGGTGGCCACACTGGACATCAAGAACGCCTTCAATTCTGCCAGTTGGGACTGCATTATGCGGGACCTTGAAAGAACAAACGTACCAGGATACCTGCGTCGGATGGTAGCGAGTTACTTCACAAAAAGGGTCCTGAAATACGACACGAAGGATGGCCCAAGGGAATATAGGATAACTGGAGGGGTGCCCCAGGGTTCGGTCCTGGGCCCTCTTCTGTGGAATATCATGTATGATGGTCTGCTGAGGCTAGTTCTGCCAAGTAATGTTAAACTCGTGGCATACGCAGATGACGTGGCAGTAGTTATCGTCGCAAAGCATCTAGATGAGATAAATCTCGTGTTTGACATCACTTTCGAGAGAGTCAACCAGTGGATGAACACGTGTGAAACTGCAATTAGCACAGCACAAAACTGAGGCAGTGCTTATTACTAGTAGAAAGCAGGTGGAAACCATCACGCTGGGAGTCGGAAAGCACGAAATAACATCACAGCCGTTCATTCGGTACCTGGGAGTGATGCTTGATGCCCGACTCAATTTCAAGCAACAAGTGGAGCATGTGTGTGCCAAGGCGTCTGTAGTGAGGACAAGCCTATCACGTCTGATGCCTAATGTTGGAGGCCCAAAACAGAGTAGAAGGTCACTGTTGTCATCAGTAGTCACCTCGGTGCTGACCTATGGAATTTCCATTTGGGCTGACGCCCTCGGAGTCCAAAAATCAAGGAGAAAAGTTACCTCAATATATCGACTGAGTGCCCTGAGAGTGACTAGTGCCTTCCGCACAGTATCTGAGGAAGCGGTGTGCGTTATTGCCGGAATGCTGCCTATTCGAGTGCTAGCCGAAGAACGACAAGCCCTCTATCGCCGACGAAGGTCATCTACGTCGAGTTCTGATGAACTCAGAACTGAAGAACGGCAGTATAGCATACGTCGATGGCAAGCGCAGTGGGAGGCCGCAGTGAAGGGTCGGTGGACGTACCGTCTTATACCACAGTTAAATCCCTGGCTGAACCGAAACCATGGAGAGGTCAACTACTGTCTAACGCAGATGCTTTCAGGACATGGCTGCTTTCGAGCATACCTTCATCGCTTCAAGCGTGATGATTCTCCAGAGTGCCCTTCCTGTCCCAGAGTCACTGAAGACGCGGAACACGTGTTCTTTGCGTGTCCACGTTTTAACGCGCTGCGCAATGATCTGGAGCTCGTCCTCAACCAGACAATCGAACCGGAGACATTAGTCGATGCAATGCTGTCATCGAAGACGGCCTGGAACGCGACCAGTACTTTCGCAATGAAAGTCCTCCAAGACCTCCGTTCCGCAGAAAGAAAGAGAGCAAAATATAATAATAGCCAGTGAAATGAAGCAATGACTTCAACTACTAGAAGGAATAGCAACAGCTAGATCCTCTCCCTGCGAAGTAATGCCTAACGGCGGTTTCCGCGGGAAATCAGAGGCCGGTGAAAGAGGAGGTTTTTAGTCGGTATTGGACAACTCTGAGTCCGACATACCCAGGCTGAACAACTAGTCTTGGGGATACGTAAAAGTATTTTCCTACCTCTAAAAAAAAAAAAAAAAAAAAAAAAAAAAAAAAAAAAAAAAAAAAAAAACATATATACATATATACATATATACATATATACATATATACATATATACATATATACATATATACATATATACATATATACATATATACATATATACATATATACATATATACATATATACATATATACATATATACATATATACATATATACATATATACATATATACATATATACATATATACATATATACATATATACATATATATACAGTGGCGAACAAAAGTATGGAAATATTTTTTTAATCAAAAAATATAAAATACTATTCTTCAAGAATAAAAAAAACTGGTCTTGTTTTGTTGACAATTTCTTTATAGAATTTTATTATTGACTATAAAACCTTTGTTTACCTTTTCTGGTAGATAAGGGTTTTAAGAAACGCGTTTTGTCCTTATCCAAAGCATTGAAATAATTTTATCATTCTGCTTTAAGAGTACGTTATTGTTAATACGAAGTAATTTAGTAGCATTGTTTAAGAGTGCGGTTTTTGCCAAAATGCCAAAGTGCAAATATTACAGTTCAGATTTGAAACAAAATTATTTCTCTGTATCAAAGTGGAAAGAAGCAAATTGAAATAGCAAAATCTTTAAACATGCATAGGGGCACTGTCAGCAAAATTGTTAAGAAGTTCTCGAGAAGGGGCATTTAAAAGTGGTAGACCTAGAAAAACAAGTAAGAGAGTAGACAAAATTATAATTTGAATAGCGAAAAATGATCCCAAGAAAGCTGCTGTTGATGTTAATAAAGAACTAAGGCAGGAACATCAGGGTGTATTGGTATCAGACATGACTATTAGGCCTCGAACGTTATTTTAAAATTTTTATGGTAGGCGTGCTGTTAAAAAGCCACTCTTTACAAAGCGACACAGGAAAGAGAGATTGAAATTTGCTAAGGAATATAAAGACTGAACTCAAAATCAGTGGTCTCTAGTAATCTTTAGTGACGAAAATAGGTTCAATCTCTTTGGAAGTTATTCTACTGGTTATATAAGAAGACCAATTGGTCTATATATGACCCAAAGTACCTTGTACCTACTGTCAAACATGGCGGTGAAAATATCATCGTATGGGGTTGTTTTCGACGGTCTGGTATGGGGCCATTGGCAAAGATAAATGTATTTTGAGATATTGGAAAATAATCTGATTCCTTATGAAGACGATTTGCCACTATCATGAATTTTTTAACAAGACAATGACCCAAAACACACATCTCGCTTGACCAAGAATTGGTTTTCTGAACAAAAAATTCGGGTGATGCGCTGGCCTTCATAATAACCTGATTTGAACCCGATAGAGAATCTTTGACACTATCTGGATAAACAAATTAGGAAAAGAAGTATAAAAAACCGGGACGAACTTTGGATCGCATTAAAACAAGAATGGGAAAAAAATACCACCCGATTTTTGTGCTAGGCCTATTGAGTCTATGGACAGAAGATGTCAAGCAGTGATTGACATAAAAGGATATCCCACTAAATATTAAATATTTTCGACATCTTAGTCGAATTTTTATTTTATAACAAAAATGTTTCCATACTCTTGTTTGTGCATAATTTTGTTACGTTAAAAACTAAGCACATTTCTAATAAACAATAACTGTCAATCTTCAAAATGTTTGTTAGCACGTATACGATTAATAAATAAATATTGAAATTGTAAACCGTTTAAATGTTAAGACTAGAGATGGGAATTCAAATGTTTTCATACTTTTGTTCGCCACTGTGTATATATATATATATATATATATATATATATATATATATATATATATATATATATATATATATATATATATGGGATTTAACTTAGTGACAACCCTTAGGATTACAGAGTGAATGCCAAATGGTACATCATCTTCAGGACCTGGAAGATTCAGAAAGGGCTCTCATCAGTCAGACCATCTCCTGAAGGAATATGCCGTACTTTAAAAAGAAGAAAAGTAGGAGCCTCTACCCTAATTTTTAATTTTTTTTTTTTAAACAGAGTTATTAGAATGAAAGGGTACTGAATATATACAGTCCCATATATATATATATATATATATATATATATATATATATATATATATATATATATATATATATATATGGGATTTAACTTAGTGACAACCCTTAGGATTACAGAGTGAATGCCAAATGGTACATCATCTTCAGGACCTGGAAGATTCAGAAAGGGCTCTCATCAGTCAGACCATCTCCTGAAGGAATATGCCGTACTTTAAAAAGAAGAAAAGTAGGAGCCTCTACCCTAATTTTTAATTTTTTTTTTTTAAACAGAGTTATTAGAATGAAAGGGTACTGAATATTTACAGTTGACTCTCTGTCGAACGAGAATTCGATCTATATCAGTCGAGGGAAAGAAAGTGTTGACACATGATTTTAAACAATAATTAATGCGGAACTTATTCTTATAGATATAAATTCACACAATCAAACACAAGACTGTTTATTTAATAATTAAAATAAAAGAGAATCGTACTTAGAAATTATTAAAATCTTAAAGTTAAACGGACATCGTGCTTCAGCCATTTTGAAGCAAATCTAGTACTTTTTAATTTATACAACTGTCGAAAACTGAACCTGCGTGTTGAGAAAAGTTATTAATAAAATGTCAAATTAAGATCGTTCAAACGGATGAAAAATAAGATAATTTTTCCACTGGCTTATTTTATTTTTCATGCGTTGTTGTTTGAAGTTGATATCTCATTTCGTTTCAGAGTGATCATTCAAGCAGACCGACAGACAGACAGACAGACCGACAGAAATGAGTGACTATGTTTTTCGTGACCTAGGAATCCTAAAACGTGAAAAGGGTTATGATTTTTTCACTATTACAATACTTCTCTTTAGCAAGGAATGTAAAATGCTTCCTTATCGTACTTCTTTTCATATCTATAGTATTTAAACTTATATAAAAACAACATTATGTTTTAATTTCCAATATATTTAAAGCAATTTGACAATTGTTTCGCCATACAATGGCTTCTTCAGAAGTAAATAAGAAAGAAAAATATTTGATAGTAATCCTGGTTATATAGTGCTTAAAACTATCCTTAATTACCTAAGATTATGCTAATCATTTTATAATATTATTTACAATTATTTTAAGAATACAAATCTGTGGTACTATTTCAGAGAACTAATAAAGATTACGTAAGGGTGAATGGTTTAAGTCTACCTGTACATGTAGGATTTTTAACGTATCATCAAAATTATAGGATTCGTTTATTATATGGGTTTTGTAATGTGAATTGTTGTTATTTTTTAAATAACTATGTTTATGTTCTTTAATGCGAGTTTCAAAAGATCTATCAGTTTGTCCTACGTAGGTTTTAGTAGAAGATCCACAATTTAATAAATAAACTCCTGATTTTAAGGATTTCTTAGATTTGGTTTTGTTATTCAAAATTATATTCCCTAAGGAGTTACTGGTTTTGAATGCTATTTTATTGTTCTTTTTTATTAAATGTCTGGAAATTGTTCTAGTTATTTTCCCTGTGTATGTGAGTGTACTAAATTTTCCTTTTTTGTCATTAATTGTGGGATCCTACATGTAGAAAATAAATCTAAAAAATGAAATTTGCTTGAATGTCTTGAAATTAACAAACGGAAAAACTCCAATCTATTACACAGGGGAACAGCTGTTTTGGTGTCGAGGTTTTTTGAGCTGATTCTATATCAATTTGATGTCCTGAATTCAAATAACGTATTCATTTGTACCTAGGAGCTCAAATTTTTAAGATATACAATTTTAGAGAAATATAAGTTACATTATTGTAACTCAAATCCGTAAGTGTAGTAAACAAAAGTAGATACGAAATTTTTATTTTAGTTATACAAAATACAATATTATGTCGTACTTACAAACAAAAAAAAAAACACTGAAGAAATGAAATAGTCACTCAACACTTGGAAAGCTTCTTTCTTGAATGTTTTTTTAAACAGTCCCTTTTTAAACTCCAGCAGTAATCTGCCATCATGTGCATGTCCCATCTTCCTTGGTAGCGGTCCTCCATAACTTTAATATCTTGGTGAAATCTTTCACCTTGTTCCTCACTCATGTCTCCTAAATTTTCTGGAAAACGGTCTAAGTGGCTGTGTAAATAGTGTATTTTAATACTCATATTGCACCCTAAGGATTTGAAACTATTAAGCATCTTGTTAACCATTTCAACATAGTTTTGAGCTTTATGTTTGCCTAGAAAATTTTCTACAACTGCAACAAATGATGTCCAAGCTTCTCGTTCAACTTGATTCATTGAATTTATGAAGGCAGGATCCTTAATTAATTGTCTTATTTGTGGGCCGTCAAATATCCCTGCTTTGAGTTTTTCTGTGCTCAACTGATGCATTTTTACCCCTATATATGCAAAACAAGACCCATTCTTATCAAGAGCCTTTACAAATTGCTTCATTAAGCCCAACTTTATATGTAACGGAGGAAGTATGATTTTTTCTCTTTCAACCAAAGCGTCGTTAATGACATTCTTTTCCCCAACGTCCATGTTTTCTCGCTGAGGCCAATCTTTTCTAACCCAGTGGTGTGTTTTGTCCCTACTATCCCAGAGGCACAAGAAACACGGATATTTCGTGTAACCACTTTGCTGCCCAAGAAGAAAGTTTACCATTTTTAAGTCTACACAAATCATCCATTGATGTTCGTAATACTTTATCTTCTGCAAGACCAAAGCTATGGTATTATATTCTTCTTTCAGTTTCGTTGAGTGAGCTAGTGGTATTGAACCATATTTATTCCCATTATGTAGAAGGACACATTTTAAACTTCGCTTTGAACTGTCAATAAATAGGCGCCAATCATCTGGAATATATTCAGAAAGTCCCATTTCTTTCATGAGTCCCCTAATTTCGTGACAAAATACAAGTTTGTCTTCTTGAGAAAAGAATGGTAGCAGATCTTTTTCTCTTGTACGGTAAAAGGTAATTTTGGTTCCTTGTTCCAGTAAATTTTTGTCGTTCAACCTAGAAGCCAGTACTTCAGAAGCTTTTTTCGATAAATTGAGATCCCTGGTGAGATCATTTAATTCATTTTGATTGAAGCGTTGAGGAACTGATGACGTCCCCTCATAGTCACTGTTAGTTTCATTAGCATCAGAACTTTTATTAGCATCAGAAGAGCGATCAGAGGGAAAATATTCGTCATCAGAGATATGTGGTAGCTGATGAAATGTTGGAATCGGTATTTCATCTGAGTGCGGGACAGGGCGTATTGCCGAGTCTAAATTGGGATAAGTCCACTTACTGCAGTTATTTCGATTGATTCCATTAGTATTTACTAAACAGAAATAACAATCATTGAAGTGGTTTTTTGGTTCTCTCCAAACCATTGGTACGCCGAATTTTAGACATTTTCTTTTCCCGGTAGTCCACTGCCGTAAATGCTCTGTACAAGTTTTACATACGAGATGCGGGGCCCACGTTTTGTCCTGATCACCAAGCTTAACTCCAAAGTATCCAAGATACGCTCGCTTTACAAAGTCAGTAATAGTTTGTCTGTTTTGTTGAAACATGTATTCTCCGCATATATAGCAAAACACATCAGGTTGATTTACACAACTTCTTCTTGAACTGGAACCTGAACTCATTTTAATTCTGTTCAATAACACAAAAACACTCTTTTCTTAACATAAAATAACACGCCGAATTCGATCTACTCTCATTAGTAAGAACGCACAAACTGACGAGACTTACCCGAGTTAGGTGATTAAAAGGGTCAGTTCAGGTACCTGATAGGCAATGGTTCCACTATTTATAGATTTACCTGGAATTTACTCAATTACAGACTGACAATAAAACCATTGTACCTACATTAATGAATATATAATAATTTTAGAACTCTCATAAATGAATATACTGAATAAAAACCACATTGGTAGATAAGTTGATGTATCTAAAAAAGTAGAGCTGATAGAGAAAAAACGGATTGCATGTATAGATTTAGCGTCCCAAATATAGTTAAAATCAGCTCTAAAATCCCAGGCACCAAAACAAAAATATTTTTTTGTTGCCCTGTGTTATTAAACGAACAGGTAGACTTAAACCATTCACCCTTACTTAATCTTTATTAGTTCTCTAAAATAGTACCACAGATTTGCATTCTGAAAATAATTCTGTCTGTAAATAATATAATAAAATGATTAGCATAATCTTAGGTAATTAAGGATAGTTTTAAGCACTATATAACCAAATTACTACCAAATATTTTCTTACTTCTGAAGAAGCCATTGTATGGTGAAACAATTGTCAAGTTACTTTAAATATATTGGAAATTAAAAACATAGTATTGTTTTTACATAAGTTTATTATGAATTTCCAACAAGTATCGGCCCAACACAATCAAAGATCTATTCTATAGTATTTGCTTGTCGATTAAGCGCTATCTACCTTTTTATGGTTTTAGCCTACCACTTTTACATTTTACCAACTTTAAAATTTTCACTTAATATAATAAACATTTTATAAAACCAGACCTTCTGAACGTATATGCCATAAAACAGTATAAATTTACTATCAGACGGACAGGGTGACAGTTCGGTATATACAATCGGTAAAATTACGATGTGGAATGGTGTGCGTGTATTTATTTATACAAGGTCTAAATAATTACCCAGATATAATCGTTAACATGCTGAGAGTAGCAATGTAAATGGTGTTTCCCAAAGTTTAGAGTGATGCCGGGAGTGACTCGTTAAATTTAATAATAACTACGTTCTAAATTTCAGATTTAAACACTAATTAATTTATATTAAAACACGATCAACCATCTAACGTGCTCTCAAACTGATTTACTATATCCACTAGAAACGAATTGGTCAAATTTACAGTGTTGTCACAATATCATTAACACTCTAATCTAAAGAAAGACATAGTTTTATCCAATAGAGGAGCAAGTAAATAATATTATATTCATAACTAACAGCCAATATTTTATAAATTTGTATTTTAGTAAGTTATATATACTACTAGCCGTGCCCGAGGCTCTGCTCGCGTGGACTTGATTCACTATTTTAGTCACTGCTTATTCCTTATGTTACCTAACGTAATAAAATATATCCTATAACCTAACCAGAGAACCTATGTATAAATCTAATAAAAAAACGTAAATCGCATAAGTGGTTCTTGAGTACCAAGCGCACTAACAGAAAGACAGAGAGATTTTGCATTTTATATATATTATATTCTTTGCTACATGATATTGTTCCGTATTTAATGGTTTAGACAGTGTATTGCAAGAGAACGCGCCAGCGGCAAACTTTTTCCGACTTGATTCACTATTATCGTCACTGCTTATTTCTTAGACCAGCCGTGCCCGCGGCTCTGCTCGCGTGAACTTGATTCATTATTATCGTCATTGCCTATTCCTTATGTTACCTAACGTAATAAAATATATCCTATAACCTGGCCAGAGAACATATATAAATCTAAAAAAAAACACACGTAAATCGGATAAGTGGTTCTCGAATAATAAGCGCACTAACGGACCGACAGACAGACAGATAGAGAGACGTTGCATTTTGTAAATATTATTGTTAATATATAACCTGGAAAGGGAATATACAGTCCCTGGCCAAATTATTAGACGCACTGTATTTTTTTTGGTAATTTTATGTTTCTTAAGAGTTTTTATGCAATAATGGTATATTTAAACTACAATATTATTGATTTTTATTTAAAAGAATTGTTGTAGACTACATATTTGTATTTATTTTTAACATATGGCAACACTGTGTTGACAAAGTGATACATGAACGTAAACAAGTACAAACCTGTATCAGTCGCGATCGGAATCGAGTCAGGTACGGACGTGTTTCTGTGGCTTTATGGACTGTGATTGTTTGTTTAACAGTTTTATACTACTCAGTTATTAGTTTATTTTGTATGCAGTGTTTTAAAAAAAGTAATTGGACTATTTTCATTATGGGTAGAAAAGGCGATCTTTCACCACGTAAAAAAGCTGAAGTGAAGGCCCTTGTGATTGCGAAAACATTTACAAACCGAGAAATATCAGGAAGATTGGAGGTTTCTGAAGCTAGTGTACGACGCATAAAAAAGAAAATTGAGTCAGGGAAGGAATTAAGCCCGAAAAGAAAGAAAAGATGCGGTAGAAAACCAATTTTCACTCCACGGTCAGAGAGATGTTTGAAGAAAATTTGTGTAGAAAACAGATTTGCTACCACAAAGGTAATGAAATCACAACTCCAGGATGCTAGCGTAAATGCTTCTGAGCGCACTGTTCGAAGAAAATTGAAAGAATTAGATTTTAAGGCCTGTCGCCCCGCCAGGAAGCCCAAGTTAACAGCTGCAATGAAAGCAAAGCGCCTGAAGTGGGCCAAACAATGGCAAGACAAAGATGTGGACTTCTGGAGATCGGTAAGATACAGCAATTTAATCAATAATTGATACATTATTATCATTTTCAGTTAAATAAAGCAAATAAACATGGAAGTTTATATATTTTTCCTATTTTTGACAGGTCTGCTTCAGTGACGAAAGCACATTCGAAATTTTGCAGAATAAAGCTCAGTATGTGCGTCGTCGTCATGGAGAAAAGTTTCATCCTGATTGTGTCGTCCCGACGGTTAAACATCCCACCAAAGTGATGATTTGGTCAGTCATCAGCGGCAAGGGCACTGGACGTCTGTACGTCGTCAAAGGAATAATGAGGCAAGATCAGTACAAAGAAGTATTACAAAATCGGTTGATTCCGCAGTTCAGAGAATGGTTTCCAAATGGGGAACCATTCACTTTCATGCAAGATGGAGCTCCCTGCCACACTGCTCGGTCTGTTAAAGCTTTTTTGGCAGAAAAAAAATCCCTCTGTTGGATTGGCCGGGTAATAACCCCATTGAAAATGTGTGGGAGCTGATGAAAAGAGAAGTGGCTAAAGATGTGATTACCAACAAAACCCAGCTCCTAGAAAAGATTATTCATGTGTGAAATCATCATCCTCAAATGCAGGAGACAGTACAATCTTGCACTGATAACATGCCGCGCAGAATTAAAGCTTTGATAGCGGCTAAAGGTGGCTCAACTAAATATTGACTTTTACTAACATTAATTTCACTTTTCTTTAAAACTTAATAAACTTATGCTTTTCTAAATTAATGCTGTTTTATTTATGTCAAATAAATAGGTAATTGATTGGATAATATAAAAATAAAAAACAAATCAATTTAAAATAAGAAAACGGTACAATATCACTCGGTAATTAATATTTTACATCAAATCTTGCAGTGCGTCTAATAATTTGGCCAGGGACTGTACATATGTATGAATAAAAAAAACACGTAAATCGGACAAGTGGTTTTCGAGTGATAAGCGTACTAACGAACAGACAGAGACTTTGCATTTTATATATTTATATTATATTCTTTGCTACATGATATTTTTCCATATTTAATGGTTTGAGCACTATATTATAACAAAAACGCGCCAGCGGCCAACTTTTTTTCGATTTCATTTCCTATTATCGGCACTGCTTATTCCTTATGTTACCTAACGTAATAAAATATATTCTATAACCTGGCCAGGGAACATAGGTATGTTTAACAAAAAAAAGCACGTAAATCGGATAAGTGGTTTTGAAGTGATAAGCGCACTAACGGATAGACAGAGAGACGTTGCATTTTATATATGTTATAGAAGATTATAGATAACCTGGCCAGAGAATAAATGTATGAATTAAAAAAAACAAGCAAATCGGAGGTTCTCGAGTGATAAGCGCATTAACGGACAAACAGATACACAGACAGAGAGACGTTACGTTTTATATATTATAGAAGATTATATATAACCTGGCCAGAGAACAAATATATGAATTAAAAAAAAAAACATCTACGTCGGATAAGTGGTTCTCAAGTCATAAGCGCACTAACGGACAGACAGAAAGACGTTGCATTTTATATATATTATATTCCTTGCTACATGATATTGTTTCATATTTAATGGTTTAGGCAGCGTATTGCAAGAGAGTACGCTATCGGCAAACTTTTTTCCGACTTGATTCACTATTATCGTCACTGCTTATTCCTTATGTTACATAACATAATAAAATATACCCTATAACCTGGCCAGAGAACATATGTATGTTTTAAAAAAACAGAGAACATATGTATGTTAAAAAAAAAGCACGTAAATCGGATAAGTGGTTCTCGACTGCTATGCGCACTAACGGACAGACAAACAGAGAGACGTTGCATGTTATATACATTATAGATTAAAATTAAAGAACATTATTGGCAACGCTGTTAAGGTATCCAAAGCTGATTATGCTACCACACTTCAATAGACCATTCCATTTTCCTTGAGACGTCCCATGAAAGTAGAATGATACAACTTTTTGTATATTATTGTGACGCGCTGAAGATCAGACAGGGTTACAATTCAGTCCACTGTTTTCAACTTTTCATTATTTTGTTTTTTTTTTGTAATATTAAGGGGTAAGGGCGCGTCAACTTCAATGGTTATTTGGCGCCCAAAATAATTTAGATTACGAAATTTAATTCTTTTAAGTAATTGGTGATTCCCAGCTTATTTGATTGAAAAGTGCTTACAATTTGTTTAATGTTTGATGGTATGTTATGTTTGTTTCTTCTATGCGAAAAATGCGCTGCCTCAAATATGTGTTTGACAGTCAATGATTGATTGCAGATGGGACATAATGGTGCTGGTTCACTCTTTAGTAGGTGAGAGTGTGTCTGGTATGTATGTCCAGTCGCTAGTCTTCTGAGTTTTACATTCTCTGATCTGTTTAGACTGTGAATGTGTAAAGGAGGAAAAAACAAAAGATTTTACTTCCCACAGCTTGTTATTCGGATCTACGAGATCCCATTCCAACTGAAAATTATTTCTATTTATTGAGATTAAATTTTTGTGGAAATCGTTAGTATGGTTCTCTCCTGTGGTATTGTTGCCTGTTTCTATGGCTTGTTTGGCTACTTGATCTACTCTGTCGTTCCCTTTGATTCCCATATGGCTAGGAATCCAGATTAATATGATGGTTCTATTCCTGGCCTTGGCGATGTATAATAAGTCTGCTATTTGTCTTAAGTATGCATAGTCCGGATTACCGTATTTGATGGCTTTTATGGCACTTAAGGAATCTGATGCAATGAGGAATTTGTTATTTTCCTTGTTATTTATTGCATACCTGATTGCTTCTTTTAGGGCTAACAGCTCGGCAGAAAAGATTGAAGAGTATGGAGGAAGTTTAAATTGTTGTGAATAAGACTTGTGTAGGAAGGCTGCTCCCACTCCTTTTGTGGTTTTCGAACCATCGGTGTAGACTATAGAAATTTTTCATTATTGTACTCCCTGACATTTTAAATGCATGATTGTGATTCTGTCGAAAACAATCTTTTTCACATGTATTATAAAATAGTAACAACTATCAACATAACAACTTCTACTCCAAAATGAATCTCGGTATACAGCATAGTGTTTTGTCTTTTTCGATCACATGGAGAAAGAGCATGCGCACTCTCTTACATTCGATGCCTACGCCATGAGCATCTGCTACGCTGCGTCCTTCTCTTTCACACTAAACAATACACGCAGTGTTTCTCTGTCGCGCGCTACTTAAATTGCGACAACCGTGAGTCTTGACCGAATTTACTTAGACAACCCCATACCATCGTATTTGTAATAAAATTAACTTTATTTTCATATAAATTTTAATTGGCAAACACATGAGCGTAAGTACAATTTACCTGTTCATACCTGACAACCCAGTAGTAGGGACCAGAAAAAGATAGGCAACCCAACGGCGTCTTGTCCCTTACATCTCATAGTTTCATTTTATATTGATTTCGTTTGGTTTACAGATGAGCGTAAAAGTTAAAAAAAAAACATTAATTACACTAATTTTTATTAAGGGCAGCCTTGACTTAATTTCTCTAGGCAACCCATTTCACATATTAAGATTGCTAAAAAATATGTTTCACTCGGTAAACGGATGAGCGAAGTTCGATCTTAGGTGGGATCTTGTACTATTATCTTGTATTGAAATTGAGGTGCAGGCAAACACCTATTAAACAACCTTTTCGAAATGCCATTTTTACAGCAAGTGAAAATACTAGTTTTATTAACAACTTTTAAGTAGATTTTTATTAGTCAGATTAAAGTTTGCAGGTGAAATTTCATTTATTATCATAAATTATATATAAAAAAATTTATAAAAATATATTGACGGTAGAGTTGAATGTTGGAATATACTACTGTGATAAAAAAATAGTAAGTGTTTTAATATAAAACGCAAACGGGTTATTTATTTTTCCAAATTTATTTCGTCCCCTTCAAAGTAATCCCCCTTGGATACAATGATTTTATGCCAACGTTTTTTCCAGCTTTTAAAGCCTTCTCCTCAATCGGCTCAAAACGATGTCCTCGAAGAGGTTTTTTTGTGTTTAGGGAATAGGCAGAAGTTCGACGGAGCTAAATCAGGTGAATAGGGCGATTGCGGAATGATGAGTTGAATTTTTGATAAAAAAGAGAAGGTGCATTATCGTGATGAAAAACCGGCGTTAGTAAATTTCACACCAAGACTACCTGCGCCCTTAATACAACAGGTAATTCCGCACTAACCTTATAAGGGTGCTTAATCTTACAGGTAATTTCCGCACCAAGCAATATAATTATGCTTTATTCATCTAAATAAAATTGGACGGATTTCTTTTAAATCAGTTTTTATTGAAAATTTTAGATATTTGCAAAAATATATGTTTTTTATTTCATAGTAGAATAATATTGATAAAACATGAAGTTTTTGCTAAATACATAAAATACAATTGGACAAATTTCCTTACATATACTAGATAATGCTACAAACCTATACATATCTATTTATATATATTTACAAAACAGGTTGAGAAAAATAGGAGACACATTTTAAAAAATGGAAACGATTAATATTCCTAATTGTCTTTGTTCATAAAGATTTTTTTAATTTTTGATTATTATGATTATTACTTATTTTAGGACTCGTCGACACTTTGTATTTTTATATATACGTTAATTTGAAATTCTTTCAACCTATCGATAAAAGTATATAGAGACGGATGTGTAAAATAAAAAGAATTATTTAGATGGGAATGGAAGACTCACAACAGTTAGTCGTTCGAGTTAAAGATGGACTCGATTCTGCCCATATTTCAACTGGAAAATCGGCTCCTTCCTCTATATACGTTTCTAGTAGGTAGTCACAAAATTTATTTAAACGTTCATCCTCAGGTTTTATAGAATATAAATCGTATGCAGAACTGTCACCTAATTCTTCGGGTGCTAAATAGGACAAGCCGAAACAATACTTTAACCAACGACCAATTTCAGAATTTTTTGTCGCAATATTCTTTAGCTAGACCTAGATTCTGTATCTTGCGAAACCAAGATTGGTGTAAAATGAAATCTACATCCTAACACTAGCATTTGGCCAAACTTCAGATACTGCCTTATGAATAGATTTTTCGAAGTCAATAGTAATTTCTCTGGATTGAAATACAGTGTATCTGTTGAATAAATCTTACATTTTAATAATGTGAAGAGGTTTTTGTATGTTTCAGCTCTCTTATCACGCAATAAGCAAAATAATAATGGAATGTAATGACCGTTTGCAAAATCACGCACTGTAAATAACTGTGTAAAATATTTAGTGCAGTATGAAAAGGTGCCATCCATATATATATTGGATATTTTACACAACATATTGACATTTGTAGTGCAAGAAAAAACAATAATGCCACTTTCGAGTTCATTGATATATAGAAAATTCTCACCCTTGCTAGTTTTGATTTTAAATGTCTCTAAAACACTATGCACCTCCTCAGCACTTCTTGGATTACATCCTGGCAAAAATTTTCGTCTATGGTTATAAATGTTTTTTCTAATATATTCGACATCTTTTTCTGTTACTGTTTTAGGCAGCGTGTTTTGTAGTTCTTGTCGGATAATTTTAGATGGCCTTTCACTCATATGCTCTCCGGCTTTTCTTTTGCAGGAATTACTAATTATTTGCCGATTCAGCTTCTTGGTGTCGGCTTCGTGTGTATGGAGTCCTTCACTTCTGGTAACTAAATTCTCGGGCCCAACGGTGAAGACTTTTGATTTGCAATCTTTTTTTTGAACATTTCCAAAATGTTTCTCCACATTTTAAACACCTCTTGTCGAAAGTAAGTGTAGTAATTCACACATAACATGTCATTTCCTCGATTACTTTTTATTAACTTTGCTTCCATATTAGCAACACTTTCAAAATATACGCACAACCAAGTAATAATCACGAATTAATAATATGTACTAAACTGATATGTAGAAGAGTTTAATAATGATTTAATTGAACAGGCTGGTGCGTACCAACACCCATTTATCAACCCTCATCTTCTACCTGAAAGTACTCGGTGTGGAATTTACTCTGCAATTACAATCCCTTAAATATGTCTAGGTCATAAACGGATTAGTGGTGTGGAAATTACCTGCGCCGGAAAAAACCAAGATTTATCAGTCCATAATTCCGGCCTCTTGAGACAAATTCGAACGTTTGGGAAGCCGAAAACCATTTTTAAAACAAAATTTAATGCAACTTGAATTTTTTCACTCATGGTAAAAATCGAAAAACCCACTTTTGTTGTTGAGTAAATGCAAGCGAATCTTATTAACTACTGACGCTATGGTCTTAAAATTTGACACAGCTGGCAGTTAGGGTCCTACCAACTTAACGAAAAAAAAAATTAATCCGATTTGGAAATGCCGGACGATTTAAATTTAAGTCTTACTATTTTTTGATCACAGATAATATTAATAATCCTAACAATAATTCCAACAAACTTATTACCGTTTATACTGCAAATCGTATCACAGTACTACCTTTGTATTGACAGACCGTTAACTCTGAAAATCATCCTTCAAAGGATTGAAACGTGTAGGTCTTAGCTTGTAACCAAATAAAGAAAGTTGATAGGATTTTTCCATGTTTCATTTCTCCGTCACTACACATACAGTAACGATATTACTATTGGCAATACCCGTACGCTAAAAAAAATTTACACACCACCCGGGAACTACTTATTTTTTACCCAGGAAACAAAGGTTCAAATATTGATTAATAATTAAGAGTAGTACTATTAAATAATTTTTAAAAAATTGACACTTTCTTTACAATCTCTATCTACGATGAACCAACGTATCTAATAAACACAAATGACCAATTTGAATAAAAATCAAATAACTTCCTTTTTCATTGAATAGTCTGGACAATAATTTAATAGGACCCAAACGAATTCCATTCTCGAAATTTATTATAATTTTTAATTCTAATTAAAAACATCTGGGATGTAATAATTTAGATGAAGGTGTCAAAAGAAACCCAAGAAAAAAAATACGATATAACTTTTCAGTCGGGATAGATTAACGTGAAAGGGACTTTTTTAATAATTTAATTTTTTGAACGCAACAACTTGATGTTATGTACGAGGGTGTTCTTTAAGTTATCTACCTAATTATGAAGGAAAACTGGCAGAACCTAACACAAATTTTCTATATTTACAGTAATAGAGTTTTACTCGTTTTCTATATACAGTGAAGTCTGTTTATAACGAACCCGTTTATAGCGAATTTCCGGTTAAAACGAACTATTTTATAATGCACGAAAAAACCAATGCAAACCCGGTTATAACGAACTTCCGAATAAAGCGAACCCAATTTGGATGTTTTGTGTCCGTTTATAACGAACTTGCCACTCCCTGTGCTCGATGTTGCGCGATTTGATATAGGGAATTCACCGAAACTCGCTGGGAGCCCCTGTTTTCGTATAGTGGCGGGAATGGCAGAGTGGTGTGAAAAGAATTACCTTTGTCTTAATGGAAATAAAACGGGCCTTATATTATTTAATAAAAATAAAATACCCACACAATCATTATATGTGCGACATGAACTAAAGTCAATACCCAATATAGAGACGATAAAATTTTTAGGGGTTAATAATGACTCAAGTATTTGTTGGGAAATACATGCAGTGAAACTTCGGTCTAAGCTCAATAGTGCGTGTGCTCTTATTAGAAGACTTAGATATATTGTATCATCAAATAGCATACAACTTTTCTATTTTGCTTATGTTCAATCCCAATTAAACTATGGGATTTCTTTCTGGTGATCTTCAAGATTTGCTAGGGATATCTCTAGGGCACAAAAGAGAATTGTGAGATGCATGCGTCATTTCCAGCCTCGCAGGGGTGCTCAAACGGTCGATCGCGATCGACGAGTCGATCGCGAGTGCTTTTTGAGTCGATCCCGAGAAAAAAAATTCCGATATAGAACTATTCACAGATTTTGTTTTAGGTAACTAAAACAAAATGTAATGAATAAACTACTAAAATTTATTCGATCCACAATTAGGCCAGAATAACCCCCTCATCACTTTTCTTTTATCGTAATAACCCCCTGCTAGCGGCTAAAGGCGGCTTTATCAAAGGAACGCGCGGTACTTGTCAAAGAAAAGCAGCGTTTTTGATTCCCGCCGATTTTTCTAGAAACTTCGGGCGGCGTGTTTGACGGGAACATTCGAGACTTCGTTCGCGCCGATATAAATGTTGCGCCTGCAGGAATAGGAGTCAGTCTGAGTTGTAACTTGAAGGCGATACATCGATACAAAGTTTATTAATAAATAGTCCAAAATGAGTGCGGCGAAGAAAAGTAAAACTTATCATTTAATAACGATTAGGAGGAAGAATTTTTTCTTTTGTATGGTAAAGGATAAGTGCATTTGTCTCATTTGCCGTGCGTCAGTTGCAATACCTAAGCGTGGGAACTTAGAGAGGCATCATAAAACGGTTCATAAAAACTATGAAAAGGATTTTCCGTCACAGAGTGAATTAAGAAAACGAAAAGTACGTGATTTGATAACTTGTTTGAAAAAAGAACAAACCATGGTCACAAGACCAGCCAAACAATGAAAAGCTGCAACGATCGCGTCATTTAAAATATCTCATATATTGGCGAAACACAAGAAACCATTTGATGATGGATTGGTTGTGAAGGAAGCATTTATTGAAGCGGGTGAGACTTTATTTGGAGATTTTAAAAATAAAACAGAGATTATGTCTGCTATTAGAGAACTTCAGTTATCTCGTCCGACTGTCACAAGGCGTGTTGAAGTCATGAGTCAGGACATGGCAGATAAACTAAAACATGATATCATGGAATGTACATCCTTTTCTTTACAGTTTGACGAATCCACCGATATGACAGACACTGCCCAGCTGTGTATTTTTATTCGAATGGTATTCAATGACATGTCGGCTAAGGAAGAGTTTTTGACAATGATTCCTCTGAAAGGAAAGACCCGTGGCGAAGATATATATGACGTTTTTCTTCAATTTTGTAACAAACTACAAGCTACCAATATATAAACTAGTGTGCATTACAGTCAGCTGAACACACTGATTTAGTTCTTCACACGGACGTCAGGGGGTTGAGTCGCGGAAAATTCCTAGAAAGGTTTCAAGAATTATTGCCCGAAATAACAGCTTTTCTGGACGAAAGAGGTGATGACACTCAGATGCTGAAAAACGGAAAATCGTTGACTGATTTGGCATTTTTGACAGACATCACAATGCATTTAAACACCATTAATTTGGAGCTTCAAGGTAAAGGAAAAACTATTATTGAGGTGATTAGCGCAATAAACGCATTCAAAAGTAAATTGCAACTTATGATAGATCAACTGAAAAGAAAGGATCTGAAAAAATTTCCGTCTTTGAAAGCAAGGATTCCTCAGTTGAATAATGATATTTATGAGGCAGAATTATCAAATATTTTGGGCCAATTCGAAATACGTTTTTATGATTTCAATAAATTGGCAAATATCGCATCATTTATGAGTTATCCTTTTTCGTGTAAAAACATTGAGGAATTAGCTACTGAAATAGCAAGTCAGTTTAACATGGACTCATGTTCTGTTGAAAATGAGTTAGTGCAGATTATATCAGATATACATCTCAAAGCCGCAGCATCTGATACAAAATTCTGGTGTTTTATATCTGGAGATAAATATCCAAATCTAAGGCAAATCGTCCTTCAACTGACAGCAATGTTTTGGGTCAACTTACTTGTGCGAGTCTGCATTTTCTGAAATGAAGATAATTAAGTCAAAATATCGCAATCGACTAACTGACGAACATATGTCATCATGCTTGCGATTAGCACTCGGTAATTACGTACCATCTTATGAAAAGTATGCTGAGGACATGCAATGCCACGCTTCAACATCCAAAGTCACTCTTTAGTTAAGTTTAGACACTAGAACTCGTTTGTTTTGTAAGAACCAATAAACTCGCAATTTTGAATAATTATGAGTTTTTTCTTTGACATTTTAGAGCAGACCTACACTTACCTGGACTAAAAAAATACATATTGTGCGGGGAAAACTAATATCTATGCCACGATATACCCTACCTAGACGACAATCCTGCATCACACTTACTTGCAGCCTCTCAGAGTCGATCGATCGTAGTCTAACAATATTGAGGTAGATCGCCAGCAGTTCAAGTTTGAGCACCCCTGCTCTAACGTAATGTTGACCACACTTTATTGAAATGGGGTTACTTACGGTCCCAGGTCTCTACTTCATGGCTTTGGTCACCTTTGTTAAGAAGAATCCATCATTTTTCTTGACAAATAGAGATGAATATGCTCCAGATATGGCAATCATGACTAGAGGTAGAAACGAATTACGAGCGCCCCACCATGCTACTTCTTTCTTTGAAAAAGGGCCATATTTTAAATGCATAAAGGCATATCGGCTTCTCCCATTGGAGATCAGGAACATTGAGGGAGTTGAGAGATTCAAAAGGGAAGCAAAAAGGTTTGCTCTCTCAAAATGTTTCTATTCTTTTAATTTTGATCAATAATTTTTAGTTATTAATAGTTGTAAGATTTTATCCTCTGTACGGTGTCTTATATTTTGTTGGCTATATATGTATATATATATATATATATATATATATATATATATATATATATGTATATTTATGTATATATATATATATATATATATATATATATATATATATATATATATATATATATATATATATATATATGTATATATATATGTATATATATATGAATATATATATATATATATATATATATAATATATATATATATATATATATATATATACGAGGCTGGTTTTGAAAAAGTCCGTGCAAAGTCCGAGAGATGGCACCACTGGCGCGTTTTTTTTTGTTTTTTTTTTATTGGTCTAGCACACGTGCTGCAGGGAAGTCCCTAAAGCGCTCCAGGAGCGGCACGAGTGCGGAAAAAGCGATTCACGTTGTTCTTGAATCGCTGTAAATTGTACTCTCGTACAAGGGTATCGAGGTCATGTTTAGTTAGTAGCATCTCTTGAATGAACGCACACCAAGTTTCAGCCATATTGGTCTATTTCTTTGTGTTTGGCATTCGTGTGAATCAAGGAAGTCGAGTGATTTTCAAGAAATGGACGAAAAAGAATTTCGTGTGGTGATTAAACATTACTTTATCAAAGGCAAAACGTCTCAGGAGACTAAAGAGAAGCTTGATAAACATTATGGTGACTCTGCAGCTTCGATTTAAACAGTTTATAAGTGGTTTCAAAATTTTCGGACTGGCCATATGGGCACAAGTGACGCTGAACGTTCTGGACGGCCTGTAGAGGTTACGACTCCAGAAATCATTGATCAAATCCATGATATGGTGATGGATGACAGAAGAGTTAAGGTGCGTGAGATTGCTAGTGCTGTGGGCATCTCGACTGAACGGGTACATAATATTTTGCATAAACATTTGGACATGAGAAAGCTATCCGCAAGATGGGTGCCGCGACTGCTCACGCTTGACCAAAAACGGAATCGTGTGAAGTGTTGCAAGGATGGTTTGCAGCTGTTCCAGAAGAATCCGGAGGACTTTAAGCGTCGTTTCGTCACTGTGGATGAAACATGGATACATTACTATACTCCTGAGACCGAACAACAATCTAAACAATGGGTTACCAAGGGGGAATCTGCACCAAAAAAGGCGAAGACCGTTCCTTCGGCCGGAAAGGTTATGGCGACTGTCTTTTAGGATTCGCAAGGGATAATCCTCATCGACTATCTGGAAAAGGGTAAAACTATTACAGGTGAATATTATTCATCGTTATTGGACCGTTTGAAAACCGAGCTGTAAGAAAAACGCCCGCGATTGGCCCACAAGAAAGTCCTTTTCCATCACGACAACGCACCAGCACACACCTCAGCAGTTGTAGTCGCAAAATTAATAGAAATAGGATTCCAACTCGTTCCACATCCCCCCTATTCTCCAGACTTGGCTCCCTCGGACTACTATTTGTTCCCCAATTTGAAGAAATGGCTGGCGGGACAAAGATTTTATTCAAACGAGGAGGTGATTGCAGACACTAATGGATATTTTGCAGACTTGGATAAATCCTATTATTCGGAAGGGATCAACAAACTAGAACATCGTTGGACGAAGTGTATAAGCCTAAAAGGAGACTATGTCGAAAAATAAAAAAGGTTTACCCCAAACACATAAGTAGTTTTTATTTTTTGCACGGACTTTTTCAAACCAGCCTCGTATATATATATATATATATATATATATAATATATATATATATATATATATATAATATATATATATATATATATATATATATATATATATATTCTACTTTTTTATGACGTTGCTTTTTTACGTTATGTAATCTTGATGGCAATAAAGGAGTGAATAAATAAATAAAAAATAAATATTCTACTTATCCACAGCGTCGCTAGTTCGAGCAGTATTATTTTCAATTCACTTGTGTTATGCGGTTCTAATGCATATTTGATCAAAGTAGCAAAGTGTTTACTTTAAAAGACAAATTCGATATTATAAGGAAAATAGAAAATGAAGTTAAACAAAGTGATGTTTGCAAACAGTTGAATTTAACTAAATATACGGTTTCTACCATATGGAAGAAGAGGCAAGAAATCTTATCAATCTATAATAAAAGAAATTTTATTATTGTGAAGCAACTGAAAATAGACTGAAGTCCAAACTCCAGCAGCTTACTAGCTGTTCTCTTGTCTGTCAAATCCATCCTGAGACGCGT
>CM032446.1:220090430-220256529 GCA_019049505.1 Pachyrhynchus sulphureomaculatus
TTCCTCAGTTTTCTGTGTACTAGTATGGATACGCCTTGTTTTGCTCTATCTTCTTTGGGCACTCCACTATAAAAGTGATCGTAATGCCCCCAACTTTCGGAGCCTTTTCCTTTCTTCTTTGTTTCCGTCAGTACTGCAATTTCGACTCGAAGATTTTCTAAATCATTTACAACTTCATTTACTTTCCTGGAGAGACCTTGTATGTTCCATGTACCACATATCGTTGTCCTTCTTCTTTGCTCTTTTCGTCTTTGTATATCCGTTCGATTCCGAGGCTTTGGATTAGGTTTTTTTTTTTAGCAGAGGCTTTTTTTTACATAGGGTAGGGAGCTGGCCTACCGCTACAACCTCCCTCCTTTGTCCGGGCTTGGGACCAGCAGTGACAACTGTAAGCTACTCAATCCACCTACAGCCGCCCCAGAAGATAAAAAATTGTATATAACATCTCGAAAACTAAAAGAAAATTAAGATAATGGCGGGCGCTGCAAACTACCCGAAAAAACGGATTTTCTTTTAATAGTGAACGGAATCTACTGAAATCAACTTATTCGTATTTACCGTTTCAATGTATATTTTTATAGACTTCTCCCACAACTAATATCTTATTAAATTCCTTGTCAAGCCTTCCAATTCTTCCAGCACGAGTTCGTAGATGCCATAAATAGCAAAAAAAGCTATTCGCTTCTGCTAATTACTGTCAAATGTCCGATCAAAGGTCGAGACCGCCCCTTGTATGTATTTCCCAGAGTTTTGCCGGCCACATGATGCCTTCCTTATATATAGTATCATATCAAATTGAAAATAATACTCAATTTAAATTAATATGGAATACACCGTGAACAATAAAATAAAGTGTACTAAATAATGAACAGCACATTGGAAATTTTGATTTTCATTATCATTTCAAAATACTGATAAAAAAAATGTCGGAAAAATTAAACATATCTACAAGTCCTTTCCACCGAATGTAATTATAATGTGTTTATAATTAGGAGTTATTAATTATTAAAACAAATACACACTCCGCTTATGTGTTCGTCGGTGGTGAAGAAATTTTAATTACTTTTAATTTTTTACAATAAAAAATAAACGTTTTTTATCATTGCCTAATAATTTTCCAGAAACGCAGCTAAATAAGATTATTAAAAAAAAAAAACTCTAAAACAACAAAATCAAATAATATAACTCCATACATATACAGGGTTACAGGGAAAGTCGTCCTAGATAATTAAGGACGTTATAGTTTAGGTCGTTTCTGACCGATTTGACTCTATGACATGATATCCTAAACTTAACGGTTTTCAAAATATTGAAGTTTTAAAGATTTCCTAAAAAAAAAAAACCTGTTTTTTTTTGCTTTTTTTTATCGATTTTTTTTATTAGAGGTTCTCGAGTGCGATTTTTTTGGTTATTTTTAGTTAGTCTGTATGTCAAGTATCAAAAATCACCAAAAAAAATTTGAACTAGTTACTAACAGTTTCAAATGGCGGGCTTGTTAATGTTTCTAAATTACGAATTTTTTTACCAAGTGTTTCCTACTTTAAATCAATAAAGAAAAAAAAAAATGTATGGAAGTTATTCTGCAAATTATTTTAAAAACTTTTACGTCTTTTTAGCTATCTAAAACGGTATAATATCTACTAGATCTATTGAAATCTAAGAAAATGAGATTTCAATAGGCCCAAATGTAGAGTAACATAATAATAGAATTTGGACTACTACCAATTACCGGTTTACTACCTGCACCTTCAAACAATAAAAAGGGTTGGGTAAGCATTTTTTCCGGTCGGGGTACTCTCTGTGCGAGTGACATTTTCTGTTCACTAAACATTATTGAATGATTTTTAGTCTGCTCATGCGATTCGTCCGTGGTAGATGTGCTATACCGTGCTTTTCAAAAATATCTGTGTTTCATCTTTTGACTGTGTGAATTGGCTCGTAACTGGATTTTGATCTCTGCTTGTGAATATGGCAACGTATACCAACGAGGAATATGCTGACATCCTAATGTGTTACGGATTTTGCGAAGGAGTGTCGTCGCGTGCACGTGATGAATACATACTGCGATATCCTACTCGTCGTGTACCTGATGTTAGCGTATTTGATGGAACGTATCGAAGACTACGAGAAACTGGTTCCGTACAAAGACGGCGGACTGACATGGGACGACCACGTATCTTTGACGAAGACGAAAAAAACGAAATACGACGTTTCTTTGAGGTGGACCCAACCACATTTACAAATGTTGTCGCACAACAGCTTGGTATTTCGCAGTGGAAGTTATGGTTTGTAATGCATACTGTTGGGCAACACCCTTACCACTATACGCCCGTGCAAGTCATTGAAGAAGGAAATCCGTTGCGACGATTAGAATTCTGCAGATTTATGCTCAATACCGATGTCGAAGATGCATCTTTTTTTAAGAAAATACTATGGACTGACGAGTCGAAATTCGACAAAGACGGTCTTACAAACTACCACAACGCCCACTATTGGGCTTCTAAAGAGGAAGGCAACCCAAACAAAAAAAGAACGAAAGGATCACAAACAAGATTCAGCTTAAATGTGTGGATGGGTATAATTTCAAATTATTTGGTTGGGCCATTCTTCCTGCCAGATAATTTGAATGGCGAGGAATACAACAATTTTTTGCGGAACGATTTACCTAATTTGATGGAAGACTTACCTATTGGTTTGAGACAAAACATGTACTTTCAACACGATGGCTGCCCAGCTCACTACAGAGGAAGTGTTCGTGCATGGCTCAATGACAATTATCCCAACAAATGGATTGGAAGAGGCGGGCCCATACCTTGGCCGGCGAGAAGCCCAGACCTAAACACCGATGGACTTTTATGTGTAGGGTCACATGAAAAGTCTCATATACGACCAGATGAACGTGGATGTCCTAAGACAAAAAAATAATTGATGCGGCTGACGAAATGAGGCGGCACTTCACAACCAGCGTTGTGAAAAGTAATTTAAGAAACAGAACGAGAATTTGTGTTAGAAATAAGGGCGACCATATAGAACATGAATTATAATTAATAAAAAATATTAAATTGCAAGGTTTTTTGTTTTATTTGTGTATTTTTCGTATTTTCACCTAGAACTAAAAATTTACTTTTTGCTACCCGAGCCCGCTTTAGGTGTCATTCTGTGTACAGTTTTCCTATTAAACTCCTAGTATTATACCTTTTTTGATAGCTAAAAAACGTAAAAGTTTTTAAAAAATAATTTGCAGAATAACTTCCATACATTTTTTTTTCTCTTTATTGATTTAAAGTAGGAAACACTTGGTAAAAATTCGTAATTTAGAAACATTAACAAGCCGCCATTTGAAACTGTTAGTAACTAGTTCAAAATTTTTTTGATGATTTTTGATACTTGACATACAGACTAACTAAAAATAACCAAAAAATCGCACTCGAGAACCTCTCATAAAAAAAAAAAATCGATATAAAAGCAAAAAAAAACATGTTTTTTTTTAGAAAATCTTTAAACTTCAATATCTCGAAAACGGTTAAGGTTAGGACATCATGTCATAGAGTCAAATCGGTCAGAAACGACCTAAACTATAAAGTCCTTAATTATCTAGGACGACTTTCCCTGTAACCCTGTATACAGTAGCGAAGAGAAATTTAAGGGGCGGATAGGGGGCATATGGATACGAAGAGTGCGGCAAAAGCATCAATCGATAAACACGGGGGGGAGGGTTGGGGTTGATGAAAGAAACCCTCATGCACTGAAACACTAAAAGTGGACCGGGGGGGAAGGAGAATTTTTTACGAAAAAGAACACTTTCATACAGAAGAACTCAAAAACTTAAACCCAATTTAAAAATCGATTACTGGGGGCATATGTCACAATAAAAAAAAGTTCCGGTTCTAATGGACCTATTTTTTACATCTACAGGAACGGGAGGGGCATATGCATATGGAAAAATAAGATTTTCATAATATGAAACGAAAATGAAATTCAATAATCTCGAAAGGTAAGTTTTTTTATGAATACAAAACAACAATAACAAAAGAAAATAACTATACAAAAAAAAAATTTTAACATTTAAATTTGAAAAACTATAAATTTTGAAATATAGTAGGTATGCGAAAGCCAAATATGATGAATAAATGATTGATCAGATTTTATAAAATTTACATTTATCAATTTTCCACAGGAGAAAGCTGATCTTCAAGCAGAAATGCTCTAGGACCAATTTCGCCCCAATCCCCCGGGCCGCTTCGCCCTTACCCGAGACCAAAGAGTGGCCTCCACTATTCAGACCTTCAAACAGATGCAGTCTCCAGCAAACACTTACTTCACAACCCCTTTGGCCATCCAAACCATCATAAACTCATGTTCAGGTCGTAAAGCCTCAGGGTGCGACAAAATCAGCGTTAAGACCCTGAAAAAGTCCCCAAACAGTAAATCACAGAAGCTACTAACATTATAAACGGTTCCCTGAGACTCAGCTACGTCCCACTTCTCTGAAAGAAAGCTGAGATCATCCTAATTAGAAAAACTGGCACTCCTTCACACGAGGTTGGCAACTACCGGCCAATGAGCTTACTGCCTTGCCTAGATAAAATGGCTAAAAAAGCTATCCTCGAAATCACCAGAGCCAAAATTTCAAAGCTCAGAGTCATCCAAAATAGTTGGGTTCCAATCCTTCCATGGTACCGTGCGTTACACTACCGCCCTCTCTCAACACATCCTCAATAGCTTCAACCGCAAACACCAGGTTGAAGCTGTCTTTCTAGATATTTCCAAGACCTTCAACCGAATCTGGCAGGAAGGTCTTAGCCTCAAATTCATCCGCCACGGCTATCCCACAAACATCACGCGACTGATCCTCTCGGACCGTACTTTCCAAGTCCAAGTCGACCAGGCCAACTCCGATATCAGGGCCATACGAGCCAGAGTCCTTCAAGGCTCAGTCCTCTCCCCCCACTTATTCAGCATCTTCACCGCCGACATTCCCAAGTCAGATCAGACCTCCTTGCTCACGTATGCCGATGACACTGCATTCATCGCCACCGTCAAATCCACCAGGGTCATCACCAACCGCCTAAACATGTTAGTCCATTGGTTCCAGGCAAGACCCAAGCCATCATGTTCACCAAATCTTCCAATCCCACGCCGGTCAGTCTCACCCTCCATGCCACCAGGTTCCAATGGACTAACAACATCAAGTGCCTGGGCCTCCATGACGACAAGCGGCTAGTATCGAAGGACCAGATCGCCACCGCCACCACTAAAGCATACAAGCTCCTTGGCAAGCTCTACCCTTTCCTAGACAAGTCTAGTAAAATTATCAGCATGCAACCAGTGGACAATTTACAAAATGATCATCAGAGTCAGCTAAGTAAGTACCTACTCCAGTAAGGCATGTCCTCAAATATCGCGCACCCACGAAACCGCTCTCCAGTCCGTTCAAAACAATGCTCTCCGATTAATCGTCAAAGACCCATGATTCATCCGAAACTCCCAAATTCATCGTAACTTTCAAATGTCCAGAATCCGGGAATTTATAAGCAACGCTCAACTCAAATTCCTGGATAAAGCTACTCACTACCCCAACCCACATCAGAAGCGCCTATGAACCTTCACCCAACGCCAAAAACCACTACACAAGACCATCCGATCCCTCCCCTAGGATTAGTTTTCAAATTAATTTCAAGTTTAATTTTAACTCCTTACTCAGTACATATCACTACTAGTTCTCACCACATTTCTATAAAACCCTTTACCTAGGCTAAGTTTACTGAGTTTACTGACATGTAAATATACAAATGCATACTCATTGTATAATAGTTATAGGATTTTCCTACCTAACTGGTCAACAAAGAGATTGATCAATTTATGAACAAATTTTATTATTATATTATATGTATTGATATTATTATAAGATGCACTTAAACTAAAAGATTATATGAAATTTTTACTATTAAATTATTTAATAAAGAAACGCTCGATCGAATAAATTTGTATCTCCACTCAAAATCGTATCGTATAACTAAAACTTCCCACATTTTACACTGAAAACGGTAAAGTGCAAACTTCCACAAAACATTTCAATATAAATATTACACAGCAGGTCATACCGTAATGTTCAGTTATGCCCGCCCCCGCATGCCGCCACCGCTCCGCGTCACGGAAGTTTATCGCTTTTGAGATTTTGACAGGCATTATGCACCGCTCAACCATTGTGCAGGCCGGTAATACAGGCTGTGACATTATCGGTCGCCACGGTTGGGGGCGGCATTATTATTATTACGGAGTCTAAAGTGTTTTCTAGTTTTATTATTACGGTGTTATTATTAATTTTCTATGGACGTTTTCGTCGTCCGAGTTTTATTTAGAGTTTATGTTTGGGCAGCCGGGTGTGAACCTGATAGTATTTACAGGGTTTTCGGATGCAGATTTAAATGACACTGTCAGAGGGACTTTTACTTAAGAAAATTTATGTAATTTTTATTCTTAAAACTCTTATGGTACGTTTATCTATTGATCTACCAAGAAAAATTTGAAAAGTTTGCGCAAATTAAAAGGCCGCATATGGCTTGTGGATAAAATTAATGACAATAAGTTTCCCAAAAACTGTCCTTCCTTTATTTCCAAAAGCAATAAACAGAACCAACCTGAACTAAAAAAAGTCCAGCATCACAATACTTATAGCCAGATTCTCAAAACATGTTTAATATTGAAATCTGTTTGATTTTTCATTATAATTTATGGTAGGATTGACACTCACGAACTTCAATTTACATATACAGTGAAGTCTGCTTATAACGAACCTGTTTGTAGCGAATTTCCGGTTAAAACGAACTATTTTATAATGCACGAAAAAACCTCCGTAAGACAAATGTAAATTTTTGTCGGTTATAACTAACCGGGTTATAACGAACTTCCGGATAAAGCGAACCAAATTTGGATGTTTTGTGTCCGTTTATAACGAGCTTGCCACTCCCTGTGCTCGATGTCGCACGACTTGATCTAGGAAATTTACCGAAACTCGCTGGGAACTCCTATTCTACTTGTTTCTGCTGAGTTGTGTTATGCGGTTCTAATATATATAATCAATGTAACAAAGTGAATGTTTAAGTTTTTTATTTTAAAATGAGTACACAAAAACGTAAAGCGTTTACTTTAAAAGACAAACACGATATTATAAGGAAAATAGAAAATTGAGTTAAACAAAGTGATGTCTGCAAACAGTTTCTACTACATAGAAGAAGAGGCAACAAATCTTATCAATCTATGATAAAAGAAACTTTAGTCGTAAAAAAGTAAGAAAATCTACACATGACGAAGTCGCTAAAGGACACCTTAAATGGTTTAGTCAAAAACGACATGAACATGTTCCCATTATCGGCTATTCTTTACAAGAGAAAGTTAGTGAATTGGAAAGGAAAATAGAAAAAACCGAGTTTAACTGTTTAGAAGTTGGATTAAACAATTTAAAAAGCGACATAATATTAGTGGGGGGGTAAGATAGTAGGAGAAACTGCAAGAGTGGATATGACTGTTGATCAGTGGTTGGCCAATGTATGGCCGGAAATTCGAGACAGTTATGAATATGTGGACATTTTTAATGCGGATGATAGGGTTTGTTTTACAAGATGACGCCTGATAATACATTAAAGTTTGTCGGAGAGAATTGTGCTGGTGGAAAATTATCAAAAGTAAGGATTACTGTTTTGGTAACTGCAAATATGTCTGCAACAGAAAAAAGAAAATTTTTGGTGATATGAGAGTCCGCCAATCCCAGGTGTTTTTTAAAACAAGCATTTACCAGTAAAGTACAAATCAAACAGTAAAGCCTGGATGACATTAGAAACGAACTGATCGAAGTGGACAAAGAATTAAAATTCACAAACAGAAAAATATTAATTTTGATTGACAACTATCCAGCGCACCCTGAAGTTGATCTACAGATTGACAACTGTCATTTATAGAAAGATTTTACTTATGAAAATGTTAGAGACGATCGATAAAGGTAACGTTTTTTCTGTAACTCTCTTGCACGTTATAAACTTTATCCATATGGCTTGAAATCAGTAGAAAAACCATTGCAAACTGTGGTAAACATGGCGGATTTTTTAAGGAAGGAATGTAGATATAACTCATATGATGAGCTACCGTTGACTCAGTGGATTGAAAAACATCGAGAAGATCCTACTGATTGTCTAGAATTTGTTTACGATGCTGACATTCAACAAAGTATAATGGAAATCGAGATGTACGTGCTGATAATGAATTAATGACGAGAGAAATATTAACTGATGATCAAATTGTTACATCAGTGAGTTCTGGAAAGATTTTAAGCGATAATGACGACAAGGACGAGCTTGGAGAAGAAGATAATATTTATGTTCCATCCATTTCAGAAATGACTAAGAAAATGACTGAAAACTCGCAATTTTTTTTTTTGGAATCTCCTAAAGTTCCCGAACATATATGGAGTAGTTGTTGTGATCTTCACAAATATATAAACAGCATTTATTTTTCAAGTAAAATTGACTTGTTTTATTTCCCTTTAAACGTTTTCTTTAATTTAATAATTATTATTATTCATTTTTCTAAGCATTAGCGCCTAATCTAAATAAAAAAGTAGTAAAAAATGATTTGAGATTTTGTTTACTGTTTGTAACGAACTTCGGATAGAGCGAATCATTTTTAGTGATTTTTTGGAGTTCGTTATAAACGGACTTCACTGTATTTATATTTTCCGAAAGAAGCTAACAGAGTTAGTTACAGGAGGATTAAATTTTAAAGAACTTGTATTTCAGGCCAGCATAGATGAGAAAGCCAGCAATCAGAATTCGCACGTATTAACATACGGACACATTTTAACACTCGCTAACTTAAACTACAAAATTTACCTTACTACCATTTACCTTTTGGTAAAAGAGATGGTGACAAAGCTAGTAAATAATGTGGGTTTTCATACAAAACTACCGCTGGGTTTTGCAGTTTTACATAGAAAATTTATGAAAATCTCTCTCATCTATAATATATATAAAATGCAACGTCTCTCTGTCTGTCTGTCTGTCCGTTAGTGCGCTTATCACTGGAGAACCACTTATCCGATTTACGAATTTTTTTTTTTAAAAACATACATATGTTCTCTGGCCAGGTTATAGGATATATTTTATTACGATAGGTAGCATAAGGAATGAGCAGTGACGATAACAGTGAATGAAGTCGGAAAAAAAAAAAGTTTGCCGCTAGCGCGTTCCCTTGCAATACACAACCTAAACCATTAAATATGGAACAATATTATGTAGCAGAGAATATCTATATTCTATAATCTATAATATATATAAAATGCAATGTCTCTCTGTCTGTCTGTCCATTAGTGCGTTTATCACGCGAGAACCACATATCTGATTTACGTGTCTTTTTTTAAATTCATACATATATTCTTCGTTCAGGTTATATAATAATAATAATCTATATTTATAATATATATAAAATGCAAAGTTGCTCTGTCTTCTGTCTGTCCGTTAGTGC
Source organism: Pachyrhynchus sulphureomaculatus (assembly GCA_019049505.1). Lineage (NCBI taxonomy): Eukaryota > Metazoa > Arthropoda > Insecta > Coleoptera > Curculionidae > Pachyrhynchus > Pachyrhynchus sulphureomaculatus. Next base: position 220,099,947 of record CM032446.1, read on the forward strand.
GCTTATCCCTCGAGATCCACTGATCCGATTTACGTGATTTTTTAAATTTGTACATATGTTCTCTGACCAGGTTATAGATATATATTTTATTACATCTATAATATATATAAAATGCAACGTATCTCGGTCTGTCTGTCTGTCTGTCTGTTGATGCGCTTATCACTGGAGAACCACTTATCCGATTTACGTACTTTTTTTTTAAAACATACATATGATCTCTGGCCAGGTTATCTGTTTATAATAAATATAAAATGCAACGTGTCTCTGTCTTTCTATCTATCTGTCTGTCCGTTAGTGCGTTACGTGCTTTTTTTAAAACATACATATGTTGGCCAAGTTATAGGATATATTTTATTGCGTTAGGTAACATAAAGAATAAGCAGTGACGATAACAGCGAATCAAGTCGAAAGAAAGGTTACCGTTAGCGCGTTCTCTTGCAATACACTGCCTAAACCATTAAATATGGAACAATATCATGTTGCAAAGAATATAATATATATAAAATGTAACGTCTTTCTATATGTCTGTCTGTCTGTCCGTTAGTGCGCTTATCACTTGAGAACCACTTATCTGATTAACGTGTTTTTATAAATTTATACATATGTTCTATATAATTCGATATAAGCCTAGATAATGGAAGATAAGGTGAGATAATGGGAGATAAGTATAAATAATGGGAGATAAGGAGAATTAATGGGAGATAAGTAGAGATAATTCTAGATAATGGAAGTTATGGTGAGATAACGGGAGATAAGGAGAAATGATGGGAGATAAGGAGAAATATTGCGAGATAAGTCGAGACAAGCCTAGATAATGGGAGATAAGGTGAGATAATGGGAGGTAAGGAGAAATAAAGGGAGATAAGGAGAAATAATGGGATATGAGCAGAGATAAGCCTAGATAATGCAAATTATGTAGAGATAATGGGAGATAAGGAAAAATAATGGGAGATAAGGGGAAATAATGGCAGATATTTTTATTACTTTAGGTAACATAAGGAATAAGCAGTGATGACAGTAGTAAATCAAGTCCACGCGAGCGGAGCCGCGGGCACGGCTAGTTTCTCATAAAATATTCTTAAAAAAAAAAAAGTAAAACTGACACACTAAACACCGATGACCTTTCATCGATGCTTATAAATCTTCATCCTATGTTACATAATGCCAGCATCTCAGATGAGCTAAGTAATTAAAAAAAAAAACATCTAATGGATATTATAATGCATCGTAGTTCTATAAACACTCTTCAACAAAAAAAAAAGTTTTAACATGTTTTAAAACTTTTCAATGAGATAAAATGTTTTTAAAAGTTCACTTAAAGAGTTTTATACTTAAATCGCTACATTTAGCAAACTTTCTAACATCTCATGATTCGCTATTCTTGATTTATTGAATAAATTATGTAATTTTTGCTCCCCAACGTCTATTTTTAATTCAACTCTGTATATCGATTTTTACGCCTCCATGAAAAAAAAATCCTTTAAATCTTTGAAAAAGCAAGCTAATCCGAAAGATAGAGTCCCTTTTAAATTATCCCTAATACCGGGCACTTTATACCCCTATTGGGTCTTTGAAACTATCATCAGGTCCTAATAATAAGGGATATTTCCCCGACTTTTCCCAGTTTTTTTTTTCCATTTTTGCTTCCCGCCCGTTTCTATTGTGGATGACGCAAATATATGTTTTTGCCTTTAAGAATGACTAAAGAAAAGCCAAGGAGGGATATCTAAATATTTTACAATATAAAATATTAGTGCTAAGGCAATAATCTTACACAATATGTGTATCTGGATGTGTGTGTGTCTGTATATATGTATGTACGTCCGGATATACTTCGAGAACGAAATTTTCTTTTAGGTGCGGATAAATCTACAAGCTACATTTGGTTAAACAGTTTTCACTACATATATTAAAACCGGCTTAAAAACAAAGGAAATATCGATGAATTTTTTTGTAAAATATAAAACAACCCCACACTTTCTTAATGCTCTTCTCCAGCAGCGACAAAACTAAAAAATAAATATTTATAACACTGGCCTACACACATTTTGGTACCTAGGATTTTTAGATCTGGTTTTAGGTATGTCTGGTATGGTGATGTCAAAAATGTTACTGGTTTTTTTGTATCAGCTCTAGTTAATAAGATAGAACAAAATGCATTTTTACAAAAATATGGCTTTATTTTAACATTCTGCATGAAAAAATTGTTTTTTAAACGATTTTTAGTGTTCCGTACGGAACACTTAGAGGATGACTTCGGTGTCTGTCTGTCTGTCCGTCTGTCTGTCTGTCACACCCGATTTTCTCCGAAACTATTTGACATAAAAAGTTGAAATTTGGTAATAATATGGAAATTCATGGCCTCATCAGAACCGTGTAGTTTTGAAAGTTAAATTTTGACTTAAGGGGTTAGTTTTGGGTGAAATCGGAAGTCAAAAAAAAAAAATTTACTAAGTCATCGAGTGTGGTGTCAAATGAAAGCTTGTAAAAACACGAATAAAAGATATATATATATATATATATATATATATATATATATATATATATATATATATATATAATGTAATATTTGGGCTCACTTTTCTTTGTATTATTTTTAAAAAATCGCGAAAAATCGCTGTCCACCCACCTTATCTCGAAAAGTACTGATCAAAAAATTTTGAAAAAACTCTGGAATATTCTGGGGGGGGGGTGTGTAGATTGAACGAAAATTATCACGAGTGCATTACCTTTAATAATTTATTTAGTATATAAAAAAAACAAAAATCAGTTTTTCAGTAAAGATTGGAAACAAACTTTGTTGAAAACTCCTTTGGAATATGTTTTGTGAAGTCACTGATCATTTTCTACCACCGTAACAAAATTTTTTATTTTAAAAGCAATCAACGTACGGAACACTAATTGTGCAAGTTCAACTTGCACTTGACCAGTTATTTAGAGTGAAATTGTCTTGGGCAAGTCCCCAGCAAGTCTGCCATCATATGAACGTCCCTGATACCTGTTCTTCATTGTTTTTATATCTTGGTGAAAACGTTCTCCTTGTTCTTCGCTCAAATCTCCTAGGTTATGTTGAAAATAATCTGTATGTCTATTAAGGTAGTATATTTTTATGCTCATATGACTAAATTTTTAATTGATGAAGCATTTCACCAACTAACTGTACATAGTTTTCAGCCTTGTAATTTCCGAGATTTTGTACAACCGCTAGAAAAGATTTCCACGCAAGTCATTCAACTTCAGTCATAGATGTCTCAAAATTAGTGGAGTCGTTAATTAATCGACGTATTTGGGGCCCATCAAAAATTCCTGTTTTTGGTTTTTTTCAGTACTTCACCAGGAAATTTTCGAGAAATAAAATGGAAACATTGACCATTTTTGTCCAGAGCTTTGACATTAGCCCTAATTTTATGTGCAAGGGTGGAAGAATGGATTTTTTTCGCGGAACCAAAGGCTCACTTATCACATTTCTTTCACCAACGGCCAAAGCATCTCTCACAGGCCAATTTTTTCGTATCCAGGGTCTTGATTTGGCTCGACTGTCTCACAAACAAATAAAATATCGATATTTTGTATAGCCACTTTGTTGTCCTAACAACAAATTAACCGTCCTCAAGTCGACACATACCAGGTGTACAAGTATGAAATGCGGATTTCAGACAACAGATGGTGCACCAATGCAGTTTGTGCAGCATGTCGTTGTAAATTTCGGTAAGTTATCACCGATCTTGTTCAAAAATACACTATAAATGGAACAATAAAAATCTGGCAAACCAAACTTCGTGGACGTATTTGTTTAATGTCAAACTACTATCCATAGCAACTTCATTTTTTTTTATCAATGAAATGTGGCTAACTAGTAGTCAATACTCGTAATACATGGTACTATAGACAGAATAACCAAATTACTTACAAAATCCTGTATGCTCACCAACTTTAACATTTGTAAGAAAATTAGACAATGCTTGAGATCAGTAAAAACTCCCTTACGGATCAATTAAGTGGAATTGAGACATATGAAAGATGTATTAAAAATGATTTCTATAAACGATAGTTTAGAGAATTAACCAAAATTTGAAACACCCTAACAACATTAATTGGGAATCAGATTATGCTCTGCATGATGCGTGGAAAAAGATTACTACATAGGGTGAAGAAAAAACAATGTTTTTGCCAATAATCCACTTTATTCTTTAACATACCAGGTGTACAAGTATGAAATGCGGATGTCAGACAACAGATGGTGCACCAATGCAGTTTGTGCTATAAAGATTTGACACTGCGCCATTTTGTTGTGTCATCAACAAATGTCAGACGCGCACGAGTGATAAATTGGAAAAGTGTGTGCATAGTGTTGTGTTGTTGTGTTCAATATGTCGAAATTTATACCGAACAAAGAGCATTCGCGGACAGCATTAATTTTTTGTTTTCATTTGAAGAAAACTGCTGTTGAATCATACCGATTACTTCGAGAAGCTTAAGGTGAACATGCTCAATCGCAAGATACGTGTGAACGATGGTTTCGGCGTTTCAAAAGTTGTGACTTCGATGTTGCAGACAAGAAACGTGGAAAACCGCCAAAAAAAATACGAAGATGTGGAATTGCAAGCATTGTTGGACGAAGATGAATCGCAAATACAAAAACAACTCGCCGCAATTGGGCGTTAGTCAATAAACTGTTTCCAATCGGCTATGAGAGATGGGAAAGATTCAGAAGCCGGTAGCAGGGTACCACATGATTTGGATGACAGGCAAATGGAAAAGCGCAAAAACACGTGTGACATTTTGGTCGCTCGGTACAAAAGGAAGTCGTTTTTTGCATCGTATAGTTACAGGGGATGAAAAGTGGGTTTATTTTGAGAAGCTCAAGCGCAAAAAATCATAGGTAGATTAATTTTATCAGTGTTATTGTAAACTTGCTGTTTTCGAATAAGACGGCTAGTGAACTAGAGATGACAGGGTAAAATAAAATTTGTCGATGTATAGTATATTACTTTCTTTATCAACTATAGATAAAAACAGAGCTGCACCAAAGCAAACATATTTTTTTGTAGACTTGGGTAATTATTCACGATTCCAATCAAGAATCAGGAAAATTTCTTATAAGACTATTGAAACGATACAAAAAACCCCACCCCTCTCACCCTTTTCTCATGTTAAAAATGAAAATAAAGGAAAAAATGTAATGTTTCGATTATTTGACTAAAAGAACCCCGAAAAAAAAACCTAGAACATCATAAATAAAAACCTACCTCCCTCCTTCACCCCTTTGTCTCGTTATATGTTTTATTATAGATAGTTATCACCGATCTTGTTCAAAAATACACTATAAATGGAACAATAAAAATCTGGCAAACCAAACTTTGTGGACGTATTTATTTAATGTCAAACTACTATCCATAGCAACTTCATTTTTTTTTATCAATGAGAAGTGGCTAACTAGTAGTCAATACTCGTAATACATGGTACTATAGACAGAATAACCAAATTACTTACAAAATCTTGTATTCTCCCCAACTTTAACATTTGTAAGAAAATTAGACAATGTTTGAGATCAGTAAAACTCCCTTACGGATCAATTAAGTGGAATTGAGACATATGAAAGATGTATTAAAAATGATTTCTATAAACGATAGTTTAGAGAATTAACCAAAATTTGAAACACCCTAACAACATTAATTGGGAATCAGATTATGCTCTGCATGATGCGTGGAAAAAGATTACTACATAGGGTGAAGAAAAAACAATGTTTTTGCCAATAATCCACTTTATTCTTTAACATACCAGGTGTACAAGTATGAAATGCGGATGTCAGACAACAGATGGTGCACCAATGCAGTTTGTGCTATAAAGATTTGACACTGCGCCATTTTGTTGTGTCATCAACAAATGTCAGACGCGCACGACTGATAAATTGGAAAAGTGTGTGCATAGTGTTGTGATGTTGTGTTCAATATGTCGAAATTTATACCGAACAAAGAGCATTCGCGGAGTGCATTAATTTTTTGTTTTCATTTGAAGAAAACTGCTGTTGAATCATACCGATTACTTCGAGAAGCTTAAGGTGAATATGGTCAATCGCAAGATACGTGTGAACGATGGTTTCGGCGTTTCAAAAGTGGTGTCTTGGATGTTGCAGACAAGAAACGTGGAAAACCGCCAAAAAAAATACGAAGATGTGGAATTGCAAGCATTGTTGGACGAAGATGAATCGCAAACACAAAAAACAACAACTTGCCGCAATTGGGCGTTAGTCAATAAACTGTTTCCAATCGGCTATGAGAGATGGGAAAGATTCAGAAGCCGGTAGCAGGGTACCACATGATTTGGATGACAGGCAAATGGAAAAGCGCAAAAACACGTGTGACATTTTGGTCGCTCGGTACAAAAGGAAGTCGTTTTTGCATCGTATAGTTTACAGGGGATGAAAAGTGGGTTTATTTTGAGAAGCTCAAGCGCAAAAAACCATAGGTAGATTAATTTTATCAGTGTTATTGTAAACTTGCTGTTTTCGAATAAGACGGCTAGTGAACTAGAAATGACAGGGTAAAATAAAATTTGTCGATGTATAGTATATTACTTTCTTTATCAACTATAGATAAAAACAGAGCTGCACCAAAGCAACATATTTTTTTTGTAGACTTGGGTAATTATTCACGATTCCAATCAAGAATCAGGAAAATTTCTTATAAGACTATTGAAACGATACAAAAAACCCCATCCCTCTCACCCTTTTCTCATGTTAACAATGAAAATAAAGGAAAAAATGTAATGTTTCGATTATTTGACTAAAAGAACCCCGAAAAAAAACCTAGAACATCATAAATAAAAACCTACCTCCCTCCTTCACCCCTTTGTCTCGTTATATGTTTTATTATAGATGATTACGCTTATTTATCCATTCTCCATCTGAAACACCTAGAAAATTGTTCATAAGTATCTTGAAACTATACAAGATTTTCCCATCTTTCTCACCCCTTCCCCTACTAGAATTGAAAAAAAAAATGAAAAAATAAACTAATTTTCATATTCCTACAGTCCAAGAATTCTGAAAAGGACACCCCAATAGCCCCTTATATATTTTCTAATAAAAAATATGTTTAAATTTTGTCAATTTCATCATCTATAAAATCTGAAAAAACTTTCAAAATACTATTTAAACTATACGATATTTAACTACCCTCATCCCATTCCCTCCCTTCTTAGGTTAACATTTAAAGTAAAGAAAAAAATAACCTGATTTTTGAATTTTTCGACTCTAAAAACCCCAACATACAACGCTTTATATACGAAACGACCTTTCTAATCTCCTCCCCGACCACTTTGATCCCATTTATGTATTACAATTTTTTTTTTTTTTTTTTATGAGTCTAGCACACGTGCTACAGGGAAGTCCCTAAAGCGCTACAGGAGCGACACGTGTGCGGAGAAAGCTATTCACGTTGTTCTTAAATCGCTGTAAATTGTACTCGGTGGGAAACACAGTCCTGGGCAAATTATTCCAAAGGGATGATGTTCTCCATATAAATGACTGCTTGAAAAGCGTTGTACGAGAAGTAACAAGCTGACCCTCACACGGATGTGAAGTATTAGCGTGACGTGTACTTCTGACATGCACCGCTCTGGGAGGAATTACGCGGGCCACATCCTTCGAACACTTTTCCATGAAAATACTTGTAGAATAGGCTCAAGTCGCCAACCGTTCTTCGATATTTCAGCGAATCAAGGCCACCTGTCAGTTCCGGGTCTCCAATCAGACGAACAGCTCTTCTCTGAATAGAATCAAACAAATGCAGTGTATGTTTGGGAGCGGAGCCCCAAACATGGCAGCAGTATTCCATAGTTGGTCGAATTTGAGCTTTGTAAAGAATTAACAGTTGTTGTGAAGTGTAAAGCTTTCTGGTTCGAAATAATATTCCCAACTTCTGAGAAGCTCTCCTTGCTATGCCTGCAACATGTTCATGCCAGGACATATTTGCTCCCAAATTTACGCCCAACAATTTGAGTGACGATGTTAAGGGAATGGAGTGCCCCGACATAACTATGTCGGGTTCAGCAACGTTAACTTTTTTAGAAAAAACTGCCGCCTGGGTTTTTGTAGCGTTAAGTTCCACTTGGTTACTGTCACCCCAAGATAGAATTTCTTCCAGGTTTTTGTTAAGTTGAATGACTTCCTGCTGTCTGCGGATATTCGTCTGAGTAGCCGATGTCCGAGCGTTCAAAGTGAATGAAGAGATAAGTATACTGTCATCTGCAAAGCTGGATTCTCGGTCTTTTCCAGCAGATCGTTAATATAAATGAGAAAGAGAGTAGGACACAGTATGGAACCTTGGGGTACACCGGCGTTGATAGTGAAGGTGTTAGAAAGAAATCCGTCGACTGCCACTCGCAAAGAACGCTCTCTGAGGAAACATGAGAGCCACAAACAGAATTTTTCAAACATACCATAAGAACGTAGCTTAGCCAACAGTCCAGCGTGCCAAACACGGTCGAATGCCTTGGATATGTCAAGAGCAACCGCTCGAGATTCTCCAAAGTATTCAATTGCGTTGTTCCAAACATGTGTTACATAAGTCAGGAGATTTCCTGTTGATCTATTTTTACGAAAACCATATTGGTGATTGCTAATTATGTTGAATCCTTCAAGATATTTTAGAAGATGCTGATTGATAGACTTTTCCATGACTTTCGATATTATTGAAAGCAGTGCGATTGGTCCGTAGTTATTTGGCAAGGTCTTCTTGGTATTGGCTGAACTGTGGCACATTTCCAGCAGGAAGGAAATATTCTCTTTCTGTAAGATAGATTGAAAAGTCTACAGAAAACTGGTGTTAGTTCCCTCGCACAGTTTTTGAGAAGTATGGCAGGTATTCCGTCAGCGCCAGAAGCCTTTTTGGTGTCTAGCTTCATCAAAATACGTTTTATGATACGCTGTCTGAAGACAATATCGAGCATCCTTGACTGCACTATGGGAATATTAGGTGGTGCATATATAAATATATATGCATAATATTTGTTTATTATCTCAACAAAATACCAGGAAAATTAATTAAAGTGAAGTTCGCTCATAACGAACTCCAAAAAATCACTAAAAATGGTCCGCTATATCCGAAGTTACAAACAGTAAACAAAATCTAATATCATTTTTCACTACTTTTTTATTTAGATTAGGCGCTAATGCTTAGAAAAATGAATAATAATAATTATTGAATTAAAAGAAAACATTCAAAGGAAAATAAAACAAGTCACACTAAAGTTATTATTATGTATGTACGACATAGATAATAATACACGTATACGAGTATAAACGAAAACATTAAAATACGTGGTTTATACAATAAAATAAGTAATTTTACTTGAAAAAGAAATGGTGTTTATATAATTATCAAGGCCACAAAAACTATTCCAAATATGTTTAGGAACTTCACGAGATTCCATAAAGTTTATAGCGAGTTACAGAAAAAATGTTACTTTTATTGGTCGTCTCTAACATTTTCATAAGTAAAATATTTTTATAATGGCATTTTAAAGAATGTATCACACCTTGATCCATAAGCTGGAGCTTTGCACTTGTGTTTGGAGGCATAAAAAACCAATTTTATTTGCTGTAGATCAACTTCCGGGTGCGCTGGACAGTTGTCAATCAAAAGTAACATTTTTCTGTTTGTGAATTTTAATTCGATCAGTTCGTTTTTAAAATTTCTTATGACATCCAGGCTTTATTGTTTGACTTGTACTTTACTGGTAAATGTTGTGTGTTTTAAAACACCTGAGATTGAACAAACTTTCCTTCTTTTCTCTGTTCCAGACATATTTGCAGTTACCAACACAGTAATCTTTACTTTTGATAATTTCCTCCGACAAACTTTAATGACTTATCAGGCGTCATCTTGTAAAACAAACCCGTTTCATCCATTCCTGCAGTTTCTCCTACTATCTTACCCCACTAATATTATATCGTTTTTTAAATCGTTCTTCTAGAACAGTTAAACTCGGTGTTCTCTATTTTCCTTCCCAATTCACTAGCTTTCTCTCTATCATAGATTGATAAGATTTCTTGCCTCTTTTTCCCTATGGTAGAAACCGTAGATTTAGTTAAATTTAACTGTTTGCAAACATCACTTTGTTTAACTCCATTTTCTATTTTCCTTATAATATCGTGTTTGTCTTTTAAAGTAAACGCTTTACGCTTTTGTGTAATCATTTTAAAATAAAAACTTAAACATTCACTTTACTACTTTGATCAAATATGCTTTAAATCCGCATGACACAACAAGTGAATTGAAAATTATACTGCTCGAATTAGCGACACGGCGGAAACAAGTAAAATAAGGGCTCCCAGCGAGTTTCGGTGAATTCTCTAGATCAAGTCGCGCGATATCGAGCACAGGGAGTGGAAAGTTCGTTATAAACGGACACAAAACATCCAAATTTGGTTCGCTTTATCCGGAAGTTCGTTATAACCGGGTTCATATATAAATTGCATTGGAAGTTTTTTCGTGTATTATAAAATAGTTCGTTTTAACCCGAAATTCGCTATAAATGGGTTCGTTATAAATAGACTTCATTGTATTAAAATCATACAAAATTTATCGAGCTTTACCCCTTTCCGCCCCTTTGCCTTAAACAATATCGCTCAAAAACTATAGTTTATTTCAACAATATTGTAATAACAAACTGACAAGCAGACACACTGATCTAGGACCCCTGAAATGCAAATAAATACAAAAATTTCGAAGCAAGTATAATACAAACAGAGCTCAAAAATCCAAATAGTTATTATTTAACAGCATCCAAGGATAACACTCGGGTGAGCACTTAAATTATTATTATTATATTCACTGACCCATATTCCCACATGGAACATTCCAGAGGGATCTTATACGGCAACTTTATAACAAATATCGAAGTCGATTTTGCTAAGGTGGTGATAAACTTTAACCTCCTTTCGGTCTCCGGGGGTAAACAAAACTATTTAGAGAAACCGAATAGCAGTAATTGGGATAAGATACTGCTTTGCTTCTCCTGCGTCAAAGTGTAGTCTCCGAATAAAGAAACAGTTCGCTAGTCAGTCGGGTAAGCGTTTTCATTTACTCTAAGGATAATTTACTTAAACGGTATCGAAAAGTAGGGATGGAACTATGTGATCGATAGATAGACTAAAATTATTGAAGGAGTGGAGTGACCTTGAGAAATATCCCCTTTTTTTAAGTATGGCCTCCGTGCAGCAGGGAAATCCCTACAGCGCTACAGGAGCACGGGTGTGTAAAAGTGATTCACATTGCTCTTGAATCGCTGCAAATCGTACTCGGAAAAAAAAACACGGGTCTGGACAGTTCATGCCGAAGAGGTGACGTTGTCTATATAAAAGAATTCTTGAATAGGGTGGTGTGTTCCTAGCGTACACCATTCTGTGAAGAATTAAGCAAAATTAAGAAACTAGCGTACTATCATAGACAAAGCTGTAGGTAGATTCGATTCCTAGTCAGTTCTAGGAGACCGTTAATATAAACAATAAAAAGAGTAGATGAAATATGGAGTTTTGGCTTTGATAGTGAAGGTATTAGAAATAAATCCATCAAATTTCGCTCGTAAAATACGCTCTCTGAAGAAATTTGAAATCTATAAACAAAACCTTTCAGACGTATCATAACAGCGTAGCATAGCTAATAATCTATCATGCTAAACGCGGTCGAAAGCCTTGGTTATATCAAGTGCAACCGCTCGAGATCCCCCAAAATATTCAATTGCGTTTTTTCAAATATGAGCAACATAAGTTAAAAGATCTTCTGTTGAAGTTTACTTACGAAAACCATACTGATGGTCGCCGATAATACTAATTCCTTCCAGAAATTTTCATCAATACCCTGTTCCATAATTTTCAATAATACTGAAAGCAATAAGACTGCTCGATAGTTATTTGACAAAAATTGTTTGCTTTTTTTGGGTATGCCATAAAGTTTAGTGCATTTCCAGTAGGAAGGAAATATTCCTTTTTTGTAGTATACAGTCAGTCCAAAAAGACTCCATACACCACCTGCGTTCTATACTATTTTTCTGTTATGTTTAACTAATTAATTGGAACAATGAGAAAATATGTTTAAATTAATATTTGAAAGAAGGATTAGTATTAAAAACAACTACGGAACATTTTATTTAGAAGTTACATCATTGTTACAAAAATGTAAACAAAATTAATGTCAAAAAAATCTCCATACACTCAACATTGAAAAAAAAACACGGTATAAGCAGCCACATTTTATCAAGCTATCTATTACTTATACTTTATAATATGTCACTTCTAATGCATATTTGATGAAAGTAGCAAGGTGAATGTTTAAGTTTTTATTTTAAAATGAGTACACAAAAACGTAAAACGTTTACTTTAAAAGACAAATACGATATTATAAGGAAAACAGAAAATGGAGTTAAACAAAGTGATGTTTGCACACAGCTGAATTTAACTAAATCTACGGTTTCTACCATATGGAAAAAGAGACAAGAAATCTTATCAATCTATGATAAAAGAAACTTTAGTTGTAAAAAAGTGAGAAAATCTATACATAACCAAGTCGATAAAGGACTCCTTAAATGGTTTAGTCAAAAACGACATAAACAAGTTCCTATTACCGGCTATATTTTACAAGAGAAAGCTAGTGAATTGGGAAGGAAAATAGAGAACACCGAGTTTAACTGCTCTAGAAGTTGGGTTGAACGATTTAAAAAGAGACATAATATTAGTGGAGGTATTTATGAATATGTGGGCATTTTTAATGCGGATGAAACGGGTTTGTTTTACAAGATGACGCCTGATAAAGACATTAAAGTTTATCGGAGAGAATTGTGCAGGTGGAAAATTATCAAAAGTTAGGATTATTGTGTTGGTAACTGCAAATATGTCTGGAATAGAGAAAAGAAAATTGTTGGTGATAGGAAAGTCCGCCAATCCTAGGTGTTTTAAAAACAAACATTTACTAGTAAAGGACAAATCAAATTAAAATTCAGAAACAGAAAAATATTACTTTTGATTTACAACTTGGCAAAGAGTCAGTAGAGAAACCATTGCAAACTGTTTTAAGCATGGCGGATTTTTAAGGAAGGAATGTAGATGATGAGCTACCGTTGACTCAGTGGATTTGAAAAAACATCGAGAAGATCCTACTGATTGTCTAGAATTTGTTTACGATGCTGACATTCAACAAAGTACAGCGGAAATCGAAATTAAAAAGATGTTTAATCACTTTAATTTTGAACAATATTATGTGCTGATAATGAATTAAGGACGAGAGAAATATTAACTGATGATCAAATTGTGATATCAGTGACTTTTGGGAAGATTTTAAGCGATAAGGAGATAATATTTATGTTCCATCCATTTTAGAAATGACTAAGAAACTGACTACAGCTCGAAATTTTTTGGATTCTTGTAAAGTTCCTGGACATATATGGAATAGTTTTTGTGACCTTGACAATTATATAAACACCATTTCTTTTTCAAGTAAAATTGTACAAACGAAAATGACTCATTTTATTGTATAAACTACTTATTTTAATGTTTTCGTTTATACTCGTATATGTACCAACATACATAATAATAACTTCAGTGTGACTTGTTTTGTTTTCCTTTGAACGTTTTGTTTTAATTTAATAATTATTATTATTCATTTTTCTAAGCATTGGCGCCTAATCTAAATAAAAAAATTAGTGAAAAATGATATTAGATTTTGCTTAATGTTTGTAATGCACTTCGGATATAGCGAACCATTTTTAGTGATTTTTTGGAGTTAAACGTATAAACGAACTTCACTGTATATATGTATAATATATTATAATAGCGAGAAATTATATCTAAACTGATTTAGATAGATAAATCGCAGTAGTGTTAAGCAGTGACACTAAAGTTACTAATTTGTAAAGTCCAAATTATTTGAATGCAGTAAACGTCTTGGTTACATTTATAATATATATAAAATGCAACGTCTCTCTGTCTGTCTGTCTGTCCGTTAGTGCGCTTATCACTGGAGAACCACTTATCCGATTTACTTACTTTTTTTTTAAAAACATACATATGTTTTCTGGTCAGGTTATAGACTATATTTTATTACGATAGATAGCATAAGGAATGAGCAGTGACGATAATAGTGAATGAAGTCGGAAAAAGGTTTGCCGCTAGCGTATTCCCTTGCAATATACAGCCTAATCCATTAAATATGGAACATAATTATGTAGCAGAGAATATCTATAATCTATAATATATATAAAATGCAATGTCTCTCTGTCTGTCTGTCCATTAGTGCGTTTATCACGCGACAACCAGTTATCCGATTTACGTGTTTTTTTTTTTAATTCATACATATATTCTTTGGCCAGGTTATAAAATAATAATAATAATCTATATCTATAATATATATAAAATGCGACGTCTCTCTGTCTGTCCGTTAGTGCGCTTATTCCTCGAGAACGACTTATCCGATTTACGTGATTTTTTAAATTCATATATATGTTCTCTGACCAGGTTATAGATATATATTCTATTACATCTATAATATATATAAAATGCAACGTCTCTCTGTCTGTCTGTCTGTCCGTTAGTGCGCTTATCACTGGAAAACCACTTATCCGATTTACTTACTTTTTTTTTTAAAACATACATATGTTCTCTGGCCAGGTTATAGGCTATATTTTATTACGATAGGTAGCATAAGGAATGAGCAGTGACGATAATAGTGAATGAAGTCGGAAAAAGTTTGCCACTAGCGCGTTCCCTTGCAAAACACAGTCTAAACCATTAAATATAGAACAATATTAGGTAGCAGAGAATATCTACAATCTATAATATATATAAAATGCAATGTCTCTTTGTCTGTCTGTCTGTCCATTAGTGCGTTTATCAGGCGAGAACCACTTATCCGATTTACGTGTCTTTTTTTAAATTCATACATATATGCTTTGGCTAGGTTATATAATAATAATAATCTATATATCCAATAAATAAATATATATATATATATATATATATATATATATATATATATATATATATATATATATATATAAAATGCAACGTCTCTCTGTCTGCCTGTCTATCCGTTAGTGCGCTTATCTCTCGAGAACCACTTATCCGATTTACGTGATTTTTTAAATAAATTGATAAATACATATGTTCTCTGACCAGGTTATAGATATATATTTTATTACATCTATAATATATATAAAATGCAACGTATCTCTGTCTGTCTGTCCGTTAGTGCGCTTATCACTCGAGAACCACTTATCCGATTTACGTGTTTTTTTTTTTAAATTCAGACATTTGTTCTCTGGCCAGGTTATCTATAATCTTCTATCTATAATATATATAAAATGCAACGTCTCTCTGCCTGTCTGTCTGCCTGTCTCTCTGCCTGTCTGTATGTCCGTCGGTTAGTGCACTTATCACTGGAGAACCACTTATCTGATTTACGTGCTTTTTTTAAAGTATAAATATTTTCTCTGGCTAGGTTATAGGATATATTTTATTGCGTTAGGTAACATAAAGAATAAGCAGTGACGATAATAGCGAATCAAGTCGGAAAAAGGTTACCGTTACCGCGTTGCAATACACTGCCTTAACCTTTAAATATGAAACAATATCATGTTGCAAAGAATATAATATATATAAAATGCAACGTCTCTCTGTCTGTCCGTTAGTGCGCTTATCACTTGAGAACCGCTTATCCGATTTACGTGTTTTTATAAATTTATACATATGTTTTTTATATAATTCGATATAAGCCTAGATAATGGAAAATAAGGTGAGATAATGGGAGATAAGTATAAATAATGGGAGATAAGCAGAGATAAGATAATCGCAGTTATGGTGAGATAATGGGAGATAACGAGAAATAATGGGAGATAAGGAGAAATATTGCAAGATAAGTCGAGATAAACCTAGATAATGGGAGATAAGGAGAAATAATGGGAGATAAGGAGAAATAATGGGAGATAAGGAGAAATAATGGGAGATAAGGAGAAATAATGGAAGATGAGCAGAGATAAGCCTGCATATAGAATGCAACGTCTCTCTGTCTGTCTGTCTGTCCGTTAGTGCGCTTATCACTTGAGAACCGCTTATCCGATTTACGTGTTGTTATAAATTTAGACATATGTTTTATATAATTCGATATAAGCCTAGATAAGGTGAGATAATAGGAGAAAAGTATAAATAACGGGAGATAAGGAGAACTAATGGGAGATCAGCAGAGATAAGATATTGGGAGTTATGGTGAGAAAAGGAGAAATAATGGGAGATAAGTAGAAATATTGTGAGATAAGTCGAGATAAACCTAGATAATGGGAGATAAGGAGAAATAATGGGAGATAAGGAGAAATAATTGGAGATAAGGATAAATAATGGGAGATGAGCAGAAATAAACCTAGATAATGGAAATTATGTAGAGATAATGGGAGATAAGAAGAAATAATGGAAGATAAGGGGAAATAATGGCAGATATTTTATTACGTTAGGTAACATAAGGGATAAGCAGTGACGATATTAGTGAATCAAGTCCACGCGAGCGGAGCCGCGGGCACGGCTAGTAATATATATAAAATGCAACGTCTCGCTATCTGTCTGTCTGTCCGTTAGTGCGCTTATCATTGGAGAACCACTTAACCGATTTACCTGCTTTTTTCTTAAACAAACATGTGTTCTCTGGCCATACAGGATATATTTTATTACGTTAGGTGACATAAGGAATATTTATTAAAAATAAAGAAAGTTGGGGCTATATAAAATTGCGCTTCAAAGTGCAGGCGATAATATACATAAAAAGCAAGCAGTGACGATAATAGTGAATCAAGTCAGAGAAAAGTTTGCCGCCAGCGCGTTCTCTTGCAATGCACTGCTTAAAGCATTAAATCTGGAACAATATCATGTAGCAAAGAATATAATATATATAAAATGCAACGTCTCTCTGTCTGTCTGTCTGTCCGTTAGTGCGCTTATCACTCGAGAACCACTTATTCGATTTACGTGTTTTTTTTTTAATTCATACATTTGTTCTCTGGCCAGGTTATTTATAATCTTGTATCTAGAATATATATAAAATGCAACGTCTCTCTGTCTGTCTGCCTGTCTGTCTGTCTGTCTGTCCGTTAGTGCGCTTATCACTTCAGAACCACTTATCCGATTTACGTGTTTTTTATAAATTTATACATATGTTCTATATAATTCGATATAAGCCTAGATAACGGAAGATAAGGTGAGATAATGGGAGATAAGTATAAATAATGGGAGATAAATAGAAATAATGGCAGATAAGCAGAGATAAGTCTAGATAATGGTGAGATAATGGGAGATAAGGAGAAATAATGGGAGATAAGGGGAAATAATGGGAGATATTTTATTACTTTGGGTAACCTAAGGAATAAGCAATGACGATAGCAGTGAATCAAGTCTACACGAGCGGAGCCGCGGGCCCGGCTAGTTAAGCTATAAAAGAAACTAAAGATCTTTCTCACAGTAGTCAAAAATAAAATGTTGTGGAGGTTGCATCCTTCCATTCCTGTACGCAGGCTGTGAGAATATATAGGTTATCCTTGTTAACCACTGAAAATCTCCTCCTACTACTAGACACAAAGAATTTAACCTCGCCGAACAACAAAGACACACCACTTTCAGTCAAAGTTCCTGTAATTGTGCACTTTAAAGGCTTTAAATTTAATAAAAAGTATAATATTTCATATAATCAAAGACAAGGAACTTTCTGAACGTTTCCTGTAATTGACCACAGTATGGACCTCGTCCATTCCGAAATAATAGCCACAGACTACTCAAGTAACCAGCCGCAGCACTAGAGTTAATCATTTAATCGGCTTTTCGCAGATCGTTCAGTCAATCTTTCATGCTGCAGTTGTTCACTAATTTTCAACAATTTACAAAGCACGTCGTTTGCGGCCCTTGAGAGAACTTAAAAATACACGCTAAAGGGCCAAAACTCGACTTGGCACAGAGTCAAAAAGCAATTTGAGGCTTTCGAAACCGAAGTAAAAATCCATAAAATCGGTAAATAAATTTACTTTACTTTGGAGATTTGGATAAAGCCGAAAGCATTGTTTGATTTCCGTTGTTTTTTCTTTTTCGAATAATTTCTTCGTATTATTTTGTTGATTATGAGGTTATCCTGTTAAGTGGTACAAAAAAGAGGTGTCTAATTTATCTCTACAGATAAAGGTTTCATAGGTGATTTCCGTTTAAAGGTAATAAATAACAATATTAGTCTGACAATTGAAGGGTTAGTGCATTTTAGAACATAGCAGAGTACAGCTGCTACGATTAGGGCTGAAAGGTATAGTAAAACAACTCATTTTTTTAACAATCGAAAATTACGTCACGGAGTTTTAAATGGCTTCAAATTTACTTATGTCGTGAATTAAATCGAACGACAAGAACAACCACCTTAATAGATTTTTCCTATGTCAGAGAGTAACCATAATGGCTAATTGTAGATGCCTCTTAGAATAAGCTTCTATTCCGAGGGTATTTACTTGTTATTTATCTAGTTGTGGAGGAAAACTTACAGAGCTTAAAAAAAATTGTTTTCACATACCTACCAAATACACTAGTAGACCAAGTCCGACGTTTCTTCAGTTGTTTCATTCCATCTAAAAAAAAACTCTTGTTTGCCCATCATAAAACTACGCTACAGCGACTTTCAACTCAACATTTCAGAAAAATTTTCGGCTCCTGAGGGTTTTCGTCAGATGTTTGCACAACATAAGGCTTAGGATGAATTCACAACTTTCGGCAATAGCATGGACTCTCCGAATCTTGTGATTCCTGCAGTTATCCTACAACAGCGACTAACTGAGTTAGTTTCGAGCGGCAGCAGCAGCAAGATCACGGTATCGAATAGCAGCAGGAGCACTTGAAAATGCCAGATGAGATTTTGGCGAAACGTCGTGTAAATTCATTGTCAGACGAAAACGGATTGAAACCTAGAATTTTAATGTATGATTTGTTTCTTATTCATTCAAAAAATAAACACCAATACTTTAAACCGATGTATTAACGTTTTTAACATATAAATAGATACATACAATATAAAACAGTGAAATAGATATCTATGCGCTTCTGTTTCATATTGCATCTTCTTTTTTTCGCTGCAATGTTTCTCCATCTATTAAAAAAAAGCAAATCCGCTGGGGTTGCTTCTGGTTGTTGTTCGATATACCTCAAAGCTTTTTCCAAAGAAACAAAACCCTCTTTATGAGAGATCTTAGTGGGAGACTGTTCATCCACCGCCGCTTCGTCATCGTTATCATCATCTGATTTTTCGGTTTCCTGAAAGGCATTCGTTATTTCTTCATTACACATTTCTTCTTCTAAATTGTCTGCTGTAATCCATTCAACAACATCTTCTCTTGTCACATTTTCGCAACCTTTTAATTTTTGCATTAATTCAAATAAACTTTTTTCTTTTTCTTCTATCTCGTTGTCAAAATTTGAACAGGACATTTCTTCATGGCTTCTCAATTTCAAAGCTACTTCATTTAATGGAGTATCATCTTCACTGTCATTATAGTCCTTAAAATCAATAACTTTTGACCAAGATTTTTTAATAGTGGTAGTACGCACAGAATCCCAAGCTTGACTTACCCAGTAAATAACATTTTTCAGTGTAACCTTTCTCATCCCATTAATAATATCCTCCTTTTCTGTCATATTCTAACAGATGTTCAAGATATAAACGCCTATAATTTTTTTTAATGTTTTCGAGGATGCCTTGATCCATTGCTGGTTACATTTGGAGGAAAAAATTTTACAATTTCGCCCACATGAAGTCCTTCTCCAGGGTGAGAGGGGGCACCCTGCACTCACCCATCCATGCACTCTTCTGTCTATTGTAATAGATTGGTAGGGCTTTGGGTGAGATGTCTTTTAAAGCTCTTGGACGTGCAGACTTGCCAATCACCATCAGTGAGTTTTTGTGCTTGCCAGATGCATTGGAACATACCATTACAGTTAATCTTTCCTTACTTCGTTTGTGCCCAGGAGCTGATTTTTCCTGTCGAGATGCCAATGTTTTTGATGGAAGCATTTTATAATTCAGACCAATTTCGTCACAGTTGTAAATTTAATCACATGTGTATCCACAATCTTCGATTTGCTATTTAAAGTTCTGCTTAACCTCTCAATTGATGACACATCAGCAGAAAGTTTTTTACCACATACAGTCAGTTATCGTACACCGTACCGTTTTTTCGAGCGGTCAAGCCATCCAGAACTGGCGGTAAACTGATCTATCTCTGGGAATTGCCTACTAATCATTACTGTTTTCTGTTGTAAAAATTGGACCTGACAGAGGCACACCTTTTGATTTCTGTTGGTTAAACCACATGAATAAAGCTTCGTTAACCTTTTCATAGTTGCCGGTTTTCATTGATTTTATTCCTGAGGACGAGGAGGCTTGATTTATACACCACTCTTCTATTTTTGTACGGTTTCTTTTCCAATCTCCAACTGTTACCTCACCTACTCCATAATCTCGTACAACAACTTTAATTGTCTCTCCTGCTTCAATTCTTCTGATGGCTTTTAATTTTTCTTCAATAGAAACGACGATTCTTTTACGCTTGTTTTGCTCCATTATAATACGACAAACAAAAATTCAAACAAAGCAGTTCGTATTAATTACACTTAACTACCAGAACTCCAACCAAATAAATTATGTAAGTATACTCGCACTTCTCCGTAGTAAACGCTATAACGCACTGCATTCACGCAAATTTACATGTTGAAAGAGTCCAAAAACATAAATAGGGGAACCCTTCACACGGGCCAGGGGGATTCCCCGAAGGCCCCGACGATTTTAAATAGAAATATGTACATACGTATTTTAGAAGCTCGGTTAATACGCAGCATAGACGCGCGTATCTCGGATAATCAGGTTCTTAGATTGGCTCGGTTAATCCGGAGCTCGGATAATCGCGACTCGGTTAATCGGGTTCTACTGTACATATATATATATATATATATATATATATATATATATATATATATATATATATATATATAATATATATATATATATATATATATATATATATATATATATATATATATATATATATATATATGTATATATACATACAATAGGAAAAAATATATCCGAGTCATTCAACATTAAAATTCAACTGTCTTATCACAATAAAATTTTAAACCCAAGAATTATACAAATCAGGTATAGTGCGGCCCTGCACGATGCCTCGTCATTAAACAGCCATAAATTAATTACTTTCGAATCTTGTTGAATATCGAATGGGTATAGGTAGCTAAGTCACTTTCTTAGATCGTGAAAAATACTATACCATTGAAGCTGTTTTATTTTTGTATCTTCTATTACACTATGGGAAACTTTCGTTATCTCTCTAATTTTGTTTTTGGTTACATGGTCAAGCTTTGATTTTGTAATTGCTCTCTTCCAATAGTCCATTTCTGTCACCTCCAATGTCCTTTGGGTTGATGTCTTCAACTGTCATACATCGCTACCGTACGTTACAATATTTTTAATAATCGTATTATATATGCGATATTTGTTTACTTTTCATATGTTGTGGTCCCACAGTACACCAGTTAGTTGTGCACTGACGGACGAACTTATATGTCTACAATGTACTTCGAAATAAAATTGTACCTAACGAGTTGTTTAGTGTATGAAAATGATGCACTACCCGTAAGTACATCGTTCCGACGTGGAACCATCTGTCTACGTGATTACCAAATCAAGTATTCTTCTCCGCCTTTTCTAGATATCACTAAAGTATCTTTTTGTATCCTTTATCGATGTATTTTATTTAAATACTTTATTATGAGCTAGATTCCTATAATTATAGGAGATCTAGTTAGGAACGTTTGGAAGTTGGATTAAGTATTTCTACTGAACACGCTACATTAACGAAGATGTTATTGTAACTCTGTAATACGTTATAGGGTTTATACGTGAAAGTAGCTCTAATAGCCTAGCAGGACACTTTCAGTTCAGAGTTGCATTTTGAAAGTGTCATTTAAGTGATTCCTATGCATCTTTCCAATCATGAAGGGTGTCCTTTATACGGGAGTTGCCTACTATTGTTTAATTTATAGCGACAACGAGCAATTTTACATAAATTTGATGACAGTTTAATAAATGTAATTCAAATTATAATTGGCTAGAAACTGTTAAGTTATGAGCCTATATACACACCTTTAAATTAACGCTAATGTTATCTTCTATAATATATATAAAATGCAACGTCTCTCTGTCTGTCCGTTAGTGTGCTTAGCACTGGAGAACCACTTATCCGATTTACGGGCTTATTGTTTTTTAAAAAAAACATACATATGTTCTCTGGCCAGGTTTTAGAATATATTTTATTACGTTAGGTAGGCAGTTTGCCGCTAGCGCGTTCTCTTGCAATACACTGCCTAAGCCATTAAATATCGAACAATATTATGTAGTAAAGAATATAATATCCATTAGTACGCGTATCGAGAACGACTTATCCGAGTTACTTGTTTTTTTTTTAATTCATACATTTGTTCTCTGGCCAGGTTATCTATAATCTTCTATAATATATATAAAATGCAACGTCTCTCTGTCTATCTGCCCGTCTGTTAGTGCGCTTATCGCTCGAGAACCACTTATCCAAGTTACGTATTTTTTCCTTTTAAAACATACATTTGTTCTCTGGCCAGATTATAGGATATATTTTATTATGTTAGGTAACATCAGGAATAAGCAGTGACGAAAATAGTGAATTAAGTCGGAAAAGGTTTGCCACTAGCGCGTTCGCTTGCAATTCGCTGCCTAAACCATTAAATACGGAACAATATCATGTAGCAAAGAATACAATATTGTAACATTCATTTTTTCCTAGATTTTAAGATCATGTTACAATACTGTTTTTCTTTTTATGATTTATATTTTATTACATTTCTATATTTTTGATTAGGCAGTGATTTCAACTGGCAGCGTGTAACGCGTATTGCCGACTTGACTTATTTAGTTCGCATTGAATGCGTCGAGATTTGCATGCCGGGAAGTGACCCAAGGAGAAGGGACAAAGATATTTAAGCAGCCATTTCGAATTTTCAAGAGCTTTTTCCACCATGAAGCAGTAACGACTTTGTTCCGCCAGTAGGTCGTAGTGGTTTTCTTCTCCAGCACGCCCGAGTGTTTTTTTTTTTCTCAGTGATGCAGTAGTGCAGTAACGGTTTCTAGCTCTCAAGTTTAAGGCTTTTTCCTTTCTTGAAATATCCTGGTCATCCTCAGGCATTTCGGGTAAAAAAGTGTTTAGCAACCCAAATAAAACTAGGATGGTAATGGCGGAGACAATATTTTTATGAGAATCTCACCTGGAGAGGCCGAGTAACTTATGGAAAATCTACGAGGAGAAACCAATCAGTAAGTCATAAGCACACCAGTCTAAATATCTCACTTCCCGTCTACAAGTGTGTTCCCAACGACCACTCCACACGTGTAATCCGCGGAGTTAATTTCAAAAACTTTAAATATCGAGTTTTAGCAAGCCTTTTATTAAAAACTTAATAATCATAAATTAAAGACTCTATGCCAAAGTGTACACTCTTCTAGCTTAAGGGGTTTTTATTTAGTAGAAGTAATTTTATGAGTGTAATAAAGGTAGGAATTTTTATTTTGTTAATTTATATACTCTTCTATATTTAAATTTAGCGTTTCACTGAACCACCCGCTTTATCTTTCAGGACGCAACGGTTGTACCCAATTAATTTTATTTCAACAACTAAATAACCCTTCAGTATTTTTTCATTTTTAGAGTTGAAAGTAGATTCCTTTTATTCTAAAATGAATGGTACCAAAAAAAAAACAGTACAACCAAGCAACGAGCTCTATTTTCAAAAGACGTACACAAATTATCTCCATAATCTCTCTAAAATATTTATTAAAAATAAAGAAAGTTGGGGCTATATAAAATTGCGCTTCAAAGTGCAGGCGATAATGTACATAAAAAGCAATGTCTCTCTGTCTGCCTATCTATCCGTTAGTGCGCTTATTACTCGAGAATCACTTAACCGATTTACGTGTTTTTTAAATTCATATATATGTTCTCTGGCCAGGTTATAGGATATATTTTATTACGTTAGGTAATATAAAGAATGAGCAGTGACGATAATAGTGAATGAAGTCCACGCGAGCGGAACCGCGGGCACGGCTAGTCTTTCATAAATGACATTATATTAAACGTATTAATTGCAAAAAAAATGTTTTTACTTGAGTTTGTAACAACTGCTACGAGATCAAGAAAAGGACATTTTAAGAAAAAGCAATCACTTAAATTTTATTCACATCTTGAAGTCTATGCTTAATATCGAAACTAGTTTATGATGTTTTACAATTGACGGTTTTATTTGATATTTTATGGTGCGAAAACTACTGGACTTTACAGCAAGTAGCAACATTGCTGAGAGAGCAATAATAGCAAACAAGATGTTCCGGCCACAACTGAAACTTTATTGACTCACCAAGTTTTATATGAGGCGGGCTTTTGTTTTATAAGCCCGTCATTCGCCGCGCTGTTCAAAAATAAAACAACTGTTAATAAGGAAAATGGTATTTTAATGTCCTTTTCGGATTTATTCGGCTCTTATCTCGGATTTTTATTACGCTTGTAAAAAGTTATTGTTTCGGAATGGGTTCTGTGAAAATTGTTTGTCAATTTTTATGATGCTCGACCATTAAAACGATTTTTATATAAGATAGATAACCTAGTAGATTCGCATATAGTTCTCTAGCTAGTTAAAAATGAGATTGATAGATGGCACTGTTTCCTGTGAATAGATGAATGACCAATAATTTGAATGTTTCACTCACTTCTTTCGTCCAGTTCGTTTAATTATCATTCAGTCACAATGCAATATAAATTACGAAAGACTTGGCAGAAGTCGGCTGTATGGCATAGAACCCTTCGCATATCTTAGTTTGTTAAAGTTGACCAAAAAAATACATACAAATTACAATACTATATGTGCAGTATAATGGTTCGTTTCATGCAACGTCTGATGTTCCGCAGGGGTCGAAATTGGGACTTTGTTATTCATTATGTTTATGAATGATATCCAGCATGCCATTGACGTGGAATAGCAGATATTTGTGGATGATCTGAAATTTTATCTTTCAGTTGAGTCCGGCGACGATTGTGAGTGACTATAGAGCGGAGTTGACGCGGTGCAGAGGTGGTGGGTCGCCAATGGTCTCTTGCTCAATTCAAAAAAATGTTTGGTAATGACGATAAGTCGGAAGATATCTCCACTAAACTATAAATATAATATTGGTATTAAACGAGTTGAAAAGAGTGGAAACTTTCAGGGACTTGGGCGTTGTTCTTGATTCTAGGCTGAACTTCAGACATCAGATTAACACATTGGTTTCGGATGCGATGAAGATGATGGGGTTTGTAATCAGAAATTTTAAGCCTTTTCGGAATATTGCGACTCTTATTACAGTATTTAATGTATTGATTAGAAGCAGGCTTGAGTATGAGTCTGTTGTCTGGGCACCATTCTATAGTAAATATATTGTTGCTTTGGAGAGGGTTCAGAGAATGGAATATACTCGCAGGTTGGTATAGACAACGATATCTTGTTGGGAAGGTTCAATTTTCTGAGCTTGAAGAAGCGTAGAAATATAGCGAGTGTGATGTTCCTACATAAGCTAGATAATGGTAGGATTTAGTGTCCCATCACTGCTGGAAGAATTGAAATTTATTGTCCTCAGATTTGTAAATCGGGTTGGTAACTTCTTTTACCTTCCTACGGCGCATATAAATGTATTGTATACATCTCCTGTTTACGGGATATGTTCTGTTTACAATGAGGTGTCGCACGTATGTGATCTCTCTATGACTCAAAATGACTTCTTCCACACTTGTTTGAAATTACTTTAATAACACTGTGTGTAATTTTTTAAGTTATGGAAAAATAACCATATACGGACACCACTACGTGATAGTAGACCAAAAAAAAAGACCCGTGTCTCCCAGTTTTTCCGAAAGTCATGCACTTTTTTTTTTATTGGCCCCCAAAGATTTGAGGCCTGGGTGTAATTTTTGCAAAAAACTCATCATATTCTGAGGCTCATATCTTGCAAACCGTTTGGAATTTTAATTTACTTTCTGTGGCAAAGTTGTAGCCCTTGTCATAAGGAACAAAAATTGTGAACATTTAAAGTAAAAAAAACTTCATCTTCATGATCAAAATAGCTAAAAACTGTAAAAAATTCGATTTTTTTTACCTTTTTTTCCCTGTTTAGGCCCATAGCTAGCAAACCGTTCAAAATTCAAGGAAACAATCAACTACAAAAATGTAGCTAAGATCTTAGTAAACAACTTTCTAGAATATATGAACTTCCTAGGAATGATTCTTAACACTGTTTAGGTAGCCGCAAATGTTAAAATTCTCCCGAAAAATCTACTTTTTTAAAGTTTTTTTGCGATTTTGATCTGGAAGATGAAATTTTTTGGATTTTATATGTTCACAATTTTTGTTCTTTATGACAAGAGCTACAACTTTGCTTCAGAAAGTAAATCAAAATTCCGAACGGTTTGCAAGATATGAGCCTGAGAATATGATCAGTTTTTTGCAAAAATGACACCGAGGCCCCAAATCCTTGGGGCCTCATAAAAAAAAAATGCATTACTTGGGGCAAAACTGGGAGACACGGGTCTTTTTTTACCCGAGGCTCCCAGTTTTGGCCCAATTCATGTACTTTGATCATGTTTTTTGCAAAAAACTGATCATATTCTCAGGCTCATATCTTGCAAACCGTTCGGAATTTTGATTTACTTTCTGAAGCAAAGTTGTAGCTCTTGTCATAAAGAACAAAAATTGTGAACATATAAAATCCAAAAAATTTCATCTTCCAGATCAAAATCGCAAAAAACTTTAAAAAAGTAGATTTTTCGGGAAAATTTTCACTTTTGCGGCTACCTAAACAGTGTTAAGAATCATTCCTAGGAAGTTCATATATTCTAGAAAGTTGTTTACTAAGATCTTAGCTACATTTTTGTAGTTGATTCTTTCCTTGAATTTTGAACGGTTTGCTAGCTATGGGCCTAAACAGGGAAAAAAAAGGTAAAAAAAATCGATTTTTTTTACAGTTTTTTGCTATTTTGATCTTGAAGATTAAGTTTTTTTTACTTTCAATGTTCACAATTTTTGTTCCTTATGACAAGGGCTACAACTTTGCCACAGAAAGTAAATTAAAATTCCGAACGGTTTGCAAGATATGAGCCTCAGAATATGATGAGTTTTTTGCAAAAATTACACCCAGGCCTCAAATCTTTGGGGGCCCATAAAAAAAAGTACATGACTTTCGGAAAAACTGGGAGACACAGGTCTTTTTTTTTTGGTCTATTATCACGTGGTGGTGTCCGTATATGGTTATTTTTTTTCGTGTTGCACTGTGTAACTGTAATGGTGTGTGACATGATATTAATCATTGTGTTTATTAAACTATAAGGTTAATTTTAGTCTTGAGTTACTGTCTATATTGTATTGTTATATACTGATGTGTAATAGCTATGTTATCGGCCCTATTAATTATTTTGTTGGGCTTGTGGTAAATAAATAAATCTCCGGTAACTCCAAGTGCATTATAGACATGATCTGACTAATGTTGAGAGACCTACCTCTTTTTCTTCTACCGTCCACTTTCCCCTGAATCAGCAACTTTTTCATGCCATTCCTCCTTATTACGTGACCAAAGAAATGATGCCTTTTTTCTCTGAATCGATGGTGACAGCCAGTCGCTATTTTGGAAGTTAAGATCGCTCAGAACAGACTCATTTGTGCTAGGAGCTGTCCAGGAAATTCTGAGCATCCGCTTATATCATGTAGTTTCGAAAGCCACTATTCTTTTACGGCATTCCTCATTAATAGTTCATGTTTCGGCTCCGTATGTGGCTATAAAGGAATATTAATGAATTGACAAGCCTTTTTTTAGTCGTTTTATTTATTCTGTGATCTTTCCATATTTTGCTTAGGCTTGTCATTGCAGTTTTGGCTATCGCTATCCTTCATTTAATTTCTTCTGCGCAGCCTGGCGTCTAAATATATAACATCTGTCTGCAGTGGTATATCGTTGATTTTACTAAGGAGGCAAAATTATAGCTCGGTCTACTATTAGAAGAGAACATTTCTATCGATTTCGTGAAAGACCGACATTTGCGGTAACCTTTTCGATTCGATGCATCAATGCAACCATTTCTTCCTCAGAACTAGCCATTATTGTAGTATCATCAGCGTATCTTAAGTTCGAGAATTTTTTGCCTCCTACTGATACCCCTCTATTCCACTCTTCCGTCGCTCTGTGGATAATCAATTCATATTGACTAGCCGTGCCCGCGGCTCGGTTCGCGTGGAGTTGATTCATTATTATCGCCACGGCTTATTCCTTATGTTACCTAACGTAATAAAATATATCCTATAACCTGACCAGAGAACCTATGTATGAATTAAAAAAAAAAAAAACACATAAATTGTATAAGTGGTTTTCAAATGATAAGCGCAGTAACGAACAGACAGACAAAGAGACGTTGCGCTTTATATGTATTATATAGATTATTATTATTATATAACCTGACCAAAGAATATATGTACATATTTAAAAAAAAAAAACCGGTCAAGTGCAAGTTGAACTTGCGCAATTAGTGTTCCGTACGTTGATTGCTTTAAAATAAAAAATTTTGTTACAGATGTATAAAATGATCAATGACTTCACAAAATACACCCCAAATGAGTTTTCAACCAAGTTTGTTTCCAATCTTCACTGAAATCTGATGACCTTGAAATTTATTTTTTTTTTAAATACCAGAAAAATTAATAAAGGTAATGCACTCGTGATAATTTTCGTTCAATCTACACCCCGTAGAGAATATTTCGGAATTTTTTCAAAATTTTTTGATAAGTACTTTTCGAGATAAGGCGGGGGACAGCGATTTTTTCGCAATTTTTTAAAAATAATACAAAGAAAAGTGCGCGCAAGTATTA
Organism: Pachyrhynchus sulphureomaculatus; assembly: GCA_019049505.1. NCBI lineage: Eukaryota > Metazoa > Arthropoda > Insecta > Coleoptera > Curculionidae > Pachyrhynchus > Pachyrhynchus sulphureomaculatus. The sequence continues at coordinate 220,128,988 of CM032446.1, forward strand.
CATTATATATACATTTTTTACTCGTGTTTTCACAAGCTTTCATTTGACACCACACTCGATGACCTAGTAAAATTTTTTTTTTTCACTTTGATTTCACTCCCCAAAACTAACCCCTTAGGTCAAAATTTAACTCTCACAACTACATGGCTCTGATGAGGCCATCAATTCCTATATTATTACCAAATTTCATAGTTTCGGAGAAAATCGGGTGTGACGGACAGACAGACAGACACCCAAGTGATCTTATAAGTGTTCCGTACGGAACATAAAAAGAACACGTAAATCGGATAAGTGGTTCTCAAGTGACAAGCGCCCTAACGGGTAGACAGACAGATACATGATATTGTTCCATATTTAATGGTATAGGCAGTGTATTGCAAGAAAACGCGCTAGCGGAAAACTTTTTTCCGACTTGATTTACTATTATAGTCACTGCTAATTCCTTATGCTATCTAACGTAATAAAATATAGCCTATAACCTGGCCAGAGAACCTATATATGTTTAAAAAAAAAAAAGCACGTAAATGGGATAAGTGGTTCTCCATTGATAAGCGGACTAACGGACAGACAGACAGTCAGAGAGACGTTGCATTTTAAATACCATATATATTCTAGAAGAGTAGTGGAGACAGGATACAACCCTTCCGACTTGGAAGGGCTGAAACAGATTTTTCAACATAAGCGATGTTGTTGCTGTATAATTGTGGATAAACTACCTGTGCTCAGATTAAGTTATTCTTTAGTGTGGGAAAGTGAGATTCGCTATTTATTTTAGAAATATGTGTTTGTAAGGCAAATACTGGGTAAATCACTATACAGATTTTTTTTATATAATTTAGTTTCTTACTTCTAAGCAAATACCTATATTATGTATTCTAAAATCTTTATATATTAACATTAGCTTGCAATAATGTGGTATCCGTAGAGAATATGCAGAAAAATATTTCGTTACGAAAAACAAAGAATTTGGCTTGTTGAGGAATAAACATATATTGTGAAATTATCTGTAATCAGTTTTTATAACCAGTCATTACGGAGTGTGAATTTACAAGAGGCGATGCGTACGAGTACGGGTAGATACTTACCTAAAAGTGGGTACTGATATTGTCTGCGGTCCTTTATGATCAGGATTTTTTTTGTTCTTTTTGCTATCTTGATTAAAAAATGCCCCGAAAAATCTTTCAGAGTCGCAATCAGTCAAGCCTAAATGCTGATAAGTAGTATGTTAAGATAAACGAGAGAACAAAATTTATAAAAACAAAATTAACACTGGATTTTTTAAAAAGATTATTCGACAATTACAAAGTGTATACGAATTTTAGTTGAAATTGAACTTTGACATTAACTTTAACGTTTTTTCAAAAAATGGGTTTATCTGTTAAAATCTACAAAAGTTTATAAAGAAAATATGTTCTTTATCTATCTACCAGCCGTGCCCGCGGCTCTGCTCGCGTGGACTTGGTTCATTATTATCGTCACTACTTATTCCTTATGTTATCCCTTATTTCCTTCCCTTATTCCTTATGTTATTCCCTATGCATTTTATAAAAAACGCATAAATCGGACAAGTGTTTCTTGAGGGCTAAGCGCTCTAACGGACAGACAAACAGACAAGGAGACGTTGCGTTTTATATATATTATAGATTTTTTCTGATAAATTTAAAGTTAAGAATTAAAAAAAACACGTAAATCTCGAGTGATAGCGCACTAATGGACAGACAGACAGACAGAGAGACGTTGCATTTTATATATATATATATATATATATATATATATATATATATATATATATATATATATATATATATACATATATATATATATATATATATATATATATATATATATATATATATATATATATATATATATATACATATATACATATATATATATATATATATATATATATATATATATATATATATATATATATATATATATATATATATATCATATTTTTTGCTACTTCATTATTGTTCGATATTTAATGGTTTAGGCAGTGTATTGCAAGAAAAAGCGCTAGTGGTAAACTTTTTTCCGACTTGATATACTATTATCTTCACTGCGTATTCCTTATGTTACCTAACGTAATAAAATATATCCTATAACCTGGCTAGGGAACATATGCATGTTTTAAAAAAAAAAGCACGTAAATCGGATAAGTGGTTCTCGAGTGATAAGCGCACTAACGGACAGATAGACAGAGAGACGTTGTATTTTATATATATTATAGGAGATTATAGCTAACCGGGCCAGAGAACAAATGTATGAATTAAGAAAAGACGTAAATTGGATAAGTGGTTCTCGAGTAATAAGCGCACTAACGGATAAACAGCCAGACAGACAGAGAGACGTTGCATTTTATATATTATAGAAGATTATAGATAACCTGGCCACAGAACACATGTATGAATTAAAAAAAAAAACACGTAAATCGGATAAGTGGTTCTCGAGTGATAAGCGCACTAACGGGGAGGCAGAGAGACAGACAGAGAGACATTGCATTTTATATATATTATAGAAGATTACAGATAAACTGGCCATTCAAATTTTTAAATTTTACCTTTTTTTAATCTTTGCGAAAGAAAAGAAAAGGTTATTAATGTTGAGAGTGTTGTTTCGTAAATATCCAATTATACATCCTTTTCAGGGTTCTTGGAATCCAAGAATTTCAAAATTGTGTTATTTTTTCATTATTTTTAATTAATTGTAGCCAAACATATATGGTGTAAAATGATAGGTTAGGATGTTGCAAGGGTTGCTTCGTATATATAGAGTAGTACATCCTTTTCAGGATTCTTGAAGTCTAGGAATTTAAAATTGTGTGATTTTTTTATTATTTTCAATTTTTATAATAAGGAGTAAGGAGTTAATAAGCTGGGGGACATTAGAGGGATTGCTTCATGTTACACGTCATTTTCAGGGGAGTCAAGGAATTTGAAAATTGTATCAAGTTTTCATTTTTTAAAATAATTTATGGTCAAACATGTAAGAGGTTATTGAGATGATATAGGGGACTGAAGGAGTTGCGTCGTATATATCGTGTTATAGGTTCTTTCAGTGTTGTCAGTTGTGTTATTTTTTCGCAAATTCCAATTTTAACAGAAATATGTATATAGAAGGAAATGTCAGTTTCAGTGGTAAATATCTTCAAAGGGCTTTTTATGTTTAACCTTTCTTGTAATTAATTTCTTTCCATAGGGCACCTATTACTGAAAAGTCACTTTTTAGTGTTCCCTACGGAACACTTATAAGATCACTTCGATGTCTGTCTGTTCGTCTGTCACACCCGATTTTCTCCGAAACTATTTGATAGAGAATGTTAAAATTTGGCACTAATATAGGAACTGATGGCCTCATCAGAGCCGTATAGTTTTGAAAGTTAAATTTTAACTTAAGGGGTTAGTTTTAGGGGGTGAAATCGGAAGTGACAAACATTTTTTTTATCAGGTCATCGAGTAGAGTGTCAAATGAAGGCTTGTAAAAAGACGAGTTTAAAAATAGATATAATATGGTACTTGCACAGAAGTCTCTATGTATTATTTTTAAAAATGTTCGAAAAATCGTTGTCATCCCCCTTACCTCAAAAAATATTTATCAAAAAATTTTGAAAAAATTCTGGACTATTCTCTATTCAGTAATGAAAGGAATCGTATTAGAAATATAACTAGAGTTATTGGTTATGACGATGACTTAGTAAGCAAGTTAATAAATAAACGTAAGTTCAGATTAAATATTCAGAATTCCACCTTTTTTACACGCGATCAAAATAAGACCAAGTATGTCTAGATACCATATAAACCGAAATATAGCAAGGGACTCGATAAGGTATTTAATAAGGTAGGCCTCACCTTAGTCTATAACTTATCAGACAATCTGAGGAACATCTTAGTAAATCCCAAAGATAAGATTCCTAATTGTGAGAAAAGTGGAATTTATGAAATCAGTTGTAATGATTGCGTCAAAAAGTATGTTGGGCAAACTAAAAGGTCAATTAAAACACGATTTAAAGAACGTTTAGCACATTTAAAATACAGTAGAACAGAAAAGTCTAGCAATGCCGAACATGCCCTTGAAGCTGATCATACTGTAACATTAGATAATCTAAGATTAATTAGAAACGTATTTGATAGGAGATTGTTGAACGCATACGAAAGTATGGAAATTATAAAATGTAAAAGTAGTTTAAATAAAGTTAGTTCCACCTGACTAATTCAAGTGTTAGGTTAAGTATAAATAGGGTAGATTTGTAGTTTAGCTTTAATCAATCATCGCTCTTGATAAAGCTAACGTAGTTAGCGAAACGCGCGTCGAGCACAAAAATAAAGTGTTTGGTGTAGTGGTGATATATATACTGAGTAGTGTCATTGTGTCAAAGATTCCACATTCCCAACATAATTAATTAAGTACTGAAAAACCGAATTTCATTCAATTAATAGAGTTAATTTTTAAAATTCTTATTACTTTTATTTTTGCTTTCATTAAAAAATATATATAAGACATGAACGTTGCTTAATGTTTGTATATAAAAAAAAGTAATCTGTGATTTTCTTACCGTTGAAAAGTTTTTTGTTTCTTATAAATTTCGCAAAGTTTAAAAAATAATTCATCTGGACTAGTTGCCATGGAATCTAAACCCTCTAGCAGCCTAGCTGACTTTTATTTTTGACACGGTAATATTTTGTACTGTAAAAATCACCTCGTAATCGTTTTTATAAAAAAAAAATGAGATAAACCTTGAGAGTTACAACCTCGAAATAGGTAGGAAATATAACAGTTTCTAGAATATTAATACAATATCATCTTTATCGGTTTAATCATAAATAATAACGAATTTTCTGGTTTGATACTGCAGAACTTAATAAATTTCGTTGTCCTGCTTTTGTGTACTTGAACCCCTAATTCTCAAATTTGACCAATCTGGAAATTACACCTTTTTAGCGATCAGGCAGTAAAAATTTAAATCGAAAGCTAAATTATTTTATACTTATACAAAAATGACAACAGCTTTTACGAAATTTTAACAAATAAGCCTGTAAGCGATTTTTTTGAAAAAATGTCAATTTTAATAGGTAATATAAGCCACGTGACTACTAGCGAGTGGGCTCCCTTTTCATTTTTCTTGAAGCAAAAGTTAATACAACACATACAAAATGAATGTTTTAGTCACCCTTTACTCACTTCATGCGTTCTACTAGAACAGACAATAAAAAAAAAATTGATTAAGTTATCTAGAGTCTGTTTGTTTGGAGTTGATAGCACACAACACGGGTTATATTTATTTATTTTATTTTATTTATTTATTTATTTATTTATTTATTTACGGTTCATTAAAACCTAATTTAACTATCGGATAGGCATATTCTTGCAATGTCGATATAATAGTTGCTTAAAGTTATTTATGGTTTCACAATTTTTAATATCATTTGGTAGGTCATTAAAATGTTTAAGTCCTTTATAATAAAGATTTGCCCGATCAGCTTCATTTGTAATTCCCACTACTCGGAAGTCATTTCGTCCTCTGGTGTTGTAGTTGTGTATCTGATTGACGTAACTAATTTTTCTCGGTCAAATATGTGGGACATTTTTCTATCTTTATATTATAGATGAATTTCATTGCGTAATAAAATAAACTTTGCTTTACACTCAGCCAATTTAATCGACTAACATATCTTTTATGTGCGTATCTCTAGGCTTCCGCAGTATAAATCTCATTGTCTTGTTTTGAAGTTTTTGCAGTAGTTCTATTTGTGTATCCTTAGCAAGAAATAATACCGAAGGACAATAAATAAAATGTGGCTCATTAATATTTTATGGTATTCACTTATGATGTGGCAAGTTCTATACATGAGATAAAGTTTTTGGTTTATTTTATTCACTAAATATTGAAAGTGTGCATCAAATTTAAGTTTACAATCTATCATTATACCCAAGTATTTAATTTCGTTTACTTTTTCTATTTCACGATTATTTATGTATAATTTATGATTATTATTATAGTTATTGTGTGATATTATCATATATTTAGTTTTATCTGTATTTAGTTTTAACATATTTATACACATCCACTTGTAAAGAATATTCATATCAGACTGCATTTTATTAATAGCCACATCCAAACTAACATCACTAATTGCAATCAGTGCATCGTCTGCAAATAGTCTAACATCCCCGTACTTTAAACCGTCTTTAATGTCATTTATGTATATGAGAAACAGTACCGGCGCAAGGACAGAGCCTTGCGGTAGACCAATATTCACTGGTATCGCTGATGATGTCGTGTTTCCAATTTTTGTTTGTTGCTTTCTATTCGACAGATAATCTTCAAACCATTTTAATTCCATATCACGCACTCCAATTTTGTGTAGTTTCATAAGCAATAATTTTCTGTCTATAGTTTCAAATGCTCTTTTTAAATCTATGAAAGTTGATACAATGTATTTTTTATTCATCAAATCTTCACGCCATTCACTTATAACATAATTAATCGCAGTTTCACATGAGCGTTTGCTTCTAAAACCCGATTGCTCTGGAATAATAATTTTGTTATCATTCAAATATTGCAGTAACTGATTTTTTATCACTGTTTCAAGGATTTTTTCGTCACTTGGAAGCGTATTTATTGGCCGCATCTCTTCAGGTTTTATAGTATATTTTATTTTTTCAATTGGCACAATTTTGGAAATTTTCCATTCGTTAGGCACTTTTCCTTGCAGCATGCTATTATTGATGATATTGGCGTAAAAAAAAGCCGTGTACGTTATAGAATGTTTAATTACACCTTCAGATAAAATATTCTTACCGCCAATTTTATTTTTAAATTTTTTAACTATTTCAATTATTTCGTTACTATCTACTGTTTGAAATTTAAATCGGTGATTAATTATATTTGTATTTCCCATAGTATTCTTCACAACGTCTATACCATTTTTAAAGTCAATGACACTCTGAACAAAGAATTTATTTAAAAGTTCAACAATTTCTTTTTCATTTTCAATTATTTTACCATTCATAACGATTCTGTTTATTGCACTGGTACTTTTTGACATACAAATTTCTTCTTTTAAAACTCTCCACATTTCTCTGCTGTTTCTTTGATTATTTTCAATTTTATTCTGTACATATTGCACTTTCTTCTGTTTAATCATATTTTTATATAATTTTTTCACTGTCTTGTAATCTTCCCAATCATTAGTTATTTTGGCAATTTGGTATTTTTCATACTTTATTCTATGTATTTCCGTCAGTTCCCAATCATACCATTTGTTCATCAACTTTATATTTACGGTGTTTTCTTCAGTTAGCGAAAAACATTAAAATGTCATAAACCATAGGCGTCCCAAAATTTCTCTACCAATTATTTGCATTTTCAGTTTTAATCACCTTTATTTTCTATCTCTATACAACAGCGCGACCTTTTTCTAAAAAATATTTTATTACATACCTTCTGAACTTTACAATAAGCTATATAAATCAACGCATTTCAAAGTTTATTTTAATGAGTAAATGATGAAACTAAAAATCTTATTTGTGTGATAAAGGCCTAAACGAGTACCATTAACAATCCTTAAGAACTAGAAATCTACAGTGTTATAAAGCATAATGATAATAGGTACAATAAAATTATTTGGGATTTTAGCAGTTATTGGAATATAATTAACCAAAATATTTATCGGTAGATAGGTGCCTAAGTACCTAAGTATGCAATAAAAATATTTTGTGTAAGTATAAAAATAAAGCAAAAACCTATGCTTAGTTCGAATCAGAACAGCGATGGCTTCTACTTTCAGTTTTGCCCCAGTCAAACTTCGAGGAGTCTGTAAATCTGCATTTTCCCTGCGAAAAAAAAACAATGATACTTAACGTCCACGATACCCTAATGCATCAACAGCCAAGTCCGTGAAATTGTGGAAACCTGTACCAACATGACGGGAGTTGGATTAGCAACTATTTATAAATTTCTAAAAGAAAGAAAACATGGTTCTTGTAACGAATCTCAGATTCACAAAGGAAAGGAACCCTTAGAGGTCGACGCAGACTTTAAAAACGCAATAAGAAGAAAATTACACCATTTTTTTATTAAGGAAGAAATACCTACACTACATAAAGTTTTGTAAGAAATCAGAGAAGACCAGGACTTACCAGATTTTAAAAAGTGGAAATTATGGAAAATATAACCTGAATTTTCGTTGAGAAAAACAAAATAGAAAATCTGTTGTTATCGATAAAACAAAAATAATTTGTTGGAGAAGAGAATATCTAGGAGCAATCATAAAATTTCGAGTCGAAGAAAGAAATGATTTTTTATTTAGATGAGACTTGGGTTAATGAAGGAAAAAATCCTAGATTGACAAAAACATTATAGGAGTGCCAAACAAGCTAGGCTAATTATACCACATATCGGTAGTGAAAACTGATTTTTCGACGGTGGCTTGTTGGAATTCGAATCCAAGACAACTAAAGATTGCTATGAGAAAAGGACGTCCGATGTTTTTGAAAAGTATTTCCAACAAATGATTGAATGTATATCAGCAGGATCAGTTATAGTATTAGACAATGCCCCATGCCATTCTCGATTATGAGAACGACTCCCAACAAATTCATGGAAGAAAGCGGATATTCTTCAATGGATAAGAGATAAAAATTTCAAACATAAAGATTGTATGTTAAAAGCGGAACTTCTCAAAATTGCGAAACAAAATAAGGCACAGTTCAAGAAATACGCAGTCGATGAGATGACAAAGGAACGGAATATCACAGTGCTTAGATTATCTTCATAACATTGCGAATTGAATCCCTTAGAGCTAATTTGGGCACAAATGAAAAGTTTTTTTGCAAGAAAAAACACCACGTTCAAACTTCAAGACGTAAGGCAATTATTACTCGCCGGAATAGAGAGGATCAAAGAGGATAATTGGAAAAATGCCATTCGACTTGTTATAGAAGAAGAAAATAAAATGTGGAAACTTGACGAATACATCGAAGAAACTGTGGAAATAGAACCCTTAATTATCAATTTAAGGGAAGTCAAGTCTTCAGATTTTGAAGATGATGATTGTTTTTGATTGTAATTAAACTTACTAACTAACTTATGTATATATTGTGAATTGTGAATTTGTATATATACATAGATCTATAGATTAAAAATGTTTGGTAACAAATCTTACATTTCTATAACTCTTTTTATTTTTATATAATTTTATTTATTAAACACTAAAAGATGCTACCACACACATGCTACCGATGAACCCTCATTTACATTTTATGACTCTATTGTATAGCAGAGGTTTTCTGCCTAAAATAGGGTGAACCTTTAAAAATAATTTAAAACGGGTCGCAAAATCCAGAAATCTATTTTTTTTGGGCGCACGGCAAAACGTATTTGCATCTACAATGAGAAAATTCTGCTATCAACTCCAAACAAATACACTATACTTAGTACCCACCCCTCTAAGCTCTATTTATAATAATACTGAAAAATAGTTTTAAACGTGATATGTAGGTAATTAGCTATTTAAAATCTTAAAAGTTAATTTGTTTTTGTGCTAAAATAAGTACATACAAATATACGAAAAGTAGTATTTTGTAAAGCGAGTACGCAAGTTTCAGGGCGACGCCATAAGCGGAGAGCAAAAGCAAAATAGTAGGTATTCACACAACAACCACGGGTAAAAACAAAAAAAAAGGAAGTGAAAGAAAACAAAACTGCCATAAATAATTTCGATTGGCGATATTAAAAGCATCAGTAACAATACCGGTAAAACAATTTTACAAAATCTTTTTGCCGCTTTTTAGCGGTTGCCGCGTTTAATCTTGCCAACGTCAATGATTTATGACAGTTTTGTTCTTTTTTGGTATGACAATTCCTTGTTGTATTACTTTACCAATTTCGGCATATGACTCGTACAATTTTTCTTTTAGATTCATCTATATTCAACGGCTGTCAGTACGCATGCAGATATGTCCGGGTATAATCCGAAAACGAATAATCCAACTTTTACGGAGTTTTCTTTGCGTGTAAATACATCATCTATCCAGGTTTTCCGCTATATTTGATTAAAAATTGGACAGGGAAAGGGGGGCGAAATGATTGGTGTCACCAGTAGGTTTATTACAATTTTTCCTGGTTTTTTAGGTGATATAATAAATAAATTTTTAACAGAACAGTCTAACACAGTTTAAGAGCGAAGGGGGGGGGGGGGAGTTAGCTGAAACAAATTTTAGCAGAATTATTTATAATTAGGTAACATATAAGGAATTAAAGGGGTGGTGGGGGGTTTTAGAAGAGTTGCGTCATATATATCGAGTAACACGTCCTGTTCAGGGTTCTTGCAAATTATCTTTTGTTAGTTCCAATTTTAACAGATACCCTTCCTCTGCTTAGCTCTCCTTTGTGATTGTATCTCACCATAAAATATTTACCATTTAAAACATCCAGTAGTAATGTTTAGTTATTCTTTAGTATATATTAGAACTTCATGCTGGCAAGGGAAGTAACAACCACGTTTTGATTCGGTAAGCCAGGAGAACAACTTAGGTTAGCAGTGGATAAGTAGTCAATGTTAATTTCTTCAATAATGCAAATCATGTAATACACGTAAATGAGGCCACGGGTTGCCGGTGGTATAAAATAAATTAATATAAAATTAATGACAAATTGTATTTTCCGGTTGAGTCCACGAAATAGTACTTTTCGTACAAATATATTCTTTTTATAAGAGGGCTCAAAGAAAACTAAAACCAAATCTATCTGCGATACAAAACGAAATGAATAAAAACAGATTATATCGCGCTTATATGCAATTTGAAATTGTCTCAAAATATGTATAATAAACTAATTATTTAAAGTTACAATCATCAATCTTAAAACGTCTCGGCCAAAACAACCCATTTGTCAAATATAAACAACACAAAATATAAACCCATTTATTACCCATTTCACCCGGTACTAGACTTTCAAAAGGGGGATAATTAGGCAAAATTACCCTCTTGACTTTTAAAGCAATAAACTAATCAATAACAATATCCCTAGGAAGTAATAAAAATAATATACAAAGGTGACCAGGAATTTTCCTCAACCTTACCTTTTGTCGAAGTTTTTGCCGTATTTATCCCGGAAAAAAAACACACTGTATATGAGTCAAAAACACACACACAACAGTTTAGACGGTCTACAACAAATATAAACGGTTTAAAGCACCATTTTTATTGAAAAAAAATTAAAAAAAAAACTCGCGAAATTTCAATTTAAAAACAACGAAAATACAAGACGAATTTCAGTTCTTAGGCCAACATTCCATTGCCATTTTGTCACTGAAATGCGATGTTGCCAGACCGGGTTCTATAGTTTTCTTGCAGGTGATTGTTGATAATGGAAAATTTGAGAAATTTTGCCCTCTTGATGGAAAAATTTGAAACGATTTTCTTTACTTAAAAATTTTATGTTTTGTCATAAGTAGTAATCATCAGGTACTATAAAGTGGTTATATTAATAAATGAATTAAGTTAATAACTTACAAATTAAAAAAAAATGTTAAAAGTAAAATGTATAATTTGTTAACAGGTTAGTTTTTTTTATTCTAATACTATGGTTAAAATTTTTTTTATTTTTTCATGTATAGAACAGAGTTTTTTTTTCGATTAATTAGCCATGAAAATTCATTTTGAACGAAATTTCTTTCTACAAAATTTTCGGTTATTATTATTTTTTCTTTTTCTAAATATTTTATACAATATCATTTTTTAATTTTTCTCTGTACTATATTTTCTTATAATGAAAAACCTTCTTAAATACTTTTAAAAACTCTTACTGCATTGTAAAAAAATTTCTCTAAAACCATTTAATTTCTGGAATAATAATGTGATCATTGAAAATAATTAAACACAAGCAAATAGATATGAGGATCCTAAATATTTATTATTTTTTATTTAAGCTTAAAAATCATTCATAAAGCTAACTTGTTGTATCGATCACACCTCTGTTTATTTAAATTTTAGAAACTATTCCTAATAATGGTAAAAATGAAAAAATAAAATGATACTACGTTTCCGTATCATAGGCTTTAAGTTAGAGACAACCTGTACAGCTCTATTCAAAAGATAAAGAACAATTTGTTAAACGTGGCAATGTCCAAAAACTTCTTTAGATCGAGTCAGCCGTGGCGGGATCATTTTAGCTGTTAACCAAACATACAGCTAAATGCCCTATCGAACGCAAGAAGGGCTGTTTTATCGATCTTTAGGCGGGAGTTTTAAAACGAAATTCGGGATGCCGAATTTAACTAATTAAATTTAAATAACATTTAATTTAATCTAACAATTTCTTATTTCATAAAAGGCCGAAAGGGGAATACCATAATTACCAATGTTTTAAATAAAGAAATTTATTCTTAAATATTTACTTTACAAGTAATGTGTGGATTTTTCTATTTCACTTAACATGACACATTAGGACTTCAAATAAATAAGCATTTCTTTTTATTATATTAAACTGATTTATGAATTGTTTGTTTATACTAAAGATAATAAGCTGTTAAATAAATACTAATGCAATAAATTGGATTGTTTAAAATAAAATATGTAGGATGATAGGTAATATATTTTATATTTATTAATTCTAGGAATTATGCAAAATACAGTAGTTTTACAAAACCTACATTTAGACAACAAGTTATACAATTACATAGGTTACTGGTTGTAAAAGAGGTGTGCACACGAATAAAAAAAAACACGTTCAAATATCAAGTATTCGAGTAAAAAATTATGTTATTTTATATAAACTTGAAACTCAAATAGCCGTTACTTAACAAGGAATAAAAAAGGTGCTTATTTTTTTGCCACATCTTCTGTCAAAATCTACATATTCTATATTATATCGAGTCTCCGCTGGTTCTGTAGTAGCTGTTCATCCAGGAATAATTCTGCTGCCGCCGGCTGCCCACTCTTCGGTGCATAAAATTGACAGTTTCATAGTCTCTTTAGTGCAGGGCCGTCAGTTCGAGCCAATTTTGGAGGTAACGCCTCCCGCTGCCCCCACCACTGCTGCTGCTAACGTTCGCGCAGTCTCAGGAGCGGCTATGAGAGACATAGGAGGAGTGCATTATGTTTGGTAAGCGGCCGAGCCGCGATCGGCCGCTTAACGTCTAGCAGTGGTGGGGGCACCGGGAGGCGTTACCTCCGAAATTGGCTCGAACTGTGCATGACCTTGACAGCCCTGCTTTAGGAAAGACAGTATACAACGGGAAGGCTGTATTTTACAAGTTGTATGAACGTTCGTAATTATGAAAAACACCATTTTACAACTCTTTGTGTCAGGGGTTCCCCAACTGTGCGTCGCGACGCCCTGGGGCGACGCGGTGCTATCCTAAGGAAAGACGCGAGATTTTTTTTCAAGAAAATTGCGAGAAGTGAAACATCAGTCGACATCCTTCTTTTCCAAAGCATCTATTCCTTCCAAAGCACTGCTCGCCGTATCGCCAAATGTAAGAAACCACATACGAATGCTAAAGATCTTATTTTACCTGCAGCGCGAGCGATTGATATGGTATCAGTGATGATTGGAAAATCAGCGGCTGAAGAAATAAAAAATATTCGTTTTTCTAACAATACGATTAATCGTCGCATTCATGACAAAGCTGAAAACATTAATGAGCAAATTGTGGAAAATCTTTCTGGTTCATTTGCCATTCAACTGGCTGAATCGACAGACAGTAATAACGACGCCGAAATGAGAGTAGCAATTTCAAAACTTCAGCCCCCATTTGAGAAGTTATGCTCAGAAAAGCAAGCTCATCCTTCTCATTAATTATATTATTTGTAGTTTTTTTATGTTTTCTAATAAATAATAATTAACATTCTATATTCTTTTGAGTTTTCTTTGAATAATAGAGTAATTTTCTTGTATGCTAGAGCTACACCCAGGTATCTTCTTTTAGAAGGGCGTCGCAAAAAAAAAAACGCAACCTGTAAAGGAAGTCGCAGTTAAAAAAAGATTGGGAAGCCCTGCTTTATATAAAAGAGCGTAGAATTTGGCACGATGAAGCCGACCAGTCAAAATGGATAATTAATCCCACCAAATTCTGGTTGCTATAAACACCTTCTCTGCGATTTGTTGTTTACAAGGTTATAAAATGGCGGTTTTCATTAATTACAAATGCGAACGGGTGTTTGTAATTAAGAGAAAACATTTTCGACACTGTAAACAACAGCGTACGAGGAAAAAGTCGTAGTAACTAGAATTTGACGAAATTAACAGTACTAGTCAAAACAGATAATTAATCCCGCCAGAGCCGGCTCTAGGCGGTAGGCAAATGCTTACGGCCGCAAAATTTAGGAACGGCAAAAGTTCCTGAAATACTAGAGCACAAAAAAAAATAAACACAACCCACAAAAATATATTTTGATTACTCGATTCTAGAAAATAAATGAATAGTAAAATCAGATACAACAGGAATAGGCAGATTTCTGTCAGAAGTCTGTCTATAGAAATACTCAGAAGTTCTGGGTATTTCTATCCATAAATTATGAGATGCGCCCGCGCCGCCACTGCAGACAGGATTCAACAAGCTTTTTCCACTCACGTATAAGAGAGAGTCAGATTTAAAACAACGCTTTATTTATGCATCAACGTCCGGTTGTGGTGGTGATATGGTTTGAGTTAGTTAGTTACTACTCAGTATATATCACCATTACACCAAACACTTTATTTTTTCACTCGACGCGCGTTTCGCTAACCATGTTAGCTTCATCAGGAGCGATGATTGACTGATGAAGCTAACATGGTTAGTGAAACGCGCGTCGAGTGCAAAAATAAAGTGTTTGGTGTAGTGGTGATATATACTGAGTAGTATCATTGTGCCAAAGATTCCACATTCCCAACTTAGTAGTTAGTTACTAGTGTAGTGGATGTGGAAAGTAGCGATTTCATTTTGCTAAAAGATAAGAGAAGCGTATTGTAATCTTTGTACTTGAGATTTTTCTACGGTAATAATACCTTGTACTTGTACTAATAAATTTGTTATTGTTAAATGTAAA
The DNA here is from genome assembly GCA_019049505.1 of Pachyrhynchus sulphureomaculatus. Classification (NCBI taxonomy): domain Eukaryota; kingdom Metazoa; phylum Arthropoda; class Insecta; order Coleoptera; family Curculionidae; genus Pachyrhynchus; species Pachyrhynchus sulphureomaculatus. The sequence continues at coordinate 220,144,024 of CM032446.1, forward strand.
TTTTATGGTTACGTTCCACCCTCTGTTGGGACAATTTTTAAGCTTTGAATTATGCCTTTGTCCTATTACGGTATCAGATACTTCAATAGATTGTTTTGTTTTAGAATGTGTAACGGAAGAAAGAGGCTATCTGGTAGTTAATATAAAAAAAGAGATTGGAGAAGCAAATCCAGCTTTAAAAGCAGGCAGGAATGTTGCATAGCTCCTTAAAAGATCCAAGTAGTTCCAAACAAAACAAAGAACCAAGCGATTGCCGGGATCTAAACACTACCGCCAATTCTGATTTGGATTATCAAGACGACACCAATAATAAAGATGAAATTGCGAGTTATCCCAGCCAGGAACAGAATTTAACAAGTTTTGAGACAATGGATACTACCACGAGAAATGAAGGAAGCCTCAACCTAACTCTATCATCAGACCCAGGATTATGGCCAATCGTATAAGCGACTCAGATCGAATATTTTTACTTAGAAAAGGTCCGTTATTTCCTTTATTCCGTTACGATGACAATCAAAATCCAAATCGAAGATTTAGTCAAAAACACTATCATAGGACTTTAAAAAGTGGAGAACAAGTCGCGAGATATTGGCTGATATATTCAGTGCTTAAAGATTCCGTGTTCTGTTTTTGTCGCACACTTTTTGATTATACAAAATTAAGTTCCTTTTCAAATGAAGGTTATAGAAACTGGAAAAATATTGATGAGGTATTAAGAAAGCATGAAGACTCAAAAAACTCATGTAGATAATTTGAAATCATGGACAGAGCTAAAACGAAAGTTGAAAACTTGTCAAAAGTAGATTCAGCCACACAGAGATTTATTAACGCTGATATTAAATATTGGCATGAAGTGATTTTACGTATATCAGTTATTAAATTGCTTGGAAAAAGTTCTCTAGCATTGCGGTGTACAAGCGACAAGCTTTATGAACATAATAATGGAAATTTCCTAAAGTTGCTAGTTGAATTTGACCTAATAATGGAGGAACACGTTCGCAGAATCCTCAACAATGAAGAAAATAGTGTCATATTTAGGGAAAAACATCCAGAATGCAATTACTGGATTATTACATGATAACATAAAGTCTTATATAATAAAACAAGTTCAAAAAGCGAAATATTATTCAGTTATTCTTGATCGCACTCCGATGCAGTAAGGTTGAACATTTGTAGTAAGATATGTTTTTATTGATCAATCAGAATCGGGACTTGAATGTAAAATTAATGAACATTTTTTGGGTTTTCTTCCTCTTGAAAGATTTACTGGTAAAGACTTATCTCAAGTTTTATTGAAAGAGTTAGGGAAAAATGAATTGAGAGGTCAAGGTTACAACAATGGTTCAAATATGAGAGGCGACAAATCGGGAGTACAATCAAGAATTAAAACTTTAAACCCTAGAACATTTTACGTACCTTGCAGCAGTCATTCTTTAAACTTAGTAATTAACAATATGGCAAAATCTTCTTTAGATGCAGCGAACTATTTTAATATGGTTCAAAAGCTCTGTACATTTTTTACCTCATTGACTTTTCGGTGGGCCATATTAAGAGAACAGCTCAATACTCTTATATTGAAACGATTGAGCGACGTTCGTTGCGAAAGTCGTATAGATTCCGTAAAACCTTTACGTTTTCAAATAGGAGATATTCATGATGCTTTATTAAATATTTATGAGAATGCCAAAATAGATAATATGATTCGAGATGAGGCCAGCGGTTTATTGACTACAATAAAAAATTTGAGTTTTTATGTCCAGTTGTTATTTGGTATAAAATTTTGAATCGTATTAATCCGATAAGTAAGGTACTTCAATTCAAAGATTTTGATTTCTCCAAAGCCACTAATTTATTAAATAGCTTATAAATTGTTTTTAAAGAATTAAGATCGGATGAATCCTTTGACAACATTATCTTAGAAGCTGAAAATTTAGCCAGCGAAATCGACGTAGGAAAAAACTTTGAATTGACTACATCACGTCGTCGTGTTCGGACTACAAAACGAAATTTTTCGTATGACAATATAGACGAACTAATACAAGATCCAAAACAAAAATATAGATTAGGCGATCAGTGCATTGGAGCTAAGATTCAACACACTGAATAGTCATAATGATTCTTTTGAATTTTTATATGATGTTTATAAACTTAAGACATGTGTATAAATGAATTACTGGCACATTGTGAAGATCTCGAAAACGTCTTGATGGTGATTCGTCCGATCTTAACTCTTTAGATCTGGCTGATGAAACAGGTCTTGTTTCTTCACTTTTAACTAAGAAGATCCAGTTGACGTTCTTAAATTCATTACTTTCCTTAAAATTGGGCCAAATTTGAGCATTGCTCTAAGAATTTTGTTAACGCTGCCCATAACTGTTGCTACCGACGAAAGAACTTTTTCTAAATTAAAAATAATAAAAAATTGTTTAAGAACTATGACTACACAAAATCGTCTTAATGGTTTAGCAATGTTAGACTTTGTATATTATTGTACTAGTTCATTGTTTTAAAAGTATATTTAAATTATCTCTGAAAATAGCAGGTACTAGTTTTAGTTTGTAAGTTCATTGTCGGTAGCTCGTTAAAAATGTAAACTTTGTTTTTCTCACAATTAGGAATCTTATCTTTGGATATTCCTCAGATTGTCTGATGACTTATAGGTAATAAGGCAGGCCTCACCTCAGTCTATAAATCATTAGACAATCTGAGGAATATCTTAGGAAATCTCAAAGATAAGATTCCTAATTGTGAGAAAAAGTAGTTGTAATGATTGCGACAAAAAGTATGTTGGGCAAACCAAAAGGTCGGTTAAAACACGATTTAAGGAACATTTAGCACATTTAAAATACAGAAGAAGAGAAAAGTCTAACATTGCCGAACATGCCCTTGAAGCTGATCATACTGTAACATTAGATAATCTAAGATTAATTAAAAATGTATCCGATAGGAGATTGTCGAACGCATACGAAAGTATGGAAATTGTAAAATTTGAAAGTAATTTAAATAAAGACAGAGGGCCTATTCTTTATAGTCCCCTCTATTGGTTACTTGAACAGAACTGATGGCCTCACCTATGCCATTATTTCCGCCCGAGTAATTCAGGGGTTAGGTTAAGTATAAATAGGTAGTGTAGTTTAGCTTTAGTCAATCATCGCTCCTCCGGAAGCGAAACGCACATCAAATGCAAAAATAAACTGTTTGGTGTAGTGGTGATATATACCGAGTAACTTACTTCTTGTAAATTTATTTCAAGCACAAGTGATTATTGATATTTATATGTGTAAGGGAAAATAAAGTAGAAGACATTCGTTGAACTTCAATATTTATTAAAGAAAAATATAATACAAAACAAAGTTTTAACACCATTAAATACAAAATCCTACCTAAAAACATAAGACAGTTTTTTTCTTATAATATGAATTAAAACCATAAAAACTGCGCTAAATAGTAGAGATTACCATTTTTTAAAATACATAAAAAAAATAAATTCACATATTTTTTTCAAAATGTGCATTTCTTGAATAGAAATTATAATTGCATCCAAAACTTGTTAGAGTGATAATACAATAGCCGCTTTATATTTTCATTAATATTATGATTAACTTATTTAAGTGTACAAATTTTGAGTTCTGAATGTTTATAGACTTCAATAATTTACAAATAACAATTTACTCTCTGCGAAAAAAGTTATTTAGTCACCCACACCGTTATTTGTTACGATTTTGGGCGACATAATTACTGAAAAAATAAAATGGTGAATAAGTCGGACTCCGTTACACATTCATCATTTTATTGTTTGATTAATTTAATGTTACGTAAATTATAGTTTCCCGAAATTAAGCAAATAGCGCCATGAGAGACTCAACAACTTATTTTTTCAAGGAATTCGCAAATTATTCTTTAACTATTAAAGCTTTGAACCAAAAATAATTTAACAAGGATATTTTACTTTCTGTATAAAAAAACAATATGTTAAGTCTCTAAAATCGCTATTTGCTTGGATCTTGGGAACCACTTACAATAGGCGTGATGACAGTAACAATGAATCACCGAAATTATGACTTTAAATAAAAAGTTTCTAAAAAATGTTCTTATTTTTATATTAAAAGTGAGATTCATATTATTTTTGTTGAAATAAAAATGTAAAATACAGGAATCCGCCACGTTATGTGGAACATGAATCAGAACGAGTGACGTCACGCCTAAGTAAACATTATTTCGGTCGAACTTCTTTTGTGTTAACGATAATCTCTGCACCGTTTAGCAGTTCATTTGTGGTTTTGAACTATCGAGTTGCCTAGTTTTGTGTTACAAAAACTAGAACCAAGAAACGTTAGCGATGGAAGATGGATTTATCAAGGCAAATAGCTTTAATTTACCTAGAATTGATTTGTTGATGCTTGGAGAGTTTCTTGCGTCAAACAAAGACTTTTGCTCAGCAAAATTTAGAAATATGAAAACTTCTATGTAAGTATTTAAGTAATCTGTATTAAAACTACAATTTAAAACTCAAAAATCCATAAAAATTGCACTTTATTTCTACGTCATGGTTTTATTAGTTTTAGGTTAGGTTATGATTGTTACGAAAATGTTGATATATCGTATGAGTAAGTACATACTAATTATTTGTTTTAGGTCCTCACGCCCATCGTATGGCGATGCTGCTGTAAGCTATGTACAGGTGAAACGTGATGAAAAAATGTGCATAGTAAAATGTAAAATTTGCCCAGAACATAAGGTCCATGCAAAGTTATATGCAGTTACGTTAATAGTCAATGAAGAAGAAGAAGCAGTTATTTCCGTGCAATGCCATGACTGTGTGGCTTCTCAAGGGGCTGCAAGCACGCCATAGCATTCCTCATATGGATCCATCGCAGGAGTGAAGACCCATCCTGTACTTCAGTGGAATGTTACTGGACGAAATCTAAAACTGTCTAGGGTTGGCACTAGCCTAAAAATATATAACGGCAAAGCAATTATCAAATGGTAAGCCTAATTTGCCATCAAATAGTAGAGTTCTTAAAAAGTTTTTAGAAATAGGAAGAAAAAGAACACTTAACAACTGAGAAATAATGAAATATCAACCGAGTTATATTTGTGATGATACAGAAAGTGTATCTATGCACCAACTTGTGCTGAAAACATAAAGAGAAATCCTGTGACACATTTTTGCAGAAGCTCGTTCTGACTGATGCACATATTTTTAAAACTGAAAAAGAGACCACAGAACAGCACCAAAGTAGTCTTTGGTATGAATTGAGGTATGGCAGAATCACAGCATCCCGAGCATTTGATTTTAGTCGTAAAACAAATGATGGAACACTTATATTATTAATTATGGGAGGAAAAATTCCAGATACACCAGCTATGAAACGAAACGTGGTAAAATAGATAGGTCACATGTAAAAGTATACATTGTAGTTCTTTATTTCTTGGCAATATAGTCCAAAATAGTAGGTGCAATAACAGACAACTACCTTGTTTTCAATCACAACTAATTAAATAAACATGTAGGTAGTTTAATGTTTTATTTATTGTGTAAAGTAACAAAATAAACATAAAAATATTCACTTTGGTTTTGCTTAAAAAAAAAATAAGTACCTGAACTTCCAGTCTCTTGAGGTTCTAACTGTTTTGTAACAGTACTTCTTTCTTCTAAATCTTTTTCACTTTCTTTAACTATCATCCCTCTTTGTTTCTTGAGAATATATGGTCGTTCTATAGTGTTAGATCGTTTTTTTCGATCAGATTGGCATTCAAATCTTGTGGGAATACACCCTGGTTTCATGCGCACTTGTGACACTGAACCCATCACATGGTACTGAATGTAATTTTCCATATCATTTGGCAACTGGACAACAACCAACATTAAAAAAATAAAATCTAACCTCAATAATGTTGTGACTATCTAAAGGTATTATTTAGATAATTAACAATTTCTCAAACAAGATTATTACGACACACTTCATTTATAATAATAAAATGTTCAGTTAAAACTTACATCAAAATGGTCTTCACAAAAATAAATTGAAGAGTTTGGAGAAATAACTGCTGGGTCTCGCCGTGCAAGAGTTAGCCACTTATTTCTTATTGTTTTCTTGTTTGGAACGTAAATAAATAACTTGTTAGGAGTTTTTATCGATGTGTTTTTACACTGAGGGACTGCACACCACTTGTACACTTTAGAATTCCTTTTAAACACACAAAATAACAAAATTATTGTATAGACACTGTATACTTCACTGTTGTTGACATGGAGTTTACAAAGGCGTGACGTCATGACCAGACGCCATGACACCTGCGAGCGTTTTGGCGTGAAATTCAAAATTAATTTACAAAAGGACAATTCTATGTTGAAAAAAAAAACCTGTAATTTCTCCAGAAATATATATTTTTTTGGAAATAGTAGTTCTGTAAGAACACGGTGGAATAGTTTTTCAAAATAAGTCATCATGCCTATTATCACCCAATTAATTCAATATAAAATTATGAATTTTACCGTATCAGACCTAAAACTAATAAGAAATATGACCGGTTTAATAAAAAAAATCTATAAAATAAATTTCAGAAATAAAATCTAAAGAAACAGCAGATTGGACCTGAGATATTGTATTATGGTAATAGTTTATTGGTTATGTTTTTAAAATGATTTGACGATTGTAGATGGTAAGAAACTAATGGTTACACAACCGATTAAAAATTACAAAGCTAGAAACAATACAATATTTTATTTATAGACATTAATTTAAACAAGTGAAATAATTTCTCTTGAACGTAAATCGATTTAATCATCAGCCTTGTTCGCTTAAAAAGATTTTATTCTTTTTAATTATCGGTAATTCTTTTTAATTTTTTAAATTATTTAGGTTCGCGATATTTAGGGATTTTTTAACCAAATTATCCCGACAAAAGTAACTGAAAATATTGAGCTATGAAAACTATAGCGCGTGTCATACCGTGAATTCCCCAACTCCGAGAGAGGGTTATTTACTTTGTGATTTAAAATAAACATACTTAGGAAGGAAATGTACAGTAAAGTTACCGGCATTATTTAATACAGGATGTTGAAGATATTTTAGAGAACAGATATTTAGAGCAAGAAAAATAATCTTGTCGTTACAAAAACCAGTTGTATTTCACTAGCCCGACCTCAATACTGCCTAGACCGAAATAGAGCAGTCTGACTACATTTCTAATAGGGTAATAAGTAGAAGCTAATCTCAGGAAGGAAGCTAGCAATGTTAACACTACAAGTAAGTTTTTAGTCGAGAACTTATTACTTCTATAGATTTTCTTTTTAGTTCTAATCAACAAACTGCAATCAATTTTGTTATTCCTTGTTCCAAAAACGAATAAATGTTGTTTTTTCAACATTAAGATAGGAATCATTTAGGTTACACTAATTATGACATAACATCTACAGCTGATTGTCTTTACCAGTCAGCAGGCAGCAATAAGGAGGACCATCATTTTACAACACCCAGTGGCGTACCTAGGGTGGGGCAAATTATTAAATTTAAAAATCCAAATAAACCAAAAATATAATTCATATTCAAATAATCCCGCGATTCCCGCGCGTGGTGAACTTTCGCGAACGAGCGAGAGAGAACGACTGGTGCGACGACGGCCACCGTGCCCGGTCGGCGTAGGTAGATTGCTCGGCTATCGATTGCAATATCCATCGCAAATTGCGAACGATCATCCATTGTAGATTGCGAACGATCTTTCAGTAAGCTAAAACTAATACTTTCGTATTTGAGGGCTACAATGGGTCAAAAAAAGGTTATGCGACCTAGCTTTGCTCAGTGTAGAGCGAGAAGAAACCGAAGAAACAGATTTCGAAAATGTTATAAATCTATTTGCGTCGCAGAAGGCAAGGAAGGTGCAATTTTAAGTTTAAGACTATTAAAAGTGCACTTTTACGGACTAATTTTCATTCTAAAACAGAAAATAAAAATGTTTGTAGGATTTATGACTGTTTTATTTAATGTATCTGTTTATTTTATATTTAGATAATTTACGAACGGGCACAACTTCGATGCTCGCCTTAGGCGTCATTTGCGATTGATACGCCCCTGACAACACCGCAAACAAAAGAGCCCCGAGATGTTCATAACAACCAGAATTTGACTATTTTGATTGATATTGTTAATCCCTCCAAATTCTGGTGATCTATATCTTCTCTATGCCCTGGAAATAGAACATGACACCCCTACTCTCCGATATATTCTGGCAAGTAGTTTATTATATTCAATCTTAAATGCTTACTCTAATTTGACGATATCTTTATAATATTTCATTAGACATTCTAATTAGGTGCCATATTAGAAGATGGAAACACTAAACCTCTACACGAACACCAAACTTTTGACTGTGACAACTGATAATAAGTATATACGACAATGGTATATCTAGTTACAATTACCCAACTCACAGTTTTTTACTTTGGTCAAGACTTTATTAAAAATCATCTTATCCACCTTCTTCACGCACTATTCATGTTGTTAAATTCATAAATTATAATTAAGAAAAGTTTGCATGATTATTCATTTTTTAGATAAAACTTTGCAATATCAGAGACGGCAGAACGAAAGTGATTGTTGAATTAGTATGGAGTAGATTCCAATATTAAAATTATTAATATATAATTTTTTTTTTCTAGAAACCCGGTAAATGAAGAGACAAAAAAATAGAAGAAATTTTTACCGGGTCTTCAAAGATGTATGTGGTTTGGCGTTCTGATGGAAAGTAACGCCTCTTCTGCTGCTAATTTCCGCCCGCTTCCTCTCAATTAGTCGCTGCAATCTGGTTAATTATAGACGGCAGAAATCAGAATTAATCGTTTGGCCAAGTTGTAGTATCTCATGATAAACAATTCCCGTCCAGTTTCATTAAACACACTGCACCGCATTCCTCGGCGTTAATCCTGCTGGGACTACGACCTTTTTTGCACATTATTATTGTACGTGATTCATTTTTCTTTGCCCGTAATGAAACGTCTCAAAAATGGATGGATTTCGTTCCATCTCAACAATGATTCGGTCAATAAGACTTTTCACCATTAAATCACTTGTCAGCAAAACGTCCAGTTCCTTTTTGTATCCAACTTTCTTCAAACGGTTTAAAACTCTTTGGTGATGAATGTTTAGTTCCCTAGCGATGTCATAACTGCTTATGTGCTAGTCTTGCTCAACTTTTTTCATGATTGGCCTACCAGAGCAAGGTGCATTAACATTGTTTTAGCCGATACTTGGTGGAGATCCATTAAGCTTAAATTAACTGAACAGTAAAACAACAATTTTTTCCGTTTACTGGTAAACTCCACATTTATTTTAATATATCAATATGTTTCGTTATCACTGTAGCTTTATTAAGAATAAATTTTTATTCTTGATAAAGCTACAGTGAAAGCAAAACATGTTTATATATTAAAATAAACGTGAAGTTTACCAGTAAACGGAAAAAAAAAAAAAACAAAACAGTAAAACAACTGTTCAGTTAACTTAAGTAAACCATCTTTTGGCTACTGTTTGTGATAAAGTAGCTTAACCGTAAACAACACAAATTTACTTACGAGCCTGCGCAGATAATTTTCCCCATATCCTATTAAAAATGCAAAAATATGGCAATTTTTTTTTTAGAAATGTAACTCGTTTTCAAAACGTAATTTCGAACTGTCAGTATGACTAGGTCCGAGTAGTATTACCAGAGTCGGGCGACTTAAAGTCATCTAGCTATAATAAGGCCTACTATTTATTCGACAACCTAATATTAAATGCACATAATTTATTATTATTGGCTTATACAAAAATCAATCAAACGATACCGTATTCTTTTTATAAATCCAGATTAATTTTAGGACTTAACAATTTTGTAATTTTCAATCACACAATTGAGAAAACATGTGGTTCAATTTTCATAAACTGTTCTAGATAGGTTAATATAACCTACCTCTGCATTAAACAATAAGAAAATATATATCAGCATCTTTAATTATTTTGTAGATGACGCGAGTTTTCAAATCAACATAATACAAGATAAAAATAAATTGCACTTAGAATTAAATTAGTTTCTCCTTCTGGAGCTGCGCATAAATGGAAGGAATTTCGATACCATATTTCAATTCTTCATTTATATCAACTTTGACGTCTATTTCAAGTACTGTCTCATCAGTTATGAGTTCTTTTAATCTTACGTCGATTTTAGATTCGTTGGGAATACCTACAAAAAAAAATAAATTAATATACAATTACTTTTTGAATACACTGTGCTCAGATAAATGTTTTTGTTTTCGTGTAAATATTTTAGATTTTTCAATTTTATCTTCAGATTAATTTTTTTAAGAGTATAAAACTTCAAGTGTTATTGTTTCTTGCGGTAATAGATTGTTCTTTTCTTCCTTTCACTTATATCCTTCCCTTTTATTTATATACAATATTTTGCCTTTATCTACATTTACTTCCATTTTCAGCTTTTCTATTTCTTCTATCCACATGTCTATCAATTTTTGCATTTTAGTGTCTCCGTCCACTATAAGCACAGTATATAATAAGCTATCCATTCTGATTGGCATCATATTTCTATATCCCACCATAGTCTGTAGTTTGGATGTTCTTTGTCGCGTATTTTTGAGTAGTCTATACATTACTATTATAAAAATATACTCTCCTTGCTTTATTCCCTTTTTGATTTTAAATGTTTCTGATATTTTTCCATTTACTTGCACTTTCGCTCGTGTGCCTTCTTGTGTTGACTTTATGATTTGTACCAATTTCTTAGGCGTATCTATTAATTTCAAACAGTTTTCTACCGCTTGTCTTTGCACTGAGTCAAAAGCCGCCCTTAGCTCTATAAATGCGAGTATGAGTTTTCCTCTTCTTCCTGAATGCTGTTTGCTCATCTTCTAGTTTGTTTTCTACATTTATTTTTAGTTTGTTTTGTATTATTTTTGTGTGGACTTTTTATACTACCGGTGATAGGCAAATATAGTTATCGCACCGGGTTCTGTCCCCTTTTTTGAATATGGGCATTATTATGTTATTTTTCTACTCCTCAGGTATTTTATGCGTTTCCCACGCCTCAGATAATATGTTATACAGCCAGTCTATCCCTTTCTTCGCCATGTATTTGATCTTTTTCTGGGTCTACTTCATCTTCGCCACTTGCTTTAGTAATTTTGATGTCATTTATTGAATTTCACCTTCTTGTTGTCCAGCTATGTTTACTTCTATTGGCTGTATTCTGTCTTTTTCATCTAGATCAAATTTTTGTTTACAATGTCTTTCCAGACTTCCATTTTTTCGGAAGAATTTGTTTCAATTATGTTATTTTCTTCTCTTACGCCAGAATCTACTTTCTTACTTTTCCCTCTTAGACCTTTGATTGTGCTCCAGAATTTTCGATTGTTATCCTTATATCCTTTATTTAATTCCTTTTCAAAATCCTTCCATGTTTGTTGTTTGGCCTTCTTCACCAATTCTTTTGTTTTTCTTCGTTTCTTGTCGTATATTTCCTTGTCTTTTAGCTCTTTGGCAAGTACATATTTTTTCCATGCTTGTTTTTTTGTCTTGTACGGCCAGTTTAAGTTCTTTTGTCCACCACCTTCTTCTTTTCCTTTCAGTATTTATTATCCTATATCCATGTACTTCCTTTGCCGGGCTAATTAAAATTTCTTTTAATGTTTGCCATCTGTCATCTAATGTTTCCTTCAACATATTTATTTTTGTTTTTATTATCTTTATGTATTTACCATTATTTTCATCTTTTAATAATTTCTTTATATCTATTCAAATGTATTTTTTTGTTCTTTCTGTGTTTAGTTTAAAAAATTTTAGTCTTCCTATTACTAGTCTGTGTTGTATATCCATTTCTGCTTGCGGTTCTACTTTTACCTCTTCCTCCATTTTCGCTGTATATACTATGTAGTGTGTGATGCTCCTTGCTTGTCCTTTTTGTGCCACGAATGTGTAGCTATCCTCTTGTTCTTGTACCTAGAAGGAGTTTCCAATTTTCAGTTCATTCGCTATACAAAATTATATCATTCTATTTTCATTTCTGTTTATTTCGTTTTCCGCATATGGTCTCCCATTATAATTTTGTTTCATTTCTCTCGTAGTTTATCAAAGGTATTCTGTATTTTTGTATAAAATTCTGTCATGATACTATCGTCTGTTCCTTCAACTGGGTTGTGGAGTTGAACTATACTTATTTCTTCTCCCATATCTATTGTTATGCTGATAATTCTTGCTGGTATTGGGGCGAAACTTGTTGTGACTTCTTAAAAAGTAAAATATTTTTTCTTATGAAACTTCATATACATCGAGTTCTAAGAGGGCTTTTACCACTGCACTGGTATCAGGGGCGGGGCGTCATAAGAGTAAGTTTCTTTAAGACTCAATTCCTGCGTTCACATTGAAAAGCGCTATTTATCACTATTCTCCCGCAATTCCTGTTTTTTTTTTTATGGGTCTAGCACACGTGCTGCAGGGAAGAAGTTCCTAAACCGCTACAGGAGCGCCACGTGTGCGGAAAAAGCGATTCACGTTGTTCTTGAATCGCTGTAAATTGTACTCGGTGGGAAACACAGGATGTGAAGTATTAGCGCGACGTGTACTTCTAACATGTACCGCTCTGGGAGGAATTAAGCGGGCCACATCCTTCGAACACTTTCCATGAAAATGCTTGTAGAATAGGCTCAAGTCGCCAACCGCTCTTCGATGTTCCAGCGAATCAAGGCCGCGGTCAGTTCCAGGTCTCCAATTAGACGAACGGCTCTTCTCTGAATAGAATCCAACAAATGCAGTGTATGTTTGGGAGCGGAGCCCCAAACATGGGAGCAGTATTCCATAGTTGGTCGAATTTGAGGTTTGTAAAGAATTAACAGTTGTTGTGGAGTGTAAAGCTTTCTGGTTCGAAATAATATTCCCAACTTTTGAGAAGCTTTCCTTGCTATGCCCGCAACATGTTTGTGCCAGGACATATTTGTTCCCAAATTAACGCCCAACAAATTGAGTGACGATGTTAGAGAAATAGAGTGCCCCGACATAACTATGTCGGGTTCAGCAACGTTAACTTTTTTAGAAAAAAAACTTGGTTTTTGTAGCGTTAAATTCCACTTGGTTACTGTTAAAATTTCTTCCAGGTCCTTGTTAAGTTGAATGACTTCCTGCTTTCTCCGGATATTCGTCTGAGTAGCCGATGTCCGAGCGTTCAAAGTGAATGAAGAGATAAGCGTACTGTCATCTGCAAAGCTGTAGATTGGATTCTCGGTCTTTTTCCAGCAGATCGTTAATGTAAATGAGAAAAAGAGTAGGAGACGGTACGGAGCCTTGAGGTACACATAGTGAAGGTGTTAGAAAGAAATACGTCGATTGCCACTCGTAAAGAATGCTCTTTGAGGAAACATGAGAGCCACAAACAGAACTTTTCAGACATACCATAAGAGCGTAGCTTAGCCAACAGCCCATCGTGCCAAACACGGTCGAATGCCTTGGATATGTCAAGAGCAACCGCTCGAGATTCTCCAAAGTGTTCAATTGCGTTGTTTCAAACGTGTGTTACATAAGTCAGAAGGTCTCCTGTTGATCTATTTTTACGAAACCCACATTGATGATCGCTAATAATGTTGAAAACCTTCAAGATATTTTAGAAGATCCTGATTGATAGCCTTTTCCATGACTTTCGATATTATTGAAAGCAGTGCGATTGGTCGGTAGTTATTTGGCAAGGTCGTCTTGCCTTTTTTAGGTATCGGCTAAACTGTGGCACATTTCCAGCAGGAAGGAAATATTCCCTTTCTGTAGGATAGGTTGAAAAGTCTACAGAAAACTGGTGTTAGTTCCCTCGCACAGTTTTTGAGAACTATGGCAGGTATTCCGTCAGCGCCAGAACCCTTTTTGGTGTCTAGCTTCATTAAAATACGTTTTATGATACGCTGTCTGAAGACAATATCGCGCATCCATGACTGCACTATGGGAATAGTAGGTGGTGTTTTTCCTTGCAAATCGACAGTAAAGTGTGAAGCAAAGAGTTCAGCCAACAAGTTCGCTTTCTCAAGAGGTATCGTTGCAATAGAATTATCTGGCCGTGGGAGTGGTGGTATGGTGGATTTGGTGAAATTTTGACTGACTGCCTTAGCGACTTACCAAAAGCACCTGGAATTGTTGGGACAAGCGAGAAGTTTGTTTCTAATTCGTTGATTGTGTGCCTCCTTGGTTTCGTTGATAATTTTTTTGCATCTGTTCCTGGCACAAACAAAAATGTTACGGTTTATGGTGGATTTTCACGCCATTGTCGGTAGGCAAGATGTTTAGAAGCAACAGCTTTGCATTTTCGGTCAAACCAAGGCTTGTCGTTGGAAGGGCATTAATACAAGAATTTACGAATCACACTGTAGCTCACGTATTAATAGGCTTTATTCGAGCAGGAAACTCAATAATGAGTACAATAAGCTGTTAGAGATAGCACTCGTTATCATAATAAACTTAATAATGTCTCTTCATTTTGTAGTTGGTAAAGTGGTCAAGTAAGTTGACAAAAGATTTTAAATTACAAATTAAAGAAACTAATATTTATGAAAATTTAAGCTTCTCTACCTATTAAATATGTCTGGATTCCCAGAACAGGGATCTCGGCAAACCTTCTTGGAAATCTTCTAATATCGCTTTTAGGGACTACCTCAGCATTTCCGAAATCGACGAAAAGGACCCAGTAATTTTTTTCATCTACGTCTGTAACCGCAGCTCTACACCAGGATTCTGGAATTGAAATAATAAATGTGAAAGTGAAGTAACTGTAGATTTTAAACAAGAAAATAATATATTTTAGCCCTATATGCCTATATTATTTTTTGTTTCGTATATCGAAAGTAATTACTAAAAAACCGACATGAAAATGAGTGTTTAATAGTTTCTAGGACAGAATTAGCCTTTGTGGTTTAATCAATGGAGTTCAGAATACGTGTTATAGGAATGCTAAAATTAAAAAAAAAAAATGTTATAAAGTCAAGCTATTTTTAGGAGGTTTTTTATCGTTAAAAAAGGTATATTTTAGTAGTTTGCATTTAACATCTTTTACGGTGGTATATGTAAACAAATAATTTTTTATCACCTGCTTAGTCTTAGTAATTTATGCAAACAAAAAGTTGATCGTTAGGCCGCTCCCTGATTTGTCGGTGCGGTATCGTTTTTCTCGTTATGCTCGGTACCGATTCAATAACGAAAACATGCCGAACGCCTATATTTCAATGCATGACTTGCTCCACACCCGCGCATCCTGCGCAAGTCAGTCACACCGAGATAAACGATACCGCACCGACAAATCAGGGAGCGGCCTTACATTTATGTTTTTACTTTAATTGCTACAAATTTCAACACCTTAAGTTAAATAAAAACTGACACATCTTATAAAAGTTAAATTTCTTCAATATGATTAACACTACTATCGTGTTCCAATTAGGGACTGGCTGTATGGCAGAACGGCCTAAACCAAAAAAAAAACACTATTATCCAATTTTCAATTTTTTTTTTGTTATTCTTATAATGTCGGGCACGTTGAAGCGCAATTTTATAACGTCTAGAAGCGGGGGCCGTTTTTATGGCCTCGCGTTAGAGCGCTATTTTGTAACGTCGCGTTGCAACGTTATTTTGTGTAACCCTAACTTTCTTTATTTTTATTAAATATTTTATTTATTAAATAGAAGCCGTTATTTGCCCCTTATGTATATCTTAATTTCTGAGAATCAATCGAGTGGATATTAATACTGAAAAAACTAAAAAAATTAGATATAAGCTAGCTCGTTTTTTTTTACTGGTAGAGAATATAGCTAAGAGATAATTTTTGTACGTCTTTTGAAAATAGTCTCTAGAGTTGTTTAAAGCTTTGTTGTACTGTGTGGGCACCATTCATTTTAGAATAAAAAGAATCTAAGATCAGCTCAAAAAATGAAAAAATACTGAAGAGTTGTTTAGTTGTTGAAATAAAATTAATTTACGTAAAACCGTTGCGTCCTGAAAGAAAGAACAGAAGTTTGGTGAGACACTACACATTTAAATAAAGAAGGGTATATTAACAAAATAAAAACTCCTACTTTTATTACACTCTTATAATTACATCTACTAAATAAAAATCCCTTAAGCTAGAAGAGTGTACACTATTACATAGAGTCTTTAAATCAGGATTACTAAGTTTTTTAATAAAAGGCTTGATAAAACACAATATTAAAAGTTTTGGAAATTCACTCCGCGAATTACACCTGTTGAGTAGTCGTTGGAAACGCACTTGTAGACAGGAAGTGAGATATTTAGACTGGTGTGCTTATGACTTACGGATTGGTTTCTCCTCGTGGGTTTTTCATAAGTTACTTGGCCTCTCCTGGTAAGATTTCTCATAAAAATATTGTCTCAGGCATTACCATCCTAGTTTCATTTGGGTTGCTAAACACTTTTTGACCCGAAATGCCTGAGGATGAGCAGTATATTTCAAGAAAGGAAAAAGGCCGTAAAGTTGAGGGCT
The DNA here is from genome assembly GCA_019049505.1 of Pachyrhynchus sulphureomaculatus. Lineage (NCBI taxonomy): Eukaryota > Metazoa > Arthropoda > Insecta > Coleoptera > Curculionidae > Pachyrhynchus > Pachyrhynchus sulphureomaculatus. Next base: position 220,160,536 of record CM032446.1, read on the forward strand.
AGAAACCGTTACTGCACTACTACATCACTCTGGCGTGCTGGAGAAGAAAGCCACTACGGCAGGGATGCTCAAACGGTCGATCGCGATCGGCAAGTCGATCGCGAGTGCTTTTTGAGTCGATCTCGAAAAAAAAATTCCGATAAATATTCACAGATTTTGTACTAGGTAACTAAAACAAAATGTAATGAATAAACTACTAAAATTTATTCGATCCACAATTAGGCCAGAATAACTCCATCACTTTCTTTTATCGTAATAACCCCCTGCTAGCGGCAAAAGGCGGCTTTATCAAAGGAACGGGCGGTACTTGTCAAAGAAAAGCCGCGTTTTTGATTCCAGGCGATTTTTCTAGAAACTTCGGGCGGCGTGTTTGACGGGAACATTCGAGACTTCGTTCGCGCCGATATAAATGTTGCGCCTGCAGGAATAGGAGTCAGTCTGAGTTGTAACTTGAAGGCGATACATCGATACAAAGTTTATTAATAAATAGTCCAAAATGAGTGCGGCGAAGAAAAGTAAAACTTATCATTTTAATAACGATTGGGAGGAAGAATTTTTCTTTTGTATGGTAAAGGATAAGTGCATTTGTTTCATTTGCCGTGCGTCAGTTGCAATACCTAAGCGTGGGAACTTAGAGAGGCATCATAAAACGGTTCATAAAAACTATGAAAAGGATTTTCCGTCACAGAGTGAATTAAGAAAACGAAAAGTACGTGATTTGATAACTTACCATAACAAACCATGTTCACAAGACTAGCCAAACAATCAAAAGCTGCAACGATCGCGTCATTTGAAATATCTCATATATTGGCGAAACACAAGAAACCATTTGATGATGGATTGGTTGTGAAGGAAGCATTTATTGAAGCGGGTGAGACTTTATTTGGGAATTTTAAAAATAAAACAGAGATTATGTCTGCTATTAGAGAACTTCAGTTATCTCGTCAGACTGTCACAAGGCGTGTTGAAGTCATGAGTTAGGACATGGCAGATAAACTAAAACATGATATCATGGAATGCATATACTTTTTTTTACAGTTCGACGAATTCACCGATATGACAGACACTGCCCAGCTGTGTATTTTTATTCGAATGGTATTCAATGACATGTCGGCTAAGGAAGAGTTTTTGACAATGATTCCTCTGAAAGGAAAGACTCCTTCCATTGCATTATACATCAACAAGTTTTGTGTTCAAAAGTTCTAAACATGGAGGAGATTATAGGCATTGCAATAAAAATTGTGAATTCTATCCGTGCACGTAGCTTGCAACGTCGGCTCTTTAAATTGCAGTTGGAAGATAGTGAGTCAGCTGAACACACTGATTTAGTTCTTCACACGGACGTCAGGTGGTTGAGTCGCGGAAAATTCCTAGAAAGGTTTCCAGAATTATTGCCCGAAATAACAGCTTTTCTGGACGAAAGAGGTAATGACACTCAGATGCTAAAAAACGGAAAATGGCTGACAGATTTGGCATTTTTTGACAGACATCACAATGCATTTAAACACCATTAATTTGGAGCTTCAAGGTAAAGGAAAAACTATTATTGAGATGATTAGCGCAATAAACGCATTCAAAAGTAAATTGCAACTTATGATAGATCAACTGAAAAGAAAGGATCTGAAAAATTTTCCGTCTTTGAAAGCAAGGATTCCTCAGTTGAATTATGATATTTATGAGGCAGAATTATTAAATATTTTGGGCCAATTCGAAATACGTTTTTTATGATTTCAGTAAATTGGCAAATATCGCATCATTTATGAGTTATCTTTTTTCGTGTAAAAACATTGAGGAATTAGCTACTGAAATAGCAAGTCAGTTTAACATGGACTCATGTTCTGTTGAAAATGAGTTAGTGCAGATTATATCAGATATACATCTCAAAGCCACAAAATCTGATACAAAATTCTGGTGTTTTATATCTGAAGATAAATATCCGAATCTAAGGCAAATCGCCCTTCAACTGACGGCAATGTTTGGGTCAACTTACTTGTGCGAGTCTGCATTTTCTGAAATGAAGATAATTAAGTCAAAATATCGCAATCGACTAACTGACGAACATATGTCATCATGCTTGCGATTAGCACTCGGTAATTACGTACCATCTTATGAAAAGTATGCTGAGGACATGCAGTGCCACGCTTCAACATCCAAAGTCACCCTTTAGTTAAGTTTAGACACTAGAACTCGTTTGTTTTGTAAGAACCAATAAACTCGCAATTTTGAATAATTATGAGTTTTTTCATTGACATTTTAGAGCAGACCTACACTTACCTTGACTAAAAAAATGCATATTGTGGGGAAAACTGATATCTATGCCACGATACACCCTACGTAGACGACAATCCTGCATCACACTTACTTGCAGCCTCTCAGAGTCGATCGATCGTAGTTTAACAATATTGCGGTAGATCGCCAGCAGTTCAAGTGCGAGCACCCCTGCACTACGGTCAACGGGCGGAACAAAGCCGTTACTGCTTCATGTGGTGGAAAAAGCCCATAAAAATTCGAAACGGCTGTTTAAGTATCTTTGTCCCTTCCTATTCACTTCCGGAACGCCTATTTCGACGCATTCAATGCGAACTAAATAAGTCAAGTCGGCAACGCGCGTTACACGCTGCCGATTTAAATTAAACTGCTCAAAAATTTAAAACATTGTGTTAAGCTACACTGCTCAAAAATTGTAATCACTGCCATAAATATAAAAATGTAATAAAATATAAATTATAGGGAGAAGAAACAGTGTCGTAACATGATCTTAAAATCTAGAAAAAAATGAATTTTATATTCTTCCTTCAAGCAAAGAGTATAAATAGTAGTAGCAAATAAATACCAGTGTTACCTATCTGAAATTATGTTTAACTGCAACTAGAAGCAAAGCTTTTCTTAATATTTGTGCCAAATAAGCTCTCCACATGTTGACCAAAACCGCAGGTAAAAATTGACCTACTAACCAAAATCAACCATTTCTGGCAATGCTACTTTTGCTATATTCTATGTAATTTAACGTAGTGTTCAATGTTTGCAATTATTTTTAGCTTGTATGGCAGAATACCAGTACTTTACAACGGCAAAGTAAATAATGTATATAGAATTTTTCATCCCTAAACACTCTAAACGGTATTGTTGATTTATTTACACGTTTTGACTCTTTCAGAATACAACTTTTTCTAGCCAACCCAATGTTTTAACATGTAACCGAAAAAGATAGGCTTGGTAGAAAAATTTGCACAATCGCATATGATAACCAGTTAGTATCTAAAAGATCTAATGATATTTTTTAAAATAATATGCCTTGTTTATTAGGAGGAAGTACCACACCTAACCGCAATGAAAATCGTAAACATAAGTGTCATGGAGGTGGTAGACCGTAATAGAAAAACTTGTACGCTATATACCTATTCTACCCTTTACCAAAATACAGTGAAATTTCCTACCTACAAATTTGGCTAAACACATCTCTCCCTCTGCAGCTTCATATGGAACAGTATCACCGGGCTCGGTATCATCGATAAGTGGCAGGTATTTTTCTACTTCTTGAGAAGGTAAAATGGTAAGGTTAGTCTCGTTATAGCTGTAGCAAACGTAAAACCCTGAGCCCAAATCAGCTTTAACGTATGGCATATCGTCGTACATAATTTTAATAACTGGAAAAAAAGTGGATTTCTTTATCGACACTACCATATCATAGAACGATTTTGTGTCACAGAAATGCAAATGGTACACTGTAAAAATAGCATAACTTACTATTAACACTGTGAATAAAATGGAACGATTAGAATTTATGTGAACGATATATTTCTTTACGAACGTATACGAAAAAAATCGGCCAAATACAAGTCGGACTTGCACAATTAATGTTCCGTATCGTGCTAGCTTTTAAAATAAAAATTTTTGTTACAGAGGTCTAAAATGACCAGTGATTTCACAAAACACACTCCAAATGAGTTTTCAAAAATCAATATCTAGGATTCGGACACAAACTTGTTTGTGATCGCGAAAAAAACTTTTCACAACGTGAACTATATCCAGTAGACTAGTACCTTTTATCATTTGTATAAGCCTAATTCTATGGATAGACTATTATTAACACGTTCCAAAAAATTTATGTTAAAATTTCCCACAATAATTAAACAGGTCAACATTTTATCTAGGCTTGTACTCGGTAAACCAACTGGGTATCTTAGGGTTTTTGGGGTCACTGATCACGATGAAGGGGTCGGTTAACCTTCATCAGGTCAGGTTCAAGGTCATTTGAAGGTCAAATTGAGCCAATGCAGCCAAAAAATCTGAAAAAATTCATACGTATGTTTTTTGGGTCACTGAATCCGAATCCGGTGTTATTTTTTTCACATAAGGTCTCCTGAAGGTCACTAGAGGTTAATTCAGGTCATTCTGAGTTTATTTGGAATAAAACAGTTATGAGCAGGCCAAAAAATCTGAAAAAAATGGTGTATACGTTTTTTAGGTCTCTGGTTCAGAATTAGAGGTCGGTTACCATTCATCAGGTCGGTATTAAGGTCATTTGGAAGCCAAATCATTGGATAGCCGCCAAAATAAACCGTTGCACGTGTTTGTTGGAATTCCGAATCGGAATGTTTGTCTTCTTCTCACTCGTGTCTCCAAGAATACACCGGAAGTTATGTCTACTTTAATACTTTGTAAGATTCTGGAACTTCATCGGAACGTTCTGACAATATTCTCATTTTGATTTGTGCCAGTAAGGTCCTCCACATTTTCCGTTATGTGCATCTGTACTTGAAGAGGGAGTGACTTTATAGCATAGCATCTACTATATATAAAAACAACGAAACGGAATTGTTTAAAAATCCAAGAGTCACCCTATTTTCAAAAAAGGTAAAAATATCACACTGTACAGACAGTGAAACCGTTTTTTTCTTGTGAAATATTAAAATATTATTCTGATCATCCAAGAATTTTCTCTCTTCGCTTCACCCTTCTGATCGCTCCGTTGACCAATCCTCCATCTCAAGTTTGAAGTTTATGGAGAATTGTAAAAAACGTTGCCAATTAAATTTACAAGAGCCCTAGCGTGTTCCCAGAATTCTTAGAATTTGCTGACTTATAATTCGTTTAAATGCAACACACACGCACATGCACGCACACACACACATACACAGTAATACACACCCACACACACACACATACACTCATACACACGAAATAAAACACACAGACATACACAGTAATACACACACACACACACTTATACACACGAAATAAAACACACAGACATACACAGTAACACACACACACACACTCATACACACGAAATAAAACACACAGACATACACACATAATCACACACAGTGATCCACACACGCACACAAAGACACACACATCCACACGAACTCAACAATACACACAGGCACACCCATATAAATAAAACATACACACAAACTCTGTGACACACACACAGTAATATATACACAGACACATACAAACACAGAGTAATACATACGGAGTCGCACAGATACAGTAATACACACACACACACACACGCACATATCATAAGACACAGTAATACACACAGAAGCACAACAGTTACGTACCCACGTGGGCACACACATCAATACACAAACATACGCACTCAGACACCCACATATAAATTCACACCCATACACACGCAGGCACTCATGGATTCATTTGTGAAGAGGGATTCACTTTTGGAGGGTCATTAACTTTTGGAGGGGGCTACTGTCAGCGGCGGCGGCGACGACAAAAATGATTTTAATGTATAGTCAGAAATTAAAAAATTTACATAAAAAATTAATGTCCTAATCTTTGGTATAACTAAATATACTAAGCTAATCATCAATTCGAGCACGTTTGCGTTGGGACTCAAACAACCTCCGAATTGATTTTCTTTTATGGTTTACATTTGTGTCTCTTTTAAGGCTCCAACAATAGTCAGCTAACATATTCGTACCCCAAACTCCTTGATATCTTTGTTCAAATACTTTCAGATCTTGATGCATACGTTCTCCTTGCTCTTCACTGAAGTCTCCTAGGTTCTCGGGAAAGTAGTCAATGTGAGAATCTAGAAAATGAACCTTGAGATTCATCAGACATCCTAGTTCCCTGAAGTTATTTACCATTTTCGCAACGATTTCTTTATAATTTGGATCTTTATTGTTTCCCAAAAACTTTTTCGTCACTTCTTTGAAACTTCTCCAAGTTGCCTTTTCTTTGTCAGTCATCTTTCTTTCGAATTCTACATTTTTGAAAAGTTCTCTTATGTCAGGTTCGGTAAAGACACCTTCATTTATTTTCGCCTCCGAAAGTTTTGGCAATACTTCAAAGATATGCATGAAAGCATCGCTCTGGTTTCTACTCATTTCTTTAACAATTTGTTTTGCCAGACCTAACTTTATGTGCAATGGTGGTAATAGAACTTTATAAGGATGTACCAAACTTTCTGCTAAAACATTTTTCTCACCTGGGATTAGATTTTTTCTTGGTGGCCAAACTTTTACTACGTAATGTGTATCTCTAGTACGACTGTTCCATTCACAAAGGAAGCATGGATATGATACAAACCCTGATTGCAAACCGAGCATGATCGTTATGATTTTTAAATCACCGCAAAGTTCCCACTTATGAGAATCATATTTCAGTTTTTCTAGTACGAGTTCTAAATTGAAATATTCTTCTTTTAAAATGACCGAATGAGCAAGAGGCAAAGGGGCATACGTATTCCCATTGAAGAGCAAGATCGCTTTTAAACTTCTTTTCGATGAATCGATAAAAAGGCGCTAATGACTAATATTCGATACCATATTCTTTGACTAATCCATTAACATCATTGCAATAAATTAAATTACCAGATTTTGTAAAATACTTTTTAAATGGTTTTTCTCTTGAACGGTAATATGTTACTTTTGTTCCTGGTGCTAAACAATTTTTTCCTTTTAATCTCGATGCTAAAAGTTCAGAACCTTCTTTTGAAAGTCCTAAGTCTCTACAGAGATCACACAGGTCACCTTGGTTAAAATGTGTTTGTTCTGACATACCTTCATCTTCCGAGCCTGAAGATACATTGTAGGCTTTACTTTCACCATCTTGCGATGTATCTAATGATTCATCATGCATTTCTATATCATCAGAAACTTCAAAATGCTCTGCATTGCTATGCCTGCTGTCATCATTATCAGGTGCAGTTTCTATATATATGGGCAATGTTACAGATTCTACGCACGGATAAGTTACAGAGTTTTTTGTTATTACGATTATATCCTTTGAGATTCGTTAAGCAGAAATAACAATTAGACGTATGGTCTGATGGATTTCTCCATTTCATTGGTGCAGAAAATATTTGTGCCCTTGTTCCAAACAAAATATTGAGGCATTTACTACAGATGACATTCGGAGTATAAGAGTTGTTCAAGGAACTCGTGTCGATATTAAACAAACTTTTATATTTTGTTTTCAAAGTCTCAGAAAATTTAAATTTACTTTTGGGAGTATACAGCCCACAACCGATACAAAAACAGTTCACATTATTCTTACAAAATCCTTGACTTGTAGCATTAAACTCTTCAAAAGCCAAGTTTCCCACCGTTGAAGAGCTACGGTCGCTGGATGACAACGGCTGCGGGCCCGCTTTTCCACCCTGACCAACCCCCGATTCTGGGGTTCCGAGCCCCCGTCTCGTAGAAGTTTTATTTGTAGTTGCCATGACGACATGGAAGCCATAACCCAGGGACTTCGCCGGATAGTGGAACAACTCCGTTGCCCACCGTCACCGCGTGGAGGTGCCCTGGGTGCAACTACAAGTATTAGTTCATTAGCCCACATTTATTAAATATGCATATCAAATAACTTTATGGAAATGTTAGTGGAGTTTTAAGATTGAGACAAAAACTTTCTGTATAAAATAAACCGACCTTGAAGGAAGTATAATGCTGAAATATACTAGTAGCACTTGATCATAACCTTTTCCTCTACCCATGTTCTTGTATTCCTGCTTGAAACGATCTATGGAAGAAATGGTAGGGAAGAAAAGAACACAGATTAGGAATTAGTGACCCAAAAAAGGTGGGTATCGTTTTTTTTTAGATTTTTCAGTCGCTATCAATTAAATTGACCTTCAAATAACTTTGAACCAGATTTGATGGAGGTTAACCGACCTCTAATTCTGAACCAGAGACCTAAAAAACGTATACACCATTTTTTTCAGATTTTTGGACCTGCTCATAACTGTTTTATTCCAAATAACCTCAGAATGACCTTGAAGTAACCTCTAGTGACCTTCAGGAGACCTTATATGAAAAAAATAACACCGGATTCGGATTCAGTGACCCAAAAAACATACGTATGAATTTTTTCAGATTTTTTGGCTGCATTGGCTCAATTTGACCTTCAAATGATCTTGAACCTGACCTGATGAAGATGAACCGACCCCTTCATCGTGATTAGCGACCCCAAAAACCCTAAGATACCTAGTCGTTTACCGAGTACAAGCCTAGATAAAATGTTGACCTGTGTTATCTTAGATCCTTGTTGTGCATGTATGCTTATACTTTTATCTATATAGTGACTAACATTTTTTATTAAACAGGATGAGGACTTGTATACAAGTATGAAAGATATATCAAAGTTTATTTTTATACACCAAATAAAGTGTCAAAGTGTAATAATTTTTGACTGAAAATTATCATGAGATAATTTGATAATTTATATGGCATACACAAAATTTTTTTTTTAAGGTCCTTGAGTGGGGTGAAAGCTTGTAAAAACACGAATTCAAAAATGTATATGATGTAATACTCGCGCAAACTTTTCTTTATATTAATTTTTTAAAAAAATTGCCAAAAATTGTTTCCCCCTATCCTACTTCTGCTACTCAGTGTATATCACCACTACACCAAACACTATATTTTTGCATTCGACGCGCGTTTCGCTAACCATGTTAGCTTCATCAGGAGCGATGATTGACAGTTAATCATCGCTCCTCATGAGGCTAACATGGTTAGCGAAACGCGCGTCGAGTGCAAAAATATAGTGTTTGGTGTAGTGGTGATATATACTGAGTAGTGTCATTGTGCTAAAGATTCCGCATTCCCAACTTAGTCTAAAAGTACTAATCAAAAAATTTTGAAAAAACTCTGCAATATACTCCATAAGCTGTAGATTGAATGAAAATTATTACACTTTAATAATTTATGGAATATAAGAAGATCGGAAAAAAAAAAAATTTGTCGATCATTTTATACCTTTGTAACAAAAATTTTTAATATAAAAGCAATCATGGTACGGAACACTAATTAGGCAAGTCCAGTTGCCAAATTGCACTTGGCCGGTTGTTTCCTATATATTAGATAATTTGTATCAAAAATTTAAAAAAAAATCGTTATAAAACAATTTTTATAGGTTTGGAAACCATGTTCTTAAGATTAGACCGTGTCAAATGGGAACGATTTTTCGTCGTTTTTACTCTGTGAGATTAAAACACTGAAGGGACCCAGAAATGCAGAGGCCCAGTATTCATACTCCATACTGTCACTGTTATAATCGGTTGAACACAGATGGTACCTCGTCTCTATTAGTTTTGATAAGGACTTTGTAAATTTTCATTAATAAATGACTTTGTTATCTACTGGTTACTGATATTTCAGTATCCCCCACATACACCGTACTACGAGAAGTAAGAATTTTATCAACGCCTTCTGTTCGTACAGGATGAATCAACGATAGAGTAAAGTTTATTATCTCATTTGTTTCGGAAATGACAAAAAATGTTAAATACAATAGTTTTAGGGAATGTTAAGGGGCACAGTTTAAAATTATTTTTGAGTATACAGAGTACTTCAAAAAAGTGTGGCCGATACGTGTATAACATATGTTTTTTAAATGGAACATCCTATTTTCTAATTTATTTTTAAATTCTGCGTAAAATTTTACACCTTTTTTATTAATAATGTTATATACCTAAACCTAGTAGTTTTTCTAATATTTCTATAAAGATGACAAAAAGATATAGTAAAGAAATTTGAGTTAGATGCTACTCGCTTAAACCTTTTTCATAATTATGAAACATGCCTAAACAGGAACCGATACATCGCGGCACTTGAATACATTCCAAGCCCCAAAACTGTTTCGAAATTCAAACTGTAAATCTCCAATGATTACTTCGCACTTGAAATATAACACATGGGCTGAAAAGTCCCGGGCCTAACAAAGAAAACACGGTTTTTTTTGGTTCAAAATTAGCTTTATTCATCAACGTAATCTCCATCAAGAGCAACGCAATCATTCCAGCGCCGCTCTAACATTTCAATACCACTTTTGTAGAACGATTTATCTTTTGCCTCAAAATAGGCCTCAGTTTCAGCGATAACCTCTTCATTCGTGCGAAATTTCTTACCGGCGAGCATTTTTTTCAGGTCTGCGAACAGCCAGTAGTCGCTGGGAGCCAAATCTGGCGAATACGGTGGATGTGGGAGCAATTCGAAGTTCAATTCATGTAGTTTTGCCATTGTTTTGATTGACTTGTGACACGGTGCGTTGTCTTGATGAAACAAAATTTTTTTCTTTGCCATATGCGGTCGTTTCTTTGCAATTTCGGCCTTCAAACGCTCCAATAACGCTATATAATATTCACTGTTGATGGTATTTCCTTTCTCAAGATAGTCGATGAATATTACACCACGCACATCCCAAAATACCGAGGCCATAACCTTTCCAGCCGATTGTTGTGCTTTCGGGCGCTTTGGACGAGGTTCACCAGTTGCTGTCCACTCAGATGACGATCGTTTTGATTCCGGAGTGAAGTGATGAATCCATGTTTCATCCATTGTCACATATCGACGCAAAAATTCCGGTTTGTTACGTTTAAACATGGCCAAACACTGCTCAGAATCATCAACACGTTCTTGTTTTTGATCAACAGTGAGCAAACGCGGCACCCACTTTGAACAGAGCTTTCTCATAGTCAAATGCTCATGCAATATAAAGCCAACACGTTCTTTTGATATCTTTACGATGTCAGCTAACTCACGCAACTTCACTTTTCGATCATTCAAAACGATTTTATGGATTTTTTTGATGTTTTCTGGTGTTACCGCCTCATTTGGACGTCCACTGCGTTCTGCATCATCGGTGTCTCTACGACCACGTTTGAAGTCAGCAAACCAACGTTTTATTGTTGTTTCTGATGGAGCGGAGTCCCCATAACACTTTTCAAGCCATTGCTTCGCTTGAACGGTATTTTTTCCCATCAAGAAGCAGTGTAAAATTAAAACACGAAATTGTTTTTGATCCATTGTTTTGAAAATAACAAAAGTAGCGTCACTCGTAGCACAATAACTCACAAACTAATGAATAGAATATCATGAAATTTTAACAGCTGTCTTTTGAAGGTTAGTATTAACTGAAAAAAAGGTGACTGCAATAAAACTAGCGCCATCTATGTGTTAGGCCCGGGACTTTTCAGCCCATGTGTTATCCGTTTATGGATTATTTTACGGAATATTTTTAGCGCATCGCACATAAGGCTGATTAGAGGGTAATCTTTACATTCTTTGGCACTAACCCTCTTGAGGACATCAACGAAAGTGCTTTTTAATAAGTCAGTAGGTATTCTGCTTGTTTTTTATGTATTAACTTAAAAGTATAGTTCAGAGATTTTATTACTGATACATAACAGGATCCTTCTTTAACACGTGTTTGCCTGGTAAGAGTATGAGAGAGACAGGAAAAAAAATTCCAATTTTTACTTTTCTTTCGAGCCTGATAAGAGTTTTGGATCCGTTTTTTTTTTCCTTAAAATCTTACCGTGTAGTGGGATATTTGTAAATTATAGCTTAAAATAAACCAATTAAAAAAAAAACAGGGAGCTATTTTAAATTGAAAAATCTCAAATTTTTTAAATGGCACACCCTGTATATTATTATTTTTTCTGATAGATTTTACAAAACCCTCCAACTATTATTAAGTATGTCATATACCTATTTCAATCGTTTTCGATTTATTTTGAATTTTACAATTTTTACCCGTGTTTTTAATACACTTACGCTATTGGGAAAACATAAACAAATAGTTAATAATAATTTTAATATAGTTTAATTTATCTAATGATTAATTATTATAACGTAATAAATGTTCAAAAATACGCCCGTCTACTTGAATACACATGTTTAGTCTTTTACTATATTTTCCTTCACTTTCCTTAGCATAAACGGCGTTATTGTCTGGCACGCATCCCGTATCGTATTTTCCATATCTACTGGTGTTGTAGGGGGATTCATATAAACATGATCTTTAATGTAGCCCGACAAAAAGAAGTCTAAAGGTGTTAAGTCACATGATCGAGGGGGCCACTGAATGAATCCATCCCTACCGATCCATTTTTGTGGGTAACGCTGGCTTAAAAATTCCCGAACTTCCCGGTAGTTATGAGCAGGAGCTCCATCTTGTTGAATCCACATTTGTTCCTTTTCAAAGTTATGAACTTCTTCAAGAAGCTGAGGTAATTCGTTTTGCAAAAAACTTAGATATCTAGGCCCGTTAAGCGGTTCGCGGAAAAAATATGGACCAATAATTCGAAAATTTAATATTCCACACCATACATTAAGAGACCAATGGTTTTGGTTTTGAACTTCCCGGACCCGGATAGATTAACTGTTGAATAATAATGCATGTTATGGCTGTTAACTGCTCCATTACTGCGAAAAGTAGCTTCATCAGAAAACATTATTTTGGATAAAAAATTTAGATCGGCCTCTACTGGTCCATTCATGGTGGTACAAAAATTTACTCGTCGTTCGAAATCATGTTCTTGAACTTCTTGATGTAGTTCCATATGAAAGGGATGATACTTGTATTTTCTCGTAGTGCGATTAGCCGTAGATTGGGATGAGTCAGATAAGTCAGCTAGTTGACGGCTGCTAACCTGGAGATTATCTTCAACATGAAGTAAAATCTCCATTTCTTTTTCCTCACTGGTAGCATTCTGGTTTACTACGTTCCGTTTTGTATACTCAACGCAACCACTACCAACAAATCATTCCATTAAGCACCGAAAAGATTTCCTAGATGGTATACGTCTATTAGAGAACTTCGCTCCGTAAACCCTTACTACCAAAAGACAATTTTTTTTCCCGCCTCGCCCAGTATATAAACAATATCAATTAATTCATTATTAGGAAAATCCATAACTATTACTTTTATACCTCACTTACTACAACAAATTAAACTATTTTTACTTGCTTAATAGACATGTCGAAATTTGACAATGTCTACGTTTTTGTTTTGTCTTGGCAACTATGATGTTATAGCGTAAGTGTATTAAAAGCAAGGGTAAAATTGATAAATTCAAAATAGATTGAACACGATTAGAAATAGATATATGAAATACTTAATAAAAGTTGAAGGTTTTGTAAAATCTATCAGAAAAAATAATAAAATGCAGCGTGTGCCATTTAAAAAATTTGAGATTTTTCAATTTAAAATAGTAGAAATGTATAAATTTATTTTGAACACCCTGTAGCATCTAACTCAAATTTCTTTACTACATCTTTTTGTGATCTCTATAGAACGCCCGTACCAATTATGAGTATTTCACCTTCAGAAAAAATGACACTACTGGCAATTTTTTACAAAACTGAAAATTAGTATTTTTTTTAAAAAAACTGAAACATTAGAAAAACTACTAGCTTTAGGTATATAACATTATTAATAAAAAAGTTGTAAAATTTTACGCAGAATTTAAAAATAAATTAGGAAATAGAATGTTCCATTTAAAAAAACATATGTTATATCGGCTACACTTTTTTAAAGTACCCTGTATACTCAAAAATAATTTTAAACTGTGCACTTTAACATTCCCTAAAACATTTTTTCGTTATTCCCGAAACAAATGAGATAATGAACTTTACTCTATCATTGACTAATCCTGTACAGGACTTATATTTTTGATGATCTCAGAGATTGCTCAACTTTCTTAAAAGTGTTAAAAAATTGTGCGAACCTCGGATCTTTTAAGTAATCTGGTTATTTTGTCTGTACCATGTGCTAACTGAACTGATCCTTATTAAAATCCTACCTGAGGAAACTTCAAAATGTGATGAACATTCTGTCTATTGCTCTATTAGATCCTATTTTAACCGCTTTAAAAAACCTAAGTACCACACAAAATAGTAACAAGGATCAACCAGTTCACTCAGTTCTATCAGCCAATACGATTTTAGCTTACTAATTCAGTGTTCTAATCTCAGAGAGCAAAGATCCCTAAAGATGAAACATCGTATGCAAAACCTCGCAAAGTAATTTCAATAATTCCCCCTTGAAAATTCGGGAGTTCTTGATATCTATAGAAAAACAAATTAAACATTTGTTTTACAGCATCTATGTTATATAGAAAATAGTTACTTACACTCCTCAGAATTTGAGTCACTTTTACCTCCAGATGCGGTGGCTAGCTCCTTCTGGGACGGTTGTGCTGCGATGGGTTCTTGTTCGCTAGATCCTGCCACTGAAGCCGGCTTTTTAGGTTCCTCTTTAGTAGGGTTTTCTAACTGTTCAATTTTTTCTGACAGAGGTCTTGTTATATCATTTTCCGTGAAAAGTAGGTCAAATTTCGGACCGTCTAGGATCTAAAACGATAAATTGAGTATGGTACTACTTAGTATTTATCACCACTACACCAAACACTTTATTTTTGCACTCGACGCTCGTTTCGTTAACCATGTTAGCTTCATCAGGAGCGATGATTGACTAAAGCTAAACTACAAATCTACCCTATTTATACTTAGCCTAACACCTGAATTACTAAGGCGAAACTAATGGCATAGACGAGGCCATCAATTCCGGACAAGTAACCAGTAGAGGGGACTATATAGAATACGGCCTCTTCTTTATTTAAACTACTTTTACATTTTATAATTTCCATACTTTCGTATAGCTTCAATAATCTCCTATCAGATATATTTTTAATTAATCTTAAATTATCTAATGTTACAGTGTGATCAGCTTCAAGGGCCTGTTCGGCAATGCTCTACTATATTTTAAATGTGCCAAATGTTCTTTAAATCTTTTAATTGACGTTTCAGTTTGCCCAACATACTTTTTGTCGCAATCATTACAACTAATTCCGTAAATTCCACTTTTCTCACAATTAGGAATCTTATCTTTGAGATTTCCTTAGATTGTCTGATGACTTATAAGACTAAGGTGAGGCCTTATTAAATACCTTATTGACTCCCCAACTATATTTCGGATTATATGGTATGGAGACATACTTAGTCTTATTTTCTTCGCGTGTAAAAAAGGTGGAACTCTGAATATTTAACGTGAACTTATGTTTATTTATTAACTTGTTTACTAAGTCGTCGTCATAACCATTCACTCTTAGTTATATTTCTAATACGATTTCTTTCATTATTGAAGTTTACTCTATTCAGAGGAAAAGTGACCAAACGATGAACTAAAAAAATGTAATGCAGCTAATTTATGTTGTTTGCAATGAAGTGAATCATTAGGAATATATCTATCTGTTACTGTGTCTTTTCTATACCATAAATATAAAATTCCAACCTTTTATTATTTTCAATAATTAAAATATCTAGAAACAGCAGTTCTTAATTTCGTCAGTAAATTTATTGGAATCATATCGGCTATTTAATTTAGAAATAAAATATTTGCTTTCTTTGTATCAAAAATCGCGAAAATATCATCCACATACCTATAACATACCCTTGGGAAATACTCAAATTATTAACTGGCCTCGGTTTTAAACTTACTCATGAATAAATTGGCTATGAAAGGTCATAAGCAATTACCCATAGCTGTTCCTTCTTTCTGAACATAAAATTGACTGTTATATTGAAAATAATTTTGTTCCATACAAAGTTTAGATAATGTTAAGTATTCACGAATAATTTCATCCTCAAAGTCGTTCATCCTAAGTAATTCTTCAAGTATATATTATAATATCAGTAGGCCTCCCTTTAGTCTATAAGTCATCAGACAATTTGAGGAATATCTTAGGAAATCCCGAAGATAAGATTCCTAATTGTGAGAAAAGTGGAATTTATCAAATTTGTTGTAATGACTGTGACAAAAAATATGTTAGGCAAACTAAAAGGTCAATTAAAACACGATTTAAAGAACAATTAGCACATTTAAAATACAATATAACAGAAAAGTCTAACATTGCCGAACATGCCCTTGAAGCTGATCATACTGTAACATTAGATAATCTAAGATTAATTAAAAATGTATCTGATGGGAGATTGTTGAACGCATACGAAAATATGGAAATTATAAAATGTAAAATTTGTTTAAATAAAGGCAGAGGGCATATTCCTTATAGTCCCCTCTACTGGTTACTTGACCGGAATTAATGGCCTCGCCTATCCCGTTAGTTCCGCCTGAGTAATTCAAGGATTACGATAAGTATAAATAGGGTAGATTTGTAGTTTAGCTTTGGTCAATCATGACTCCTGAAGAAACTAACATGGTTAGCGAAACTCGCGTCGAGTGCAAAAATAATGTGTTTGGTGTAGTGGTGATATATACTGAGTAGCATTAATCGAATATTTCCTTTTATTAACGTTATTAGTATTCCGTATGGAAGAATTACGGAATTACTTTAGTGACTGTCTGTCGCACCCGATTTTCTTCGAAACTATTTGACGTAGAAAATTGAAATTTGTCACAAATATGGGAACTGATGGCTTAATCACGGCCGTGGAGTTTTGAAAGTTAAATTTTGAGGGATTAATTGTAGGGGGGAAGTGAGAAAAAAAAATTTAAGGTCATCAAGTGGGGTATCAAATAAAAGCTCGCGAAAAAATGTATATGATGTAATACTCCCGCAAATTTTCCATCATAGTAGCGTTATCTCTAAAAGGACTAATCAAAAAATTTAAAAAAAAATCCTAAATTTAAGGTAGACTGAATGAAAATTATCACAAATGCATTATTTTTGATAATTTATCTGGTAATCACAGTACGGAACACTAATTGTGCAAGTCCGACTTGCCGTTTTTTTTTAAAATTGACTTCGCCGTATCACTTACCACTCTTAGTTTCGTTTTATTCATGATCAGATTATGAAGTAAGATCTCGCTTTTCTCAGTTATATTCTTTAGCCAGTTAACGGCAGGTGATTCGATCTTTGCGCTGGTATAGGTAGTCAATAATGCGTCTACATTCCTTAATGATTTTAATGTCAACTTTTCGCCTAAAAAAACAAGAGTGCATTTATTTCACGAGGTTAAACCATCCTGGTAATCGTCATATTAAGCATTTCTCTAATTATTTTAACTAACATCGTTATTATACCTTACCTAATTCAATTAATAACCACAATATATGTGACGTAAAACTATAATAGTTTGAATGTACATCAAAATACAAGAATATTCCTATATTTACCTCCATAGTAATCTACATACTCCAACTCTGCCACTTGACCTTTAATATCTTTTATTACGGCTCTATGCAAACCTTCCAGGCCGTCCCTGCTACATAAGACCAGCTGGCCAACTTTTGGATTTGCAACAGCTAAAAACATTATTAGGGATGTAATCAAAGAATAAAAAATTTTAAACTGGACGGTATAACTCGCAGATTCGGATCCATTAAATTGTCATTTTTTACTAAAAAAAGGGAAGTACAGTGAAGTCCGTTTATAACGAACTCCAAAAAACTAGATCTGAAGTTCGTTACAAACAGTAAACAAAATCTAATATCATTTTTCACTACTTTTGTATTCAGATTAGGCGCTAATGCTTAAAAAAATGAATAATAATAATTATTAAATTAAAAGAAAACGTTCAAAGGAAAATAAAACAAGTTACTAGAATTTTAACGTTATAGAAAATAGGAACAATAAGATGCAAAGGTCTTACGTAAACATAACTTCGTTTTTATGTGTTGTCTTCTGTTACCAAATGATCGAATAATTGTTTTGTACCCACAAATATATAAATCGTATTACATTACGATAATTAATATTTACAATTTACCGCAAAGTTGCTAATTTGAGGACGTTTTATCATTTAATCTAATTGCCTGCACCTCTGCAACTCCACAAAATTCTCATAAAATAATTTGAAAAACTCTCTTGTAATAATAGCGAATGTTATCTTTAAATTTTAAAACTACATACAGAAAATAAATCGCACATAGTAATAACATGATCGGCCAAATACTCCAATAAACAATGCTTTAATGGTTGAATTATTATCCAAAGGCCATTAGAATGAAATATAATTAACTTATAATGATAACATAGCCCCACAAAAAAAAAAGTAGGGTATACTTTTGATGCGATATATCAGATCCGTAGTATTTTTGCCCGCTGATCACGAATCTGACGTCAGAATATCGCCATCACATCTCAATTTTTTTTCTAACCTCAAAAAATAGGTAAAAATTAGTAAAAATATACACCTAAAAAATTGATTCAAGCTTTTTCATGAATCCAAAGATGTATTAATATGTATTCGGACACGCTAAGCTAATATTCATCGGTTGGATTAAGCCATACAGTTCTGTTTTCTTTCTAACCTCAATAAATCAGACAGATATAGTGCTTCTCGAATGCAAAAACGAATTCAAATTAAAATTCAACCGATTCTTACCAAATTTGGTACACGGGGGTTTTTTGGGTTGCTGATCATGAATCTGAGGTCGGATTTGCAAAATTCAAAATGGCGGATCCAAGATGGCGGACAAAATTTTTGAAAACCAACCGATTCCTACCAAATTTGGTATACAGTTGGGGAATCCTCAAACCTGATACTCTTAAATCCTAAACCCTGAAACCTTAGACTCCCACACCCTGTAACCTCAAAAAATAGACCTCAATAACCCTGTAACTTTAAAAATGAGACCCAATAAACTCAAAACCAGGACTTTTAAACCATATACTCTCAAATAGTAGACCCTTAAGCCCTAGAATTGCGAAGGTTAGACCCGCGTCTAACTTTCCTTTTTTTGGCGGTATCTTGTTCTTTTTTCCGCGAATGACCTATTCAAAGGCTTTCTGCCCAAACGCTTTTGAGGACTTGTTTCTCTTTTTAGCGACCAGCAATAGTCCGCTAGCATATGGTCATCCCATCGTCCTTGATACCGATTTTCTATGATTTTCAGATCTTGGTGAAAACGTTCCCCTTGCTCCTCACTGTAGTCACCAAGATTATCTGGGAAATCATCGATGTGGGAGTCTAGGAAATGTAATTTTAGATTCATTAAGCAACCTAATGTTTGAAAATTTTTTACCATTTTCTCGACTATTTCTTTGTACTTAGGACTTTTATTATTTCCCAAAAAGTTTGTTGCGACTTCTTTAAAACTAAGCCAAGCAGCTTTTTCAACTTTATTCATTTTAGTAACAAATAATGAATCTTGAAACAATTTTCTTATTTGTGGCCCGTCAAATACGCCTGCCTTAATTTTAGCTTCAGAAAATTTCGGAAATTTTTTATGCAAATATTTGAAACATGGGCCGTTTGTATCTAATGCTCTCGTAAATTGCTTCCTAAGTCCAAGCTTAATGTGAAGCGGGGGAATAAGAACTTTTCCTGGATCTACCAATGGTGGAAACAATACATTATTTTCACCAGGAGTGAACGATTCTCTTGTTGGCCAAATTTTTTTCTTATAATGACGTTCCCTGTCTCTGCTATTCCACAGATATTTATAACAGGGATAAAGTGTAAACCCTGACTGTTGGCCAAGCAATATTGTTACAATTTTCAGATCTCCACAAATTTTCCAGTAATGATCAGCATATTTTATTTTTATCAAAAGCTGCTTCATTTTTTCATATTGCTCTTCCATAACTGTGGAATGAGCAATCGGAATGGGAGCGTAAACGTTGGTATTATGCAGCAAAACTGCCTTAATGCCCCGTTTAGAAGAATCAATGAACAGTCTCCATTCTTCAGGATCGTATGAGTTATTTTGAAATTCATCCATTAGACCTTTTACATCGGTACAATATGAAAGTGACAATTCCTCGTCCATTGTGAAATATTTTCGAAATTCTTCATCTCTGTTTCTATAATAAGAAATCGTAGCTTCTGGCTTAAGTAAATGTCTTTTCTTTAAAAAGGAAGCAAGATGCTCTGAACCATCTTTGGATAAGCCTAAATCTCTGACTAGATCACTAAGTTCTGACTGTGATACGAGTATTGGTTCTGGTTTACGGTTGTATGGTAGAAATTCTTTATCTGTGTCACTAGTATATGATAGGTTGTCACTAGAACATTCATTAGTAACAGTGTTTGAATCTTTTTCGACAGTCTCAATGTTTTCGGTATGAACTGATAAGGTGAATTTATTTGTTTCCATAACATCAGCATCAAGTGGTTCAGGAGGCGGAATTAGTTTAGTTGGTCTTGTTACTGTCGAAACATCGTTATAAGTAATAGTGCTTTTATTTTTTCGGTTATGCCTAGATACAACATTCATACAAAAGTAGCAATCATTTTCACTGTATGGTCTATTCCATATTGCTGGCCTGGAATATTTAATCGCCTTCTTATTGATGTGCAACATTATTTTGCAAGAACTGCAAATGATGTGGGGAACCCAATCTGTATCGTGGTGCTGTATTTCAATGTTAAAACAATCCTTATATAAGGTTTTAATCTTATCCGTTATCGGTGACCCCATTTTACTCAATACGTGTTGACAGCAAATATAACAAAATGAATCACTGTTTTTATCGCACTTATGAAAAGTCCTTGTACCGTGAGACCGTTTTCTTGTAGCATTATACTCTACATGAGCCAAGTCACCCACACATGAAGAGCTACGGTCGCTGGATGACGACGGCTGCGGGCCCGCTTTCCCACCCTGACCAACCGCCGATACTGGGTTTCCGAGTCCCTGCATCGTAATTCTCTTTCTTCTACCTGCCATGACGGCATCTAAGCCGTTATCCAGGGACTCTGCCGGCTAGTGGAGTAACACCGTTGCCCACCGTCACCACGTGGAGGTGCCCTGGATGCAGGTAGAAGAATAAAAATCGACCGATGAATTTTCTCGGCGTTCAAAATGGCGCGAAAACATCTGCCATCTTGAATTTTGCAAATCCAACCTCAGATTCGTGATCAGCGACCCAAAAAATCCCCGTGTACCAAATTTGGTAAGGATCGGTTGAATTTTAATTTGAATTCGTTTTTGCATTCGAGAAGCACTATATCTGTCTGATTTATCGAGGTTAGAAAGAAAACAGAACTGTATGGCTCAATCCAACCGATGAATATTAGCTTAGCGTGTCCGAATACATATTAATACATCTTTGGATTCATGAAAAAGCTTGAATCAATTTTTTAGGAGTATATTTTTCTTAATTTTTTACTAATTTTTACCTATTTTTTGAGGTTAGAAAAAAATTGAGATGTGATGGCGATATTCTGACGTCAGATTCGTGATCAGCGGGCAAAAATACTACGGATCTGATATATCGCATCAAAAGTATACCCCACTTTTTTTTTTTGTGGGGCTGTGTAATTCACGTTGATTTGAGAGACATAAGCTGTCATCAGATTTCCCACATATTTAAATAAAAATAAAATAAAAAATGTCCAAATTTTAAAAAGAATAAAACCCATGAGTAGCAGCATTACATTTTTAGACCACTCTAACTTGGTTGACATTCAGAAATCACTTTAAACTACGAACCTTCAACCTATAATTTTGGACAGTTGCATTAGACTTAAAGTAAAAATAAATTTCTTATTGTTTAAGTCAAAAGTCAATTGTCAAAGTCAAAAGTTATTATTATGTATGTTGGTACATACACGAGTATAAACGAAAACATTAAAATACGTAGTTTATACAATAAAATCAGTAATTTTCGTTTATACAATTTTATTTGAAAAAGAAATGGTGTTTATATAATTGTCAAGGTCACAAGAACTGCTCCATATATGTTCAGGAAAATTGCGAGTTTCAGTCATTTTCTTAATCATTTCTGAAATGGATGAAACATAAATATTATCTCCTTCTCCAAGCTTGTCTTCATCGTCATTATCGCTTAAAATCTTTCCAGAAGTCACTGATGTCACAATTTGATCATCAGCTAATATTTCTCTCGTCATTAATTCATTATCAGCACATACATATTCTTCGGAATTAAAACATCTTTTTAATTTCGATTTCCACTGTACTTTGTTGAATGTCAAATTGTAAACAAATTCTAGACAATCAGTAGAATCTTCTCCATGTTTTTCAATCCACTGAGTCAACGGTAGCTCATCATCTGAGTTATATCTACATTTTTCCTTAAAAATTCGCCATGCTTAAAACAGTTTGCAATGGTTTCTCTACTGTCTCTTTGCCAAGCCATATGGATAAAGTTTATCGCGTCCAAGATAGTTACAGAAAAAATGTTACTTTTATCGATCGTCTCTAACATTTTCATAAGTAAAATCTTTCTATAATAACATTTTAAAGAATGTATCACACCTTGATTCATAGGCTGGAGCTTTGCACTTGTGTTTGGAGGCATAAAAACTAATTTTATTTGCTGTAGATCAACTTCGGGGTGTGCTAGACAGTTGTCAATCAAAAGTAATTTTTTCTGTTTGTGAATTTTAATTCTTTGTCCCATTCGATCAGTTCGTTTTTAAAAGTTTGTGATGTCATCCAGGCTTTACTGTTTGATTTGTACTTTACTGGTAAATGTTTGTTTTTAAAACACCTGGGATTGGCGGACTTTCCTATCACCAATAATTTTCTTTTCTCTGCTCCAGACATACATATTTGCAGTTATCAACACAGTAATCCTTACTTTTGATAGTTTTTGACCAGCACAATTCTCTCCAACAAACTTTGATCTTTTATTTATTAGGCGACATCTTGTAAAACAAACCCGTTTTTCATCCGCATTAAAAATGTCCACATATTCATAACTTTCTCAAATTTCCGGCCATACATTGGCCAACCACAGTCAAATCCACTCCTGCAGTTTTTCCTACTATCTTACCCCCGCAAATATTATGACGCTTTTTAAATCGTTCAATCCAACTCTTAAATTCGGTGTACTCTATTTTCCTTCCCAATTCACTAGCTTTTTCTTGTAAAGTATAGGAACATGTTCATATCGTTTGTGACTAAACCATTTAGGGAGTCCTTTATTGACTTAGCATTTATAGATTTTCTTACTTTTTTACAACTAAAGTTTCTTTTATCATAAGTTGATAAGATTTCTTGCCTCTTCTTCAATATGGTAGAAATGGTAGCTTTAGTTAAATTCAACTGTTCGCAAACATCACTTTGTTTAACTACATTTTCTATTTTCCTTATAATATCGTGTTTGTCTTTTAAAGTAAACGCTCTACGTTTTTGTGTACCCATTTTAAAATAAAAATTTAAACATTCACTTTGCTACTTTAATCAAATATGCATTAGAACCGCATAACACAGTAAGTGAATTGAAAATAATACTGTTCGAACTAGCGACCCTGCGGAAACAAGTAGAATAGGGGTTCCCAACGAGTTTCAGTGAATTCCCTAGATCAAGTCGCGTGATATGGAGCGCAGGGAGTGGCAAGTTCGTTATAACCGATAGAAATTTACATTGGTCTTATGGAAGTTTTTTCGTGCATTATAAAATATCTCGTTTTAACCGGAAATTCGCTATAAACGGGTTCGTTATAAGCAGACTTCGCTGTATATCATTATGAGACAGCGGATAATCAAAATTAAAAATAATTAACATTCTTAGCGTTAATATGGAAACTGATAAGAGTATATTGGGAAAGAGGGTGGAAAATAAAAGATGCTGAATACGAAAGGTTATGGAAATAATAAAGCCACTTGTACTTGCCAACCTCACTCCCACTATCAATTGTATGAGAAAATATTCATAACAACTTTCTCTTTCAAATTTGAAAATCTTGCCTCAACTAGCAAATGCTTATTTTGTTTTTTTTTTTAAAATAATTGTAGGTTTTATTTTACTTCTACTTTAAAACAAGGTTAAAAAAAATGTAAACTCACTCAATTATAGGTAACAATATACAGTCCCTGGCCAAATTATTAGACGCACTGTATTTTTTTTAGTAATTTTATGTTTCTTAAGAGTTTTTATGCAATAATGGTATATTTAAACTACAATATTATTGATTTTTATTTAAAAGAATTGTTGTAGACTACATATTTGTATTTATTTTTAACATATGGCATCACTGTGTTGACAAAGTGATACATGAACGTAATTAAGTACAAACCTGTATCAGTCGCGATCGGAATCGAGTCAGGTACGGACGTGTTTCTGTGGCTTTATGGACTGTGATTGTTTGTTTAACAGTTTTATACTACTCAGTTATTAGTTTATTTTGTATGCAGTGTTTTAAAAAAGTAATTGGACTATTTTCATTATGGGTAGAAAAGGCGATCTTTCAACA
This sequence comes from Pachyrhynchus sulphureomaculatus, assembly GCA_019049505.1. Taxonomy (NCBI): domain Eukaryota; kingdom Metazoa; phylum Arthropoda; class Insecta; order Coleoptera; family Curculionidae; genus Pachyrhynchus; species Pachyrhynchus sulphureomaculatus. The sequence continues at coordinate 220,184,928 of CM032446.1, forward strand.
CGTAAAAAAGCTGAAGTGAAGGCCCTTGTGATTGCGAAAACATTTACAAACCGAGAAATATCACGAAGATTGGAGGTTTCTGAAGCTAGTGTACGACGCATAAAAAAGAAAATTGAGTCAGGGAAGGAATTAAGCCCGAAAAGAAAGAAAAGATGCGGTAGAAAACCAATTTTCACTCCACGGTCAGAGAGATGTTTGAAGAAAATTTGTGTAGAAAACAGATTTGCTACCACAAAAGTAATAAAATCACAACTCCAGGATGCTAGCGTAAATGCTTCTGAGCGCACTGTTCGAAGAAAATTGAAAGAATTAGATTTTAAGGCCTGTCGCCCCGCCAGGAAGCCCAAGTTAACAGCTGCAATGAAAGCAAAGCGCCTGAAGTGGGCCAAACAATGGCAAGACAAAGATGTGGACTTCTGGAGATCGGTAAGATACAGCAATTTAATCAATAATTGATACATTATTATCATTTTCAGTTAAATAAAGCAAATAAACATGGAAGTTTATATATTTTTCCTATTTTTGACAGGTCTGCTTCAGTGACGAAAGCACATTCGAAATTTTGCAGAATCAAGCTCAGTATGTGCGTCGTCGTCATGGAGAAAAGTTTCATTCTGATTGTGTCGTCCCGACGGTTAAACATCCCACCAAAGTGATGATTTGGTCAGTCATCAGCGGCAAGGGCACTGGACGTCTGTACGTCGTCAAAGGAATAATGAGGCAAGATCAGTACAAAGAAGTATTACAAAATCGGTTGATTCCGCAGCTCAGAGAATGGTTTCCAAATGGGGAACCATTCACTTTCATGCAAGATGGAGCTCCCTGCCACACTGCTCGGTCTGTTAAAGCTTTTTTGGCAGAAAAAAATATCCCTCTGTTGGATTGGCCCTGATATGAACCCCATTGAAAATGTGTGGGAGCTGATGAAAAGAGAAGTGGCTAAAGATGTGATTACCAACAAAACCCAGCTCCTAGAAAAGATTATTCATGTGTGGAATCATCATCCTCAAATGCAGGAGACAGTACAATCTTGCATTGATAGCATGCCGCGCAGAATTAAAGCTTTGATAGCGGCTAAAGGTGGCTCAACTAAATATTGACTTTTACTAACATTAATTTCACTTTTCTTTAAAACTTAATAAACTTATGCTTTTCTAAATTAATGCTGTTTTATTTATGTCAAATAAATAGGTAATTGATTGGATAATATAAAAATAAAAAACAAATCAATTTAAAATAATAAAACGGTACAATATCACTCGGTAATTAATATTTTACATGAAATCTTGCAGTGCGTCTAATAATTTGGCCAGGGACTGTAACTGCAAGTCTGAAGTACTCTAACATTCCATTAGATGAAAGGTTTTCAAAAAACGCGCGAAATGAAGGTTTTCGATACTACGTAACACATTTCCGTCAGACACTGTCTTAAGAATGTATATTTCCTGCTTGACAAACAATAGGATCATCATTCAGAAACTAACTGAGCTCAGTTAGATCACAGTATCGAGCAACAGCAGCTACAATAGAGGTTGTCACGTATGGTGGAATCTAATACATTAAAATTCTAGGTTTCAATCCGTTCGTCTAACAATGAACTTGCAAAACGTTTCGCCAAAATCTCATTTTGGCTCCAGAAATTACCAAATACGACTTAATATTACTCATTATAAACGTAAAATAGGTTTTTTTATGTGAAACAGTCTCTAAGAAACAGAGGCAGACAAACAGATAAGATTTTAAATTATTGTGAGTGTCCAGAAGTAGTGAGCTACAGTAAATATCACCTACCATATGATTATATTAAGTTTTCTCATCAATTAATCAGCTAATCAAATCAAATTCACTTACGCTTTTTCTCCATCTCTGACAAATGAGAATATATGTCTTTGCAGATTTTAGCTGTCTCTTTGTTTCGTAAAATCAATTTATCATCTGTATAACCTACGATCATGACATTTTCTCCACTGGTCAGTGTAAGGATAGATGTTGGTATCTAAACAAAAATAATAATTTTTTTTTTAATGAACTCAAGGAACAACTATTAGAGAATTATTGCATATGATTTCAGCTAATGTTTAAAGCAGCACATATAGAATTCTCAAATTAAATACACCTTCATGAAGTATTCTGAAATAGCCATTCCAGTAGTGTTTCCAGTAGCTGTTCCGACTGCGCCTTTAGTAGCTGGTTTTGATTTTTCCTGTCGTTCAGAGTCAGTAGAAACTCCACTTGGAGGTGATGGAGGATCTTCGTTCAATTTTGGCCCAAAGCGTCTTATTTCGACTAAATGAGTTAGATCGTCATACTAAAAAAGATTTGACTAGTAAATCTGCAGTTTTCTCAAAATTTCGTTACATAGAACTCGAAATAATTCATAACAAATAACAAAATAATAGAATCTAGCCAAGATATTTCTAAAAGTTGGAAAATAAATTGCTTCAAGGAAAGGAGGTGAAATAAGGGGTGATTCTTCAATAATATTATGAGAAGTTTTCATTGTTTTTCGTTGGGATGATGAACAAACTGAAAGCAGTATTAGTTGCAGTCAAATATACAAAGTGTTATAGGGGTGGAACAGGAGGTTAGAGAAGATGCTTTAAATATATCGTGTTAGGACGTGATTACAGAATGCCCTTAAAAAACATATTGACTTTTGTTATATTTTGGTTAAATAACTAATTTTTTAATAGACCTTTTTCTTTAAATTTGCTCATTGTCTTTCATGCATCGATCTGTAAAAAACAGCCTGCGATTTTCTTACTAAAACTGATCTAAAAAACCAGTTACGTATTGAAAATAGACCTTGAAACAGACTTTCCTTCCTGAATGTGCCACAGTTCACCGATACCTAAAAAAGGCAAGAAGACCTTGCCAAACAACTACCGACCAGCCGCACTGCTTTCAATAATATCGAAAGTCATGGAAAAGGCTGTCAATCAGCAGCTTCTAAAATACCTTGAAGGATTCAACATTATCAGCGATCACCAATATGGCTTTCGTAACCATAGATCAACAGGAGATCTTCTGACTTATGTAATACATGTTTGGAACAACGCAATTGAACACTTTGGAGAATCTCGAGCTGTAGCTCTTGATATATCCCAGGCATTCGACCGTGTTTGGCACGATGGACTGTTGGCTAAGCTACGCTCTTATGGTATGTCTAAAAAGTTCTGTTTGTGGCTCTCATGTCTCCTAAGAGAGCGTTCTTTACGAGTCACAGTCGACGGATTTCTTTCTAATACTTTTACTGTTAACGCCGGTGTGCCCCAAGGCCTCATACTGTCTCCTTCTCTTTTTCTCATTTACATTAACGATCTGCTGGAAAAGACCGGGAATTCAATCTACAGCTTTGCAGATGACCGTACGCTTATCTCTTCATTAACTTTGAACGCTCGGACATCGGCTGCTCAGGCGAATATCCGCAGACAGCAGGAAGTCATTCAACTTAACAAAGACCTGGAAGAAATTCTATCTTGGGGTTACAGTAACCAAGTGGAATTTAACGCTACAAAAAAAAGTTAACGTTGCTGAACCCGACATAGTTATGTCGGGGCACTCCATTCCCCTAGCATCGTCACTCAATTTGTTGGGCGTTAATTTGGGAACAAATATGTTCTGGCATGAACATGTTGCAGGCACAGCAAGGAGAGCTTCTCCAAAGTTGGGAATATTATTTCGAACCAGAAAGGTTTACACTCCACAACACCTGTTAATTCTTTACAAAGCTCAAATTTGACCAAATATGCTCCCAAACATACACCGCACTGCATTTGTTGGATTATGTTCAGAGAAGGGCTGTTCGTCTGATTGGAGACCCAGAACTGACCGACAGCATCGAAGAACTGTTGGTGACTTGAGTCTATTCTACAAGTATTTTCATGGAGAGTCTCCGAAGGATATAGCCCGCTTAATTCCTCCCAGAGCAGTGCACATCGCACTGATACTTCACATCCGTATGACGTTCAGCTGGTTACTCCTCGTACAACGCTTTTCAAGCAGTCTTTTATATGGAGAACATCATCCCTTTGGAATGGCTTACCCAGGACTGTGTTTCCCACCGAGTACAATTTCCAGAGATTCAAGAACAACGTGAATCGCTTTTTTCGCACACGTGTCGCTCCTGTAGTGCTTTAGGGACTTCTCTGCTGCACGTGTGCTAGACCCATTAAAAAAAAGACCTCAAAGATTTTTTCACTTCCTTCCTCCTTAAAAAGAAAAATCCTTCAGGGGGTAAATTACAACCACACAAAAAATAACTCCTAAAGTTACGGGGGTGTTTTTAGCATTCCGTGCAATAACTGAAAAAAACTGAACACTTATGGAATTACTTCAGTGTTTGTCTGTCTGTCACAGCCGATTTTCTCCGAAACTATTTGACATAGAAAGTTGAAATTGGTCAGAAATATAGGAATTGATAGCCCAATCACAGCTGTGTATTTTTGAAAGTTAAATTTTCTTCCTCTTCTTTTTTATATTAGGCATTCCTGCTTGTTTTTCTTTAATGTATCGTCGCTACAGGTCGTCGTTCCATCTTTCTTCGTGGGCGTCCTAGACTCCTTCGGCCCACCGGTGATTTACATACTATTTATGTGTTGGTTCCATTCTTGTTTTCCGTTTCTTATCCACGTGTTAATGTCCTCTACTTCGCATATGTGCCTTATGTTGTCATTTGTTTCTCTATCCCAAAGTGTTCTTCCTGCAATTCTTCTTAATGTTTTCATTTCACTTGTTAAGTATCTCTGAGTTTTGCGTGTTTCTAGTCTTGTCTCCGCCGTGTAGGTCGAACTACAGATTTACGAGTATATATACGACATTTTACGTCTCTTTTTCAAGTATTTATTTTTCCAAATAGTGTCGTTCAAGCATCCTGCTATTCTATTGGTTTTTACTATTTGCTCTTTTATGTTGTTGTTATATGATAATTTAATTCCTAAATATTTAATTGTCAACACCTGCTCTATAATCTGACTATCGATTTCCAGCTTGCACCTAATCGGTTGTTTGGAGATTACTGATTGGGTATTTTCGGCCGATATTTTCATATTAAATTTCTTTGCTGTTGTATTAAACTGATATAGTAATCTCTGCAAGTCATCTTCATTCTCAGCGACTAGGATAGTATCATAGGCGTAACACAATATTTGTATCTCTTTATTGCCCATTTTATAGCCTTTTTTTGTTATTACCAAGTGTACAAGTATGAAATGCGGATTTTTTTTCTAAAAAAACATGTTAAATTCGGAAGAATGATAAAAAATGCTTTATTCAAAGTATGCCCCATCGCTTGTTATACATTTTTCCCATCTTTCGGGCAATTTGTGAATACCACGCCAGTAAAAATCTTTCCCTTTTGCTGCGAACCATTCATCGAGCCATTTTCTCACATCTTTGTACGAACCAAAGCGCTGCTCAGCAAGTACGTGACCCATTGATGCAAACAAGTGGTAATCGGAAGGAGCCAAGTCTGGTGAGTAAGCCGCATGGGGTAGAACTTCCCAGCTGAGTGCTTCCTATGTGTCGCGAACTGGTTTTGCCGTATGTGATGGAGCATTGTCATGAAGAAAAATGACTTTGTGTTGCCTCTTTCGGTATTCTGGCCTTTTTTCAAGCAGCGAACGGTTCAAATCGGTAAATTGTTGTTGGTAACGTTTAGTATTAACCGTTTCCCCAGGTTTTAACATCTCATAATAGACCACGCCCCTCTGCTCCCCACCAAACCCAGAGCATCGTTTTTCTGCCAAAGCGAATCGGTCTTGCGGTCGATGTGGATGGTGCGCCTGGGTCTACCCATGATTTTTTGCGCTTGGGATTCTTAAAATAAATCCACTTTTCATCCCCTGTAACTATAAGATGCAAAAACGACTTCCTTTTGTACCGAGCGAGGAAAATGTCACACGTGTTTTGCGCTTTCCCATTTGCCTGTCGTTCAACTGTGGTACCCATCTACCGGTCTTCTGAATCTTTCCCATGTCTCGTAGCCGATTGGAAACAGCTTGTTGACTAACGCCCAATTGCGCGGCGAGTTGTTTTTGTGTTTGCGAATCATCTTCGTCCAACAATGCTTGCAATTCCACAACTCCGTATTTTTTTGGCGGTTTTCAACGTTCCTTGTCTGCAACATCGAAGTCACCACTTTTGAAACGCCGAAACCATCGTTCACACGTATCTTGCGATGGAGCATGTTCACTATAAGCTTCTCGAAGTAATCGGTATGATTCAATAGCAGTTTTCTTCAAATGAAAACAAAAAATTAATGCTGTCCGCGAATGCTCTTTGTTTGGTATAAATTTCGACATACTGAACCCAACACAACACTATGTACACACTTTTCCAATTTATCACTCGTTCGCGTCTGACACTTGTTGATGCCACAACAAAATGGCGCAGTATCAAATCTTTATAGCACAAACTGCATTGGTGCACCATCTGTTAACTGAAATCCGCAATTCATACTTGTACACCTGGTACCTGTTTACGTTATTTCATCTTATATAATATTAAACAGTAGGGGACTTAGTGAGTCTCCTTGACTAATACCAGTTGTTACCTCTATGGGTTCAGTTAACTCCGAATTTACTCTCGCTTCTATTTTATTTCTTTTATAAATGTTCTCAATTAGTTTTATTATATCCAATGGAATATTCTTGTCATAAAGTGTGTGCACTACGTCTTGCAGCTGTACTCTATGAAATGCTTTCACCAAATCTATAAAGCATAAGAACGCTGGTCTGTTATACTCATTTGATTTTTCAGTAATTTCTCTGATTACAAATACTGCGTCGTTACAGGATGTTCCGCTTCTGAACCCTTGTTGTTCTTCGGAAAGCTGTATAAGTAGAGTTATTTTGTTGGTTACAATGTTTGTCGTCAGTTTTAAAGGTGTGCACGAGAGGTTAATTCCTCGATAATTATTCGGATCGATTTTTTCTCCGGTGGTATTCGCGATCCCTATATTATTTTGATTATGAGCTTTGTCAAATCTTTAGTCAGCTTCACTCCTCCGTACTTAAATAGTTCATTTTGTATTTCGTCCTTCCCAGCTGATTTTAGGTTTTTTAATTTTTTGAGAGCTTCTTCCACCTGTTTATCATCTATTTCTGACGTTTCCTGGATTACTATTTCTGGTATTTCGGGTGCAAAATTTTCTGTTATATTATACAATTGCTTTATATAATTACTTCTACTAATTCTTTCATTTCTTTTCGCTGTCCACGTATCATTCTCTAAATCTCCTTTTGCATACCATAAAAGTAATGTTCCGTACATTTTGTAGAAATCATTACAGCAGCGACAGTAATTTGACAACCAAGACACACTTTTGTTAATCGTCATTTCCATGACTAGATAGATAACTTTAAATAACCGGTCAAGTGCAAGTTGAACTTGCATAATTAGTGTTTCATACGTTGATTGCTTTTAAAATAAAAAATTCTAATACGGAGGTATAAAATGATCAGTGACTTCACAAAACACTTCCCAAATTAGTTTTCAACAAAGTTTGTTTCCAATCTTTACTGAAAACTGATGACCTTGGAATTTTTGTTTTTTTTTTATATATACCAGATAAATTATTAAAGGTAATGCACTCATGATAATTTTCGTTCAATCTACACCCCGTGGAGAATACTTCAGAATTTTTTCAAAATTTTTTTATCAGTACTTTTCGAGATAAGGTGGGAGGCAGCGATTTTTCGTGATTTTTTTAAAAATAATACAAAGAAAAGTCTGCACAAGTATTACATTATATACAGTAGAACCCCGATTAACCGAGTCGCGATTATCCGAGCTCCGGATTAACCGAGCCAATCTAAGAACCTGATTATCCGAGGTACGCGCGTCTATGCTGCGTATTAACCGAGCTTCTAAAATATGTATTTATATTTCCATTTAAAATCGTAGGGGCCTTCGGGGAATTCCCCTGGCCCGTGTGAGGAGTTCCCCTATTTATGTTTTTGGACTCTTTCTGCATGTAAATTTGCGTGAATGCAGTGCGTTATAGCGTTTACTACGGAGAAGTACGAGTATACTCACATAATTTATTTGGTTGGAGTTCTGGTAGTTAAGTGTAATTAATACGAACTGCTTTGTTTGAATTTTTGTTTGTAGTATTGTAATAGAGCAAAACAAGCGTAAAAGAATCGTCATTCCTATTGAAGAAAAATTAAAAGCCATCAGAAGAATTGAAGCAGGAGAGACAATTAAAGTTGTTGCACGAGATTATGGAGTAGGTAAGGTAACAGTTGGAGACTGGAAAAGAAATCGCACAAAAATAGAAGAGTGGTGTATAAATGAAGCCTCCTAGTCCTCAGGAAGAAAATCAATGAAAACCGGCGACTATGAAAAGGTTAACGAAGGTTTATTCATGTGGTTTAACCAACAGAGATCAAAAGGTGTGCCTCTGTCAGGTCCAATTTTACAACAGAAAACAATAATGATTAGTAGGCAATTCCCAGAGTCAGTCAGTTTACCGCCAGTTCTGGATGGCTTGATAGCTGGAAAAAACGGTACGGTGTACGACAACTGACTGTGGTGAAAAACTTTCTGCTGATGTGTCATCAATTGAGAAGTTTAAGCAGAACTTTAAAAGGCAAATCGAAGATTGTGGATAGACATGTGATCAAATTTACAAGTGTGACGAAACTGGTCTGAATTATAAAATGCTTCCATCAAAAACATTGGCATCTCGACAGGAAAAATCAGCTCCTGGGCACAAACGAAGTAAGGAAAGATTAACTATAATGGTATGTTCCAATGCATCTGGCAAGCACAAAATCCCACTGATGGTGATTGGCAAGTCTGCACGTCCAAGACATATCACCCAAAGCTCTATCAGTCTATTACAAAAGTCAGAAGAGCGCATGGATGGATGCGACCTTATTTACTAACTGGTTTGAAGAAGAGTTCGTGCTATCTGTGACTAAATTTTTGAACAGAAACCGTCTTCTTATTAAAGCAAATTTGTTAGTGGATAATGCCCCCTCTCACCCTGGAGAAGGACTTCATGTGGACGAAATTGTTGTAAAATTTTTTCCTCCAAATGTAACCAGCATAATGCAACCAATGGATCAAGGCATCCTAGAAAACATGAAAAAAATTATAGGCGTTTATATCTTGAACATCTGTTAGAATACACAGAAAAGGAGGATATTATCAATGGGATGAGAAAGGTTACGCTGAAAAATGTTATTTACTGGGTAAGTCAAGCTTGGGATTCTGTGCGTACTACCGCTATTCAAAAATCTTGGTCAAAAGTTATTGATTTTGAGGACTACAATGACAGTGAAGATGATACTCCATTAATGAATTAGCTTTGAAATTGAGAAGCTATAGAGAAATGTCCTGATCAAATTTTGACAGCGAGATAGAAGAAAAAGAAAAAAGTTTATTTGAATTAATGCAAAAATTAAAAGGTTGCGAAAATGTGACAAGAGAAGATGGTGTTGAAGGGATTACAGTAGATGATTTAGAAGAAGAAATGAGTATTGAAGAAATAACGAATGCCTTTCAGGAAACCGAAAAATCAGATGACGATGACGAAGCGGCGGTGGATGAACAGTCTCCCACTAAGATCTCTCATCAAGAAGGTTTTGCATCTTTGGAAAAAGGTTTGAGGTAACACATGGGCTGAAAAGTCCCGGGCCTAACACATAGATGGCGCTAGTTTTATTGCAGTCACCTTTTTTTCAGGTAATACTAACCTTCAAAAGACAGCTGTTAAAATTTCATGATATTCTATTCATTAGTTTGTGAGTTATTGTGCTAAGAGTGACGCTACTTTTGTTATTTTCAAAACAATGGATCAAAAACAATTTCGTATTTTAATTTTACACTGCCTCTTGATGGGAAAAAAAAAAATACCGTTCAAGCGAAGCAATGCTTGAAAAGTATTATGGGGACTCCGCTCCATCAGAAACAACAATAAAACGTTGGTTTGCTGACTTCAAACGTGGTCGTAGAGACCCGATGATGCAGAACGCAGTGGACGTCCAAATGAGGCGGTAACACCAGAAAACATCAAAAAAAATCCATAAAATCGTTTTGAATGATCGAAAAGTGAAGTTGCGTGAGTTAGCTGACATCGTAAAGATATCAAAAGAACGTGTTGGCTTTATATTGCATGAGCATTTGACTATGAGAAAGCTCTGTTCAAAGTGGGTGCCGCGTTTGCTCACTGTTGATCAAAAACAAGAACGTGTTGATGATTCTGAGCAGTGTTTGGCCATGTTTAAACGTAACAAACCGGAATTTTTGCGTCGATATGTGACAATGGATGAAATATGGATCCATCACTTCACTCCGGAATCAAAACGATCGTCATCTGAGTGGACAGCAACTGGTGAACCTCGTCCAAAGCGCCCCAAAGCACAACAATCGGCTGGAAAGGTTATGGCCTCGGTATTTTGGGATGTGCGTGGTGTAATATTCATCGACTATCTTAAGAAAGGAAATACCATCAACAGTGAATATTATATAGCGTTATTGGAGCGTTTTGAAGGCCGAAATTGCAAAGAAACGACCGCATATGGCAAAGAAAAAAATTTTGTTTCATCAAGACAACGCACCGTGTCACAAGTCAATCAAAACAATGGCAAAACTACATGAATTGAACTTCGAATTGCTCCCTCATCCACCATATTCGCCAGATTTGGCTCCCAGCGACTACTGGCTGTTCGCAGACCTGAAAAAAAAATGCTCGCCGTAAGAAATTTCGCACGAATGAAGAGGTTATCGCTGAAACTGAGGCCTATTTTGAGGCAAAAGATAAATCGTTCTACAAAAGTGGTATTGAAATGTTAGAGCGGCGCTGGAATGATTGCGTTGCTCTTGATGGAGATTACGTTGATCAATAAAGCTAATTTTGAACCAAAAAAAAACCGTGTTTTCTTTGTTAGGCCCGGGACTTTTCAGCCCATGTGTTATATCGAACAACAACCAGAGGCAACCCCAGCGGATTTGCTTCTTCTTAATAGATGGAGAAACATTGCAGCGAGAAAAAGAAGATGCAATATGAAACAGAAGCGCATAGATACCTTTTTTTACTGTTTTATAATGTACATACCTATTTATATGTTAATACATCGGTTTAAAGTATTGGTGTTTATTTTTTGAATGAATAAAAAACAAATACGGATTATCAGAGTTTTCAGTTATCCGAGGAGGGTGCCTCCCACGTTACCTCGGATAACCGGGGTTCTACTGTGTATATATATGTATATATATATATATATATATATATATATATATATATATATATATATATATATATATATATATCTATATATAGATATATATAGATATATAAAGATATATAAAGATATATAAAGATATATATAGATATATATAGATATATATATATATAGATATATATAGATATATATAGATATATATAGATATATATATAGATATATATATAGATATATATAGATATATATATAGATATATATAGATATATATAGATATATATAGATATATATAGATATATATATATATATATATAGATATATATAGATATATATAGATATATATATAGATATAGATATATATAGATATATATAGATATATATAGATATATATATAGATAGATATATAGATATATATATATATATATATATATATATATATATATATATATATATATATATAGATATATATATATATATATATATAGATATATATATAGACATATATATATATATATATATATATATATATATATATATATATATATATATAGATATATATATATATATAGATATATATATAGATATATATATATATATATATATATATATATATATATATATATATATATATATATATATATATATATATATATATATATATATATATATATATATATATATATATATATATATATCGATATATATATATCGATATATATATATATATATATATATATATATATATATATATATATATATATATATATATATTGATATATGTATATATATATATATATATATATATATATATATATATATATATATATATATATATATATATAATATAGATATATATATATATATATATATATATATATATATATATATATATATATATATATATATATATATATATATATATTGATATATATATATATATATATATATATATATATATATATATATATATATATATTACTCGTTTTTTCACAAGCTTTCATTTGACACCACACTCGATGATCTAGCAAAATTTTTTTTTTCACTTCCGATTTCACCCCCCCAAAACTAACCCCTTAAGTCAAAATTTAGCTTTCAAAACTACACGGCTCTGATGAGGCCATCAATTCCTATATTATTACCAAATTTCAACTTTCTATGACAAATAATTTCGGAGAAAATCGGGTGTGACAGACAGACACACACCGAAGTCATCTTATAAATGTTCCGTACGGAACACTAAAAATATTCGGGTATCCTTTATGGTGAATCCTACTATTACCAGTCTGACACTGGTCAATATTCTGACGAATTAATAAACTGATAATTGTCTAAGGCAGAGGTGTCAAACTCAATTTTGCAGAGGGCCATATATTAAATTTAGAATGTGTAGGCGGGCCAGATTCAAATAAAAAAAATGTACTGAATTATTATAACATTTTATTTATTTAATTATATAGTATATAATAATATACGGTTGTTAAAAATTATGATTCTTCATTGCGATCGCGGGCCTTATTGATACGTCCCGGGGGCCGGATGCGGCCCGCGGGCCGTATCTTTGACATCCCTGGTCTAAGGTATGCTTACCCGTAACTAGGTAGGTACTTAGCATAACAGATTCAAAATACTCAACAAAAACCAAATCTATCAACGACGCGAAAACTTATTTTAAAATGACAATTTTACTGTACCGTCAATTAAACTTACATGTTTTTTGACATACACCTCCAATTCCTGGTCAATATTCAGTGTCAAATTTTCAGTGGCATTGTGAACGGCCAGTCTTATCGATAATGCCGGGATCTTTGTTAATTTTTCTGACATTTCTCTCAAAGGCGTAGCGATGACTTCTTTATTACCGTAATCCATCAGTTCAACGAACGCACCCCCTGTTTGTTTGCCGTTTAGAACCACTGCTCTGTACCTATTAACAAAAATTTCGAATTTTCGACTACAGACTATTCTTCTCTTAAATCTTAGCGCCAAATAATTTTACTTTGTTATATGTATCCTGCAAAAAAGAGTTCCCTATTATAATTAACTTTTTGAATTATTAAAATGATTTGATAGAAATAACACATAGGCTGAAAAGTTTTTGGTCTAGCTACTTAAAACACATTTTTTCTTAAGCAAAATTCGACTTTATTCATCAACATAGTCTCCTTCAAGAGCGATACAAACAGTCCAAGCCTTTTCTAACATCTCTATACCTTTCTTGCAGAAGGATCTGTCTTTGCCTTCAAAACAGGCTTCAGTTTCGGCGATAATTTCTTCACTGGAGCCAAATCTCTTTCCCGCGAGCATTTTTTGAGGTCTGCGAATAGATAATAGTAGCTGGGAGCCAAATTTGGAGAATACGGTGGATAAGGAAGCAACTCGAACTTCAATTCATGCAATTTTGTCATCGTAACCATTAACTTGTAGCACGGTACATTGTCTTGATGAAAGAGCACTTTTTTCTTGTTCATTTAACACATGGGCTGAAAAGTCCCGGGCCTAACACATAGATGGCGCTAGTTTTATTGCAGTCACCTTTTTTTCAGTTAATACTAACCTTCAAAAGACAGCTGTTAAAATTTCATGATATTCTATTCATTAGTTTGTGAGTTATTGTGCTAAGAGTGACACTACTTTTGTTATTTTCAAAACAATGGATCAAAAACAATTTCGTGTTTTAATTTTACACTGCTTCTTGATGGGAAAAAATACCGTTCAAGCGAAGCAATGGCTTGAAAAGTGTTATGGGGACTCCGCTCCATCAGAAACAACAATAAAACGTTGGTTTGCTGACTTCAAACGTGGTCGTAGAGACACCGATGATGCAGAACGCAGTGGACGTCCAAATGAGGCGGTAACACCAGAAAACATCAAAAAAATCCATAAAATCGTTTTGAATGATCGAAAAGTGAAGTTGCGTGAGTTAGCTGACATCGTAAAGATATCAAAAGAACGTGTTGGCTTTATACTGCATGAGCATTTGACTATGAGAAAGCTCTGTTCAAAGTGGGTGCCGCGTTTGCTCACTGTTTATCAAAAACAAGAACGTGTTGATGATTCTGAGCAGTGTTTGGCCATTGTTAGAGCGGCGCTGGAATGATTGCGTTGCTCTTGATGGAGATTACGTTGATGAATAAAGCTAATTTTGAACCAAAAAAAAACCGTGTTTTCTTTGTTAGGCCCGGGACTTTTCAGCCCATGTGTTAGGGCTGACTTTAAACGCACAAATAACTTTATATAATATTTTCTATTGATGCTGTTTCCCTTCTCAGCATAGTCGATGAAAATTATTCCATGCGCATCCAACAATACACAGGCCAACACCTTCCCAGCCGACTGTTGTCTTCACCGGCGGCTGCCCACTCAGCTGACTGCCGATTTGATTCCGGTGTGTAGTAGTGGATCCATGTTTCATATCGCATAAAAAAATCTTTTTTATTGCGCTTAAACAGGTTAAAACAGCGCTCAGAATCATCAACGCGTTGGTGTTTTTAGTCCACAATGAACAAACGCGGTACCCATTTCGAACAGAGCTTTCTCATGTTCAAATGTTCATGCGAAATATGACAAACACATTCTTTTGATATCTTTAGAGTGTCAATTATCTTAGGCAATTTCCCTTTACGGTCATCCTAAACAATTTTATATATTTTCTTGATGCCTTCCGGTGTAACCACCTCATTTAGGCCTCCAGAGCGTTCAGCATCATTTATGTCTGTAAGACCGCGTTTAAATTCAGCATATAGTCGATTAATGATTCTTTGCATGCACGTCATAAATGTCTGGATATAGTGTATTTAAAAACTTAAAAACCTAGGTCTTCTGTCATCTGAAGTTATTTACGACATTCGCTCTATTATCTGTCTCGGTTATTTGCACATATGTAAAAAAAAGCGAACAACCTGGAATTTGGGTATAGCTTCATGTTTTAGAAGCCAGTAGCGCCGAGTTTATAGGTAATAAAAAATAATCGATTGCCTGGAAAACGTTTGAATAGTCAAGCAAGAGATTTTGTGGCGAAATTAATTGTGTATTTTACATTGGAAAGGGATAACAAGGGTTCTCTTATATCTCTTAATGCTGTACAAGAGATAAATAAATCACATGGGTATATCTTTTTAATATGTTTACAATATTCTGGTTCCAGAGAGTCGCTGCGGCTTTACAGATTAGTACGAGAACTGTAGCGAGCATCAAAATTCGTAGTGATAAAAATGAATTGGTTTCAACACCTGGAAAATCTCGACCAAGGAAACAAACTAAGACCCATAATCTGAGTGAAAGTTCTAAAATGGACGTTCGTAATACATTATATCATATGTATGCGCAAAGTAAGTAGCTATTAATATCTATTGGTTTAAGTGAAATCGAAAGTAAATCATATGGTACTTTTAGAAAAACAAGTTACTATTAACAACTTACGTAAAGAACTGCGACAAAAAGAGATAATTAATGTCAGTTATGGAACTCTTCGAATATTACTTCTGTATTTGGGTTTCAAATTTAAGAAAGATGACAACAGACGAGCATTAATGGAGATATCAAGAATTTGTTCAATGAGGGCAGCTTTTCTTAGAAAGTATATGGAAAACAAAAATGCACACATTGCCCGTCAGCGTGTTTCATAGACGAAACATGGATTTTTTCAAAAGACAGTCAAAGGAAATCATGGCAGGATGACAACATTAAAAGTGTTCGTAAGCCTGGGGGATTTGATAGTAAAAGGTTTATTGTTTTACATGCTGGACACAGTAGGGGTTTTGTGGAAAATGCAAATTTACTATTTGCTAGCAAGTCAAAATCGCTTGATTATCATGGAGAAATGAAAAGTGCAATGTTTACGATATGGGTCAGATATCAGTTGATTCCTAATTTAGAAGAACCATCTTTAATTATAATAGATAATGCTTCATACCATTCAGTTGAAGTAGAAAAACAGCCATCTTCAGCATGGAAAAAGAGAAGAAATTCTCGAGTGGTTACAGAAGAATAGTTTACCTCATAACAAACAGATGTTTAAGACAGAATTGTTAGATATTGCAAAAGCTCATAAAAAATCAAAGGAATATCGAATTGATAAAATTGTTCAAGAGCATGGGCATGAAATGTTGAGATTACCTCCTTATCGCTGCCAATTTAATGCAATCGAGCCGATTTGGGCAAATGCAAAAACATTTTATAACAAGCACATTGGTGAAGAGGAATATGGAGATAAACAAGTACTTCAGATGTGGAATAGAGCCTTAGAAAAGTGTACACCAGAGGTATGGCATGTCAGTGTACAACATACAGAAAACCTGATTCAATAGTGGTATGATCGTGAGGTAATAATCGAAGAAATTCCAGAAATCATTATTCGTGTTGGGAATGATGAAAGCGAGAGTCTCTTCTAGCGATAAGCGTCATTATTCAATTAATAATTTAAATTTATTGACACGTTCTAAGCCCCTTGGGCAACATTCATTGTAAATTTTGCAGGGCAAATATAGACTTAACTATCTATTAGTTTCATTTGATAAATCATATTAAAATTGAAATATGCAATTTATACCTTCTATTCATACTTTATACCCTCGTCATGAAATATCTTTCTGTTTTTAAAAGTATTATATTTCAGTATTCTGTTTTAAAATTTTATTTAATGAGTTCTACGGTGCAACTTTTTTATAGTTTTTATAATGCCTTATATGTAAATTTGATAAAGCTGTGTTAAGTATATATTGTAATTTCATTACCAACATTACACAAACTTCAAATAACTAACAGTAATTTACTCACGAAATAATCTAATAGCAACCTGAAAAATAAAAATAGGTGATATTAGACGTTGGATTTATGCAGAGAGGTAAATGCCCTTCACAAGTAAGAACTAGGGTGTTTTGCACATCATATACATTTAATATATCCGTAGTTTTCGTTAACCATCAAACCGGATGAAAAATTTTAAATTCTATTTTGACTTTTGAAATTGTCATTTAAAACTCAGATCGCCGACTGACTGAATTGACAGCCAATTGAATCGTATGAATATTCTTGACGTCGTGTTGATGACATGATTGCAAAGATTCATTGATCAGACTTTATCAGTAAATGATGAGTGATTTTCCAGGGGCAGAGTCGAGTCCCCGTAACATTTATCAAGCCATTCCTTTCCGGAACGGTAATTTTCCCATAAAAAAACAGTGTTTAATCAACACACGAAATTATATTCTTTCCATTGTTTTGAAAATATCAAAAGTAGCGTCACTAAAACCACTGTAACTTGTGAACTAATCATCGCAATGTAATGACATTTTGATGTGTATCGTCTGAAGGTTGATACTTCGTAAAAGTCATATGGATTTTTTGAAAAGGGCGATATCTATGTATCAGACCAAAAACTTTTCAGCCTACGAGTCACATATGAAGTTAAAATGATGTATTCGAGAACATATACACCATTCAAAGGATTCCACACGTGCTTCACAGGCAATTTCACAAAATGGAGTAGAAAATTCATTTCATTATTATCAAATATCAATAAAAAGAGCATTCAATTATGATATATCGAATAAAAAAAAGGGAAAACCGAACCGTTTCATTTAATTTTTACATCAATCTGGAAAATAAAATGTCGCACAATCTTATTTATGACAAATAACAAGATTCCTAAAATAAAAGTGAAAAATGATATATTACTCACCAGCATTCTTCAAAAAATGCAAGGCAAAACATATTACGAACAGGTTCCTTAATTTCTGGAAATTGAGACCAGTACGTATTAACGTCCAGCAGTATTTCTTCTATTTGATTTACGTGATCCATCCACTGACCATAAAATACGGATTTTTTTTCCGGTTTAAAATAAGACACCTTAACCTGGAAAAATAATAATATTTCCATTGTAAGTAAGAAGTAATTCACATATAGAGTTTATACTAAAAAAATGTTAAATGTTTATTTCACTGTTTACAATGATTTATGTACAATTTTCCACTGTTAATAATTACCAGTAATGGAGATTCTTTAGATAGATTAGAAAAATCAAGCACTGTTGAAGATGCCGTTGAAATAAATTCATTTTTTCTATTCTAGAAAGATTCGGGAGTCCATCGCAATTTCTAAACATCACGAAAACCTTAATTGTGACAATAGTCTTTACCTCTCATCAACCTGGAAACAGATCATCCTTGAAGCAAGTCCGTATCTCAAATAACTCCTTAGGCAATCAACGAAGAAATACAGTCCCTGGCCAAATTATTAGACGCACTGCAAGATTTCATGTAAAATATTAATTATCGAGTGATATTGTACCGTTTTATTATTTTAAATTGATTTGTTTTTTATTTTTATATTATCCAATCAATTACCTATTTATTTGACATAAATAAAACAGCATTAATTTAGAAAAGCATAAGTTTATTAAGTTTTAAAGAAAAGTGAAATTAATGTTAGTAAAAGTCAATATTTAGTTGAGCCACCTTTAGCCGCTATCAAAGCTTTAATTCTGCGCGGCATGCTATCAATGCAAGATTGTACTGTCTCCTGCATTTGAGGATGATGATTCCACACATGAATAATCTTTTCTAGGAGCTGGGTTTTGTTGGTAATCACATCTTTAGCCACCTCTCTTTTCATCAGCTCCCACACATTTTCAATGGGGTTCATATCAGGGCCAATCCAACAGAGGGATATTTTTTTCTGCCAAAAAAGCTTTAACGGACCGAGCAGTGTGGCAGGGAGCTCCATCTTGCATGAAAGTGAATGGTTCCCCATTTGGAAACCATTCTCTGAGCTGCGAAATCAACCGATTTTGTAATACTTCTTTGTACTGATCTTGCCTCATTATTCCTTTGACGACGTACAGACGTCCAGTGCCCTTGCCGCTGATGACTGACCAAATCATCAGTTTAGTGGGATGTTTAACCGTCGGGACGACACAATCAGGATGAAACTTTTCTCCATGACGACGACGCACATACTGAACTTTATTCTGCAAAATTTCGAATGTGCTTTCGTCACTGAAGCAGACCTGTCAAAAATAGGAAAAATATATAAACTTCCATGTTTATTTGCTTTTATTTAACTGAAAATGATAATAATGTATCAATTATTGATTAAATTGCTGTATCTTACCGATCTCCAGAAGTCCACATCTTTGTCTTGCCATTGTTTTGGCCCACTTCAGGCGCTTTGCTTTCATTGCAGCTGTTAACTTGGGCTTCCTGGCGGGGCGATAGGCCTTAAAATCTAATTCTTTCAATTGTCTTGGAACAGTGCGCTCAGAAGCATTTACGCTAGCATCCTGGAGTTGTGATTTTATTACCTTTGTGGTAGCAAATCTGTTTTCTACACAAATTTTCTTCAAACATCTCTCTGACCGTGGAGTGAAAATTGGTTTTCTACCGCATCTTTTCTTTCTTTTCGGGCTTAATTCCTTCCCTGACTCAATTTTCTTTTTTATGCGTCGTACACTAGCTTCAGAAACCTCCAATCTTCGTGATATTTCTCGGTTTGTAAATGTTTTCGCAATCACAAGGGCCTTCACTTCAGCTTTTTTACGTGGTGAAAGATCGCCTTTTCTACCCATAATGAAAATAGTCCAATTACTTTTTTAAAACACTGCATACAAAATAAACTAATAACTGAGTAGTATAAAACTGTTAAACAAACAATCACAGTCCATAAAGCCACAGAAACACGTCCGTACCTGACTCGATTCCGATCACGACTGATACAGGTTTGTACTTATTTACGTTCATGTATCACTTTGTCAACACAATGTTGCCCTATGTTAAAAATAAATACAAATATGTAGTCTACAACAATTCTTTTAAATAAAAATCAATAATATTGTAGTTTAAATATACCATTATTGCATAAAAACTCTTAAGAAACATAAAATTACTAAAAAACATACAGTGCGTCTAATAATTTGGCCAGGGACTGCAGATGAAACACACTAGGCAGACTGAAACACAACCACATCCAATGTATCTTGGCATAACTCTGAACAGATCTTTTACCTTCAAACAGCACAGAAAAAAAATTGTGCAAAACTGAAATCGAGAAATAACATAATGCTCAAGATTGCTGGACTGATATGGGGCAGGTACCCAAATATACTTCGTTCTGTTTCTCCATCGTCTATTTCACGGCAGAATACTGTGCCCCAGCTTTGTGCCGAAGTTCCGATATTCACCAAACAGTCGTCTAACTAAACGAGACAATGAAATTATAACGACCACTGCTTTCTTTAATGTTATTTCGCACTATATTTATGTTTTATATCCTGACTATACCATTTGCTCTTATTTGCTATCCCCGCTATTATCTATTGTATTTTGTTAGCTTCTCATATGAAATATATATAAACTAACTAGTTTTTATTATACCTTATAGACTGTATTAGGAACCAACACACTTCTTTCGATATCTAGAGATCTTCTTTCACTTGCAACCGAGCTTGCGTCACTTTGAGGCTTCAAAGGGGACGACTTGTCACCTGCAATAAAAACAATAGTTGAGAAATAAACACACTTCTATCTCAAACTAGTAATCCTTAAAGGGCAAATGAAGATGATGCGAATCCAAAGTATGTCTATTTCTTAATATTCATCATAATAGTTAAACGTAAAAAACCACGGAACGACACAATTTGATTAGAAGGTTAGACCTGCAATTAAACAGACTAGCGGAAATGAGTAACTATCCAGAAAAGTGAAACATGCTCAAAGAGTGGATTTTTCACGAATATATGTGTGTACTTTTCTTGGAGAAGAAAGTAAAAATCAGTCATTAAAATAGTTTAAATTGAACGATTCGGCAAAACAGGGTGGACAGGAACTAGTTTATGAAGCAAGAAGTCAAAATTTATCATTAAAACGAATTAAACAACTAAGTAATATATACGTATCGTAAAGTTCCCGGAACAACGCTATATAGCAGAATCAGAGACAGTATCCGCTCGCGACGATAGGAGGCCGTAAGTACCTCTCTAACAACCCTGCGTGACAAGTTTATTCAGTATGCATGTTTCCATAATGGTCTAATTGTGTCTCTCTGCTATTTTTACAATAAATAATAGGTGTTTCGATTAATAATGACAATTTTTTCGCAACATTAAAGCGTTATTTCCCACACAAAATGAATTACCTTAATAATCAAAGAATTGGCCATCGTTAGCTATGATTTTTTCCCATCTTTCTGTCAAAGAATGGATTCCGCACCAGAAGAACTTTTTATCTTTTGAAGCCAACTATTCATCAAACCAAACTTCTTCGTAAGAAAGTAAGTGTTGTTCTGAAAGCCCGTGCTGCATCGATCGAAATAAGTAGTAGTCTGAAGGGGCTAAGTCCGGTGAATACGGGGGGTGGAGTAGAACGTCGTGATGTTTTCCAAATAGTTTTTAACACATTTTACAACATGGGGCCGAGCACTGTCCTGTTGAAAATGACTTTATCGTGTCTTTGGGTGTATTCTGATCGTTTTTCCTTCAATGCTCGGTTCAACTTTATTAATTGTTTGACAGAAATCGTTTCACTAGGTTTCAGCAGTTCATAATACACAGCTCCTCTACTATCCTACCAATACGCAGCAGTTTCCTTTCTCTGTATATTGCGCACTGGTTGTGATGTTGAAGGCTGGCCTCGGTCTACGGAAGTTTTTTGGGTTGGAGCATGTTCACCATAAGCTTCAACCAACAATCGATAACTTTCAGCAGCCGTTTTCTTCAAATGAAAGGAGGTTATTAAACTTCCCCGCAAAACGTCTTTTCCAACCATATTCCAAGCTATGAAGAACTATGTTTTTCGCACAATGACAAAAACGAACTGGCTTTTGATGGCGTATATTTACCTTCCAAAACGTCATAGACGTCACCAGTCTATACCAACAAGTGGATTAGTACCGTCATCTCTTAGCAAAATCGACATTATTAACAGAAAAATCTATTACGAAAAAAGGAAAAGCGCTGATATGTGAAATTTTGTTTCAAACTCATGAAAAATGCTACTCAAATGTATGAAATAATTCGGAATACAGTTAGAGACGAAGCTCTAAAACCATACGCAAATTTTCGACTGGGATTTCGCGGTTTAAAGACCGCCAAATTTCGGTGGAAGACGACAAACGTTCCCGAAGACGTTCGACTACAACCACGCCAGAAATCATTGCCAAAATTCAACAAATCATTTGTAAAGACAGTCTTCGGACAATTTTGGAGCATTTTTGAGGAACTTTCTATTGGTTATGGAACATGTCAGCAAATTTTAACGGAGGAATTAGGCATGCATCAAATCGCGGCGAAGTCTGTTCTGTGCCTATTGACTAGTGACCAAAAACAGCGCCGCTTAGTTTGCACTGCACCGAGAGTCATTACCGACGATGAAAGCTGCATGTACGGCTATCACCCCGAAATGAAGCAACATTCATAGCAGTGGAAGAGTCTGGATTCAACGAGAGCCAAGAAATGCCGATAAGTATGTACAGTATGAAGATTATTCTTGTAGTTTTCTTCGATTTGAAGGGAATTGTGACTTTCTGAGATAACTTCGCGAGGATATTCGAAGTGGAACAGTTGCCGCTTTAAGATGGTGGGAAACACAAATTGCACTCGAGGCAAGAACATCATCGATCTTCCAATAGATGTTTGACCAGCGTAAAAAAAACAGTGGCACCAGTGCATTCGTGCGCACTACTTTAGATTCTATAACGTTAGTATAGGAACTGTTGGATCGCGCCACGTATAATTACTAAGATCCTGCTTAATGATTTTACACTGACACGATTTTTAAGTCAACCTTTATATTTAAGTATATTTTAACAAAATTGAAAATAAATTTCATCAGCATTTGGCACAGAATATAACAAAAAATGAACTCTATACCTTCCCAATTTTCCTCTGGCTCTTCGTGAGCACTAGAGTGTGTGTGCACTTGTCTGTTTCTTGAAAAATCATCACCTTGTCTTGGTTTTCTCTTTTGAGTTGGGTTGGAGTCGCCGAAGCTCGTATTAGGTTCGTTTGATTTTCTTCTATTTTCCTAAAACCCCCATGAAAGGAACGGTATTTAGTACTTAGTAAAGTAATATACGTAATGCCAAAAAAAGTGCCATTTAATATGTAAAAAAAGCCTAAAAAAAAACGTTTATTTTTAAAACGGTTCATTAAATCGGTTAAGCCTGGTTTACACGTAATATTTTGTCGTCATTCTTGCATGATTCGGAAAGACTGACCAACAAAACTGACACAAATCGGGCGGCTACACTGCTCAAACTTTCGCTCAGTCTTTTCGAAATCGTCATGGAGAAAGTATTGTCAGTGATCATAATTGCACTATGTGTTCAAAAATTAAAGAAGAAAACAAATGATGCACGTCGTTTACGGTGGTCCCATGGGTGGTTACTGAAGAGAGGGACATTCTCCCACGTGAATTTTCTCCAAGAACCAGAAGTTTGGCGCAATTACTTGCGTATGGACATAAATACGTACTGTAAATTGTTAACGCTTGTAACTTCAGAAATAGAAAAAACAAATACGATCATGAGGACGGCTATCAGCCCCCACGAGAGATTCACCGCAACGTTATCGTTTTTAGCCTCTAGGAGGAGCTACAATATACAACTACGTATTCATCCTATTGTTAAAAATGCCAAATCGATATACTGGCGAAAAAGTAGATGGATTGGATAATGTCGACCATGACCAATTGACATTTTGTTCAATTGATTCCTATTGTAGAACTCAATTGCTTCTTCCATCACAAAAAAAAGACGTTTCAAGCATGGGCTTACAGCTGCATTTTTTTTTTTTTAATTTCAAGAAGAGTTAAAAGCGCCTAGGAGGCTAGAAAATTTGAAATAAACCTTAATTGCTTGAAAAAGGTAAAGTTAATAAAGAAAACAGAAAATCATTTATAGGGTCTGTATAATTTTACGTATTCCCAAAATTAGCAAAGTACGCCGAAATTCTTCGTAAATTTGAGGGATTCTCGATATTTGCATTAGTAATCTGAACTTATCATAGGAGGAGATTTGCCTGATGATTATAAGGAAAATTCTGTTGCTTTAAAACCTGCCCTCCAGAAGTACTAGCACAGCTATAAAGTTTTTCGTTAATTATTCCAGTTCACCTTCAAAACTAACATCGTTAATAAGCTTTCGCGCAAAGATATATTGGTTCCCTTTCATATCACGTAATTTATGCGCTATATATTTTTCGTAAGCATCAAATTCATCACCAGAACCAATGCCTCTCAATTTATCTCCAGCAAGTTGAAATATTTCAACAGTCGGATCATTGCTGTTTTGACATCGGTTCCTCTTCCTCGTAATCGAAGATCGGCCCCTGGACGATGGTGTGTCACAGCTTGATGCAGTGTCCGTACTTCCCTCTCGGGGTGTATAGCCTCTGTTGACGATTCTTGTTCATCTTCCCCCTAAACAAAATAAAACAATCATTTTTATTTTCGTTTACAAAACAAAAACTATTGGGAACAACTATTTAACTTTGATGCTACAATATTCCTTTTCACAATCGTTTGATTGACCGAAACTTTGCTCTTTTCAGTTTCCAACGAGCGAAAAAGAATGGATAGACATAGCTTAAGAATACAATACGAAGTGGCAGTTTCCTCATTGCCTTGGTGCAATTGACGTGACTCATGTTGAAATTATATTAGTTCACAGTCAGTGAAGTCTGCTTATAACGAACCCGTTTATAGCGAATTTTCGGTTAAAACGAACTATTTTATAATGTACGAAAAAACTTCCATAAGACCAATGCAAATTTTTATCGGTTATAACGAACCATGTTTATAACGAACTTCCGGATAAAGCGAACCAAAGATGGATGTTTTGTGTCCGTTCATAACGAACTTGCCACTCCCTGTGCTAGATAACGCGCGACTTGATCTAGGAAATTCACCGAAACTCGCTGGGAACACCTATTCTACTTGTTTCCGCCGCGTCGCTAGTTCGAGCAGTATTATTTTCAATTCACTTGTTGTGTTATGAGGTTCTAATGCATATTTGATTAAAGTAGCAAAGTGAATGTTTAAGTTTTTACTTTAAAATGAGTACATAAAAACGTAAAACGTTTACTTTAAGACAAACACGATATTATAAGAAAAATAGAAAATAGAGTTAAAGTGATGTTTGCAAACAGCTGAAATTAACTAAATCTACGGTTTGTACCATATGGAAGAAGACGAAAATTATCAAAAGTAAAGATTACTGTGTTGGTAACCGCAAATATGTCTGGAACAGAGAAAAGAAAATTGTTGGTGATAGGAAAGTCCGCCAATTCCAGGTGTTTTAAAAACAAACATTTACCAGTAAAGTACAAATCAAACAGTAAAGCCTGGATGACATCAGATATTTTTAAAAACGAACTGATCGAATGGAACAAAGAATTAAAATTCACAAACAGAAAAATATTACCTTTGATTGACAACTGTCCAGCGCACCCTGAAGTTGATCTACAGCAAATAAAATTGGTTTTTTTATGCCTCCAAGCACAAGTGCAAAGCTCCAGCCTATGGATCAAGGAGTGATACATTCTTTAAAATGTCATTATAGAAAGATTTTACTTACGAAAATGTTAGAGACGATCGATAAAGGTAACATTTTTTCTGTAACTCTCTTGGACGCTATAAACTTTATTCATACGGCTTGGCAAAGAGCCAGTAGGGAAACCATTGCAAACTGTTTTAAACATGGTCGTTTTTTAAGGAAGGAATGTAGATATGACTCAGATGATCAGCTACCGTTGGATTGAAAAACATCGAGAAGATCCTACTGATTGTCTAGAATTTGTTTACGATGCTGACATTGAACAAAGTACAGTGGAAATCGAGATTAAAAAAATGTTTGATCACTTTAATTTTGAAGAATATGTATAGGCTGATAATGAACTAATGACGAGAGAAATATTAACTGATGATCAAATTGTGACATCAGTGACTTCTGTAAAGATTTTAAGCGATAATGACGACGAAGATGAACTTGGAGAAGAATATAATATTTATGTTCCATTCATTTCAGAAATGATTAAGAAAATGACAGAAACTCGCAATTTTTTGGAATCTCGTGAAGTTCCTGAACATATATGGAGTAGTTTTTGTGATCTTGACAATTATATAAACGCCCTTTTTTTTTCAAGTAAAACTGTACGAACGAAAATACTCGTATATGTACCAACATACATATTAATAACTTTACTGTCACTTGTTTTATTTTCCTTTAAACGTTTTCTCTTAAGTTAAATTATTTATTTTCCTTTGAATGTTTTCTTTTAATTCAGTAATTATTATTATTCTTTTTTCTAAGCATTAGCGCCTAATCTAAATAAAAAAAGTAGTGAAAAATGATATTAGATTTTGTTTACTGTTTGTAACGAACTTCAAATATAAACGGACTTCACTGTATCAACATTAAAATGATAAAACAATTTTTAACAAAAATAACATAACATTTTTAAAAATAAGCTATTTGACTGTGCTAAAAACCATCATAAATTTTTATTTACACTATTATAGTTATTTTATAACAATTTAAAAAATAAAATTCCTTGGTCGGTCAACTACCTACTGGTACTTTTACTCTATTATGCTAATAGACATGAGGCTAATAAGAAAAATTCACTACAAGAGAACGAGAATATTTTTTATTCTCCATTGTCTTTGTAATTTACTAACTATGCTGCATATTATTTGTTTTGTTGAAGATTCTTACAAATACTCAGTTTGTTTAAATGTTTATAAATAATAGTTGTTGCCAACGAAAATAAAAAGTTATTTTTATTACTTACCTCCTTTTCAAAACCTTCTATGTTTGTCCGTGGTCTTCTTGGGTGTTGGCCTTCGTCGTTCAAGAAGGAAAGTAAAAGTACCACAAAGGTTTGTAAATTTCCTCTGGTCCAGTTCCAGAATGCTTTGACGCTTTTATTTTCGCACTCTTTACGGTAAACAGTTCGAAATGAGTTAATCTTTTTGTTGATCGACTCTTTAATTGCTTCAGGATCCACTTTTTTGTAAGTATTAAGCAAAGCGGATTTGATTTCACTTGCCAGAGGCAACGAAAACTTTGGTACAACTCTATTAACTCCGTGAAAAAGTTGCGAGACCAGTGCTGTGGGTCTGTCATTTTCTTTCGCCACTACACGCACCAGTGGCAACCTCCAGCGTCTCTGAGAGTTGAATGGCCGGGGAGTAAAGTTTGACCGATTAGACTGAAGTATGTCTCAATGTCTGCGTCTTGCCTGTATACAAAGCTCCAGCCCATCAGTCTTTGCGAATCTGGTCCAACCGCATTCAGTTCATGCAAAACATCTAACTTGTTGTATACACTTAACGTTTTGTTTGACAAATCTTGCACGATCATGCAAGACTGACGACAAAACGTTAGTGTAAACCAGGCTTTAGAGAAACTAAATACGCCCAATTAATTTGACAGAAATATTTGTTATTTTGGTACACTACAAAAGAGAAATCAATGATGCAAACACACTTACGTCGTTTCTTTGGGTTTTGTTCTTGAAACTGTTAAAGGAATGTCTAGGACCTTTCACGTCATTTCGGCGATTCTGACTATCACCTGAACGAGACACCTCGCTGTTTTGACGATCATAAGAACGCGAGGCATGACCGTCCTGACGGTCACCAAATGGTGATGAGTTCGGTTTAGATTTTTGATTGAAGTGATTAAAGGATGGCTTGATATTGTTACTTAGTTCCCTTGAAGGCCTATGAGAGAAAAAAACATAATAGAAAATTAAAATAAAATGAAAATAAAAAAAATTAAAACATTTTAACTTTGGATCCAAGACTGGTATATCTGAAACTCTCATATTGAAAGAACGAGTACGGCATATTCAATGTATCTCTTTTCTTACGAGTAACTGGTAAAAGTAGTTTTTCTTGAAATTTTGAGAAATAATGGGTTTTAGCATCATGCATTCACTGCTTCAATATAAAGATGGTTTACCATGCCGTTTTGACATAATTAATTGTAAAAGTTTCAGATGTTTAACACGTATAAGATAGGAATTCATACTTTTTTCTTCGATCAAAAGCATTCGTTTCGTACAATTTTTATTGTCGAATGTGCATTAAAAAGTAAAAAGTCACAAAAAAATTATATATACAAATAGATTTTGTTTCTTAAAATATGAAGGCCGTTTACCTCCTAGTTGTTGCAAAAATATTAATCAAATATTACTTTTTATTGAATTTTATGAAGTGAATTTTCGTTGTGGCAACGTAGCTTGAAGAAGACTGCTCGCGCGGAAGCGATCGTTCTTTCAAATCTCAAATCATATATAGTCCGGGAGCTCATAACCAAGATTTTGGACTTATCGAAGAGCGGCACATAAATATATCACTTATTAAGTGTGACAAACGGAACCAAAAAAAAATTTATAGATCCAAATTCCAGTTCGTGCCGTGGTTATGGAGGGGGGAAGTTGTAAAAAATTAAGGGTATGTGAACCCATTGCAGAGTGGCACTTTTATATGTTGTGAGGATACTATAGCCTTAATATCTCCCATGGAGACCGGTTCCTGTGGGAGTAAACCTTTTTTCTCTTGAAAAAAATCGGTTTAAAAAATGAACTCAACGCTGAGTGGCAGATATTCGAGATATAATTAGTTTGAGACCCAAAAAGAAGTGAAAAAATATTATTTGAACCTGTAGAGGTTTTGGACCCACCTGAACTCATTCCAGAGCGGCAGATAAATGAACCAATGTTCGAATACTATAATACGAGGTGAAGTCTTAAATATGTGCAATTAAGTCCAGTCCCTGCTTTTATCAGCAGAATTTTTGTATTTTTAATGCAAAGCTTAAGTTATAAACAAATTGATTTTTCCTGTTCGCATTATTACCTAGCTGTATGCATGAGTTCATATGTTTTTTGACAGGTTAAAGTCGTTAAATTTTTGTTACAAATAAATAACTTTTTTTCTACAATAACTTAATATATTATTTAACTCGCTAAATTTAAATTCTCTGTTCATTTTTTCAAAAACTCAAGTATTTTACTATTACTGACAATTTATTAGAATTATATTAATTTTTCTTTAGGAATTTAACACAAATATTTTTATTTAATTGCATATAAATAAACTAATTAGCTCTTAATTTTAATAAATTGGAAAAATGGATTAGAAATTCAGGCAGCAGGTCAAAATTCATCTAAAAAATTTGGGTAGAGCTTGTAAAAAGCTTGGATTTTGCTGTTATGGAGATAAATTCTGTGTTAAGTATTAAGTGGGTCAAAATACATCTAAAAAAATTTGGGTGGAGCGCTTAGAGTAGAGTCGCAAAGCTCAAAGTTTAGTGAAACCCGTGGTGGCTGATGCAGTATTCAGTCGTATTGGCATTAACCAAATGCGGCAAAAATTATTGTGCGTTTTAAATGTTTAAAATTTTAATTCTTGAGGATTTTTTTTTTTTAGATCACTCTTATTGTCCGTCATGTTAAAAATCAAAAATTTCAAATATACTGTCCAATATAGTTACCAAAAAAATTTTTTAAAATTTTCATAATTACATACTAAAAGAGGTTTTGGGGCTTTTGAATATAAATTTTAAATCATAAATATAAACAAAATTTAGAGGTTAAATATAAAAAAAATATAGGCGAAATTGCACTGCAAATTAAATAAATATATTAACCTGCTTGTAACTGTTTCAATGGTGATTTGAGCGTCTCTCAAGACACTGGCGCATGTGTAGAGCAAAAAAATTTAATTTATTTTAATAAAGAACCAGGCTCCACGGCAGATAATGTTATTTTTAGTATCTACAAACCTCAACGAACATATTAAAGCAAATTTCATTCGCTCCTCTATGGTTTCAGGTGGGCCCATTTTTCTGAAACTTTGGACCGTTATAACTTTGGATTGACCCAATATCCGTGGCAGATATTCATTTTTCAGTCATATTTCACAGAAATGATGCTATATCTAGAATATCTGCCCCTCAGCGATGCGTTCGTCTACCAACTTTTTCTTGCGGCTTTAAAGCGCATTTCCAGGAAGAGGAAACAACCTTGAGGCTTGAAACTACCTGGAGGGACTAAGGGGGGCATAATTAACAAACTGATACTATCTGCCACTCTTCGATGAGGTTGCATTTTGGTCGTGAGCTCCCGGACTAATATATGCATCGTACTGATCGGACTTTCTTTTAAAAGACACTAGAATAAATGCGTGCCTCGCACGGGCATTTATTTAGTTATAAATATTTAATAATTGAAATACCATATTTTTAATAAATAATTCAACGTAACATAATTTTTATTGTATATCGTGTAAAAGTATCGAGGTTATTATAAATAACTGCGTGCGGCGAGAAGCTACGTTGCCACATTCATTATACTTTTGAAAAACCAAATTATTTCGTGTCTTTCTCTAACATAATGCTCTCTCTGTCTTCTCGTAAGAAATACCTTAATGTGGGATCGTGTTTAGATGTAAACAAGCGGAGCCTTTACTACAGAAATTGTTTTAAATGCTACGACGACTCCCAGCGATGGCGCGACAGAATAGTTCGAGTATAAGTAGTCTTTAGTTATCCAGTTGATTTTGATTTTTGACACTGTTATATTTCATATGGTAAGTATCGCCATCAGACGTTCTTATGGGAAAATTTACAATAAAAATCGACAAATACGACCTTGAGATAGATGAGAAAGTTAATGTTTATTCAAATTTTAAGAGAATATTTCATTTTTATCGGTTTCGTTATAAATAAACCACGATTTCCTAGGCTTATACTGTACAGGATGAATCAACGATAGAGTAAAGTTCATTGTCTCATTTGCTTTGGGAATGACAAAAAAAAAATGTTAAATACAACAGTTTTAGGGAATGTTAAGGTGCACAGTTTAAAATTAATTTTGAGTATACAGGGTACTTCAAAAAAGTGTGGCCGATATAACATATAGTTTTTCTAATATTTCAATTTTTTTAACAAAATACTAGTTTTCAGTTTTGTAAAAAATTGCCAGTAGCACCACTGTTTCTGAAGGTGAAATATCATAATTGGTACGAGCGTTCTATAGAGATGAAAAAAATATATATGTAAAGAAATTTGAGTAAGATGCTGCACGGTGTTCAAAATAAATTTATACATTTCGACTATTTTAAATTGAAAAATCTCAATTTTTCTAAATGGCACACCCTGTATATTATTATTTTTTCTGATATATTTCACAAAACCCTCCAACTTTTATCAAGTATGTCATATACCTATTTCTA
Source organism: Pachyrhynchus sulphureomaculatus (assembly GCA_019049505.1). Lineage (NCBI taxonomy): Eukaryota > Metazoa > Arthropoda > Insecta > Coleoptera > Curculionidae > Pachyrhynchus > Pachyrhynchus sulphureomaculatus. The sequence goes on from CM032446.1 coordinate 220,216,354, forward strand.
ATAGTTTTAGATTTATTTTGAATTTTTCAAATGGTGTGGAATATTAAATTTTTCGAATTATTGGTCCACATTTTTTCCGCGAACCGCTTAACGGGCCTAGATATCTAAATTTTTTGCAAAACGAATTACCCCAGCTTCTAATCGTCAAATTAGACCAGTATTAAAGTTAGGCAGTTAATATGATAATTTTAATTGATGAAGATGATATATGCCATTCTGACTGAAATATCGAAAAGTGATTCCAATTTGATGTAAATTAATTTTAATCGACTTACCGACTTGCAGAAGGTGAGATATTATTTGTAGTAATGGTAAAATTTTTTGAATTGGGAGAAGCATTGATTAAACGACCTTCACCAAATTCTCCAACTGAATTTTTGTTTTGCAACTTTGCTGTAACTCTAGAAAAAAAACAAAACGGTAAAAGATCCCAAAAAAAGTCCACTTAAAATTATTTTTTTATTATTATTTATCTTTTACACCACTTTAAATTATCTATTTTTCATTCTAATAAGGAAAAATATCTGGATTGGGTATTTAATGATATTTAACTAAAAATATGATTTCAATCTATAAAAGAAAAATCATACCTATCAAAAATTCCCAACATTTCTGCCTCATTAAAACCTTTCTTCACATCTAAGACATATTTTTTAGCTTGATCCAATAAGAAATTTTCAAGGTGCCTCATGTTAACCCTAAAAAAAAACCAGTATTAACTACTAAAAATGAATAAAACTCCATACCTCAGCAGTGATCAACTGTTCTCTTAGATGTCAATCCATCTCGGGACACGTTTGACTGTGTAACGGCTCATCAGCCGAACTTGGATAGACAAATAAGAGAACAAAACTTGCAGTACTTATTACAGTATTAATGAAACATCGCGGTAAAATGCAACAAACTGTATTACTAACTGGTGAAAGCCGAAAGCTTAAAAGCATATCTGCGCTCAGTTAAGGGCTTTCAAAGCCACAAACCGATAAAAGATTATCCAGCTAAGCTTGCAATAATTACCGTACGATCGAACTACGCCGATATATATATATATATATATATATATATATATATATATATATATATATATATATATATATATATACAGTGGCGTGCAAAAGTGTCCGGCCAGTGACATTTCATACTCTAATTTATTAAAAAAAAAGACTAATGATTTTTTAATCACTATGAGATGTGAGTATGAGATATAGGAAACAAAATAATATAGTAAAAGAATATTATTTATGTTTGTGAATATATTTATTATTATTATTCTTATATTTATATGTGCAAAAGTTTCCGGCCACATAATATAGATTGACGTAGTAGGACATTCAAAGACGTATTTACGAATAATAGCGCGTTGAATGTTCACATTTAGTTCATAAAAGGTCGTGGGAGCATAAACATGACTGGGCATATGGAAATCCAAATTCGTGAGAGAGTAATAAAATTTTCAAAAGAAGGAAGATTGCTTCATTATTATCGATAGGTAAATCAACCATGAACGATATTATTGTAAAATACAGTTGTGGATATGGTTTAAGAGATCGTCCGCGTAGTGGAAAACCAAGAAAAATGTCTAAAAAAAGTAGATCGTATCATTAAACGCAAATCAAATGGGGATGTCAAGAAAACTGCTGCCGAAATTGCACGCGAGCTAAAGGATGAAAACCTAGCTAATGTTAGTCCTAGTACTGTGACACGAAGACTACATGATGTGGGACTTTTTGGCCGTATAGGTATTAAAAAACCATTAATCAGTAAAAAAAATAAGAGGGCCCGATTACAATTTGCCAAAGATCACCTAAATTGGACAATCAAAGATTGGAAAAAAGTAGCTTTCTTAGATGAATCTAAATTTAATCTTTTTGGAAGCGATGGTAGACAATATGTACGACATCCTATCGGTACGAGAAATGATGTTCGGTATCAAATTTCTACTGTAAAACACGGTTGAGGAAGTGTGATGGTTTGGGGAATTTTCTCTGCACAAGGAGTCGGTCCATTGATCGAGATCAACGGAAATATGAACGCTGAGATTTACAAAGACATTTTAGAAAACAATTTATTATCATATGCTGAAGAAACATTGCCGCAGAATTGGATATTTCAGTAGGATAATGACCCCATATATCCAAGTTGTTAAAAACAGTGGTTTTTCTGCTTCAAATGTGAGAGTTTTAAGCTGGCCATCTCAATCATCGGACTTGAACTCAAAAAAACACTTATGGGAAACGCCAGAACGTCAAGCTCAAAAGCATACATATTCAAATAAAGCCGCATTATTCAAATTATTGAAGGAAGAATGGGATAAAATTTCACCTGCTTGTATTAATCGATTAACTGAGTCAATGCCACATCGTTGTGCGGCTGTTATCGCTGCAAAGGGGATGGCTACAAAATATTAACATAAAAATATAATTTAAGTCTATATATAGAGCATATGGACTAATAATTTTTCTCGTAGTAAAAAGTGGTCGGAAACTTTTGCACATATAAAGATAAGAATAATAATAATAAATATATTCACAAATATAAATAATATTCTTTTACTATATTATTTTGTTTCCTATATCTCATACTCACATCTCATAATGAATTAAAAATCATTAGTCTTTTTTTTTAATAAATTAGAGTACAAAGTGTCACTGGCCGGAAACTTTTGCACGCCACTGCAGATAGTATATACATATATAAATAAATCCTAATCCAAGAGGTGAAGACAGTCAAACACGAAAATGTATTGCTGCAAGGGTCACTAAACAAGAAAGCAGAATAGAACACCTATAAAGAGAAGTAAGAAAGAAAAATTTGGTGGTTAACGGTATTGTAGACGACGAACAAGAAACTGGGCAAGAAACAAAAAACAAAATAATGAAAGATACTGCAGGAAATAGACACCTACGAATGCGGAATCTGATATAAAGGACGTCAGAAGAATTGGTCAATATAAGGTTGACAGGTGTAGACCAATACTGGTAAAACTAATGACGGAGCAAAAATGGAGGGATATCCTTAGCAAGGCCAAGAATTTGAAGGGAACAGAGATATGGATTGATGAAGACGTCACTAAAGAGGCTTAGAGTGAGAGAAAATGGTTAATCCCACACCTAAAGAGAGCAAGAGAATAAGGACTGAACGCACAGTTAAGATACAATAAATTAATAATTAATGGTAAAGTGTATAGAGCACAGGACTTGGAAGATGGAGAAAGCAAATTAAACTACAAGAACCTGGATGTAGAACAGAAAAGAACAATGAAAAGAACTATAAATGAAAGAAAAACCAATAAGCACGGAATGGAAGAATGGAGATGACGACCCTGGCAACGAAATGGATACCGAGCTGGAAAATGGAGCAGACGGATATCAAGATAAAGGCAAAAACAGAGACAGAAAGGGATATATATATACTTGGCGACATGGAATGTGAGGACAATATACGAACAAGGGGCGATCTTTAATCTCATCCGGATAATGGAAAAATACCAGTTAGATATTATGGCGTTACAAGAAATAAAGCAGCAAGGAAGTAATAATAACACAAGTAGATAATTACGTATTCTACACGAGTGGGACCGAGTAAAGAAGTTTAAGAACAGGTTCTTTTGTCAGTAAGTGAGGCAATAAAGCAAGATCTGGAATTGATGGGAATCCCGCACTGGGAAAAGCTAACAGGAGACCAAAAGAAGTGTAGACAAGTATACAACCAAGCATAAGTCTCTAAGGCCCCTCGAGCTATATAATAAATAAATATAAATAAATAAATTTTATTTTTTATCTAATTTATACCAGAAGTTAAGTTACAATATAACAATTTAAGATTTGAGGATATTTTTTACTCACTCTTTAGATATAGTAGCATTTGCAAAACTTTCTTTTTTATATATATTAAAACCGGCAGTCTTAACGTCATCCAAATTAACATAAAGTGCTCCATTTTCGGCCATCAAGACTTCGACAGGTCGTCCGTGGACGTCGACGTAATCGCCGGCAAAAATACACTCCTCTTCCATATCGCCGATGTTACCGTTACTACTTGTTGTTTCGAAAGTGTAATCTGTAGAGGTGCGGGATGTTGACACAATAGACCTACAAGAAAAAAAAAATACAGTAAAACAGTGGAAAAATCTAAACAGCTGGTACGAATACTTATACCTATATTAAAAAGTATGTACAGTAGAATCTCGATTATCCGAAATAATATGGAATAATGAAAGTACTGCAGGTTAGTGATTTCCGATAATCGAAATTTCGGTTAATCCAATTTTTTTTATAAAATAGAAGTTTAGGATGAATACAACATTGCAGATTGACTTAAAAGCATTTATACGATATGCTATTACGTACATAGGTATTTATTAAAACAAAGAATAGAACAATTAGTTTATTTATTTTATGTATATGTACGGAAAATGGAAAATAAAACAGTTCATTCCTAACTTTAATGTCTTAAAAATGAGGTAATTTTTAACTCGACTCGTTTTGCGTTAATTCTGTTTTTGGCTGCAATGTCTCTCCAACGTGTAATAAGCAAAACGTCCGAGCCGGTTGCATTTTCTTGTTGTTCTACATAAGTTAACTCTTTTTCTAGGGCCTCTAGTCCTTCTGAATGTGACATTTTTACTGGAATATTGTCAGTGGGTTCTACTTCGTTATCACCATCGTCATCACTGTCTATTTTATTAGCATTTTTGCATACACTTTTAGTTAATTCTTGGTCAGCCATTTCATCTTCCACACTATCACTGTTTAACCATTCCCAAACATCGGTTTCCGTAACACTTTCACATCCTGATATTCTTGTAATAATTTCATGTAAACTTTCATTATCTTCTGTGGAATCAATTTTGACCAAGGTTTTTCCAGAATACTACTCTTTACTTGATTCCAGGCTGAAGCTATCCAATATATAACATTTTTCAAATTTATCTTTTTTAGACAATCAGTAAGATTGCCACCTTCATCTACTTCTTCTAAAATATGCTCCAATAACAAACGTATATAATTACGTTTTAAATTTTCCAGTACACCCTGATCCATAGGCTGAATGAGAGAAGTTACAGCAGGAGGCAAAAACATTGCTTTTATTTCCCCACTTTCAAGTTGCTCCGCACTTGGGTGAGTGGGGGCGTTATCTAGTAACATAATACATTTTCTAGGATATCCATGTTCTTGTAAAAGAAGTTCCACTTTGGGAACAAAATCTCCAAAAAACCAGTCTTTAAATAGAGTCGCGTTTATCCAGACACTGTTTTAATATTTATACAAAACAGAAAAAGCATCGCGACGAATATTCTTAAAGGTTCGTGGATTTGCTGACTTACCAATACATAATAATGGGAGTTTGTGTCTTCCAGAAGAATTACTGCATGCAAGCACAGTAATATGTTCTTTGCTACGTTTGTAACCAGGTGCTCCAGCTTCCGTTTTTGAAGCTAAGGTATTTGACGGCAACATTTTGTAGTTCAAACCTGTTTCATCACAATTATAGATTTGATCTGGTTGTAAACCATGTTCTTTCATAAGCTGCTCAAAATTCTCTGCAAATTTTTTTGCAGCAGATACATCAGCCGACAATCTTTCTCTACAAACTTTCAGTTGACATACACCATGTCTTTTTTCTACCTGCCTAGCCATCCATCACTTGCAGAAAAATTTACAGGCGCATCAATAACCGGCAACTCTTCGCTTAAACTCACTGCCTTATGTTTTAAAATTGTTCCTGAATGGTTGGTATTCCACGTTCTCGATTCTGTGTAAACCATAAAAATAAAGAATCATTCACTTTTTGGTATTCACAGCTTTTCATACTTTTTCGTGCCTGCGTGGGCGGTGACAAAACACTACACCATTTTTCAAGTTTTTCGCGATTTTTTCTCTACTCTGAAAACAGTACTCACGGCTACACCTAAATCCTTCGCTATATTTTTATGAAGTTCACCATTATCTAAACGTTGAATTGCTTCAAGTTTTTCTTTTAAGGTAATAACAACACGTTTACGCTTATTATTATGACGCTCCATTTTGTAAAATATCTATTAAAACGAAACTATTTCCTCTGCTATAATAGACGTAATGAGTAACTTATGACACTCGTCGACTAACCAAAACATAGACAGCGGTGAAATTATAGACGTCGGGGAGTCCCCGACGCGTTAAGGAAACCACTCGTCTGTTTCGAATAATGGGGGATTATTTCGTTTAATGGGAATACAATTTGCTTTTTAACAGTTTGTTTCGGATAAGCCGGATTTCAGATAATCGCGATTCGGATAATCGGGATTGTACTGTATATAGACTGAAATGTCAAGGCGAATGGAGGAATGGGGACAGGGGACACTCAGGTCTAAAATTCCTCCATGAACGCCCATTCGTCTTAAAACAAGATAAAATCACGAAAACAAGACAAGTGATTAAGTCTTTTTCTGTCCATATACCTGAGAGGAAGGTCATGCAAAACCTCCGAATACCGACATTTGGTATACTGATGGTTAGCGAGGTAATGACCGCTTTGAGGCGGGAATCTTTTGCCATAAATTAAATCACAGGGAAAGTATACCCATGGGCAATATGGCTATGGTTTTTCAAGCTGAGGTGTTAGCCATTCTCAGATGTGTAAAAATACAAATCTCGAAAGGGAAAATTCAACTCTCTTGGAGTACAGGAGCGGGCTGTCGTCAAGCCAAACTCCTTATGAAACAAACTATGACAGGCGGGGCAACGGAACTCTTGTCGATGGCAAAACAAGGGAGCATAGGACTCCTTACGAGACATGTGGCACTACAGACCCATCTATATAACCTCAAACTGGCTGAGCGGAAAACATGTCGGCTATGCGAGGGAGAAAGCGAGGACAGTATACACATTCTGTGCACTAATGGTCAAGAGATATAGATACTGAGGTCAACTGTGATCCCAAAGATCTACAAGAGGTCAGGGTGAGTAGCCTTGGCAGAAAATGACGGACTAGGGCTGCGACCTGACTTGACTCAGTGGGGAGTCACAGAAGAACTTTTAGATCTAGGTGACACCAGGGACTCAATGTACGATCCACTCACTTTATTACTATTAAAAAGGATGTCTTAAATACACTCAACGACTCTTAAGGTATAGATAAACACAGAAAAGTTTAGACAAATTTTGCATCGTGCGATGACTGGTTCTAACTACTTTAAAACCAAAGAGGCGATACTCATGACTTGGTCAATTTTATCTGCGCCCTTCCAGATGTTTGGGGGAGTTTGCATTGAGGGAAAACTATTGATGGATTTTATAAATGATCATAGAGAGATAGATAGATTTCTTTTTCAATTCTCGTTTTCCACGTGTTGGGCAAGTTTACTGCATCGTATTTCTAATTCAAGTGTCCCGCTTGGTTGTTGCATTTACTGTTGCCTATTTGGAGTTGACAAGGGTGTGGTTGCACAGGCGCAGGTTTGAAAATTGACAGCTGAGACAGTGTCGGTATGCGAATATGCGAGGTGATGGTTCAGTTGAGGCATTGTTAGCTAGAGGAATTTTAGGGTGTGTTCGATGTATTGATTGCCATGTTGATAACTATTGAAGTATTTTAATATATTTAAAAAAAAGTTAGGTATAGATCAGGATTTGAACCTTCGTATCTTCGGTTTCAGTACTGCAAATCTGGCATCTATGCCACTGATCTACAGGGGCTTCTTATGAGAAAGTGTTAGGAAGGATTCTATTTGCGCCCTTCCAGATATTTGGGGAGTTTGCATCGCGGAAAAACTATCGATAGATTTTATAAATGATCATAGAGAGACAGATAGATTTCTTTTTCAATTCTCGCTTTCCACGTGTTGGACAAATTTACTGTATCGCTTTTCTGATTCAAGTGTCCCGCTTTCTCGATTTCAATGGCCTCTTGGATTGTTCTTCTCTGATATTTTCCATCTCGACTATTGAAAAATTAGAGTGTTTACAGGAAAGCAAACGTTGGACAAACTATGAACGAGGAGGAGGTTATTGTGCAGGTAGGAAGAGCATACATTGGCTATCAAAAATAAATAAACTACATCTGCCCTGCACTTGCCCAACACGTGGAAAACGATAATTCAAATACCCTATTAATAGACGGACAGAAAAACAAATGACGGAAAACGGAAGCTGATCTATTGTCGCCATTATAACCTCATGTCCAAATATAAAACATCCGGCAGGTACGTTCTCACTAAGCCATTTATCTGCCACGAATTAGTGAAAAAAGTTCCAGAATTATTATTATTAAGCTGTGTTATGCTCTAGCACATAATATTACAGAACAATCAACAATCTAAAGTGTATTTGTTTGGAATTGATAGCAGAATTCTCTCATTGTAGAGAGAGATTTCTTATGCATTTTACTAGATTTTGCTACGTCTTGAATTATTTTTTAAGGGTTCACCCTATTTTAAGCAGAAAACCTCTGCTATACAATAAAGTCATAAAATGTAAATGAGGGTTCATCGGTAGCATAGCTGCCCGAGCGTACCCTTTAGTGTTTTAATAAATAAAATTCTATCTTAAAAATAAAGTTATACAAATATAAAATTTATTACCAAAAATTTCTTAATCTATAGATCTATGTATATACACAAACTCACGATATATAAGTACTTTAATTATAATCAAAAACAATCATCATCTTCAAAATCTGAAGACTCGACTTCTCTTAAATTGATAATAGGAATGATGACAGTGACAATGAATCACCAAACTTATGATTTTAAATAATAAAAATAGATTAAAAAGTTTCTAAAAAAACGTTCTTAATTTTATATTAAAAGTGAGATTAATATTACTTTTGTCAAAATAAAAATGCAAAATACACCAATCAGAGCGAATGACGTCACACCTAAGTAAATGTTATTTCAGTCGAACTTCTCTCGTGTTAACGATAATCGCTACACCGTTTATCAATTAATTAGTGGTTTTAAACTATTGAGTTGCTTAGTTTTGTGTTACAAAACTAGAACCAAGAAACGTTAGCGATGGAAGACGGATTTATCAAGGCAAATACCTCTAATTTACCTAAAATTGATTTGTTGATGCCTGGAGAGTCCCTTGCGTCAAACAAAGACTTCTGCTCAGCAGAATTTAGAAATATCAAAACTTCTATGTCAGTATAGAAGTAATCTGTATAAAAACTACAATTTAAAACTCAAAAACCCATAAAAACTGCACTTTATTTCTACGTCATGGTTTTATTAGTTTGATATATGTTGAATGTAATTCTCCGTATCATTTGCAACTGGAACAAGAATAAAGTATCCATTAAATAAACAATAGTGGATGATAGATAACATTAAAAAAATAAAACCTAACCTCAATAATGATGTGACTATCTAAAGGTTAGATAATTAACAATTTCTCAAACAAGATTATTACGACACACCTCATTTATAGTAATAAAATATTAAATTAAAACTTAAATCAAAATGGTCTTCACAGAAATAAATTGAAGAATTTGGAGAAATAACTGCTGGGTCTCGCCGTGCAACAGTTAGCTACTCATTTCTTATTGTTGTCTTGTTTGGAACGTAAACAAATAACTTGTTAGGATTTTTTATCGATGTATTTTTTACACTGAGGGACCGCACACCACTTATACACTTTAGAATTCATTTTCAACACACAAAATAACAAAATTATTGTATAGACACTGTATACTTCACTGTTGTTGACATGAAGTTTACAAAGGCTGTCACGAGCAGACGCCATGACACCTGCGAGCGACTTGGCGTGAAATTCAAAAAATTAGTTTAAAAAAGGCCAATTTTATGCTAGGAAACCTGTAATTTCTCCAGAAATATATATTTTTTGGAAATATAGTAGTTCCGTAAGAACATCGTGGAATAGTTTTTCAAAATTAGTCATCATGCCTATTGAGGGTCCTATTTCCACAGTTTCTTCAATGTATCCGTCAAGTTTCCACATTTCATTTTTCTTCTTCTATAATATGTCGAATGGCATTTTTCCAATTATCCTCTTTGATCCTCTCTATTCCGGCGAGTAATAATTGCCTTACATCTTGACGTTTGAACGTGGTGTTTTCCCTTGCAACGAAAACCTTTCATTTGTGCCCAAATTAGCTCTATGGGATTCAATTCGCATTGATATGGAGGTAATTTAAGCACTGTGATATTCCGTTCCTTTGCCATCTCATCGACTGGGTATTTCTTGAACTGTGCTTTATTTGGTTTCGCAATTTTGACAAGTTCCACTTTTAACATACCATCTTTATGTTTGAGATTTTTGTCTCTTATCCATTGAAGAATATCCGATTTTTTACATGAATTTATCGGAAGTCGTTCTAATAATCGAGAATGGTATGGGGCATTGTCTAATACTATAACTGATTCTGCTGGTATACATTCAATAATTTGTTGGAAGTACTCCCCTCAAAAATATTGACCGCCATGTTTTCATGGTAATCTTAATTGACTTTGATTCGAATTCCAACAAGCCATCGTCGAGAAATCCGTTTTCACTACCAACATGTGTTATAATTAGCCTAGCTTGTTTGGCACTTCTAATGTTTTTGTCAATCTCAAATTTTTTCACTGTGTGTCCCTCATTAACCCAAGTCTCATCTAAATAAAAAAAAAAATATTTCTTTCTTTTGCTCGAAATTTATGTTTTATCGATAAGAACAGATTTTTTATTGTGTTTTTTCAACGAAAATTTAGGTTATGAAGGATTTTCCATAATTTCCATTTTTTAAATCTCGTAAGTCCTGGTCTTCTCTGATTTTTTGTAAAACTTTATGTAAAGTAGATATTTCTTTCAGTAGTAAAAAAATTGTGTACTACCTCTAAGGGCTCCTTTCCTTTTTTTTAGAAATCTCTAAATAGTTGCTAATCCAACTCCCGTCATGTTGGCACAGGTTTCCACAATTTCACAGACTTGGCTTGTTGGCTGTTGATGCACTAAAGCACTGTGGACGTTAAGTATCATTGCTTTTTCTCACAGGGAAAATGCAGATTTATAGACCAGGGCAAAACTGAAAGTTAAAGCCATCGCTGTTCTGATTTGAACTAAGCATATTATAGGTTTTTGCTTTTTTTTTTATACTTACACAGAATATTTTTATTGCATACTTAGGTACTTAGGCACCTACATACCGATAAGTACTTTGATTAAATATATTCTAATAACTGCTAAAATCTCAAATAATTTTACTGTACCCATTATCATTAAGCTTTATAACAATGTAGATTTCTAGTTCTTAAGAATTGTTAATTGTACTCGTTTAGGCCTTTATCATACAAATAAGATTTTTAGTTTCATCATTTACTCATTAAAATAAACTTTGAAACGCGTTGATTTATATAGCAATGTAAAGTTTCGAAGGCATGTAATAAAATATTTTTCAGAAAAAGGTCGCATTGTTGTATAGAGTTAGAAAATAAAGGTTATTAAAAGTAAAAATGCAAATAATTGGTAGAGAAATCTCGGATGCTTGTGGTTTATGACATTTTAATGTTTACAACCCATATTGTGTGCTATCAACTCCAAACAAACGGACTTTAGTTAATTTAAAGAAATAATTATTAATTTACTGGAATCTTATTTAACGAACAAGTTTTTAATAAAACTCAGCGTCATCTGCCGTACTGCTGTGGTGCGTTCCATGTAGTGATTGTTAGCAAATGTTTTCTTAAAATGTACTGTGGCTATTTGCTTTTTTATCTACATATAAAAATTTATAAACCATTGTCATACTTAAAATATTATTAAATATCTGAACTTACTTAACAGGCGACTGATTATCCAAATTTCTTTGCTTATAGTCGTCTTTGTAAAATTTGATTTGCCAACCGTTAGAACCATGCAATTGATTACATGCTAGTTTTAAGTTTCTGAAACATAAAAAATAATACACATCTTACGCCTTTACTGCATATTCGTACGCAAAAACACCTTAAACGCAGCTGTACGGCTATCAAACTTTTTGACATTTTGACAGAAATATGGATTTTATTGGCAACTTTCAAGCTAAGCCTAAAATTTAGTAAAACTGAGTTTAAGCAGCTTTGATTCAACCGGACCTAAATTTAAAACAGTCTTGTCAGTTCTGTAGTCCTTAGATTTCAGTTCCCTTATAAAAAAACCCCAAACCAATACTACAATCTATCTACGTAACAATGGTCATAAACTGTGAACTGATGTCTTTTATATGCAGACAAAAAAAAATCTTAAAAAGAAAAAAAAAAAAACTCTTTTTATACTAAAAGAATACGTTGTCTTAAAACAACAAAAACTATATTCTCATAATACGACAGAATCCATACCACTTACCGTTAAATCTAAAAAAATAAACCAGAGTCTATAAATTACTTAATTTGATTAAAGTGATTTCTAAAGGATAGAGTGAAATCACCAAAAATAAGTAGTTGTCCAGGAGACTTAGCATTTTGCTGCCGATTTTGAGATAATAAGCTATAAATTGGTGTATACCTTCGTTTTGGCATTGTTTATGTGTAGTCAAAAGTCACCGATGATAGCTTGTTCGGTTCATCAAAAAAACGAAGGTCAAAGGTCACAAAAATTGGTTTTTTCAACAATTATCTCGTTTTTTATGCTCTAAATCACTTTGGGACCTATTATAAAAGTTGTAGAGCATAAAATTCTCTACAAGATTGGTCTAAGGTATTTTTTTCTAAGTCTAACCGTCTTTGAAATAGAGCGCGGAGAGTAGGAAGTATTTGGTCGTATGCATGATAACGCTACGTTAGCTGCATAATGCAATACGTTGTGCAGTTTATACGTTAATAATTTACTAAAAATGTTTAAATAATCAACGAATTTCAATTATTTACTTGAAAATAAATGATATTTGTTTATAATATTTAGAAATAACATGTGTTTGATTAAATTTAGTAAATATTAGCTTAATTGCATTCTCATTATATTTTTATTTTCTCTGCTATGAAGTTGTAGAGATTTTCAAAATCGTTCTCCGAATTATTTATAATAAACGGATGGAATCATACTACTTTATGGCAGGATCTATGTAGTCAATTACGGACCGTATAATTTCCAAAAATGTTGGGTCCCTCATAGATACAATGCAGGTACATTTGCACTAATCAGTTTTAAATTTCGGTGATTTGTGCGATGTCGTAAATTTACAGTTTCGAGCGGATGATAATTCTAATTTATGGAGCTTATGCATATTATAATTTGAGAAATTTTAATATATACATAGAAAGTATTCGGATTAGTTAGTCTAGGGACTGCTCTGTAAAACCAATCAGCGGTGTGCACCACCAAGCAGCCATCCCCCTCTATTGAGTGGTTGCAAGAGAGCGAAAATACGAGAATATAAGTTCAAGAATTTTACCTTCTTAAGGCATTAGTGCGTGAAGCTTCGAAAAGCTAGAGTTTCTTCAAATTCACGTATATTCTCATATATTCTCTCTATACATCTTTACGATCAATGTGTGCGCGTATGTGTGTCGTCGACTACCTGTGTAATAGTTCACGTGTTATAGACGTAGAGGGCCACGCTTGACAGAGGGGGGCCTCTACCAACGGTCTTTTATGTTTTCATATAGTGAGTTGGGACAGATGTTACATAAGACTTGTACCGTTCTCAAGGCTTCTCCTTTTATTTAGTTTCACTAGACTTCTCTTCAGTGTAAAAAACTGAATTTTGGCAAATACAGACATACGATTTCGGGTAAAATGGCTGAATTGTGTTTTATATGTGAAAAGTTACTATCAGATGACAAAACTGTGAATGTTTCGCGTGGCTTACAAGTTTTAAAAAATGCAAGTATTCAAAGAAATGACGGTAAAATTGACTATTTGAACACTTTAAGTTCTGTAAAAGTGCATATTAACTGCAGGAAACAGTACACCAGTGAACATAGTATAACTGCATATAAGCGACGCCTGGAAGATGATGAACCTTCGACATCAAGTTCACCTCGTAGACTAAGAACTGAGCCTTTTGACTTCGCAAAATTGTGCTTGATTTGTGGCCAAACAGCTGATGAAGGAGAAGAAAAACGTAAACATCAAAAGTATAAGCGCGTCATTAGTAAGGTACAAACTATAAATATGAAAGACAATATAATTAAAAGAGCAGTTGAACGAGGTGATTCTTTTGGAGAATTAGTGAAAAGTCGCGTAATTAGTGAATTTGACTTGATTGCTGCCGGAGCAAAATATCACACTATTTTGCATGACTAAATTCTTTCATTCAAAGCCGTCTAAACATGAAGAGCCGAGCCGAAAAGAATGAATCGAAGTAGCAATGCAAGAAATTTTTTCTTTTATTGAAAATAACGAAGATTCACAATTTACATTGAAAGAGCTTCCAGATGTCCCTACGCAGTATTTGCCCGATGATGCTACTATTATTTCCAATTTAAGACAGAAATATTTAAGTAATATAGTAATCACGGTGAAGAATAGATCATTCACTATTTTCGCGACACGCAAGCTGATCTATTATCACAAAAGTGGTATGAAAATAAATAAAAAAAAAAACTCCGGAAGAAGAACATTTTTAGTAAATTATTAACGTATAAACTGCACAACGTATTGCATTATGCAGCTAACGTAGCGTTATCATGCATACGACCAAAATACTTCCTACTCTCCGCGCTCTATTTCAAAAACGGTTAGACTTAGAAAAAAATACCTTAGACCAATCATGTAGAGAATTTTATGCTCTACAACTTTTATAATAGGTCCCAAAGTGATTTAGAGCATAAAAAACGAGATATTGTTGAAAAAACCAACTTTTGTGACCTTTGACCATCGTTTTTTTGATGAACCGAACAAGCTATCATCGGTGACTTTTGACTACACATAAACAATGCCAAAACGAAGGTATACACCAATTTATAGCTTATTATCTCAAAATCGGCAGATAGGCTCATTTTTTCAGCTATATTGCCTGGACTATAGTGCAATCCGAAGATTCCCGGACTAACACTAGCAAGACACGAAAAAGTCTAAACACGCGCTGGGAAGCGTCGGTAAGTACACTACCGTCAGAAAGTATTTGCCCACCTAGTTATTTCAGTCCTAAGACAACAAAAGCCCAGATAATATATATTTTTTTAAATTTTAATAAATTATTATTTATTTTAACATTATTTACAGTCTAGAAAATAAGAAAAATATTCATGATTTTCCAGGATTTTTCTCATTTATGTGACCTCCTTTGTTTTTAATTACCGCTTTACAGAGTTTCGGCATTCTGTCAAGTAGTTTCTTCAGAGCTTCTTCGATTATTTCAACCCATTCTGCTTGTAAAAGTTCCCACAAGTGATTTTCCTGATGTTGGATTGAGTTTTCGAACACACCTGTCCAAATGGTCCCACAGCAATTCGATGGGGTTCAAGTCGGGTGATTGTGGAGGCCAAGTTACCACTTCCAGGACGTCATCGGATTTACATTGGTCCAAAAGTTCTCTAATTTGTTTAGCAGAATGTTTAGGGTCGTTGTCACGCTGAAAAATAAATTTCCCCTGAAAAGTATCTCTTCCAGAAGGAAGCATTTGAGTTAGCAAAATTTCTTGATACTGTTCTTTTCGCATGATTCCTTCTATCCTAAAGATTTTTCCAACTTTACCGTTGCCAAAACAACCCCAAATTATTACTGAACCTCTACCATGTTTTACTGTAGGCTTCCAACATCCTTTCTCCAGATGACTGCCGCACGTAAACTCGTCAATTTGAACCGAAAATTTCGAATTTAAATTCGTCGCTCCAAAGGACGGAATTCCATTGTTCTGATGTCCAATTTTCAGGTTCTCGGGTCCATTCTAATCGTTTGTATGTATTCACTTTTGCCTAAGAAGTCGTTTCCTCTCTGCAACTCTCCCGTGTAGTCCGCCTTCTGCTAACCTGTTCTTCACGGCTGTCGCGCTGATGGGGATGGGCTGCTCCAGGTTTACTTGAGCCGTAATTTCTGGTGCGGTTAGGAGGCGATTACGTCTGCTTGGACATTGTTATAGCTGTCTTCAGCGGGAGGTCGTTTTTTCGGAGGCCTTCCTGAACGTTTTTGGTTGAAATTCTATGTCCCGCAGAAAATTTTTTTTATGATGTAGTCCACCGTTTTCCTTGGCATCCGCATATCACTCGTGATTTGTCGACTCGAGTAACTATTTTAATGGTCTCCCAATTATCAGAGTCCATTTTTCAACAGAAAACTTCTTTCGTTTTTAGCATTTTCACAAAACAATTGAGCCTGTATCAATGACAAAGTATTGTCTGCGAATGGTTAATTTCTAAAAAGGGGCAATGTTATTTATAGCGTAGTTTTTATCATAAAATGTCACTAGGAATTTCCATTATCCCTAGTAACTTGAAATCAGTTCTTACTTCAAATGGAATTCTCAGAAATCGCCTCAAAACGATTATCGTGCAAAACTTGGAAATTTGTTCTAATTGGATTTTACTTTGTGATTTTAACAAAAAGGCATATCTAAATAATTTTATGATGAACACTTGTTTAAGAACAATTAAATTTACCTCATATAATAAAAGGGTTTAATTAGGTATTAAATTTTGGCAGTTACATTGAAATTTCTAGATGGGAAAATACTTTCTAACGGTAGTGTACGTACATAACAATGCTGAGAGATGTTTTAACTTGTTAGCTAGTTCAGTTTGTTCTGTATGCACGTTTGAGTAAAAGTCTAATCGTGTCTCTGTGATTTTTACAATGGAAACGAAAAAGAGCAGCGAGTGTATGTGAAATTTCATTGTAAAATCCGGAAAATACCTACTAAAACGTATAAAATGATACGGAGAAAACGTTTCAGGTCAAAGCCCTGAGCTGTACCCAAATTTGTAAGAGAAGTTCGCGGATTTCGGGCCGGCGAACTTTGGTGGAAAACGACGACAACCTTCGACTGCAACCACGCTGAAATTATCGCCAAAGTTCAACAAATCATCCATGAAGATCATCGTAAGATAATTATATGCATCTCTGACGAACTTTCTATTGATTAGAAAACCGCCGAGCAACGAGCAGAGTTTCCTCCTGCATCACGATCCACGCACCGGTCAACAGTGTGTTCTATATGCATAGTTTTTAGCAAAGAATTCAATGATTGTCATCTTCCACCTTCCTATTCGCCCGATTTGGCACCCTGGGACTTCGGGCTGTTCCTACATATGAAGATGACGTAAAGAGTAGCCGCTTCGAGACGGTAGAAGGGATACAGGCGGCTCTGGAGACAGTAATAGCATGAACCCTCCAAAAATGTTTAATCAACGGAAATAAAAAACGGTGATATCCACGCATTCAGGTGCAGGCGGGACTATGAAAGTCACGAAGCCTAAAGTAACTACTTCAGATTTTCTAGCGTTAGTCCGGGAACTTTTAAATCGATAACGTACTTACATTGCGAGCATCGCTAAGCTCGAATTGAACTGTTACTTGTTTTTCTAGCTCAAAACACTAATTTTTCTTTTCTTTGACTTAAAAGGTAATGTACACAGATTTTTCCAAGTTTCCATTTCTAGGTTAGTCTAGATATTTTAAACCAAATAACAAATATTCAGAGCCCAAAAAACATTAATTTAAAAAGGTATTCTGATTTGTTAAGTTTATATTATTCTTGATAATTTTTAGGATTGTCTCGTTTACATTACTACTCAGTATATATCACCACTACACCAAACACTTTATTTTTGCACTCGACGCGCGTTTCGCTAACCATGTTAGCTTCATCAAGAGCGATGATTGATTGACTGAAATCCTGATGCAGCTAAACATGGTTAGCGAAACGCGCGTCGAGTGCAAAAAATAAAGTGTTTGGTGTAGTGGTGATATATACTAAGTAGTATCATTGTGCCAAAGATTCCACATTCCCAACTTAGTCGTTTACATTAGTAAATATATCTATTTTCAATTAAAATTTGTAAGTAAATTGAAGTTTAATACTTACTCAAGATTGTCCAAATAGACTTTCGCATAGGACGAATCCACAGCTAGATATATTTTTGAGACGTTACCAAATCTCGAAAATTCTTCCTTTAAAAACAGCCTAAAAATGATTTGATAAGTTACACTGTGAATTAAAAATTTTTTTTGCTTGAAATAAAGGAATAAATAACTCTACCCTAGTACATTGTGGTTACCTTATAGAAATTTGTGGCATATTTCAGTTGTGTTGGACCTTCAAATATATTTATTTATTTATATATTTATATTTTAAATATATATATATATATATATATATATATATATATATATATATATATATATATATATATATATATATATATACATAGGTGTATGCATAAGTTTTTGCCGGTTTTTGTGCCAAAGAAAAACACGTAATTTTCAAGGGAAATTCATTTTTTTATTTATTTCAAAATATTGGCCATTGGCTTCTACACACTTCGCCCATCTTTCAGGTAAATTATGAATACCGTGCCAGAAAAAACTGCCTTGTCTTTTGCGGCAAACCCATTCGTCGAACCATTTTCCAATTTCCTCGAAATTGCTGAAGTGCTGCTCTGCAAGCGTCCGTGCCCCATTGATGCCGAAGAGGTGATAATCACTGGTTTTGCTGTGTGAGACGGCGCATTGTCGTGTAACAAAATCATTTTGCCATGTCTTCTGGCCCATTCCGGTCCGTCTTTCAATCAATGCGTGATTTAAATTAAATATTTAATGCTTTTGCCAATTGCTGTTGTGTTTTTGTTGGGTCATCATCCAGTAACGCTTGAATTTTCGTCTTCGTTACTTTTGTGGTCTACCAGGAGCGCGCACTGTCTTTCACACTGAAATCAACCACGTTTAAATTGTCGAAACCATGTCTCACATGTTCTAATCGATAGAGCGTGTTCATTCATATTGTTTCTACCAGAAAACGATGACTTTCCGCAGCATTTTCCTTTTGATTAAATAAGGAAAAGCAATAAGTGCCGCAAATGTTTCTTTTTCAGGCACAAAAGTCGACATGATCACTGAACGATACAAATACAGACGCTAATGTTTGGCGGTCCTCAACTTGTATGTATGTTGGTTAGGTTAATGTCAGACGTACAAACTGACGTATCTATTCAAATTCATACACTGCGGACTGTTCGCTGGTGCCATCTCTTAGTGAAACCGGCAAAAACTTATATTTTATATATATTATATATATTATATTATATATATATATATCTATATATATATATATATATATATATATTTTATATATATATATATATATATATATATTTATATATATATTTATATATATATTTATATATATATTTATATATATATTTATATATATATATTTATATATATATATATATATATATATTTATATATATATATATATATATATATATATATTTATATATTATATATATATATATATATATATATTATATATATATATATATATATATATTATATATATATAAAGCAAAAGCTCAACAGGAGACCTTCTAACTTAAGTAAACACATGTTTGGGCGTTTTCACATTTACCGACACAACATCGACACAGCAATGACAACGATGCTGGTGGACTAGAAGAGACTAAAAGAAGGAAAATTGTGGTGTGACAGACATAGGGCGTACACCGACGTGATCTCATAAAGATGCCGTACGGGAACACCAAAAAGTTTTCCATTGCGATTAATTTTGTACATTTTCAATGGTTTTATGAGAATTTTTCCTACTTTTTGTTTGAAATAAGAAAATAATTTTAAACATAATTACTCAGAAAAGATCAGGTTGTTGCAAGTATTCAGGGTTTTTGCCGTTCCTCTCCTTACTTTTTTAAATATATTATATCTCATCATAATGTCCCTTATCATTAAAAATCGATATTTTCAATTTTTAAAACTGAATAGTTTCAATGCTTGTATTAAGTTATTTTTTAGTGTGAGAATATCAAATTTAGTATTTATTTTAGAACTTCGTGCTTGCCAGAGGAAATACTAGGTAAATCGGTTTTACTGTTTTTTTTTACCTTATATATAACAATACTTTCATCTTCATCTAAAATTAAGAACATATATCAAATATTTTATAGTTCTCCTTGGGCCCATTTTTCTCAAAATCGTATGTCTTTAACACCATAAGAACCATACTCCCCACGAATTGATGGAAATCATATTTCGATATTTTCCCATTCAGGAGATATTCTAAAAAAATCTATAAACCTGTTACTTCCCTCTACCAATCCAAGCATTCCAATATGTTTCTTTAAAAAAAGTGCAGAGAGAAAAGCTTTATGAATTTTTATAACTGAGAACGTTTCCCTCTACATATGGTTTTTGCTGAAGTTAGCAATCATTAAAATACAATTTTCAGATTCCTTGATTTTAAAAATCTTAAAAATAACACGTCATGATTTAGACTAAAAACCGACGGTTGTATGCTCTCTAGAAATACTCTAAAGACTATACTGATAAAAAATCAGGAAAGAATTTCATAATAAAATTGATACCATACAAAATTTATCGACACCCACCCATTTCACTTTCTTCTTCTGAAGTCATATTGCTCGAAAACTACAGGTTTTATCTCTACTGCAAATCTTATATGAAATAAAATTTACTGACAAACAGATAGATACACCTACTAACAATTAAAAAAAAAAAAACATAAAAATAGATACAACCATTAATAATAAAAAAACTGCGTATCACACTAAACATACCCACATACAGAAATTAACCTAAAACTGAGGCAGAAACACACTCCTGACTGGATTATAAACTCCCTTAGTCTTGCCTTAAAAACATTTACAGTTTCCACACTCCTAATATTTACCGGCAAAGCATTATAGGCGATTTTAAATCCCTTGCAGAAAAGGGAAAATCATTGCGGATGAATGTTTCGTTTTTACAATATGAAAACATTAACGCTTCTTGTAAAGTAAGAGTTTGTTTCCCTTCGTAATTCAACAAATTCATTAAAATAATTTGGAAATATTCCCCTACTCAACTTAAAAATAAATATCATTGCAAGATAGTATAATCTTTGTTCAACAGAAAACCACCCCAGAGTACTAAGCATTAAGATTTATTGGGGTGTATCGGTTGCACCTCAAAATCGTTCTCATACCTCTGTTAAATAAAACTTGTAGTGATTGTATCGATCCACTATCAAGGAGAAAAAAATAAGGTTGCACAATAATCAAAAGTGTGGTTGAATAATTAATATGTTAGTCTTAAATACCGTTATTCTAGTAAACAAAGACAAACTCTTTGCCATCCTAGAAAAAGAAGAACAGCTTCCTTCTAATTTTTTTCTGGACATATTCACAATGCCTTTTCATAGATAATGTATTGTCCACTATAAAACCAAGCTTATTTTATTTGATTGACCCGTTCTATATAGTCATTATCTATACGTAATTTATACACTGACCCACCAATATTATTAACTTTGTAATGGGTTCCTATTATCATTGCTTTAGTTTTGCTGGCATTTAATTTAAGCTTATTAACGGAAAAATAAAACTGTTCAATTCCTCCAAGCAACCGATTCATCTCCAAAACCAGATCTCCAAGTTGTTTCCACTACATGAAAATTAAGGTGTCCCAGTAAACAAATTGATGAACTCCAAAACCTCAATATAATTATTATAATTTAAGTATATTAGAAACAGTGCCCCCAATACGCTACCTTGCGGAACACCATACCCGTTCTCAATAGTGTAGAGAAGCTTCTGCCAACTTTACCATATTGCATTCTATTTGATGGTTAATTTTTGGACCAGCTTAAGGCCTTATTTTTAATATCATAATATTCCATTTTTTAAGTAGTATCCCTTTTATAAATTGTTTCAAGTGCTCTTTTAGTGTTCCGTACGGAACATGGCTTCGGTGTCTGTCCGTTTGTCTGTCTGTCACCCCGATTTTCTCCGAAACTATTTGTCGAATAATGTTGAAAAATTTGGTAATAATATAAAAGGAATGATGGCCTCATCAGAACCATGTAGTTTTAAAAGTTAAATTTTGACTTAAGGGGTTAGTTTTGGGGGGTGAAATCGGAAGTGGAAAAAAATTTTTTTTACTAGGTCATCGAGAGTGGTGTCAAATGAAAGCACGAGTATATCTATATATTATATATATATATTATATATATATATATATATATTATATATATATATATATATATATATATATATATATAATACTTGCGCGCACTTTTCTTTGTATTATTTTTAAAAAATCGCGAAAAATCGCTGTCCACCCGCCTTATCTCGAAAAGTACTTATCAAAAAATTTTGAAAAAATTCTGGAATTATTCTCCACGGGGTGAAGATTGAACGAAAATTATCACGAGTGGCATTACCTTTAATAATTTATCTGGTATATATATATATATATATATATATAAATTCAAGGTCATCAGTTTTTAGTAAAGATTGGAAACAAGGTACAATCAACGTACGGAACACTAATTGCGCAAGTTCAACTTGCACTTGACCGGTTATTTAAATCTAAAAAGACTGCTATCATATATTGATTCTTATCAATTAGATCTTTCCACTTAGAAACTGTAAGTTGAATTGCAGTCTCACATGAATGCCCTTTATGCAAATCCAGACTGATTGCCCAGGAAAACCATTATTCAAATTAAAATATTCAATTAATTGTTCATAGGCAGCCTTCTCTAAAACTTTTTCTATGCATGGTTGACAGGCCTAAAGTTAACGACATTATTACCACTTTGAACTTTTCCAGTTGGTGTTACAACAACTGCTTTTCAGATACTTTGCAGTGAGGGGAGTTCACAAAATTTAAAACTGTATATCCCATTGTTGTAAAGTAGTCTCCTTTAAAAATTTTGAGTTTTTTAAAACATTATGAGCATCATTACTATTTGTTTTAACTGATCTACAGACTATGGGCTTGAATTCATCAATGCCATACCAAATTTGAAATTAATATCGCATTTTCGTTAGAGTTAGGCGCTGTTGGCCCGATAGAGAAGAAACATGTTTGGGAGAACTCTTAAATGTCAAAAACGAAATACAATACTAAAAAATAAAACTTTTTGTGATTAGTAATTACTATTTTTATTTATATTTTATGATTAATTATTATGAATTTAGGAAGTTAATTAGGATTAAGTTGGGGAATGTGGAATCTTTGGCACAATGATACTACTCAGTATATATCGCCACTACTACACCAAACACTTTACTTTTGCACTCGACGCGCGTTTCGCTAACCATGTTAGCTTCATCAGTAAATTATCGCTCCTGATGAAGCTAACATGGTTAGCGAAACGCGCGTCGAGTTCAAAAATAAAGTGTTTGGTGTAGTGGTGATATATAATGAGTAGTTAATTAGGATGTAATGTATATGAACATAAATGTAAAAAAGGTGAGTTAAAAGTAAATTAATTTACATTGGTTGAGGTACACTAATGTCAAATGAATCCCTGGCCATTAACATCATTTCCCAATTGTTACTGCCTAAAGCCTAAAATTAAACTGTAGGTCCGCTTTATCTGTGGAAAAAAAAAATTTAAAAAAAAGGCACCAACCACAAGCAAAGCGACAGGGTTGCCTACATCCTTATCGGACCCCCCCCCCCCTATAGCACTCCTTAAATCGAAGGTTTCTGATTTGTACACTTTATTTTTTAAACTGAACATTAAATTGATTTTGTACAAACAGAAAAATCCAGAATTCTAAAATTTATATTTTTACAGGACACCAGGAAACCAAAAACATGAACGTGAATAAGCGCAGTGCAATTTGCCAAAATTTGACTATAGTAAGCAGATGACTATAAAATCAGTAAATCAATACTACCTAGAAATGTGCCACAAGAAATAATTAATAGAAACAATTTATTATTGTTTGGCTTATACAGAAATGATTAATAAAAACAATTTATTACTGTTTTGCTTTAAAACAGGGAAGTCTGCTTATAACGAACCCGTTTATAGCAAATTTCCATGGTTTAAACGAAACTCTTTTATAATGCACGAAAAAAATGCCATAAACCAATGCAAATTTTTATCGGTTGTAACGAACCCGGTTATAACTAACTTCCGGATAAGCGAACCAAATTTGGATTGTTTTGTGTCCGTTTATCACTTACCACTCCCTTTGCTCGATGTCGCGCGACTTGCTCTAGGGGAATTCACCGAAACTCGCCTGGGAACCCCCTATTCTATTCGTTTCGGCCGCGTCGCTAGTCCGAGCAGTATTATTTTCAATTTACTTGTTGTATTATGCGGTTCTAATATATTATTTGATAAAAGTGTAAAGTGAATGTTTAAGTTTTTTTTTGTACTTTAAAAGGCACGATATTATAAGGAAAATAGAAAACGCTAGTTAACAAAGTGATCTTTGCAAACAGTTGAATTTAACTAAATCTACGGTTTCTACCTATATGAAGAAGAAGAGGCAAGAAATCTTACCAATCTATGATAAAAGAAACTTTAGTTGTCAAAAAGTAAGAAAATCTATACATGACCAAGTCGATAAAGGACTCCTTAAATGGTTTTAGTCAAAAACGACATGAATATGTACCTATTATTGGCTATATTTTATAAGAGAAGGCTAGTAAATTGGGAAGGAAAATAGAGAACACCGAGTTTAACTGTTTTAGAAGTTGGATTGAACGATTTAAAAAGCGACATAATATTAGTGGGAGTAAGATAGTAGGAGAAACTGCAGGAGTGGATATGACTATTATTGATCAGTGGTTGGTCAATAGGGTGACCGCAAAAAATCGATGTCGGAATTTTGTTCGTCTGGACCCCACAAAACGATTCCCCTTTCCAGATATTGAGATAGCCGAAATTTGAGCTCGATTAAACGACGTTAACCCGTGCCGCTCGTCGCTCAAAGTTTGAAAAAATCCAAATTTTTGTCCAAAAAGCTGACATATGGAGCCATAACTCCAGAACGGTAAATAATAGAAAACACGCTTAATATCTCAAAAGAAAGCTAATGTTGTTCTTCAAAATTTATATTCTATACATAATTGTTGTTATTTTTAAGTCAACCCGAGTTACAACAGCCTTTAGCCCCAAAAACGTGACCTGGTACCAGTAGAAGCCAGGTTGGGAGTATTCTAAGAATTTTACGGGTTTTTACATAACAAAAATGTGTTCTCGGATTAACATTTTTTTGTTAAAAAGTATTTTTGGAACTCAATTTTCAAACATAAAGAGCCTTTTGTTCAAATTTTAATCTTTTATTATATGGGGATTACCTGACCCGTTTGACAGGTAAAAAGGAGGGTGAATCTAATTTCTATTTTAGGGATGGTGATTTTACTTCAGCGTACAACCGACCTTTTATTTATTCAGTTTAGTTTCTAAAGTGCCTTTGAGCTGGTTAGATCGAACAATTATCTAGTGAAGATATTTTAACGTTTTTTTTTTTAATTTTCCAAGTGTGTGTGTTATTGTTTTTATAACTATTATAGTATTATTTTAAAAGACATTTGAAAACATTTTATTGAAATTAAAGTGTGCAATATATTTTGTTTCATTTTCCAAGTTAACTGTTATTTACCTATTGGCCTCTGAAATGGCAACCACATCAGGTGTACAAAGCCGACCAAGGATAAAATATTTCTTGTGGGCTATCCCATTCACCAGATCACCGGTTGTAAACTACTCTCAAAATCGTCAAGTTTTGTGTGCTTTATTTTATAATTTACGTACTGTGAAATTAACTGTAAGAGAATCAGCAAAACTTACAATACGAGAAGTGTTCATTTTTTTGGGAGAAAGCACGAATCCCAACTAAACATGAGCAAGATGCAATTACTAAACTGGAAAAACTTCACGCCGAGTGGAGAACTCTTCAAAAAGACCGGAAGAAAACATCGAAAACGGCCAAGAACAAATTTAAACAGTTTGTTGAAAAGTTGGATGATTTCTTTGATATTGCTCAACAAGATGCCTCGGCTCTGATGAAATCGGAAGAAGATAAGGCGTTTCTCGTGAAACAGAGGCAGAAAAGGGCCGCCAGGTTCCATGAAATCAAGGTGCAAAAAGGAACTTGCAAAAATGAACCGACAAATCCAAGAATCAACTTTTGATATTGGTGAGTTTTTTTTTATTATTAATAGTTTCTAAAAAAATAGGATAAAACAAATAAGTACCATAGTTTCATTATAATTGAAGGGTAAATTGTACATGAGAGCATGATTTGGCATCTTTATGATTGAGTTTATATTTTTTAAATAATAAACCTTTTGATAATTAGAAGTAGGTAATTTAGTACCTATGTATTATTACTAATTCTGCTAAAAACGACAACTATTTTATTTATAGTCTTTTTTTTCTCTTTCTTTTGTTGCTTCTTAGAGACGGATGATGAAGACAAGTTCGAAGAAGGAGAAGAAGACACTGAAGAGGACAGTATCTACCAGGAACTTGAGAGCTTGGAGGAAAAGGACATCCCTGAAGAATCTGCAGAAGATCCAGGACCATCTGAGAGCAAGAGGATGAAAGTTTCATTTGCAAAAGGGGCGTAAAGAGATTTTAAACATGAAATTGTCCATTTTCTTAGATCGATGTAAGGGTATCCGACAGAAATGCCACGAGAATTTTAATAGCTACTCTAGAAGCACTAAAACTTGACCCTCGTGAGTACAAAGTCTCGTAAACTTTATTACATGATAGTAGGCAAATGTTCAGAGAACAAATAATTAAAAAAATTTTTGATAAGTAAACATTCCTGAAAAAAAAGAGCCCGTGGTTGGTCCATTGAGACGGCTAAACTTTTACGGGTGTTTAAAAAATGAACAATGTGAGCGAATAGGCTATAGCTAATTTCATATGCGAAAAGGAACAGCAGCTGGGAGTTCCTGTAACAGCAAACAGCTTTGGAGCGGAGCAAGTCCCTAGCCGTATATGAATGCCTTACATGAATGGGGTCTTCTCAACACCGTCAGGCGATGTGCTTCGACATACAGCATCCAAACACGGGAAGACTCAAAGGCGCATGCGTCATATTGGAGCAAATGTTAGGAAGAGAATTGTTATACCTCTAGCTTGCCTTCACCATATTTTGGAACTTTCTGTTAAGAGGCGGTATTCGACACAAAAATGGGATCAAACCACTGACGTTTCAAAAACTACTTTAACAAAAGCTCTAGAAAAGATTAGAAACCTATGTAAAATTATCAACTCATGTAGGTACTACGTCTGTATCTTTTCTGTGTCTGTTTTGGTATGGTATTATATACCTAATTTTTATATTTTTAAAATAAAAAATGTTCATTAGAACTTATCAGGTATTACTTGTTTTTTTTTATTATAGTTTCTACTTTAACTCAAAATATACACAAAAAAAAGCAAATTTATCACTTAATAACAAAATATACGAAGTATGCTCCTAGTCGGTACCAGGGTCACGTTTTTTGGGGCTAAAGGCTGTTTGTAACTCGCTGTTGACTTAAAATAACAACAATTATGTATAGAATATTTTAAATTTTGAAGATCAACATTAAGCTTTCTTTTGAGATATTAAGCGTGTTTCTCATTATTTTACGTTCTCTGGAAACGCTTATTATGGCTTCCATATGTCAGTTTTTGGCCAAAAATTTGGATTTTTTTCAAACTTTGAGCGTCGAGAGGCACGGGTTCACGTCGTTTTAATCGAGCCAAATTTCGGCTATCCTCAATATCTGGAAAAAGGGGAATCGTTTTGTGGGGTCCAGATGAATAATAGATTCCAGGACATTTTATTTCCCCCTCTATGAGATACCGGTCACTCTATTGGTCAATATATGGCCGGAAATACGAGTAAGTTATGAATGTGTGGATAAATTTTTAATGTCGGATGAAACGAGTTCTGTTATACAAGATGACGCCCTGATAAGACATTAAGTTTGTCGGGGGGGAATTGTACCTGGTGGAAAATTATCAAAAGTAAGGTATTAGTGTGTTGGTAACTGCAAATATGTCGGAACAAAGAAAAGAAAGAAAAGTTGTTGGTGATAGGAAAGTCCGCTAATCCAAGGTGTTTTAAAAAACAAACATTACCAGTAAAGTACAAATCAAACAGTAAAGCCTGGATGACACCAAAAAATTTTTAAAAACTAACTGATAAAGATTGGGATAAAGTCTTAAAATTGAGAAACAGAAAAATATTACTTTTTTCGATTTGACAACTGTTCAGCGCACCCTGAAGTTGATCTACAGCAAATAAAATTGGTTTTTTTTTTTATGCCTCCAAACACAAGTGAAAAGCTCCAGCCTATGGATCAAGGTGTGATACATTTTTTTAAAATGTCATTATAGAAAAGACTTTACTTGTGAAAATGTTAGAGGCGATTGATACAGGTAACATTTTTTCTGTAACTCTCTTGGACGCTATAAAACTGTATCCATATGATTTGGCAAAGAGTCAGTAGAGAAACCTTTGCAAACTGATTTAAGCATGGGCGGATTTTAAAGTAAGGAATGTAAATAAGCCTCAGATGATGAGCTACTGTTGACTCAGTGGATTGAAAAACATCGAGAAGATCCTATTGAATGTCTAGAATTTGTTTTACGATGCTGACATTCAACAAAGTACAGTGGAAATCGAGAATAAAAAGATGTTTAATCACTTTAATTTTCAAGAATATCTACGTGCTGATATTGAATTAATGACAAGAGAAATTTTAACTGATGATCAAATCTGTGAACATCAGTCCCACTTCTGGAAAGGATTTTAAGCGATAATGACGACGAAGACGAGCTTGGAGATAGGAGAAAATTATTTATGTACCATCCATTTGAGAAATGACTAATAAAAAGACTGAAAAATCTGTTGAAGTTCCAGAACAATACATAGAGTAGTGTTTGTGACCTTGACAATTATATAAACACCAATTCTTTTCAAGTAAAAATTTGTAACAAACGAGAATTACTGACTTTATTGTCTATAAACTTAATGTTTTCATTTATACTCGTATATTGTACCAACATACATAATACTAACTTTAGTGTAACTTGTTTAATAATTATTTTTATTCATTTTTCTAACTATTTAGCGCTAATCCTAAATAAAAAAGTAGTGAAAAATTGATATTAAATTTGTTTACTGTTTCGTAGCGAACCATTTTTAGTGTTTTGTTTTGGTGTTCGTTATAAAACGGACTTCACTGTATTACAAAAAATTAAAAATGTGTGTAAAATCTGTTTTCCTACAAAAGAAAAAAATAAAGTTTAATAAAAGCTGTAACGCATCAGCCACGATCGCCGTTCCAGCGGGTTAGCTGTCAACACTTTACTGTATGAAAAAATCCGTTAATGGCCTGGTTGAAAAGAATTTTAGATAATTTTCAAGATGACCGAACAATGTAACATAGGAATTTAGGATTATAAACTATTATAATTAGCTTTCAGGCAGGGTAGCCTGATTACATTACGTGAATTAAATTATACTTGAATCACTATTTATATTGTATTAATTCAGGAACTATTAGTGTTTATTTTATGTAACATTTATTGCTATATATATTACTAATAAATGTGTTATGTAATCCATATATTGGTATGGAGTAATCGAGGTTGATGTCACCAAGTATTAATTTTGTAGGAACATTATTGTTTCAAGACCCATGAAGAAGTCGGCTAAAGCTTTGTCTTTTTGCAAATATTAATAAAAGTGAGTTGTTTCTGAAATTCCAAAAATTCGTTCAATTTTAAAATAAAAGCTATCAAAGCCATGAAATGACTTAAGCATAACCATAAAAACAAAAATGCTTACTCTGTTTAAATCTCACACTCCCCACTCACCAGGCACAAAATAAAAACCTAAAAAAAAATTGTTATGGTATTAATAAAAAAATTTAACAAAAATAAATCACTTCTCAATTACTAAATCATCTAACATCTGTCTAAAAAAGGGATTTTGTTAGTTACCCCTACTAACCTAATCTATTAAAATAGGTACATTTACTTAAAAATACATTAGATATTGGATCAAAATCAGGCATTATAATGATTCATAATAAACGCGTTTTTGTTTCTTTTTACCAAACATAGAAAAACTCGTAGTCGAAAGCAGCAGTTTATTAAAATTTATATATTTTTATAAAAAACACCATATTTTTCCTACAATGACACAGTAGAAAGCAATAAGTGCTGACATTGTGGTCCGTACCACAAAAAAAGCTATTATTCTATGCTAATCCGTTCCAAACTAATACCCAAAAAACCTTTAAAAAATACAAGTTTTTGGTACACATTTTATCATATATATTAGGTTTTTCGGTTAAGAATATCGGTTTTTTCGCAACATTTAATGAGTTTTAATTCCATCACATAGTGAATTACCTTCAATACAGCAAAGTAGTGGCCTCCATGTGCTATGTGTTTTTTTCCCATTCTTTCTGGTAAAAGAATAGATTCCTCACCAGAAGAACTTTTCTTCTTTTGAGGGCCAACCAATCCCATCAAGCCAAATGTTTCAATTCCTTGATAAGAATCTTTATGTTTTTCTGAAAGTTCCTTCTGCATCCAATCTAAAAATTTAGTGGTATTACCTTGGGGGGGGGAAGGGGCTAAGTCCGGTGAATTACGGCGGTTGGGTAGAACTTCCCATGTGGATGTTTCCCCAACTAATTTTTTAACCACCTTTTGCATCATTGGGGGCGCGCGTTCGTCAATATTGAAAAATGACTTTTAATCGTGTCTTTAGGAGTATTCGGGTCCGATTTATCCTTCAATGCTTGGTTCAACTTTAGCAATTGTAGTCGGTATAACTTCGCCCAACATATTCGTTTCCACACCAGGTTTTAGCAGTTTGTTATACACAGCTTCTCTACTATCTCACCAAATACACAGCATAGCGTTCTCTCCCTGTATATTGCGCATTCTGGTTGTGATGTTGAAGGCTGGCCTGGGCTTCAACTAACAATCAAATATCTTTCAGCAGCCCATTTTCTTTTCTCAGAGGAAAAGAAGGTTTTTCAAACTTCACCGCTAAACCGTCTTTTTTCTGGTATGAAACATGAACATTTTCAAAGCTATGAAGAATTTTGTTTTTCGCACAAATGACAATTAATAACAAACTTGCCTTGTGTTTGGGGTTATTATTACTTTCCAAAACGCCATAGAATGTCCACTAGACCTATACCAAAAAGTATATGAGTAATGCCATCCTCTATGCTAATTCGACATTATTTAATTGAATCATCTATTTATTTACCACCTGGGCGAGATTAAGGGATACTTACATAGGTACTCAATAGTGGGAACATTTTATTTCTAAGACTTTTCAATAAACCCTAGTTACAAGCACAGGTATAATTACACCTTCACAAGCATCAGGTCATAAAAAAATTACATATATTATACAAGTATGGTGATAAAGCTAGAGAATGGATTACGTGCTTCTGCATTATTTTTCATATGCATTTTGCATATTTAGATCCATTCTCACTGATTATTGCATATCTTTTACGCAAAATCTAGTAATGGAGCTTATTATTCCCTTATATGTATCATTATTTTTCTTGGGTATGAACTAGGCAATTTTGATTTTTCAGGTGTATTGATAATGTCGCCGAGTGAAAACCGATTCTTATCGCCGGACCTTACCTACATATAGTTCTAAACATCAATAAGGTTATAGTGCCAAAGGTAATCTACCCAATATTACAAACGGTATTATATTACTTTCGTTTCTTGGTCGGGATATTATGTGATTAAGGTTAGTTTAGTTTCCTAAGCATATTTGTTTGAAGCATGGATACACATAAACAATGTTCTTGAACAACGAATTTTTGATTTTAATAACCAAGATATCAGTTTTTTAACATTATTGGTTGAAGCACTTGCATCAGTGTAGTCTTTTTGCATTTTTAACGTGATATGCTAAAGTTTAACGTGACTCATGCCACCCGCCTTCTGATATTAAATAAAAAACATAGCTTTTTGATTAGCACTCACTTTTCCAACATACCGGCCGGTATTCAATAAGCTTGAAAACTCGAGGTTTCGGCGTTGACCAAATCAATTCAGTTTAATGAATAAAAAATTCCGTCAAAAGAAAACCTCACTTTGCCAGATTTGTATTCCCGCGAAGGAGTTATAGACAATGTTGTTGAAATCATATTGTGTACTAACCCTGGCTTTGAACCATATGTGTCGAAATTGATAGTTTTATTAATGGGAAGGTTGAACTTTTTTGCCAGAAACAATAAGTGCTAAGGATTGCACCCAAATGCAATACTGCCCAGTTTACCATCGGTGGATGTGGGAACGGTCTTTTACCACCTTAATAAAAAATATTTTAAGTGATCGAAGAAAACAATCTTACTATCCCAACATTTGGGAAACAATACCTTATTGTTTTATGGGTACAAGAATTCAAATGTTAAATAAATTTTAAAACAATGTTTAATAATTTTAAAAAAATGTTACTATAATTTTAAAATATGTTAAATTAATTGTTAATTAAATTTAAAACATCCATTGATAACTTTTTGTAAAATTATAATTTACTCAGTATTTTTCAAGCTTCAACCAACTATACAATAACACTACAACCAAAGCACTTTATTTTTTTTTTGTTTAATAAAAAAAAAAAATTATTATTTTTTGCACTCGACGTGCCATATCAGCACAACCATGTTAACGTCCATCAGGGGCGATGATTCAATCATCGCTCCTGAAGCAAGAAATAACATGGTTTAGCTAAACCGCGCGTCGGTGTGCAAAAATAAAGTGGTATGGTATAGTGGTGATATATACTGAGTAGTTTATCACTTGTGCCAAAGATTCCACATTCCCAACTTAGTTGTTAATTTTTATTGCTGATTTTAAATTAAAAACACTAAAAAATTTTTACTATATAACTTTTATTATTACTTTAATATTGCTTATGATGACCCTTTTCAGGCAATATTTTAAGCCTTTTTCTTGCATATTTGCATGCAATATTTCAAGGGTTTTTTATGTTGCATATTTTTACGGTCCTCTAGTGATCAAATTAAAAGTTTTTTCCCCCTTATTAACTCTTCATAAAACTAGACAAGATTGCATCGTCTTGTCCAGAACTATTTCTACTAGTTTTCCAGACTTTTTTAACTGGTGAATTAACTACATAAGGCTTTTAGTACCACATACTACTGAATGACAGTTATAATCTCTGTTCAAAGCTGGTTCGAACAAAAGTGAGTTAGAACTTAAGATTAAATTTCTTTAATTTTTATGACTTTAAAATAAATCGAGACTATGCTACTTGAGTTACGTTATACTATTATTTTAAATATATCTTTGTTAAATAAACCACACATTCAGCATAAAACCAACCATACTCGTAACAATATTATGTAGGGATCACAACATTCTTCACAGTTTAGATTTCCTCCTTATTTCTGTCCCAAGAAATATTGTGGTGCACATACCGAAATATATATATAAATAAAAATTTCCTAATAAACCACACTCTTAATACAAATTCACAAAAAATAAAAAATGTAAGGTAACATGCAAAATTTAAAAGGATTTATAAACCTAAATCAACCCAGAAAGCAGCAGCTTCATACAACTTAATTTGATTCTAAAGATGAGGTTAGAACAAAATAAAAAATGTTTAGTTAAAAAAATGAGGATATACCTATAGTTATTAAATAATATATATAATATAAAATATATAGATAATAAACTAACTAATATCTTACTTTTGTTTTTCCATCATACTGCTTTAAACCGATGGATAACTAAGTAAAAGTTAAATAAATATTTTTGTTCTAAAAAGTTTGTTAACAGCCTCGCCAACCGCTGGAAACGAAAAAAAAGCAAGTGTTACTTTCTGTTTAAGAAATTCTGTCAAAAATTTACTTAGGAACTTTTCAGTTTTGACCCTAACTTTAAAATGCAGTATTTCGAACATAATTTTACTTTTTTAAAATACTGAATATCCCGAATTACTATGTAATGAATGAAATTATGAATTTAATAAACAAAAAAAAAAAAATTCAAATAATATAAAACGGGAGTTTCTTTATTCCTTTTAGTTGTATTTTTAGTTCAAAAAGCACTGGATTAGAAATTTTATTATATTTTAAATTATTTACTGGTTGCATACCTATGGACCTGACAATGAAGGTAAATCTAATGGCTGGTTCGTTACAAAAAAGCACTAGTAGAATACCGGAGAAGAAATATATAAATAAAAATATATACCGGTCAAGTGGAAGTTTGAACTTGCGCGCAAGTAGTTTTCGCGTACTTTGCTTTGTAAACTAAAAAAATGTTGTAATGGAAGCATAAAATGATCAGTGACTGCTCAAAAAACACACCCCAAATGAGTTTTCCCAACATAGTTTTATTTCCAATCGTCTACTGAAAATTGATGAACTTGAAAATTTCTGTTTTTTTTATATTACCAGACCAATTAATTACAGGTAATGCCACTCCTGATAATGTGTTCTTTCGTTCAATCTACACCCCGTGGAGAATATTCCCGAATTTTTTTCAAAAATTTTTTGATAAATACTTTTTCGGGGATAGTGCTAACGCGGAGTGGACAGCGATTTTTCGCCGAATTTTTAAAAATAATATTACAAGAAAAGTGCGCGCAAGTATTACATTATATATATATTTTTTACTTGGTATTTTTCTCATGCTTTTGATTAGAGACCCACACTCGATGACCTAGTAAAAATTTTTTTTTTTTCATATCCGAAATTCACTACCCCCCCCCAAAACCAACCCCCTTAAGTCAAAATATAACTTTCTAACTACTACATTGGCTCTGATGAGGCCATTAATTCCTATATTATTAACACATTTCAATCTTCTATGATAATTAGATTCGGAGGAAATTGGGGTGTAGGGATCAAGACGGACAGAAGGGTGGACAGACAGTACGGACAACAGACTACACACCCCAATCCCTTTGCTACCGAAGTGCATCTTAAAAAGTGTTCCGTACGGAACACTAAAAATCGAATTATAGTAACCGGGAATTTCAAAAATTCCAAATATATAAAAAATATGATTTTAATAATACCTAAAAATCTTTTATGTTAGAAATACATAAAAAAATAAACGAGTACCATAAATACTAAAATAACCTAAGCTGGGGTATATTAGGATCGGAAATTGGAAAGACATATTAAATGTCTTACAGGAAAGAAAAAGAATTAAGCGCACGAGATCCAAGATTATGGTCTGGAAACTACGGGACATAACGGAGCATAAAGAGAAAGGATCCGGATTAGAGAAGTTAAACCAATGGGGCCACTGGATATATGGTCAGGGGTCAAGGAAGGAGGAATTCGGAGAGCGGGGTTGCTTTAATCATCAAGAATGAAAACATGGGGGAACTTCCTAAATGGAATAGCTCATAAGTGGAGAGATATTATCGTTAAAAGTTGCCGAGAAAAATGAAGAGTATACTATTGGTGGTGGCGTATGGGCGAACAGAGGATGTTTACCAAAAAACGAGGAAAAAGGAGAAAGAAATTTTTCGAGAGGATTTACAAAAGAAATAGATGGCAGTAAGAACACGCACAATTATATTCTAGGAGACCTAAATGGAAGAGTAGGAAACATAAATAGCAGACTGATCGTGTGTGCATGGAGAAAGGAGGAAAGGGGAAAAATGCTTAATTTAACAAACAAATGGGGAACGAATAATTAAACTTCTGACATCAGGAAAAACGAGGTGATCATAACAAAATCCGTCGAACTTAACAAAACCACAAGGACGTGCACAAATACACAAGAGAAATACGCAAACGAGAAAAGAAGATCTCCAATAATGATATACTTCATTAGTACCATCCAACACATATATAGAAACAAGTAGAGGACATAAAAAGTTAGGGAGAGGAGGCAGAAATTGGTATGTGACACACTTATTCTTATTGAGTTATGAAGTTTGGCAAAGAGAAACAGTGTGGAAATGAAAGGAAAGGAGACAGAAAGTGGAGAATAGAAAGATTTAAGATGCTATAAACTAGAATAGACAGGAAACTCAGAGATAAATTTACCGAACAGCGGATAATATAAAAAAAGTCATGCAAGGGTATAACGGGGGCGGGAAACAATACCAAGATAACACATGGACTGAAAAGTCCGGGGGCCTAACAAAGAAAACACGTTTTTTTGGTTCAAAATTAGCTTTATTCATCAACGTAATCTCCATCAAGAGCGACGCAATCATTCCAGCGCCGCTCTAACATTTCAATACCACTTTTGTAGAACGATTTATCTTTTGCCTCAAAATAGGCCTCAGTTTCAGCGATAACCTCTTCATTCGTGCGAAATTTCTTACCGGCGACCATTTTTTAGGTCTGCGAACAGCCAGTAGTCGCTGGGAGCCAAATCTGGCGAATACGGTGGATGTGGGAGCAATTCGAAGTTCAATTCATGTAGTTTTGCCATTGTTTTGATTGACTTGTGACACGGTGCGTTGTCTTGATGAAACAAAATTTTTTTCTTTGCCATATGCGGTCGTTTCTTTGCAATTTCGGCCTTCAAACGCTCCAATAACGCTATATAATATTCACTGTTGATGGTATTTCCTTTCTCAAGATAGTCGATGAATATTACACCACGCACATCCCAAAATACCGAGGCCATAACCTTTCCAGCCGATTGTTGTGCTTTCGGGCGCTTTGGACGAGGTTCACCAGTTGCTGTCCACTCAGATGACGATCGTTTTGATTCCGGAGTGAAGTGATGGATCCATGTTTCATCCATTGTCACATATCGACGCAAAAATTCCGGTTTGTTACGTTTAAACATGGCCAAACACTGCTCAGAATCATCAACACGTTCTTGTTTTTGACCAACAGTGAGCAAACGCGGCACCCACTTTGAACAGAGCTTTCTCATAGTCAAATGCTCATGCAATATAAAGCCAACACGTTCTTTTGATATCTTTACGATGTCAGCTAACTCACGCAACTTCACTTTTCGATCATTCAAAACGATTTTATGGATTTTTTTGATGTTTTCTGGTGTTACCGCCTCATTTGGACGTCCACTGCGTTCTGCATCATCGGTGTCTCTACGACCACGTTTGAAGTCAGCAAACCAACGTTTTATTGTTGCTTCTGATGGAGCGGAGTCCCCATAACACTTTTCAAGCCATTGCTTCGCTTGAACGGATTTTTTCCCATCAAGAGCAGTGTAAAAATTAAAACACGAAATTGTTTTTGATCATTGTTTTGGGAAAATAACAAAAACGTACCGTCACAGTTATCACAATACTCACAAACTAATGAATAGATAATATCATGAAATTTTAACAGCTGTCTTTTGAAGGTTAGTATTAAACTGAAAAAAAAGGTGACTGCATAAAAACTAGCGCATCTATGTGTTAGGCCGGGACTTTTCAGCCCATGTGTTATGTGGACGAAGATAAAGGAGGCAATACTAAGCAGCTGAAGGGGTGTGTAGGGCCGCAAGGACTACCTATGCAGAAGGACGCAACAGCGATTACGAAGAATATAAAGAGAAAGGAAGGTGGTTAAGGACTAGTTAAAAGATGGGAAAGAGAGCAAAGTGGATAAAGGTTTGGAGAAAAGACATGAAGGAAGGCGTGACAAAGAGAAATCAAACAATTTTTCTATGGATAGAGAAGTGATGAGAAGAGCGAAATCAACGAATACAACAGGAGGGATAACCATACGGATAGAAACAGCTAAAGAGAATGAACATGGGGACACTATTAACAAAATGAACAGAAATCGATCCGAAAGATGGAGGCAATACTTCAAGACCTTTTAGGAAACGGAGAGGATATATCACCAACAAATAAACAGAAGCAAACAACCTGAAGCAGACAAGGGGAGGAGAGAGAGTGGGAGAAGAAACATGGAAAGAAGAGAAAACTAAAGACTAAATCAAAGAAAACGGCAACAAACAAAATTACATTAGGGTCGCAAGACTACAGAATTAGAACAACAAAACTGCGGAAATGATAAAAAAAAAAAAAAAACGGGCCCGAAGGAAAAGTTGGTAAGAAAGTTGCATAATTGAGGAACAAAATATTACACTGAAAGAACCGCACCAAAAGAATGGCATGTAAGAATCAGTCGTACCCCACATACCACCAAAAGAAAAGGAGACACAAAGAGTACTGTAATAACTTCACGAGGGGAATCACACTACTCAGGGTAGAAGGAAACATTTTACGCACGAGTGAATGGATAAAAGGCAAGCGAGAAAATACTGGAAGGAAACAACTAGAAGACAAACAATTTTGTTTCGCGGACCAAACAGAGGGGTTTAGCAGATGACAAATTCTAGTCAGCCAAGTGGAAGCGAAAACAGTTACTACGAGAAGCAGGAGGAATACACCTCTGTTTTATTTAACTGGAAAGATAGGCATTCCCGACAGAATAGGACAGAGACGACATCTGGATAGGTATCTTTGTAGAGGAATTAATAAAAAGACAATAAATGGGAATTTTCAAATGTCTATATCGAACAAAAAACAAATTATGCATTTCTAAATGTAATGATACGAATTACTTTTGTTATGTATCCTAATGAGCAGAAGTGTGTCAAAACTCAATTTTGTGCGGACAGGGCCATAAAATAAGTTTAGAATGTGTAGGCGGGCCAGTATTCGATAAAGTAAAAAAAAATGACGTACTGAAATATAACCATTTTATTAGAATTTAATTATAATAGTATAGAAAATTACGGTTGTTAAAAAATTATATCAAAGTTATAAAAAGAGGAGTAAATAATGTCATTTTGAGCACGAGGGGGGGGAGATCAAGATCCCTGACTTCTCTTGTTTGTGACAAAGCTCATTGATGTCCGATATTCAGTATTCATTGTAGTTATTTTAACGGATATTGAATGGAGCATGTTCATTCGAAAGTCATGTTCGATGTTTTTTCTTACTTTATTTTGATGACGGAAAAAGACTCTGCTCAAATAAAAAGGAGCTACCAAAACAGGCAGAGACTGCGTGTGCTGCATGCTTTTTTTAATTCCAGGTAGTTAGCTCTAACTCTTGAAATTTTTTCTTTCAAAATACTGTCGATTGAAGAATCTAATCAAAATCCATTTGCATAACTGAAACTGGTGCCTGTCGAAGCTTCAAAATTGAAAGGATTGTTGAACATTGGGAATGCCATTTCATTCTTTTTGTGAAAGTATTCACAAACGGATTGTTGAATTCCTGTTCTTTTAGGAGATCAAATTTAGCAGAAGTTAAGAATATTGATCCAATTTTTCTTGGGTTCACTGTGCGCAAATGAATTTTTTTAACTGAGGGGAAATGATCCAAAGTTTGAATTTTTTTGTACCTTGTATGTTTATCCCACAGCCTCAAATCTTTGTTTCAAAAGGCCTGAATACAGGAATACTTTTGAGTGACAATTAGGGATTTTGACCCTGTAAACTTTACATCTCAGATCCCAGTCCAAGTGAATGTAATTCATATGCACCCAAAAGGCACAATAAACCCACAGTCATTGTAAATAATCAAATTGGGTTTGCCTTTTTCTAAACATATGAAAGCTTGAATGTAGGGTCACGTTAATGCAAAAATTTTTTTCTTTAAAATTAGCTCCCTCGGAGAGAAGCCAACGAACTTCCGGTGGTGAAGTACCGGCACATCAGAAAACTTTTTCGTATCAAAGCTAGTAAAAAACTGCCGTTTGATTTAGTCCTGGTCTGCTCCTTATTAAAAATTTATATTTTTCTAATTATAGGTTGGTATGGACATGGTCCCTTTTTAAATGTATGTATGGCCCACTGATTTCCTGATGAATGTATACAGGTGAAAATCACAAGAAAATTCCCTGATGTTTTTGTTATACATATTAGCTGACAACGCCCAGAATGTTTGCCAGCCCATGGCAGTGGAGCGCCATCGTCGTAGTTGATGCTGACTATGTGTTTTATTTCTGTCAGTTTCTATTCTGCTTTCACAATCGCTCAATTGCAAGAATAATTATTCAATTTTGCTGTGTGGTAGGACCTGTCAATGGAAACGCACTTTAATGTTCTTCAAGTTATTTCAAAGTTACTGTTAATACCTCTATAAAACCAGCAAGTGAGCTGTATCAACAGTATCAGTGCTCTGTGTGAACAGCCAGTTGAATAGTTGTAAATTCCTTAATTTTCTTCCTTCAGTTTAAGAACCAAATTTTGAGATATAATCATTTTTTCTTGAAGCAACAGTGTTTCTTGACAGCGAAATATTTTGATTATTGACTTATGAAATGGAAAGAAACATCGGCAACTTTCAACATACAGTCTTAATAAAATCACCATAAGTGAAAGGTT
>CM032446.1:220256629-220318224 GCA_019049505.1 Pachyrhynchus sulphureomaculatus
TGTTTTTTCTAACGAGGCCACATTTTTTTCTTAACGGAAGAGTTAACAGGCATAACTGTCGGTACTGGTTTACTGAGAATCCTCACTGGATATTCGACAGTCATTCTCAAAGACCACAAAAGATAAACGTGTGGGCAGGGATTTGTGGACGTCATATCATTCGTCGCTTTTTTATCGATGAAAATTTTACTGGAGAGCGGTATTTACAGTTACTTCAAGAGCAAATTATTCCAACTTGTACAGGCCTTTTTCCCGATGAAAATAATTTGGACACCCCTAACAGGAATCTGTGGTATCAACAGGACGAAGCACCCCCTCCCTGTGAAATCAATGTTCGTAGATTATTTGGATACGATTTTTCCTAATCGATGGATAGGCAGAAGAGGTGATGTAGAATGACCTGCAAGGAGTCCCGACCTTACGCCACTCGATTTTTTTTATGGGGTCATTTAAAACCCTAAGTTTACCGAAGTCGACCTGAAACTGTAAAAGATTTACAACAAAGAATTCAATATGAAGTAACACAGATCACCCCGGATTCTCTGCAAAACTTTGTTCAGGCTATTTATGTCAGATTGGGTCATTGCCTCGCTGTTAACGGTAGTTATTTTAAGCAATTGTTACCTTAAAAAGAAATCTAGGGTATTTATTTTTTTTTCTTTTAAATCTCAAATGACAATAATTCCAAAACACTTCAATTTAGACATATGGTATGTTAGGCAAATAACATTTAGAATTTTTTAGTAGGACTCAAAAATAAAATAATATACAGGGCTTTCCAGCATATGCGCCGTATAACAAACACCTTATAACTTTTATTTAAATATTTTTTTGATACAATGATTAATAAATGCTGTGAAATCATTATTTTATACATATAGGGCATTCTGTATATATATATATATATATATATATATATATATATATATATATATATATATATATATATATATATATATGTATATATATATAGAAGAGATAACTCCGAGTTACTTAGAATAGAGGCTCGATAAACCTATGACAGTCTCTGCAGTTTCGCTCTAGAGTCCTCATTCTGTTCATTGACTGCTATGAAATGTAATTTTTTTTTTATTAGTCTAGCACATGTGCTGCAGGGAGGTCCCTAATGCGCTACAGGAGCGGCACCTGTGTGGACAAAGCGATTCACGTTGCTCGTGAATTGTACTCGGTGGGAAACACAGTCCTGGGCAAATTATTCCAAAGGGATGATGTTCTCCATATAAAAGACTGCTTGCAAAGCGTTCTACGAGGAGTAACAAGCTGAACCTCATGTGAAGAATCAGCGCGACGTGTATTTCTAACATGCACCGCTCTAGGAATTAAACAGGCCACATCTTCCGAACACTTTCCATGGAAATACTTGTAGAATAGTTAAGTCGCCAACCCTTCTTCGATGTTCCAGCGAATTAAGGCCGCCGGTCAGTTCCGGGTCTCCAGTCACACGAACAGCTCTTCTTTGAATAGATTCACACAAACACAAATGCAGTGTATGTTTGGGAGCGGAGCCCCAAACATGGGAGCAGTATTCCATAGTTGGTCGAATTAACAGTTGTGGAGTGTAAAGCTTTCTGGTTTCTGGAGAAGTCGAGACATAAGCACAATTCATTTATCTTGCAACTTTGACGTAAATCAGTAGATACTATATTTCGTACTAAAAATGTGGCACATATGGCTTAACATTCACATAAGTAATCAGAAGGTATTAGAACAGTACTGCGATAGACATAAAAAGCAACTTATCAATTTCTGTCACATACATATCGTTTTATACGCCTTTCACAGGGTTCTGCAAATGAAAGAATTTGAAAATTATGTTATTTCTTCATTATTTCCAATTCAGCATAACTAATAATTAATATCAGATTTCAGTTGTCAATATCTCTGAACAGCTCAACTTTTTTTGTCGATTTTTTTTTTGTCATTTCTAAAAAAAATTGCATTTTTTGGCACTTTGATAAACCTTGTAAATAATTTATTGTTAAGTTCTTTCCTTTTAAGAAGTGTAATAAATATAAATTAACGATCTAATATTTATTTAAATGACTGTTTAATTTTTTTTATTTGATGGACTTGTCTAGCTAAATTATTTTGATATCTGGTATTTAAATTATAAATATTTTTCTTATTGGGATGTTTTTACATAAATTATCAAGCATTTTAGCTCAATTTACTTTGTAAAATATACAAAAACAAGTTTTAATAGGCTCAGAGTTTTGTCTAATTTGACTAATTCGAAATGGTTAAAAATTAAGAAGGATAAATATATCATATTTTTAAAGACCGGTTGCAGAAATAATGACTAAATAGGAAACAGCATCGGCGCCTACTGCGGACAACGTACTTCTGAATATAAAACTATTTAAAAAAAGTTAGCTCCATAGTTTTAATGACTTATGGGGTTAAAAACCAAAATTTATTTTAAATAACTTCGCTA
Organism: Pachyrhynchus sulphureomaculatus; assembly: GCA_019049505.1. Taxonomy (NCBI): domain Eukaryota; kingdom Metazoa; phylum Arthropoda; class Insecta; order Coleoptera; family Curculionidae; genus Pachyrhynchus; species Pachyrhynchus sulphureomaculatus. Next base: position 220,259,085 of record CM032446.1, read on the forward strand.
TAATTCTTTATCTTAAATTAAGTAATTGTGTCAGCCTTACTTAACTTATTATACATGAAACACAAATGCAAAGCTCCAGCCTATGAATCAAGGTGTAATTAGTTGTTTAAAATGTCATTATAGAAAGATTTTACTTATGAAAATGTTAGAGACGATCGATAAAGCTAACATATATATATATATATATATATATATATATATATATATATTATATATATATATATATATATATATATATATATATATATATTATATATATATAGTATATATACACTATATATATAGTATATATACACTATATATATAGTATATATACACTATATATATAGTATATATACACTATATATATAGTATATATACATTATATATATATAATATATATACTATATATTTATATATATATATATATATATATATATATATATATATCTATATCTATATATATATATATATATATATATATATATATATATATAACACATGGGCTGAAAAGTCCCGGGCCTAACAAAGAAAACACGGTTTTTTTTGGTTCAAAATTAGCTTTATTCATCAACGTAATCTCCATCAAGAGCAACGCAATCATTCCAGCGCCGCTCTAACATTTCAATACCACTTTTGTAGAACGATTTATCTTTTGCCTCAAAATAGGCCTCAGTTTCAGCGATAACCTCTTCATTCGTGCGAAATTTCTTACCGGCGAGCAATTTTTTTTCAGGTCTGCGAACAGCCAGTAGTCGCTGGGAGCCAAATCTGGCGAATACGGTGGATGTGGGAGCAATTCGAAGTTCAATTCATGTAGTTTTGCCATTGTTTTGATTGACTTGTGACACGGTGCGTTGTCTTGATGAAACAAAATTTTTTTTCTTTGCCATATGCGGTCGTTTCTTTGCAATTTCGGCCTTCAAACGCTCCAATAACGCTATATAATATTCACTGTTGATGGTATTTCCTTTCTCAAGATAGTCGATGAATATTACACCACGCACATCCCAAAATACCGAGGCCATAACCTTTCCAGCCGATTGTTGTGCTTTCGGGCGCTTTGGACGAGGTTCACCAGTTGCTGTCCACTCAGATGACGATCGTTTTGATTCCGGAGTGAAGTGATGGATCCATGTTTCATCCATTGTCACATATCGACGGAAAAATTCCGGTTTGTTACGTTTAAACATGGCCAAACACTGCTCAGAATCATCAACACGTTCTTGTTTTTGATCAACAGTGAGCAAACGCGGCACCCACTTTGAACAGAGCTTTCTCATAGTCAAAATGCTCATGCAATATAAAGCCAACACGTTCTTTTGATATCTTTACGATGTCAGCTAACTCACGCAACTTCACTTTTCGATCATTCAAAACGATTTTATGGATTTTTTTTATGTTTTCTGGTGTTACCGCCTCATTTGGACGTCCACTGCGTTCTGCATCATCGGTGTCTCTACGACCACGTTTGAAGTCAGCAAACCAACGTTTTATTGTTGTTTCTGATGGAGCGGACTCCCCATAACACTTTTCAAGCCATTGCTTCGCTTGAACGGTATTTTTTCCCATCAAGAAGCAGTGTAAAATTAAAACACGAAATTGTTTTTGATCCATTGTTTTGAAAATAACAAAAGTAGCGTCACTCTTAGCACAATAACTCACAAACTAATGAATAGAATATCATGAAATTTTAACAGCTGTCTTTTGAAGGTTAGTATTAACTGAAAAAAAAGGTGACTGCAATAAAACTAGCGCCAACTATGTGTTAGGCCCGGGACTTTTCAGCCCATGTGTTATATATATATATATATATATATATATATATATATATATATATATATATATATATATATATATACGAGGCTGGTTTGAAAAGTCCGTGCAAAAATAAAAACTACTTATGTGTTTGGGGTAAACCTTTTTTATTTTTCGACATAGTCTCCTTTTAGGCTTATACACTTCGTCCAACGATGTTCTAGTTTGTTGATTCCTTCCGAATAGTAGGATTTGTTCAAGTCTGCAAAATATCCATTAGTGTCTGCAATCACCTCCTCGTTTGAATAAAATCTTTGTCCCGCCAGCCATTTCTTTAAATTGGGGAACAAAATAGTAGTCCGAGGGAGCCAAGTCTGGAGAATAGGGGGGATGTGAAATGAGTTGGAATCCTATTTCCATTAATTTTGCGACCACAACTGCTGAGGTGTGTGCTGATGCGTTGTTGTGATGGAAAAGGACTTTCTTGTGGGCCAATCGCGGGCGTTTTTCTTGCAGCTCGGTTTTCAAACGGTCCAATAACGATGAATAATATTCACCTGTAGTAGTTTTACCCTTTTCCAGATAGTCGATGAGGATTATCCGTTGCGAATCCCAAAAGACAGTCGCCATAACCTTTCCGGCCGAAGGAACGGTCTTCGCCTTTTTTGGTGCAGATTCCCCATTGGTAACCCATTGTTTAGATTGTTGTTTGGTCTCAGGAGTATAGTAATGTATCCATGTTTCATCCACAGTGACGAAACGACGCTTAAAGTCCTCCGGATTCTTCTGGAACAGCTGCAAACCATCCTTGCAACACTTCACACGATTCCGTTTTTGGTCAAGCGTAAGCAATCGCGGCACCCATCTTGCGGATAGCTTTCTCATGTCCAAATGTTTATGTAACATGTTATGTACCCGTTCAGCACTAGCAATCTCACGCACCTTAACTCTTCTGTCATCCATCACCATATCATAGATTTGATCAATGATTTCTGGAGTCGTAACCTCCACAGGCCGTCCAGAACGTTCAGCGTCACTTGTGCCCATATGGCCAGTCCGAAAATTTTGAAACTACTTATAAACTGTTCTAATCGAAGGTGCAGAGTCACCATAATGTTTATCAAGCTTCTCTTTAGTCTCCTGAGGCGTTTTGCCTTTCATAAAGTAATGTTTAATCACCACACGAAATTCTTTTTCGTCCATTTCTTGAAAATCACTCGACTTCCTTGATTCACACGAATGCCAAACACAAAGAAATAGACCAATATGGCTGAAACTTGGTGTGCGTTCATTCAAGAGATGCTACTAACTAAACATGACCTCGATACGTGCCGGTCAATGCACTAGCAATCTCACGCTCCTTAACTCTCCTGTCATCCATCACCATATCATAGATTTGATCAATGATATTCTGAGTCGTAACCTCCACTAGAGCAGGCCGTCCAGAACTTCAGCGTCACTTGTGCCCATATGGCCAGCCGAAAATTTTGAAACTACTTATAAACTGTTCTACTCGAAGGTGCAGAGTGGTGCCATCTCTCGGACTTTGCACGGACGCCATATCCGAAGTTCGTTACAAACAGTAAAAAATCTGTTATCTTTTTTCACTACTTTTTTATTTAGATTAGGCGCTAATGCTTAGAAAAATGAATAATATTAATTATTAAATTAAATAAAAACGTTCAAAGGAAAATAAAGTAAATTACATTAAAGTTATTATTAGATGTATGTTGGTACATATACGAGTATAAACGAAAACATTAAAATACGTAGTTTATACAATAAATCAGTAATTTTCATTTGTATAATTTTACTTGAAAAAGAAATGGTGTTCATATAATTGTCAAGGTCACAAAAACTACTCCATATATGTTCAAGGACTTCAGGAGATTCCAAAAAATTGGGAGTTTCAGTTATTTTCTTAGTCATTTCTGAAATGGATGGAACAAATATTATTTCCTTCTCCAAGCTCGTTTTCGTCGTCATTATCGCTTAAAATATTTCCAGAAGTCACTGATGTCACAATTTGATAATCAGTTAATATTTCTCTTGTCATTAATTCATTATCAGCACATACATATTCTTCAAAATTAAAGTGATTACAGATCTTTTTAATCTCGATTTCTATTGTACTTCGTTGAATGTCAGCATCATAAACAAATTCTAGACAATCAGTAGGATCTTCTCGATGTTTTTCAATCCACTCAGTCAACGGTAGCTCATCATCGGAGTCATATCTACATTCTTTCCTTACAATTCTTCCATGCTTAAAACAATTTGCAATGGTTTCTCTACTGATTCTTTGCCAAGCCATATGGATATAGTTTATAGTGTCCAAGAGAGTTACAGAAAAAAAATATTACCTTTATCGATCGAACATTTTCATAAGTAAAATCTTTCTATAATGACATTTTAAAGAATGTATCACACCTTGATCCATAGGCTGGAGCTTTGCACTTGTGTTCGGAGGCATAAAAACCAATTTTATTTGTTGTAGATCAACTTCAGTTGGACAGTTGTCGATCAAGAGGAATGTTTTTCTGTTTGTGGATTTTAATTCATTGTCATATTCGATCAGTTCATTTTTAAAAATTTCTGGTGTCATTTAGGCTTTACTGTTTAATTTGTACTTTACTGTAAATGTTTGTTTTTAAAACACCTGGAATTGGCGAACTTTTCTATCACCAACAATTTTCTTTTCTCTGTTCTAGACATATTTGCAGTTACCAACACAGTAATCTTTACTTTTGATAATTTGCCACCAGCAGAATTTTCTCCTACAAACTTTAATGTCTTATCAGGCGTCATCTTGTAAAACAAATCCGTTTCATCCGCATTAAAAATGTCCACATATTCATAACTTTCTCGAATTTCCGGCCATATATTGGTCTGATCACCAACAGTCATATCCACTCGTGCAGTTTCTCCTACTATCTTACCCCACTAATATTATGTCGCTTTTTAAATCGTTCAATCCAACTTCTAGAACAGTTAAACTCGGTGTTCCCTATTTTCCGGTAGCCGGTAATAGGAACATGTTCATGTTCTTTTTGACTAAACCATTTAAGGAGTCCTTTACCGACTTGGTCAAGGGTAGATTTTCTTACTTTTTTACAACTAAAGTTTCTTTTATCATAGATTGATAAGATTTCTTGCCTTTTCTTCCATATGGTAGAAACCGTAGATTTAGTTAAATTCAACTGTTTGCAAACATCGCTTTGTTTAACTACATTTTCTATTTTTGTTCAAATATGCATTAGAACCGCATAACACAAGTGAGTTGAAAATAATACTGCTCGAACTAGCGACGCGGCGGAAACAAGTAGAATTGGGGTTCCTAGCGAGTTTCGGTGAATTCCCTATATCAAGTCGCACGATATCGAGCACAGGGAGTGGCAAATTCGTTATAAACGGACACAAAACATCCAAATTTGGTTCACTTTATCCGGAAGTTCGTTATAACCGGGTTCGTTATAACCAATAAAAATTTGCATTGATCTTATGGGAGTTTTTTCATGCATTATAAAATAGTTCGTTTTAACCAGAAATTCGTTATAAACGGGTTCGTTATAAGCAGACTTCACTGTACATTATATATATATATATATATATATATATATATATATATATATATATATATATATATATATATATATATATATACACCCTTTTACCCCAATTTAAATTCGATTTAATCAACTAGAATCTGAGTTCTGCGGTTGGATCTATACAGAAAAAAAATTCCAGCAAAGAATCCCTAAAATTTACTGACCCGAAATACTCCATATATCCCCGAAAACTTTAAGGAAGTTTAGGGATATTTTAGGTTTAGGGTAGTCATAAAATGGTTTCTATTCAGGCTCTAGTGACTAATAGGCATTTAATAGAAAACCCGTAAAGTTTCAGATTTCCCGGGAAAACAGGGCTTTTTGCAGTAGGCAAACGAGGAGTGGCGGTAAAAGCTTTGTAATTTTCTAGATTTACAGTAAAACAACTGAAAGTAGCATGAAGTACGAAATGTTCATTATTAAAGTTACCATAAAAGTGAATGTCAGTGTTACAAAAACCAACGCCGCGTGTTAAGGTTTAAATAATATAGTTTTTTAGTGATTTAATCGGCTTTATTAAAAAACTTCGAAACCCATTATTCACTTAAAAGTTCTTGATTCAATGTTTTGCACAACTAATACCCAAAAATAAATATGAATGTACAGTAAATTCACCATCGGATATTCCGATTCAAGGCGAGCAATTAAACATTGAAGTTGCAACCCTCAAGAAAGTAGCACAACTTAAAAATAAACTTGCTTGCCCAACAAAACTATTTGAAAGACTAATATAGTGCATTATTAAATGGTGCTTCTATAGGTAACATCTCATCAAATGCAGAAGGTTTGCAAGAAGTAAAACACTACTTAAATTTTCACTAAATTTTTTATTTTTAACACGCGGAAATATTTATGAATAACATAGAAAACCAAATAAGAAAACACCCACTGTTTAAAAAATTTGTATACTGGCATAGATATGTTGATGATATCTTATGTTGTTTTACCGGAAATTTGCCACATTTCAAAATTTTTTAAATATTCACAAAAATGTAAAATTCACTGGTGAAGTTGAAACCAACAATAACTTAAACTTCATTAACCTAACAATAAAAATACATAATAACAAACACAGTTTTTTATTTACCATAAACTAAATTTATATTGACATAATTATCCATAATACCTCATGTCATCCACGAAGTCACAAACTTGCAGTTTTCCATATGATTTACAGACTAATATATATTCCTCTAAACCAAGATGATAGTCAAAAAGAACTTAATATTATAAAACAATTAGCAGTAAATAATGACTATTCACCATCCAAAATAGATAGTATTCTCAAGAAAAAACTTTATAAAAAAGCCATTAGTACAGTTTTTCCGAATAATAAAGAACTTTATAAAAACGTAAAGTCAATAACATACTTTGGTAAATAGTTTCTTGAGAAAATTAAATATTAACACAGCATTTAAAACATCTAACACACTTGGCAAATTTATAAAAAAAATAATAAAACTAAAACAGATTGAGACAGTTCCGGAATATACAAATTAAATTGTGGAAATTGCTCAAAAACATATATACGTCAAACAGGAAGAAGTTTTTCAAAAAGAATAAAAGAACATGCTTCATCAGACATCAATAGAAAAAAAATAACTCAAATTACGTAAATCATTTAATTGAAAATAATCACCAATTCAACCCAAACCTGAAAATATTACACGCTTCCACAAAGGACCTGAAACTTTATTACCTAGAAATAAACAAATTGAAAAATTCAAATTCCTTAATAAATGAACAATTAGACTTAAATAATTGGCTATTACTAAATCTATTTTAATTAAATTATTTTATTACCTGCCATAAATTGTAAACTAACCATTTATTATAGTAATTTTATCCTCATTTTGTAACAAACCATCTGAAGAAGCTGTCGTACAGCGAAACATGGCATGGTGTTAAAAATATAAAATTTAGTGGACATTTAAGTAGTGTTTTACTTCTTGCAAACCTTCTAGTTATGGGTTTCCACCAAGTATTGGCTGAATCAGTTCATCTATTGCAAATAAAAATAACCGGTCAAGTGCAAGTTGGACTTGCGCAATTAGTGTTTCGTACGTTGATTGCTTTTGAAATAAAAATTTTTGTTACTGAGGTATAAAATGATCAGGGACTTCACAAGACACGTCCCAAATGAATTTTCAACAAAGTTTTTTTCGGATCTTGAAATTTTTGTTCTTTTATATACCAGATAAATTACACTAGCTTACAAGGTTTTTGTTCATGAAATAAAATATATGTGTTTTGTTTTAGTGTATTCAACTTAGAAAAAATATTCAGGTGGTCAAACTTTTAAGATATTTAATAAGAAATATTTTTATATAAAAAAAACATTTAAAGTACGAATAAATAATTAAAAATGACGAGTTTTAGCTCTTTTTTTGTAAATACTTGTATCTGTATCTCTTACAACAGATCAACAGTAGTCTCCTAGCATGTTCTGGTCCCAAAATAATTTTGCTTAAATAATTTTAGATCCTGATGAAACCGCTTGCCATGCTCATCAGTCATACTTCCATGGTTTTCCGAAGAAAAAATCCAGATAGGAATGCAAAAAATAAATTTTGAGGGACATGTTCACACCCATCAGTTCGTAATTCTGCAATAAATTTGCAACGATCTCTTGATAATTGTCATTTTTTTTTTTCTATTACCTAAAAAATCTCGAACGACAAGTTTAAAGCAATTCCACGCAGCCTTTTGAACGTCTGTCAAATGGCTCTCAAATGTTTTATCATCCAACATATTCCTGATTTGAGGACCTATAAATATTCCTGCACTGAACACACTAAAGAACAGAAAAGCGTCAGGGTCAGATCAACTGCCAGCGGAAATCCTTAAACTGATAGAGGAGGACCAGATTCATATTCTGGTATAATTAATTAATACTATATATAGAACTAGAATAATTCTAAATGAGTGGTTACTATCAACTTTTATAACGCTTCCAAAAAAGAAAAGCGCAAAGTATTGCTCAGACCACCGTACAATAAGTCTGATAGCTCACACAGTTGTTGAAGGTGATCCATAATAGAATATTCAGAAAAGTAGATGCAGACATCAGTAATACTCAATTTGGATTCCGTTAAATCTTGGGAACAAGGGAAGCATTGTTTGCACTCAAAGTCCTGTCGCAAAAGTTCCTAGACATGAATCGGGACCTACACGCGTGCTTTATAGACTATAATAAGGCCTTTGATAAAGTTAGACATGATCAACTCATAGAAACGTTAATAAAGAAAAGAATAGACGTCAGAGACATAAGAATAATTTCTAATCTCTACTATGGCCAAAAAGCAGCAATACGAGTGGAAGACATAACATCTAAAGAAATAGAAATCCAAAGAGGTGTTCGCCAAGGGTGTATACTTTCGCCAATCCTCTTTAATATGTACTCGGAGGACATAATAAGTAAAGCACACACATTAAAATAAACGACACGGCAGTAAATAATCTGAAATACGCTGATGATATGGTTCTCTTAGCTGAAACACATGAAGATCTACAGACGTTAATTAATAAAATTGTCACAGCGGGTGAATCACTGAACATAAGCAAAACAAAATATATGCTAATAACAAAAACAACTCAGGAAGATCGTAGGATATATGTAAATAATCAACCTATCGAAAAAGTAAAATAATACAAATATCTAGGCACAAACATCAATGAACACAACGATAGTTCCAAAGAAATAAAAATCAGAATTGAACAGGCCTGAAGTGCATTTATAAGAATGAAAAGGCTTTTCTGTTGCCGAGATCTAAACCTTGAATTAAAAATACGAATGATGAGATGTGATGTAATGTCTGTACTATATTATGGGATGCAAGCCTGGACGATGAAGGCGATTGATGTGAGGAGACTGGAGGCATTTGAGCTATGGATATACCGGAGAATGCTAAACATTTCATGGGTAGAGAAAGTGACCAACGTGGAAATTATGAGACGTATGCAAAAAGAAAGGGAAGCAATTCTAACGATTAAGATAGGAAAACTGTTATATATGGGTCACATCTTGAGAGGGGAGAAGTATCGGTTGCTCCAGACTATCATGCAGGGAAAAATCGTAGGAAGAAGATCCATATGAAGGAACTCGTGGCTGAAGAACCTTCGAGAGTGGTTCGGGTGTAGCAGCCGCGAGTTATTTAGATCTGCCGTCTCCAAGATAAAAATAGCTATGATGATTGCTAAACTTCGCAGCGGAGACGGCACTTAAAGAAGAAGAAATATTCCTTCTTTTAGTTGTACAGAAACGCTGGCCCTGTCTTATTCAAAACTTTGACAAAATTTTTCATTAAGCCTAACTTGATGTGAAGCAGTGGTATTATAATTTTTTTTTTTGGGTTAACCAAACATTTATTTTTAATGTTCATTTTACCTGGAACATATTCGGTTCTAATAGGCCAAATTTCTTTTTATAGTGATCCTTCTTTGCCCTCGAGTCCCATAAGCACAAGAAGCAACAGTATTTTTTGTAGCCGCCTTGCAAACGCAAAAGCATACCGATGTCTTTTAGGTTACCACAGATATACCAATTGTGACATTTATATTTGATCAATTTAATTATTATGGACATTGTTTCATAGGTTTCTTTACAATCCACTGCATGACCTATTGATATACAAGACTTTTTATTTCCGTTGTGCAAAAGAACAGCTTTGAGATTTGTCTTCTAGGAATCGATAAAAAGGCGCCATTCTTTTGGGCTGTATGGTTGTTTCATTTCGTCGAACATTCCATTAACATCGTGACAATAACAAAATTCATTTTCTTTTGTGAAAAATGCAGCATAAGTCTTACTCCAGGAGCCATAAATACTAACTCTTGTGTCAGGATCAAGCAACATCCAATGATGCAACTTTGAGGCAAGTAATTCAGTTTTAGACTTAGACAACTGCAAATCTCTTATAAGTTCGTTGAGTTCAGACTGAGTTATCAAATGTGGACTGTCCTCATCGCCGACAAAGTTATCCGAGCTGAACTGCTCACTGTCACTATTTTGGTGAAGCGGAATACTTCTCGATGTAGCTGTGACATTTCGGGTTTGGTCACTTCTGCCGGGTGGTGTAGGAAGTGTCAAATCCTTTGAATGAGGCACAGGCTTAGACACCGGAACATCTGCATATTCTATTTTATCTTTGTTTTTCGAGTTGAAACAAAAAGTTTTAGTCAAGCAAAAGTAACAGTCGGTTGCGTGGTTAGTTGGCTCTCTTCAGATCATTGGTTTACCAAAGTTCATAGATCTGTTTTTACCTGAATACCAGGAGTTTAGGACCAGTCTGCAGTTTGTGCAAACCACATGCGGAATCTTGATGTGGCACCGGAAATCTAAAATAATGTAAATAGGCGTTTTGCAGTGAGTTTTTTTTTTTTTTTTTTTATAGGTCTAGCACACGTGCTACAGGGAAGTCCCTAAAGCGCTACAGCAGCGACACGTGTGCGGAGAAAGCGATTCACGTTGTTCTTAAATCGCTGTAAATTGTACTCGGTGGGAAACACAGTTCTGGGCAAATTATTCCAAAGGGATGATGTTCTTCATATAAATGACTGCTTGAAAAGCGTTGTACGAGGAGTAACAAGCTGAACCTCATACGGATGTGAAGTATTAGCGTGACGTGTACTTCTAACATGCACCGCTCTGGGAGGAATTAAACGGGCCACATCCTTCGAACACTTTCCATGAAAATACTTGTAGAATAGGCTCAAGTCGCCAACCGTTCTTCGATGTTCCAGCGAATCAATTCCACCTGTCAGTTCCGGGTCTCCAATCAGACGAACAGCTCTTCTCTGAATAGAATCCAACAAATGCAGTGTATGTTTGGGAGCGGAGCCCCAAACATGGGAGCAGTATTCCATAGTTGGTCGAATTTGAGCTTTGTAAAGAATTAACAGTTGTTGTGAAGTGTAAAGCTTTCTGGTTTTTGTAGCGTTAAATTCCACTTGGTTACTGTCACCCCAAGATAGAATTTCTTCCAGGTCTTTGTTAAGTTGAATGACTTCCTGCTGACTGCGGATATTCATCTGAGTAGCCGATGTTCGAGCGTTCAAAGTCAATGAAGAGATAAGTGTACTGTCATCTGCAAAGCTGTAGATTGGATTCTCGGTCTTTTCCAGCAGAGCGTTAATATAAATGAGAAAGAGAGTAGGAGACAGTATGGAGCCTTGGGGTACACCGGCGTTGATAGTGAAGGTGTTAGAAAGAAATCCGTCGACTGCCACTCGCAAAGAACGCTCTCTGAAGAAACATGAGAGCCACAAATAGAACTTTTCAGACATACCATAAGAACGTAGCTTAGCCAACAGCCTATCGTGCCAAACACGGTCGAATGCCTTGGATATGTCAAGAGCAACCGCTCGAGATTCTCCAAAGTGTTCAATTGCGTTGTTGCAAACATGTTTTACATAAGTCAGGAGATCTCCTGTTGATCTATTTTTACGAAAGCCATATTGGTGATCGCTAATAATGTTGAATCCTTCAAGATATTTTAGAAGATGCTGATTGATAGCCTTTTCCATGATTTTCGATATTATTGAAAGCAGTGCGATTGGTCGTTAGTTATTTGGCAAGGTCTTCTTGCCTTTTTTAGGTATCGGCTGAACTGTGGCACATTTCTAGCAGGAAGGAAATATTCCCTTTCTGTAAGATAGTCTAGAGAAAACTGGTGTTAGTTCCTTCGCACAGTTTTTGAGAACTATGGCAGGTATTCCGTCAGCGCCACAAGCCTTTTTGGTGTCTAGCTTCATCAAAATACGTTGTATGATACGCTGCCTGAAGACAATATCGGGCATCCTTGACTGCACTATGCGAATATTAGGTGGTGTTTTTCCTTGGAAATCGACAGTAAAATGTGAAGCAAAGAGTTCAGCCAACAAGTTCGCTTTCTCAACAGGTGTCGTTGCAATAGAATTATCTGACCGTGTGAGTGGTGGTATGGTGGATTTGATGAAATTTTGACTAACTGCCTTAGCGACTGACTAAAAGGACCTGGAATTGTTGGGACAAGCGAGAAGTTTGTTTCTAATCCGTTGATTGTATGCCTCCTTGGTTTCGTCGATAATTTCTTTGCATCTGTTCCTGGCACGACAAAGGTGTTTCGATTTATGGTGTTAGGATTTTCACGCCAATGTCGGTATGCAAGATGTTTAGAAGCAACAGCTTCTTTGCATTTTCGGTCAAACCAAGGCTTGCCGTTGGAAGGGCATGTCTTCGAAAAAGGGATGTAAGCCTCCATACCGGCCAAAATAACATCGGAAACCTCCTTGGCGCAGTCAGATGGGTCATCGGATCGAAAACAAACGTCTAACCAAGGGGAAGTTCGAAAATATTCCATGAGATCTTCCCATTTAGCAGATTTGTAGTGCCAAATCTTGCGCGGTTTAGGCTCCTCTCTGTCACTGATAGGTAGGATACTCGATGTCGATAATAGTTTATGGTCGGAAGAACCTAATGGCGGATTTACGCTGACCGTGTAAATCTCCGGATTGGTGGTTAAAAACAGATCAAGAAGACTGGCGAACTCCCATAGTCTCGATTTAACTGAACAATTTTCCACAAACGTAGAAAAAACAGTTTGGATTATTTTACACACTCTAGACGACATTTTAGAACAGTCTTTCGTATTTACTTCACTTCATTGTTTACAAAATTAAACAAAGAAATCATTACAACTACTGCGGATAAATGAGAAACAGAAACGGTTTTATCTGAGAATTATGACGTGCTAGCGGAAAACAAAAATACTTTATTAACTAGCCTACTTAGCTTCGTTCGATGAACAAAAATAAGTTTTTTTTTGTAAACTAGTGATATTAACGATAATGCACCCGCGATAATTTTCGTTCAATCTACATCCTGTGGAGAATATTCCAGGATTTTTTCAAGATTTTTTACCGGTACTTTTCGAGATAAGGGGGGGAATAAAGAAAGGTGTACGCAAGTATTACATTATATATATTTTTGAACTCGTGTTGTTACAAGCTTTCATTTCACATCCTACTCAATGACCTGGTAATTTTTTTTTTCATTTCCGATTTTACCTCCCCAAATTAAAACCTTCAGTCAAAATTTAACTCTCAAAACTATACGGCCATTAATTCCTATATTAGTGTTACTTTTCAACTTTTTTCACTTCCGATTTCAGCCCCCAAAACTAACCCCTTAAGTTAAAATTTAACTTTCAAAACTACACGGTTCTGATGAGGCCATCAATTCCTATATTAGTGCCAAATTTCAACTTTCTCTATCAAATAGTTTCGGAAAAAATTGGGTGTGACAGAGACGGACACCGAAGTGATCTTATAAGTGTTCCGTACGGAACACTAAAAAGAAAATAAATTGAGGTGCTTATTTACCCATTTTTGGAGACTTAGTAGGATGTAATATAAATAGTTATAGGAGAAATATAATCCAAGTTACTAGCCGAACGCATAAGTATAGATAATGCCTATAAAAAAAATATAGAATAGACGTAGAGTGCAAACCAACTCATTGCCTATAATAAGAAACTGTGAAAAATACTACAGAAGATCAATATTATCTACACCCTTTGCTTTTAAAAACTTGTATTAAGCATTGAGGCTCTAAGATAAGGATATTGTGTATCATTAACGCCCTTTAAAGAAAGAAAAGAAAATGTAAGCACATAAGTATAAAGGCAATCTGGAAAATTACAGGTTTAATACAAAAAGCCAAGATTAGAATCATTATGTAAAAAATAAAATTCCTAGTCGTAAAGGCACAATCAAAACACGTCCGATTAGAAACAAAAAAATTAACAACTTGCCTATTTAGAAGGTTGGAAAGAAACGAAAACATAATTTCTATGAAACTTGTATTAGAAGTAACCTAATTTATGGTACAGAGACATGGAGAATAAAGGAAAACAACCGATGGAAACTTGAATCAACGGAAATTGATGTGTTTAAACGATCATTAAGAATATCTAGAACGAACAGAATTTGAAATGAAGATGTACAAACAACGTAAGTGGATAATTTCCTGATGACGTACATTGGAAAATAACAACTATGGCCAAAAAGATTTTTGTCTGTTGAGTCGAGCAAGAAGTTTTTAATTCTGTGATTATTTTCGTCCGTTATTGATTTATTATAACATTAGGGTTTTCGCTCCTATGGGAAATCTGTTTGAAAGTACCTTTTTTTTACTCACTAGGATATTTGAATTGATTCAGCCAATACTTGGTGGAAATCCATAACTAGACGTTTTGCAAGAAGTAAAACACTACTTAAATTTCCACTAAATTTTTTATTTTCAATACCATGACATGTTAACAACCTGAACTAACCTGAAGAACAGCGAAACATTTCATGATGTTAAAAATAAAAAAATTAATGGAAATTTTTACTTCTTGCAAAACTCACTAGGATATATTTTCAACAAAAAGAGTGGAAGGTTTTATGCCAGTCAGAATTACATCAGAAACTTCCTGAGTTAATATTCCTCGAGTTCATCTTAGTTGGCAGATTTCTAGTGCCAAATTTTGGGCAGTTTGGAGGCCTTTTTATCACAAACTGGTAGAGCACCCTATGTTGAAAGGAGAACAAATGAGCGGATAATTTATGATGCTAAGGTGTAACTCTTTGGCTTCGTGGTTACAAGGAGCTAATGAAGACTATTGAACTCCATCAGCATCAGGAATCCGTGCTGGTGCTTCGATAAGCTGAGTAAAGCCCGAATTAATTACAAAGGATTCAGCGTCACGGCCTTGTTCGCCGGTGGTCTGGATGTGTTTAAGCTAGTCGATGTTGCGGTCGTTAAGGTCGCCTAGGATGATAATTACGGCACTTATGTCTTGAAAGAGAAGTGAAAAGGGCTTTAAAATTAGTGTCACTTTCTGGTCGATAAGAATAGTAGATGTACCTTATGATTTGTTGAGTTGTTCTTTTTAACCATATAACATCGAACTTTAGTTAGTTCTCGTTTTAACAGAAATAAAATGAAAGATGTCAAGATTACTTGTATCGAGGATAGGGCAAGCCGACTATGTTACTTGATAAACTGATAATTCTCCCATTGTAGATGCAAACACATGTTGGGTGCTCCCAAAAAAAAAAAGAGATTTCTTAGGCATTTTACTGGATTTTGCTACTTGTTTTGAATTATTTTTAAAGCTTCACTCTACTTTAGGCAGAACACCTCTGCTATACAATAGAGTCATAAAATGTAAATAAGGGGTCATCGGTAGCATAGCCGTCCGAGCATAACCTTTAAAATAAAGTTATAGAAATATAAGATTTATTACCAAAAATTTTTTTAATCTATAAATCTATGTATGTGTACAAATTCACAATTCACGATATATAAGAACTTTAATTACAATCAAAAACAATCATCATCTTCAAAATTCGAAGACTCGACTTCTCTTAAATTGATCATTAAGGTTTCTATTTTCACAGTTTCGATGTATTCGTCAAATTTTCACATTTTATTTTCTTCTTCAATAACACCTCGAATGGCATTTTTCCAATTATCCTCTTTGATCTTCTCTATTACGGCGAGTAATAATTGCCTTACGTCTTGAAGTTTGAACGTGGTGTTTTCCCCTACAACTAAACCTTTCATCTGTGCCCAAATTAGCTTTATGGGATTCAATTGGTAATCATATGGAGATAATCTGAGCACTGTGATATCCCGTTCCTTTGCCATCTCATCGATTGCGTACTTCTTGAACTGTGGCTTATTTTGTTTCGCAATTTTGAGAAGTTCCGCTTTTAACATACCATCTTTATGTTTGAGATTTTTGTCTCTTATCCATTGAAGAATGTCCGCTTTCTTCCATAAATTTGTCAGGAGTCGTTCTAATAATCGGGAATGGTATGGGACATTGTCTAATACTATAACTGATTTTACTAGTATACATTCAATCATTTGTTGGAAGTACTCCTCAAAAACATCGGCCGTCATCTCCTCATGGTAATCTTTAGTTGATTTTGATTCGAATTCCAACAAGCCACCGTTGAAAAATCCGTTTTCACTTCCAACATGTGCTATAATTAGCCTGCGACCTTTTCCTGAAGGGGATTGTAATCCAGTTGACCAATCTTCCATAAAAGCTTGTTTCGCAATCTTAATGTTTTTGTCAATCCAGAATTTTTTCACTGTGTGTCTCTCATTAACCCAAATCTCATCTAAATAAAAAATTTGTTTGTACGGGTACACCAGCCCTATTGCTTTTTTAAATTGTTTTTTCGTTAAAATATTATCTACGAAATCGCTCCTGGATCCATTGTTTATACTAATTTGTTTTATAATATTTAGTTCTTTCTGAAAATTTTCTTCCGCTAATGGTGTATTTATTAGTCTATGGATGAAACTATTACGAGGCTGGTTTGAAAAGTCCGTGCAAAGTCCGAGAGATCGCACCACCGGCGCGTATCGAGGTCATGTTTAGTTAGTAGCATCTCTTGAATGAACGCACACCAAGTTTCAGCCATATTGGTCTATTTCTTTGTGTTTGGCATTCGTGTGAATCAAGGAAGTCGAGTGATTTTCAAGAAATGGACGAAAAAGAATTTCGTGTGGTGATTAAACATTACTTTATGAAAGGCAAAAACTCCTCAGGAGACTAAAGAGAAGCTTGATAAACATTATGGTGACTCTGCACCTTCGATTAAAACAGTTTATAAGTGGTTTCAAAATTTTCGGACTGGCCATATGGGCACAAGTGACGCTGAACGTTCTGGACGGCCTGTGGAGGTTACGACTCCAGAAATCATTGATCAAATCCATGATATGGTGATGGATGACAGAAGAGTTAAGGTGCGTGAGATTGCTAGTGCTGTGGGCATCTCGATTGAACCGGTACATAATATTTTGCATAAACATTTGGACATAAGAAAGCTATCCGCAAGATGGGTGCCGCGATTGCTCACGCTTGACCAAAAACGGAATCGTGTGAAGTGTTGCAAGGATGGTTTGCAGCTGTTCTAGAAGAATCCGGAGGACTTTAAGCGTCGTTTCGTCACTGTGGATGAAACATGGATACAATACTATACTCCTGAGACCAAACCACAATCTAAACAATGGGTTACCAAGGGGGAATCTGCACCAAAAAAGGCGAAGACCGTTCCTTCGGCCGGAAAGGTTATGGCCACTGTCTTTTGGGATTCGCAAGGGATAATCCTCATCGACTATCTGGAAAAGGGTTAAAACTATTACAGATGAATATTATTCATCGTTATTGGACCGTTTGAAAACCGAGCTGCAAGAAAAACGCCCGCGATTGGCCCACAAGAAAGTCCTTTTCCATCACGACATCGCACCAGCACACACCTCAGCAGTTGTGGTCGCAAAACTAATGGAAATAGGATTCCAACTCGTTTCACATCCCCCCTATTCTCCAGACTTGGCTCCCTCGGACTACTATTTGTTCCCCAATTTGAAGAAATGGCTGGCGGGACAAAGATTTTATTCAAACGAGGAGGTGATTGCAGACACTAATGGATATTTTGCAGACTTGGACAGATCCTATTATTCGGAAGGGATCAATAAACTAGAACATCGTTGGACGAAGTGTATAAGCCTAAAAGGAGACTATGTCGAAAAATAAAAAAGGTTTACCCCAAACACATAAGTAGTTTTTATTTTTGCACGGACTTTTCAAACCAGCCTCGTATAAGCCGAGATTTTATGTGTGAACGGGTGGTTAGAATTAGCGTGTATAGTTATATCGGAGTATGTTGGTTTATGGAAGATTTCAAAATCGTGTTTATTCATTTGGTTTGATATTTTTAAGTCTAGGAAATTAATCGATTTATTTGTTCCTATTTCTGTTGTAAAAGTACCCGTACAAACAACTAAACAAAGAAAAATTTCATACACTCACTTATACCGGAAAATTGACTAATAAAATTCAAAATTTTTTCCATAAAAATCATGTAAATATCGCTTTCCGTACAAATAACACATTAGCTCGACATATTAAAAATAATAAAAGTAAAACAAAAAAAGAATATAAATCGGGGGTTTACGAATTATGCTGTGGCACTTGCAATAAAATGTATATAGGACAAACAGCCAGATCTTTTAATCAGAGAATAAATGAACATAAACAAAGCTATAAAATGAAAAATAACAAATCTTATTATGCTAAACATTTAACAGAGGAAAATCATACTTTCAATGAAGTTTTCAAAATTTTGCATAACGGAAAGAAAGGAAAATTACTGAATTGTTTAGAACAGGTAGAAATTAACCAGAAAAAATCCTCAGGTTTATTACTCAACGATCAGTTAGATGGGGGAGGGTCTCCTTTATTGAACTTGTTCTAGGTATCAAGGTAAATATTGTTAATAAATTTAGTACTTGTCATTAGGTAAAGTATATATTAGGGTGACCGCAAAAAATCGATGTCGGAATTTTGTTCGTCTGGACCCCACAAAACGATTCCCCTTTCCAGATATTGAGATAGCCGAAATTTGAGCTCGATTAAACGCCGTTAAACCCGTGCCGCTCGTCGCTCAAAGTTTGAAAAAATCCAAATTTTTGGCCAAAAAGCTGACATATGGAGCCATAACTCCAGAACGGTAAATAATAGAAACACGCTTAATATCTCAAAAGAAAGCTAATATTGTTCTTCAAAATTTATATTCTATACATAATTGTTGTTATTTTAAGTCAAACCGAGTTACAACAGCCTTTAGCCCAAAAAACGTGACCTGGTACCAGTAGGAGCCAGTTTGGGAGTATTCTAAGAATTTTACGGGTTTTTACATAATGTGTCTCGGAATTAACATTTTTTTGTTAAAAAGTATTTTGGAACTCAATTTTCAAACATAAAGAGCCTTTTGTTCAAATTTAATCTTTTATTATATGGGGATTACCTGACTAGTTTACCAAAGAAAGACCCGTTTGACAGGTAAAAAGGAGGTTGAATCTAATTTCTATTTTAGGGATGGTGATTTTACTTCAGCGTACAACCGACCTTTTATTTATTCAGTTTAGTTTCTAAAGTGCCTTTGAGCTGGTTACATCGAACAATTATCTTGTGAAGATATTTTAAGACACTGAAGAGGACAGCATCTACAAGGAACTTGAGAGCTTGGAGGAAATGGACATCCCTGAAGAAGCTGCAGAAGATCCAGGACCATCTGAGAGCAAGAGGATGAAAGTTTCATTTGCAAGGGGCGTTAAAGAGATTTTAAACATGAAATTGTCCATTTTATTAGATCGATGTAAGGTATCCGACAGAAATGCCACGAGAATTTTAATAGCTACTCTAGAAGCACTAAACCTTGACCCTCTTGAGTACAAAGTCTCGAAAACTTTATTACATGATAGAAGGCAAATGTTCAGAGAACAATATAATAAAAAATTTTTTGATAAAGTAAACATTCCTGAAAAAGAGCCCGTGGTTGTCCATTGGGCCGGTAAACTTTTACCGAGTGTTTTAAAAAATGAACAATGTGAGTGAATAGCTATAGCTATTTCATATGGCGAAAAGGACCAGCTGCTGGGAGTTCCTGTAACAGCAAACAGCTCTGGAGAGGAGCAAGCCGTAGCCGTATATGAATGCCTACATGAATGGGGTCTTCTCAACACCGTCAAGGCGATGTGCTTCGACACTACAGCATCCAACACGGGAAGACTCAAAGGAGCATGCGTCATATTGGAGCAAATGTTAGGAAGAGAATTGTTATACCTAGCTTGCCGTCACCATATCTTGGAAATTCTGTTAAGAGGCGTATTCGACACAAAAATGGGATCAACCACTGGACCTCATCCAGACATTTTCAAGAGATTCCTCACTGCGTGGCCCAAGATAGACAAAGGAAAATACGACACAGGTATCAGTGACAATCTAATACAAAAGCAGCTAACTCCAGAAGTAATTGCAAATGTTACTGCTGAATTCGAGACCAAATTAACTGAGAGCCACCCCAGAGATGACTACAAGGAGCTATTGCAGTTGGTTCTCGTATTTGTTGGATCACTAGACGGCAGTGTTGTGGGTTTTAGAACTCCAGGAGCCATTCATCACGCTAGGTGGATGGCAAAGGCTATTTACTGCTTAAAAATGTTCATTTTTCGTCGTCAATTTAAGATGTCTAAAGAAGAAGAAAGTTCTGTGCTTGCCATTTCTGTTTTCCTAGTTAAAATTTATTGTAAAGCTTGGTTCAATGCTCCAAAAGCTCATCTTGCACCAAAGCAAGATTTAGGTATTTTGCATAGTCTGTTAGACTATAAAGAATGTGACAACGACATTGCAGAAATAGCCCTGACCAAATTTTCGAACTATTTGTGGTATTTGAATGCAAAGTTGGTGGGATTATCGTTTTTTGATCCCACCATTACAGACGATGAAAAGTTGTTAATGGCTAATAAATTGCTCAGTAGCACAGATGAACCATCACGGCATGCTAGGGTTGTAAATCCAAAAGTTAGAAAAGAAAACTTAAAAGAGGTAGTTGATGGAGGATTGGTAAATTTACTTACCAAAGAAACGTTTACATTCTTTGACCAATTTAATATAAAAACAGATTTCCTAAGACCACATCCAAACACCTGGCCTCAAAATAATGACTTCCAAGAAGGATTGAAAATTGTCAAAACATTAAAAGTAGTTAATGATATGGCTGAGCGTGGTGTTAAATTAATAACCGACTTTAACGACCTTCTGACAAAAGATGAAGACCAAAAGCAATATGTCCTGCAAGTTGTAAGTAAATGCCGAGCATTATATCCTGACGTTTCAAAAACTACTTTAACAAAAGCTCTAGAATAGATTAGATAACTATGTAAAATTATCAACTCATGTAGGTACTACGTCTGTATCTTTTCTGTGTCTGTTTTGTATGTATTATATACCTAATTTTTATATTTTAAAATAAAATATGTCATTAGACTTATCAGTATTACTTGTTTTTTTATTATATTTCTACTTTAAACTCAAAAATATACCAAAAAAAAGCAAAATTTATCACTTAATAACAAAATATACGAAGTATGCTCCTAGTGGTACCAGGTCACGTTTTTGGGGCTAAAGGCTGTTGTAACTCGGTTTGACTTAAAATAACAACAATTATGTATAGAATATAAATTTTGAAGAACAACATTAGCTTTCTTTTGAGATATTAAGCGTGTCTCTATTATTTACCGTTCTGGAGTTATGGCTCCATATGTCAGCTTTTTGGCCAAAAATTTGGATTTTTTCAAACTTTGAGCGACGAGCGGCACGGGTTAACGTCGTTTAATCGAGCTCAAATTTCGGCTATCTCAATATCTGGAAAGGGGAATCGTTTTGTGGGGTCCAGACGAACAAGATTCCGACATTTTTTTTCCCCTCATGAGATCCGGTCACTCTAGTATCTAGTATATATTCTGTAACATACCTTGTTAGTTAATTTACATCGTACTCCAGAAAAAGACACAGTGTGTCGAAACAATTGTCAGCAATAATAAACATAAGTGGTGATCTTAAACATTTGTTTACATTTTTATTCCTAGTTATTATGGATCTCCATCAAGTAACGGCCAAGTCAGTGCAGTATCCAAATAAATTTATTGTACCTATTATCATTAAGCTTTATAACACTGCAGATTTCTGGTTCTTACGAATGGTTAATTGTACTCGTTTAGGCCTTTATCATACAAATAAGATTTTTAGTTTCATCATTTACTCATTAAAATAAACTTTGAAATGCGTTGATTTATATAGCTTATTGTAAAGTTTAGGAGACATGTAATAAAATATTTTTTAGAAAAAGGTCGCACTGTTGTATAGAGATAGAAAATAAAGGTGATTAAAACTAAAAATACAAATAATTGGTAGAGAAATTTCGGACGTTTATGGTTTATGACATTTTAATGTTTATAACCCAGACTTTATAAAATTTGGATTTTCACATGATGTAGTTCACGAACCAGCCCACTTTCCTGGCATTCGAACGGGGGGGGGGGGGGGGGGTGTCTTCAGTAATATAAACTTCGCGAACATTACAGCGATTTCGTGTTGCTAAGTCACCATTAGTCGAAACCACACTTCAAATTATCTAGTAAGTAATAAATTAGTTTTTAGGCAAAAGGCCTTTATTTTATTGGTGAGTAAACTAAACTCGTAGTCCCTGACAACTTCCAACATGAAATAATACACTTTAATCTGGGAGTTGGCTGCAAAACTAGTATGTTTAATCGCTTTAAAATTTAATTTCGCACACCCTGAGTGACAGTGACATCGGCTTTTGTTGCAAATTTAATAATTAACTTTGCTGCTTTACTGCTTTCCGATGTTTTAGTGTAAATTTGAAAACTGATTACAAAAACATTTATTTGAAAATTAATACAGTTTTTATTGTTAATTACTTAATTATTTTGTTTTTTATAAGATCTTTTGTCGAGTTATAAGTCGAAAGAAATGGCACGTAAGTTATAAAATTATTATGACTTGTCGACAGCTGAAATTAGTAATTTCAGATAGCGTATCAAAATCTAAAATCAAGATTTGCAAATATGATGTATGTGTGAGGCGGATTCATGTATTAAAAAAAAGTTTTTCTGCATAATAATAATGATATTGGGCCCTCAGGAGCTAGGGGAATCCCAGGATTCTCCTAGTACGGGCATTGACTATCCCGAGGTACCTGAGTCATGTTGTGCTGTCTTGTGTTGTCTAGATTAAGTATAACAAAAACCCAATCTTAAGGTGTTTACCGTGCCGAGAAGATGAATGACTTAGCGTTTATGAGTCGCGAACGGTTCCCCGGATACCGGGCGCCCTCCGATAGTAAGTAGCCTTGCTGTGGCATCCAGGCTCTGCTCCAGTCTACTCTTTTTTCCTAGGATATTCGTGGGAACACTATATCGAATAATAATAATTATAATAACGATAATGGCAGGGTGTTGCGGAGGCGGACTCCTGTCATACAAACAGCTATAGCACCACAACAACAACAACCACAAACGAACCAAACAACCACTTCAGCTGAAACTATCCCGGATAGTTTTACCAGATCCGACATTGTAGGTGACCGAAATTGCCTTTTCCGTACAGTTAGCTTACACTTATATCGCCATCAGAACCAACATGAGAAACTTCGAGAGGTTGTTCTAAGATATATACAACAAAACTGGTTGGAATTTCACACATTTTCATTAATTGAAGAGGATGATATGAAAGACTTCAATAACTACTATAATTATATAAGGTAAAATGGCACCTATGGAACGAGCCTAGAGATACTCGCCCTCTCGGAAACCCAAAATAGCAACTTTCATATCTTCTCAAAATAACGAAGAACAAGATGTACAAAAATAACTATTAGGGACAGACCAACAATCATAAGCAGAGGAAAACACACTGAATCTATTTACCTTCTACTAACAGGCAACCCAATGTCGGGACACTTTGAGCTTCTGACATCACAGAACACTGAAAACACCCCAGAGAACAGTAAACCGATAAAAGAAGCTTCGGGCGAGCGACGTAACGGTTGAGGAAGTCGTGGGAAATGGCAGCTCGACCAAAACGATGAAGACCGGCCAAAGTAAAATGGACCTAGCAAAAGTAGTATGCCGGCGAGTAAGTCGACATCCACCAAGGCAAGAAAATTAAAGCAATGCATGAGTTGCTCCACAGAAATCAACGAACATGATATGCGTTGCTATAACAAAATCACAAAAAATTATTCGCTGTCTGAATCCTCCGAAATCACTCCCAAACACAATTGACACAGATGCGGGACAAACACAACCACCAGAGCCAAACCAAGCTACATAAAAAAGGCTATGGAAACAAGAGAAAGTCATCATTGTGTCCCTCGTCATATCAGCCACAGGCCTTACACCAACAACATTCACACCACACTTAGTACAATTAGGACTCGACACACACATACACAAAAACATTTGTGTATGTGTGTCAGTGATTTTGTAAACATATAACATCAGATCATTCCTTAATACACAATGGGAATAGCGTTTGTACTGACTTGGCTTAAACAGTCAAACATGGAACCACATTAACCAAATGTGAGAAAAAAGAGCAAAAGTACCAAATAATAATATTAACCAGTCTCCACACAGCAACAGTGAAAGCAAACAAAAACTACACACCTCTCGACTTATCCCGGATAGACCACGCAGCAGACACACATAGTTACACTTAATTACAACAGGAAAAGGTGAAAATGTGGTCAGAAAAAAACATTCCCTGAAACAGAACGCATCTTACTTACCATCTAGGATAAAGTCATATTAGAAACTACCAAAAGCATATCATCAAAGACCCAACTATTACAGAAGATAGATGCAGGAAATATCATCAGCATAAATAAACGATCGAACACATAACAAGCGGATGTAAAATATTAGCCGGAACGGAATAAACAGCCAAACATGACTCAACTGCAAAAGTGCTTCGCCAGGCACTAGCCACAACATACAAACTTGTAGAAAACACAGATTTCTATTACAAATACACACCAACATCACACCAACAAATAAAGATTACAAGCTCTACTGGGACATCAGTATCCGTACAGATAAAACAGGAAAAGTCACCTATCTGATTGACATAGCTGTCCCCAACGATACAAACATCCAAACGAAATACACAAAAAAATCTCCAAATACACAGACCCTGCAACAGAAATAAAAAGGCTATGAAAACAAGAAAAAGTCATCTTTGTCCCCTCGTGATATCAGCCACAGGCTTTACGCCAACAACATTTACACCACACTTAGTACAATTAGGACTCAACACAAACATACACAGAAACTAGAAGTTTTGCAAGAAGTAAAACAGTACTTAAATTTCCACTAATTTTTTATTTTTAACACCATGACATTTTTCGCTGTACGACAGCTTCTTCAGATAGTTTGTTACAAAATCAGGATAAAATTACTATAATAAATGGTTGGTTCACAATTTATGGCAGGTAATAAAATAATGATACAAGGCAAAAAGTAAATAATATTGTACATAAAAAATACTTAGTTCAGAAGAAAAAGCTTACTCTCGTAAGAAATAATAACAAAATAATAAACCCTAACAAAAAGTTTTCAGATCACATATTTTTTGATAGATTTGTCAATTTAACATAGACAACCTTCTCGACTAATGAAACTCAATTACTAAATAAAGGTTTCAAACATAATATCGAAGTCAACATCTCTCCAAATACATTAAATATATTAGCAGTTGATATAGAAGTAGCTCTCAATCATTACCCAAATAATATTAGTAAAAAACACGAAGCATACTAAAAAAGGAATTTTTACGCCAAAATACTCCAAGACAAGATATTCAATTAATAAAAAACATTAGAAATAAATCAGCAGATATAATATTTACAAAAGCAGACAAAGGTAATTCATTCTAAAATGTAAACCGACAGAAAATTATTAAATCAACGATTTCTAATTGTAAAAGTTTGTTTAATGATAAAGATTCTAGAATTCTCACTTTTTTGAACCCAAAAACACCTAAACTATATAATAAAACTTCACAAAAAAGATTACCCTATAAGGCCAGTAGTATCTTTCGTGTCAGCCCCATCTTATAAACTATCAAAACGTCTTGTTCAAATACTCATAGACAACACTAAATTTAAAGCTAAATATGCAATAAAAAATTCACTACCACTAGTTGAAAACATCAAACATTTAAAGTTACCTGACAATTTAAAATTAATCTCTTTCCATGTTCAAAATCTTTTTCCAAACATGCCAAGTAGGGAAACTATATTACTAATTGAAGAACTTCTTTCTGAAGTTAATGTCAACGCAATAATAACATAGAAAAAATAACTCAAACTACGCAAATCATTGAATTGAAAATAATCACCAATTCAACCCAAACTTTGAAACATTACATACTTGCACAAAGGGCCTGAAACTTAATTACCTAGAATATTTAGAAATAAACAAATTCAAAAATTCAGATTCAATTAGACCTAAATAATTCACCATTACTAAATCTATTTTAATTAAATTATTTTATTACCTGCAATAATTTGTGAGCCAACCATTTATTAAAGTAATTTTATCCTCATGTTATAACAAACCATCTGAAGAAGTGTCGCACAGCGAAACATGTTATGGTGTTAAAAATAAATAATTTAGTGGAAATTTAGGTACTGTTTTACTTCTTGCAAAACTTCTAGTTATAGATTTCCACCAAGTATCGGCTGAATCAATTCAAATACACAGAAACATTCAGAAGTCAATGATTTTGAAAACATGTAACATTGTCAGGTCATTCCTTAATACACAATAGTAATAGCGTTTCTGCTGACTTGGCTTGGGCCTATCAGCCAAACATGGAACCACATTAACCAAATGCGAGAAAAAAAGAACAGTTTTGTAAAATATTAATAATATCTTTTTAATGGTTAATATTTAATTGCAAAAAAAAAATTAAGAGTGTTTTTCCTTCTACTTCTCCATGAAGGTGACGTCATACAGAAAAATCGTTTGTCAAATTATTGTTGCTACGTTTTGCAGTTTTTACAAGTTTTTTGTGGTCCGACACCGGTGAAATCGGTGAGAGTAATAACGTGCAGTGATAAGTGATAAATAAAGAAAGAAATGGACCAAAAGTTATTCAAAAAAAAAATATCCCAGGTGTAAGGCAACGAAGTTCCATTTTATTTTTAAGTGAAATATTGGTCTGATCAGTTTTTATTGGGATCCAGAGTTAATTTAAGATGACCACAGATCAGGAAGACCGGTTGAGGCATAACCATCATGCTTGCTAAGGGTTGGCTACTGTCGGATCGACGAATGAAGGTTCCAGTGTTAAATTATCCGACACACACGAGTTCAAGATTGTACATGAAGATGTAGGAATGAAAAACAATATTCTACACGATGAATCCGCAAACTTTTTATACCAGAACAAAAACTGGTGAGGAATTAAATTTTTCCAAAAATGTTGGCTCTTTAGAGTACGATGTGAGGTATCTTTCCCGAATCATCACAGCCAGCAAGAGGTGGGTGTTTTATGTAAAAAGCGAGAGTCGATTCAATAGAATCGTAAGTGCTTTCCACCTCTAAAGATGGCGAAACATTTGTCGTTTTCTAGAAAGCTGATGGGTTCGTTTATCGGGACTGCGAAGGAATTTTTCATATCGAATATATTGTAAAAGGGACCACAATTAATGGAGTGGTTTGTAAAAGGACGATGACAAGATTATCAGTAAAAAACATCCGAATTCATGGAGAACAATTGAAATTTTGAATAAAAGCTTTGTCATTTTCAATAAAGATGTTACTAACAATAAGAGAAAGGTGAAAGCCCATGGTCATACAACAGTTTATTGTTAAGAACTAACTACTTCTTAGTTGACAGTAAGTTAAGATAATGCTTAGTTATAATATTTAGTGTAGAGTATTGTCCTTAAGTTTATTTCTTACAGTATTCCTTTGGGAAAAGACTTTATCACATGAAAATTGTTTGCAATATCATTGCATATTTGATAATTTTCCATAAGAATGTTTAAACAACTTTATAGAAAACTTTCAATTATCAAATAGAGGTTAAAAAATAATTAAAAGTTATCTGGTCAAAGAGTGACAGGGAGTGTTCATGATACTGTTGGTTTTAAAGACATATTCGGATGGATTTTAAACAAACTATAGAATGACCCCACCAATTACTCGAATATGGTCTGAATAAAATGCAGCCAAATTGATAGACAAAATACAGTGAAGTCTGTTTTATAACGAACTCCAAAAAATCACTAAAAATGGTTCGCTATATCCGAAGTTCCTTACAAACAGTAAACAAAATTTATGTCGTTTTTCACTACTTTATTTAGATTAGCCGCTAATGCTTAGAAAAATGAATAATAATAATTATTATATTAAAAGAAAACGTTCAAAGGAAAATAAAACAACTCACACTAAAGTTATTATTATGTATGTTGGTACATATACGAGTATAAACGAAAACAATAAAATACATAGTTTATACAATAAAATCAGTAATTTTCGATTGTAAAATTTTACTTGAAAAAAAAAAAAATTGTTTATATAATTGTCAAGGTCACAAAAACTACTTCATATATGTTCAGGAACTTCACGAGATTCCAAAAAATTGCGAGTTTCAGTCATTTTTGAAATGTATGGAACATATATATTATCTCCTTCTCCAAGCTCGTCTTTGTCGAGAAGTCACTGAGGTCACAATCTGATCATCAGTTAGTATTTCTTTCATCATTAATGCATTATCAGCATATACATATTCTTCAAAATTAAAACATCTTTTTAATCTGGACTTCCACTGTACTTTGTTGAAGGTCAAGATCGTAAACAAATTCTAGACAATCAGTAGGATCTTCTCGATGTTTTTCAATCCACTGAGTGAACGGTAGCTCATGATCTGAGTCATATCTACATTCCTCCTTGAAAATCCGCCATGCTTAACACAGTTTGCAATGGTTTCTCTACTGACTCTTTGTCAAGCCATATGGATAAAGTTTATAGCGTCCGAGAGTTACAGAAAAAAATCTTACCTTTATCGATCGTCTCTAATATTTTCTTAAGTAAAATCTTTCTATAATGACATTTTAAAGAATGTATCACACCTTGATCCATAGGCTGGAGCGTTGCACTTGTGTTTGGAGGCATAAAAACTAATTTTATTTGCTGTAGATCAACTTAAGGGTACGCTGGACAGTTGTCAATCAAAAGTAATATTTTTCTGTTTGTGAATTTTAATTCTTTGTCCCATTCGATCAGTTCGTTTTTAAAAATTTCTGATGTCATCCAGGCTTTACTGTTTGATTTGTATTTTACCGGTAAATGTTTGTTTTTAAAACACCTGGGATTGGCGGACTTTCCTGTCACTAACAATTTTCTTTTCTCTGTTCCAGAGATATTTGCAATTACCAACACAGTAATCCTTACTTTTGATAATTTTCCACCAGCACAATTCTCTCCGACAATCTTTAATGTCTTAAACAAACCCGTTTCATCCTCATTAAAAAATGTCCATATATTCATAACTTTCTGGAATTTCCGGCCATACATTGGCCAACCACTGAGCAACAATCGTCACATCCACTTCTGCAGTTTCTCCTACTATCTACTTTTTAAATCGTTCAATCTTACTTTTAGAACAGTTTAAACTCGGTGTTCTCTATTTTCATTCCCAATTCACCAGCTTTCTCTTGTAAAATATAGCCGATAATAGCAACATGTTCATGTCGTTTTTGACTAAACCATTTAAGGAGTCCTTTATCGATTTGGTTATGTGTAGATTTTCTTACTTTTTTACAACTAAAGTTTCTTTTATCATAGATTGATAAGATTTCTTGCCTCTTCTTCCATATGGTAGAAACCGTAGATTTAGTTAAATTCAACTGTTTGCAAACATCACTTTGTTTAACTTCATTTTCTATTTTCCTTATAATATCGTGTTTGTCTTTTAAAATAAACGCTTTACGATTTTGGGTACCCATTTTAAAACAAAAACTTAAGCATTCACTTTGCTACTTTGTTCAAATATGCATTAGAACCGCATAACACAAGTGCATTGAAAATAATGCTGCTCGAACTAGCGACGCGGCGGAAACAAGTAGATAGGGGTTCCCAGCGAATTTCGGTGAATTCCCTAGCTCAAGTCGCGCGACATTGAGCACAGGGAGTGGCAAGTTCGTTATAAACGAACACAAAACATCCAAATGTAGTTCACTTCATCCGGAAGCTCATTATAGCCGGATTCCTTATAATCGATAAAAACTTGCATTAGTCTTATGGAAGTTTTTTCGTGCATTATAAAATAGTTCGTTTTAACCGGAAATTCGCTATAAACGGGTTCGTTATAAACAGACTTCACTGTATAACATTTTTCAGATATTAATATTTCGAAATTAATTCTTTCACTTTTGATACGTTATATTGTCTAAAATTTTGTGAAGAATTTCAGTGTGCCGTAAAAAATAACATATTTAGTTTGAAACGCGAGAGTTGGTAGTAGCTAAGATGTTTGAAACACCCTATATGGATGCAATTGTAATTAAAAAAAAACTTCATATCAGTCAACTTTTCTTTAACTGTAGTCGTTGGCGAAATAAGAGGGTAATTAATCGAACGGTTAATCTAATTTCAGACATGTGTTGGCCGATTTATCGCCTAGAAGGGATGCGACACTGTATTCACTAAAAACCGGCTACTAAAGCCAACCAAAGTCTATTTTCATTACGATGCCGTTCTGTTCTGATATTCGAAATTGTTAACTGGTTTTATGCAATTTTCTGTTTCGCCATTCTGACTAAAGTGCAATTACCTTTACCCGGTTTTATCTCACTTTTTTTCACTTACTTTTTTTAGATAAGTAATTCGTTCGACAATTTTCCTATGCCTGATGAAAAAAGAGAATGGTTCTTTTTAATCTAAAAAATGTAAAATGGTAATTTACAAACAACAAAAGTAATACACTTAACAATATTTTTAGCCTGCAAAGCTTCATAAAGGTTATAAAAATACAACAGTAGCTTTTTTTGGCAATAGTTATGAACTGGGTATTTATTTTTCTTCCTTCTGCGTCATGAGTTAACATTAAGCTATTTTTGGCAACATTTATGGGATAATTTTTAAACGGTTAAAATGCTGAATGCTATCTGAAAGAATAACAATCTACTGAAGAAATGCGATAAAAAAATATCCAAGAACATGGATTCGGAAGCACAAATAGGATAAGAAACCAAGGAATTTCTTGTAAAACATGATGGGTCTGAACCTTAAGTAATTTTGTGCAGAAATCTGCAGAAGGCTATTTTTAAGCGCACGGACTATCAGAAAATTCAAAGAAAAGACATAACGTTACCCGGGCTCAATAACATAAAAAGGGTCCTCGCAGAGTAATCTTTATGATATTTAAGTAAATCTTAGATGAGCCAGTGTTCTCCATAGAGAGAGTATGAAATATTGTGCCTAAAGAACAATAATAATAGTAATAATAATAAAGGATTAAATTTGCGCCGTGAATTAAGTAGATAATTACCAAACCACTGGTAAGTGTACACTAAAGTCGGTATATTTAAGGTAGTTCACTCGTGACAATCGGTGCCAAAAGTATAGTCCGATAATAAATACAAAAAGTTTAAAATACTCGATGGCAGAGTATTTTGTTTTTGTCAGAGACTGTATTCGATACATGGAAACTTTCATATGCACTTAATGAAAATAAATGTGGCAACGCTGCCAATGCGTATACCGAATGCTCTATAGAATGACGTTTATACAGATTATTTAGGTTATTTATTATTTTTGTGTAGCTACTGTTTAGACCGTATTACTTCTATTTAAAATAAAAAATATATATAAAAATGCCTTTTGATTATCATCAATTGCGACATAAAGGCAAATTTACGAAGGACAGCTCATCAATAAACTGCCTGGGAAACATACAGGATCTTATATGGCAAAAGAAGATGAAATAAGAAAACTAAGAGCATCAAAAGCTAATTTGCCTGCAGCGAAAATACTTAGAATTTTATTGGTTAAAAATAAAGAGGCCACGAGAAAACATAAAGAAAAACATGAAGGAGTACAGTATCAATCAAATTGTGGACTCTAGATGGACGTTTATTATACTGGTGACATTATTAATCCTCAAGCGTTAACTGATATATTGAATGTTTCAATTACATCCGAGGGCGGTGGCTTAGTATATTTCGATTTAGAAATATCGTGATTTTCAAGTACAGCTGATATTTTCCGAATAGCGGCGAAATATCGAGATAAAAAAACAGGTTTTCAAAGTGACGGGCTTGGAACATATTAATGGCGACCTATATTTATATGGTAAACCTATCAAAACAATCACTCTAAAGGACGCATTAATTTCATTCCAACAGTTTTTTAAATTTTTCTCCCAAACCTTGCGTATTTGTTTCCCACAGTGCACGTTTTGACTCCTCCTATTTAATTCAAGGTATAATTAATTTTGCAATGATTGAGGATTTTAAAAATATTGTTGATTTTTCGGACACAGTAAGTCTTTAAAAAACACTTTCCTGATCGAAAAGGCTCAGAAATTTTTAAGCTCGGAAAGTTAGCGCATGATTTATTGCAAATAGTACTAAACGAAAAAATTCCATGAGGCGATATATGACGTTAAAATTCTTAAGAATTTACTAAATGAGTTTTTAAAGAGAGAAAATTTAATTATAAATTACGTATCGTATAAAGTGTGCGTCATGGAAAAACTAATATTGCTATCGTTAATGCGTTAAAATGCATTATTTCAGATCTTATGATTAAAAGAATTGCATCTGGAGGCATAATTATTTATTTAGTTTTACGGAGAAGATTTATAAAACCGTGTTTTAATATACACCCTCCTAGACAAAATTAACGCAACAATATATTAAATCATACAAATCTCTATAATGAATTAATTTTAATAATTTTTTATGAACATTGTTTACACTAAAAGTTCGAAAAAACTTATTCGGATACTTTAAAAGTGAATTAGCTACCAAATTTCTCTATAAGATTCTAATTAAAATTATTCTTAAGACCTAATAACAAAATCGTTGAAATTATGTAATAATGAAAAAAATAAACTGGGACACTAGTAGCAAAATTAATGGTGTAACTGGGACACTAGTAGCGTGTGTTGCCGCCTCTACTTCGGATGACAGCGTTTTATGCGCCTAGGCATGCTTTTAATTAAATTTTGAATAAAATCTTGAGGGATTTGCTCCCATCCTGTGATAACTGCATTTTCCAGTCCCCCCGGGGTTTCTAGGTGCAGGTATATGACGTTTCACAATTTTTTTAAGGTGATCTCATACATGTTCTATCGGATTCAAATCCGGGCTTTTTGGTGGCCATTGCATAATCGGTATATCAACTTGATTAAAATAATCGAGTAGCTCCCTAGCCACGTGAGGTCGAGCGTTGTCTTGCATAAACAGGAAATTGAGCCCCACAAAATGACCTAAAGGCATCACATGTTCTATTACAATATTCTTAAGATAGTAGTCGGCATTCATGGATCTCGTACGGACAGGAACTAACTCTGTGCGAGCATCAAAGCAGATGCCACTCCAGAACATAACAGAGCCACCACCGAATGGAATCCTTGCAGAGATATTGCAAGGAGCAAACCTCTCTCCTGGTCTTCGCCATACTCGCTCACGACCATCTAGATGTTTTAGACTAACCCTAGTTTCATCTGTGAAGAAAACTTGTTTCCAATCATCCACAGACCAGTTTTCCTGATTTCGAGCAAAACGTAACCTGGAAACTCTGTTCTCTCTAGTAAGCAAGGGCGCAGTGGCTGGTCCCCTACTGTTTAATCCAGCTTCATTTAACCGTCTTCTAACTGTTTTAGAAGAAATTGTGACATTGCGGACAGCTTCGAGTTCGTTTTTTATTATAGAACTAGTGACAATCCTGTTTCTTAAAGCATATTGTCTTATAAAACGTTCATCTAGGTCGCTAGTGCATCGTTTTTGCCCTTGCCCTAGCCTTCTAGAATAAGTTCCTACTTCATTCAAGCGTCTTACCGTACGACTTATTGTGGAACGACGTTTGCCTAACAAACTGGCCAGATAACTCTGACAATATCCCTCGTCCAATAAAACTGAGGCTCGCACTACCTCGTGTTCAGTTAAATTCCTTGTTCGATTCATTTTTCTAATTCTTCGGGGTCCAAAATAAAACAGTCTACCACGAAAACGTATTACTTTGAAAAAGGGAACAATTTATAAGCTTACTTTTAAAGAAAATCTATCGCATTATTACAGAAAATTGTTTATCTTCTAAAAAATTCTTTAAAACTGTAAATCTAAACGAATTGTTTTGATTTCTGTCATGAACAACGAAACAAAATATGCATAGCCTACTATTCAAATACTCGATAAACTTTAAAACTGACATAAGAAAAAGATAAATTAATTTTCAGATTGTTGCGTTAATTTTGTCCAGGAGTTTATTATTTTATATATTGTTGTCAATTGATATGTAACAGTGTTGATAAATAAATATAATATTGACTTAAAATATTGAAAATTATTGAACCTACAAAGATATTTTTGTTAAATATAAATCTTTTAAATATTAAAGAAAAAAATAATAAATATCAAAGTACAAATTCAAATTTTTAATTAATACAGTTAATATTTTTAGTTGATGATTATAAATAAAGTTGATAAATATATTGTGTTTATTCAATAAATTATTTAACCTACAAATGAATTTCTGTTTAAAAGTTAACCATTTTAAAATGCTGTTCGAATGTTGGCGCGTAAAATATGAGGACATACAGCGTTGTCAAATTGTGATATTTGTCCCTTACTACACGGTTATTCTTTTAAACAAATATCAACTTTAAATATTTCTCTTTTTAACAAATCGATAAAAAAAAAATATTTCAAAATTTTTCTAATTTTTTTTTACTAAATATTAGTTTTTTAAAAAATTCGTAAGAAAAGTTCTTAAGATATAAACGAAACTATGCCTTTTTTATTTCATTGGCCTATTGCATGTTAATTATGTGCAATTTAATCGTGAATATCTCGCTTTGCAATCGGTCATTTTTTTAACACTTAGATTAACATCATTTTTCAATTTAATCAAATTCTTAAGAAAAGTGAATATACGTGTGAACTACCTTAAGTATACTGTGATCTACAGGGTTTAGTTTGATCAAAGAAAACTATGTTACTCGCAAGACATGATTCACCGTTTTCCAATATTTATCTTTAAGTTAACAAAGCGGCTGTACTTTTCATTTTTTGGGAAATTTTGTAGCTCGCCAAACAACACTAAACTATTCTGGAGTAGACTTTTACCTATTTCCTTTAAAAGAGTTCATCGAAATTTTGCGTCGCTTTTTGCTATCATTTAAGAGTTTATTTTTTTAATTCATTCCATTATATTCTCTAAAATTACAAAGATATATAACAAAAGAAATTTAGTCTGGCCGTTTCGAATCATTTTTTAATGAATAAAAAAAAGTGTAACAGAGTATTTAAATTTTCTCAACGCTGGCAACGTGTGAGCGAAAGTTATTTCAAGAAAATAGTTCACAAGGAAAATATGACATATTAAACGAACGCATAAAATACAAGGTCAAAAATATCATTTTTTTTATTAAAATTAATTTCTCGATATGGCCAGGTTTTGTAGTCATTCATATAGGGGCATTCGATTGGTCAAAAATATTATTTCTTTTTTATTATCCAGTCTTGTTTTTTTATAAAAAGCCTAGCAGTGCCCGCGGCTCTGCTCGCGGGGACTTGATGCATTATTATCGTCACTGCCTATTCCTTATGTTACCTAACGTAATAAAATATATCCTATAACCTGGCCAGAGAACATATGTGTTTTATAAAAAAAAAAACACGTAAATCCGAAAAGTGGTGCTTGATTGTTAAGCCTACTAACGGACAGAGAGACATTGGGTTTTATATATATTATAGATTTTTTTTGATAAATATTAAATTAAGAATTAAAAAAAATACGTAAATCGGATAAGTGGTTCTCGAATGATAAGCACGCTAACAGATAGACAGAGAGAGACGTTGCGTTTTATATATATTATATAGATTATTATTATATAACCTGGCCAGAAAACATATGTATGAATTTAAAAAAAAAAAAAAAAAACACGTAAATCAGATAAGTGGTTCTCGAGGGATAAGCGCACTAACGGACAGACAGACAAACATAGAGACGTTGCATTTTATATATATTGTATTCTTTGTTACATAATATTATTTCATATTTAATGGTTTAGGCAGCGTATTGCAAGAGAACTGGCCAAAGAACAAATGTATGAATTAAATAAAAAAAAAAACCGGTCAAGTGCAAGTTGAACTTGCACAATTAGTGTTTTTAAAATAAAAAATTTTGTTACGGTGGTATAAAATGATCAGTGACTTTACAAACACACCCCCAAATGAGTTTTCAACAAAGTTTGTTTCCAATCTTTACTGAAAACTGATGACCTTGAAATTTTTGTTTTTTTATATACCAGATATATTTTTTATTCGTGTTTTCACAAGCTTTCGTTTGACACCACACTCGATAACCTAGTAAAAAAAATTTTTTTCTCTTCTGATCTTATAAACTAACCCTTATGTCAAAATTTAACTTTCAAAACTACACGGCTCTGATGAGGCCATCAATTCCTATATTAGGACCAAATTTCAACTTTCTATGTCAAATAGTTTCGGAGAAAATCGGGTGTGACAAACAGACAGACACCGAAGTGATCTTATAAGTGTTCCGTACTGAACACTAAAAACATGTAAATCGGATAACTGGTTTTCGAGTGATAATCGCACTAAAGGACAAACAGACAGAGAGACATTGCATTTTATATATATATTATAAAAGATTACACAGGGCAACAAAAAAATATTTTTGTTTTGGTGCCTGGGATTTTAGAGCTGATTTTGACTATATTTGGGACGCTAAATCTATACATGCAATCCGTTTTTCTCTATCAGCTCTACTTCTTTAGATACATCAACTTATGTACCAATGTGGTTTTTATTCAGTATATTCATTTATGAGAGTTCTAAAATTATTATATATTTATTAATGTAGGTACAATGGTTTTATTGTCAGTCTGTAATTGAGTAAATTCCAGGTAAATCTATAAATAGTGGAACCATTGCCTATCAGGTACCTGAACTGACCCTTTTAATCACCTAACTCGGGTAAGTCTCGTCAGTTTGTGCGTTCTTACTAATGAGAGTAGATCGAATTCGGCGTGTTATTTTATGTTAAGAAAAGAGTGTTTTTGTGTTATTGAACAGAATTAAAATGAGTTCAGGTTCCAGTTCAAGAAGAAGTTGTGTAAATCAACCTGATGTGTTTTGCTATATATGCGGAGAATACATGTTTCAACAAAACAGACAAACTATTACTGACTTTGTAAAGCGAGCGTATCTTGGATACTTTGGAGTTAAGCTTGGTGATCAGGACAAAACGTGGGCCCCGCATCTCGTATGTAAAACTTGTACAGAGCATTTACGGCAGTGGACTACCGGGAAAAGAAAAATGTCTAAAATTCGGCGTACCAATCGTTTGGAGAGAACCAAAAAACCACTTCAATGATTGTTATTTCTGTTTAGTAAATACTAATGGAATCAATCGAAATAACCGCAGTAAGTGGACTTATCCCAATTTAGACTCGGCAATACGCCCTATCCCGCACTCAGATGAAATACCGATTCCAACATTTCATCAGCTACTCTGATGACGAATATTTTCCCTCTGATCGCTCTTCAGATGCTAATAAAAGTTCTGATGCTAATGAAACTAACAGTGACTATGAGGGGACGTCATCAGTTCCTCAACGCTTCAATCAAAATGAATTAAATGATCTCACCAGGGATCTCAATTTATCGAAAAAAGCTTCTGAAGTACTGGCTTCTAGGTTGAACGACAAAAATTTACTGGAACAAGGAACCAAAATTACCTTTTACCGTACAAGAGAAAAAGATCTGCTACCATTCTTTTCTCAAGAAGACAATCTTGTATTTTGTCACGAAATTAGGGGACTCATGAAAGAAATGGGACTTTCTGAATATATTCCAGATGATTGGCGCCTATTTATTGACAGTTCAAAGCGAAGATTAAAATGTGTCCTTCTGCATAATGGGAATAAATATGGTTCAATACCACTAGCTCACTCAACGAAACTGAAAGAAGAATATAATACCATAGCTTTGGTCTTGCAAAAGATAAAGTATTACGAACATCAATGGATGATTTGTGTAGACTTAAAAATGGTAAACTTTCTTCTTGGGCAGCAAAGTGGTTACACGAAATATCCGTGTTTCTTGTGCCTCTGGGATAGTAGGGACAAAACACACCACTGGGTTAGAAAAGATTGGCCTCAGAGAGAAAACATGGACGTTGGGGAAAAGAATGTCATTAACGACGCTTTGGTTGAAAGAGAAAAAATAATACTTCCTCCGTTACGTGTAAAGTTGGGCTTAATGAAGCAATTTGTAAAGGCTCTTGATAAGAATGGGTCTTGTTTTGCATATATAGGGGTAAAAATGCATCAGTTGAGCACAGAAAAACTCAAAGCAGGGATATTTGACGGCCCACAAATAAGACCATTAATTAAGGATCCTGCCTTCATAAATTCAATGAATCAAGTTGAACGAGAAGCTTGGACATCATTTGTTGCAGTTGTAGAAAATTTTCTAGGCAAACATGAAGCTCAAAACTATGTTGAAATGGTTAACAAGATGCTTAATAGTTTCAAATCCTTAGGGTGCAATATGAGTATTAAAATACACTATTTACACAGCCACTTAGACCGTTTTCCAGAAAATTTAGGAGACATGAGTGAGGAACAAGGTGAAAGATTTCACCAAGATATTAAAGTTATGGAGGACCGCTACCAAGGAAGATGGGACATGCACATGATGGCAGATTACTGCTGGAGTTAAAAAGGGACTGTTTAAAAAAACATTCAAGAATGTCGCGGAAAAGAAGCTTTCCAAGTGTTGAGTGACTATTTCATTTCTTCAATGTTTTTTTTTTTTGTTTGTAAGTACGACATAATATTGTATTTTGTATAACTAAAATAAAAATTTCGTATCTTCTTTTGTTTACTACACTTACGGATTTGAGTTACAATAATGTAACTTATATTTCTCTAAAATTGTATATCTTAAAAATTTGAGTTCCTAGGTACAAATGAATACGTTATTTGAATTCAGGACATCAAATTGATATAGAATCAGCTCAAAAAACCTCAACACCAAAACAGCTGTTCCCCTGTGTTATAGATAACCTGGCCAAAGAACAAATGTGAATTAAAAAAAAAAGATGTAAATCGAATAAGTGGTTCTCAAGTTATAAGCGCACTAACGGACAGATAGACAAATAGAGAGACGTTGCATTCTATATTTACACCACCGTCGGAAAGTATTTTCCCACCTAGAAATTTCAATGTAACTGCCAAAATTTAATACCTAATTAAACCCTTCTATTATATTAGGTAAATTTAACTGTCCTTAACAAGTGTCCATCATAAAATTGTTTAGATAAGCCTTTTTGGTGAAATCACAAATTAAAAACCAATTAGAACAAATTTCCAAGTTTTGCATTATAATCGCTTTGAGTCGATTTCTGAGAATTCCAGTTGAAGTAAGAACTCAAGTTTCTAGGGATTATAGACATTCCTAGTGACATTTTATGATAAAAACTATGCTATAAATACCATTGCCCTTTTGGAAATTAACCATTCGCAAACAGTACTTTGTCCTTGATACATGCTCAATTGTTTTGTTAAAATGCCAAAAACGAAAGAAGTTGTAAATCGGGCTCTGATAATTGCGAGACATCAAAATGGTCACTCGAGTCGACAAATCGCGAGTGATATGCGGATGCCAAGGAGAACGGTGGACTACATCGTAAAAAAAATTTCTGCGGGACATGGAATTCCCAACCAAAAACCTTGAAACTCTTGAAAAACGACTCCCGCTGAAGACAGGGCTATAACAATGTCCAGCAGACGTAATCGTCGCCTAACCGCACCAGAAATCACGGCTCAAATAAAAGTGGAGCGGCCCATCCCCATCAGCGTGACAACCGTGAAGAACAGGTTAGCAGAAGGTGGACTACACGGGAGAGTTGCAGTGAGGAAACCACTTCTTAGGCAAGTGAATAAACGTTAACGATTAGAATGGGCCCGAAAATATGAAAATTGGACATCAGAACAATGGAATTCCGTCCTTTGGAGCGACGAATCTAAATTCGAAATTTTCGTGCGGCGGTCAGCTGAAGAGAGGATGTTGGAAGTCTGTCAGTTGCCTACAGTAAAACATGGTGGAGGTTCAGTAATGGTTTGGGGTTGTTTGGGGAACGGTAAAGTTGGAAAAAATCGTTAGGATAGAAGGAATCATGCGAAAAGAACAGTATCAAGAAATTTTGCTAACTCAAATGCTTCCTTCTGGAAGAGATATTTTTCAGGAGAAATTTATTTTTTTCAGCATGACAACGACCCTAAACATTCTACTAAACAAATTCGAGAACTTTTGGACCAATGGAAATCCGATGATGTCCTGGAAGTGATAACTTGACCTCCACAATCACCTGACTTGAACCCCACCGAATTGCTGTAGGACCTTTTGGACAGGTGTGTTCGAAAACTCAATCATCAGAAAATCACTTGTGGGAACTTTTACAAGCAGAATGGGGTAAAATAACCGAAGAAACTCTGAAGAAACTACTAGACAGAATGCCGAAACTCAGTAAAGCGGTAATTAAAATTAAAGGAGGTCTCATAGATGAGAAAAATCCTGGAAAATCATGAGTATTTTTCTGATTTTCTAGACTGCAGATAATGTTAAAATAAATAATAATTCATTAAAATTTAAAAAAAAAATATATTATCTGGGTTTTTGTTGTCTTGGGACTGAAATAACTAGGTGGGCAAATACTTTCTGACGAAAGTGTTTATTATATTCTTTGCTACATGATATTGTTCCATATTTAATGGTTTAGGCAGTGTATTTTAAGAGCACACGCTAGCGGCAAACTTTCTTCCGACTTGATTCGCTATTATCGTCACTGTTTATTCCTTATGTTACCTATCGTAATAAAATATACCCTATAACCTGGCCAGGGAACATACGTATGTTTTAAAAAAAAAGCACATAAATCGGGATAAGTGGTTCTCGAGTGATAAGCGCACTAACGGACAGACAGAGAGACGTTACATTTTATATATATTATAGATTATCAAATGGTGATGTAATATAGAAGAGTTAACGTAACACAAATTCTAAATTGATCAAATTGGAGCACAATATTTAAAGCATTCACCAATCCCCTTCGCAGTGTCTCTGTAAACTAATTATTATAACTTGTATTATTTAGTCGTTTAAAGTGTTAATGACAATAAAAAGTTAACTCAGTTTCAGAGACTGAATAAGCGTAAAAGCTACATGGAAAGCACTTAATGGTTTCTCTCTATTATGGTCGGGTTTTTCTCGTTGAGAGCTCGCCGTGATTTTCGGCATTCCGGCTGCCGCACGGCGATTGATTGGAAAATTGCTTTTCGGCTCGTTAAAACGGTTTTGTGTCAATCTCAGGAGTTTTTTCCATTTAGAGCGGACCGCGTTTTTCACCGTTTTCACGGTCCGGCCACGATGATTTAATTATTTACCTCGTTTTTCGGGGTGCTTGTTTGGAAGTGATGCCGAAAAATTGTTGAGAACACAATCGGGGCGAAATCGGGGGCAAAAACAAATTTGATATCCAATTATAAAACTTTTTCACTTAAAGGTATACGGGTTTTAATAACTGTTGTCATCAGGTTAGTTTTAATTTAAAAGATAACTGTCATTAATATGTATTTTGTCATTAATTGGATAATAGTAATTTTGGCTAGCGGGCGACGAAATTCTTAAGACACACAATCTTTGACTCTTTGGAAAAACACTTATTTACTCCGGAAGTGCAAAATGGCATATATTGTGCATAACTCCTTAAATCCATCATAATAAGATATTCTAGCATCATATTATAGTAATGTGCTCTTAAATTAACACTTTATGACATCTTATAAACTTAAAAATGGTAATGCTATACAGTGCACTTGCAAAAAATGGACCTAGTTCTAAAACTGATAATGTGATATCTATATACAAATTTTGATAATTTTTATGGGACTGATAAATTAATAAAAAAAACATTTTTTGAGTCTTACTTATTTTTTTTTATTTTTTTTTTATGGGTCTAGCACACGTGCTGTAGGGAAGTCCCTAAAAGCGCTCCAGGAGCGGCACGAGTGCAGAAAAAGCGATTCACGTTGTTCTTGAATCGCTGTAAATTATACTCGGTGGGAAACACAGCGCTGGGCATATTATTCCAAAGGGATGACGTTCTCCATATAAAAGATTGCTTGAAAAGCGTTGTACGCGGAGTAACAAGCTGAACCTCATACGGATGCGAAGCACCAGCGCGACTTGTATTTCTAACATGCACCGCTTTGGGAGGAATTAAGCGGGCTACATCCTTCGAACACTTTCCATGAAGTTTACTTATTCCTAAGTCTTTCTACTGTGAAGTGTAAGACTCTGGGGTTGAGTTGATCAGCCTCTTCTACTCCTTCCTATTCTGTTCCAAGTTCTTAATTTCACTCCACTGAATATTTCTCTCCTGGGCAGTCTTCTTTGCTTCTTCTTGCCATGTTTTCCTAGGTCTTCCGCTTCTATTTACTCCCTGGACTTGCGCCTCATATATTCTTTTTGTTAGTCTTTCTCCCGTCATCCCAGTTGTCTGTCCTGAATTTTTGTCACTATTGGTTTTATTTTGAATTTGTTCCTGATTTTGGCCCTTCTTGATTTTCCATCTATTTCCCTCAGTAATTTCATTTCCGTTGCATCTATTCTACTTGTCCTTGCTTGTGAGGGTCCATGTTTCACTACCGTATAATAATGTGGGGTTTACTACTTTTTTAACTACCTCAGTCTTTATATTTGTTGTTATTTCTCTTTTCTCGAAAAATGTTTTTCTTAAATCATTGTATATTCTTCCTACTTTTGCTATTTTATATTTTTTTTCAGTTTTCCGTTTTCTTCTATTATTGATCCTAGGTATCTC
Source organism: Pachyrhynchus sulphureomaculatus (assembly GCA_019049505.1). Classification (NCBI taxonomy): domain Eukaryota; kingdom Metazoa; phylum Arthropoda; class Insecta; order Coleoptera; family Curculionidae; genus Pachyrhynchus; species Pachyrhynchus sulphureomaculatus. The sequence continues at coordinate 220,301,994 of CM032446.1, forward strand.
CTCAGCTTATTCTATACTCAGTCCATTTATTCTGATGTCGTGTTTTATATTCTCTTGTCCTATTATCATCGATTTCGTCTTCTGTATGTTTATATTCTCATTCTCATATTTATATTATTCAGTTCCTCATTTAGATTGTTCAGGTTATACTGTAAGTTTTCTTCTGCGTCTGCTATTATCGCCATATCGTCCGCAAACAGTAGTTATAATATTTCGATTTTTTGCATTCTCCAGTATCCCAGCATCATCGGTCTCATTTTCTGCTTGGCTCTTTTCACTGCCTCGTTTAGCACTATTGCGAATAATAAAGGTCTCAGCACATATTCGTGTTTTAGGCCGCTTGTTATTTCGAAATCTCTTGACTCTTCATTATTTGTTCTTACCCTATTTTTTGTTGTGTCGTACATACTTTTTATCACTTCTTTTATTCCTCTGTCTACTCCAAATCTTTGTAGGCTTTTCCATACATCCTCTCGTCTTACTCTATCGAATGCCTTTTCTAAGTCGATTAAAGCTATATGTAATTCTTTATTTTTACTTATGCATTTCTCTATACTCTGCCTTAATATAAATGTGGGGTCCTGTGTACTCCTGCCTTTTCTAAAGCCATATTGGGTTTCTTCTAGAGAGTTTTCTAACTGGTCTTTTATTCTTGTTTCTATTATTCTAGCGAGTACTTTGGCTGGTAGACTTATTAATGTTATGCCTTTATAGTTTTGGCACTCTCTTACATCTCCTTTTTTATGAATTGACAGGATAATACCAGTGTTCCATTCCTTGAGTACTTTCTTTTTTTTTATGATCTTATTTAATAACTTGGTGAAATCTGTTCTTTTTCCCTCTTCCTCCAGGCTCTTCAGCATTTCCGGTGTGATTTCGTCGACTCCAGCTGCTTTACTGTCTTCAATTTCGCTATGGTTTCACTGACCTCCTCTTCACAAATAGTTAATTCTGCAGGCCCTCTTTCTTCTCTTATTTCGGTTACCTGTACCTTTGTATTATCTGATTCTGTTATTTCCTGAAAGTGTTTTCTCCATCTGTCCATTATCTAGGCTTCATCTGTTATTATATTTCCATTTTTGTCCTTCATATTTCTCATGCTATTGTCATTTTTCTTTCTTAGTTGTTTCGGTGTTCCGTAAAGTGGTTTCTGATTGTCTCTGAAAATTTCCTTCATATTTTGTCCGAAATTTCTCCAAGACTCTTACTTCGCTTCTTTTACTGTAGTTTTGACTAGTTTTCTTATCTCCTTGTACCTTTCGCAGTCCGCTATTGTATTTGTACCAAGATATTTCTTCCATAGCCTTTTCTTCTCCTTAAACACTTTTCTGTATCTCTGTTTTTGCCTCAAACGGAGAAGATATTATACCCATTATAGTAAGTTCTCCTTTTACCTGCTTCAATCTTTCTTAGAATCATAAAAGTAGCAGCAGATGTTCGATGCAGGTAGAGCAAACCCTTGTAAACGGCCGAAAGGTAAGTTGGCACGCCGCGCGGTCGATTTGGCCTGTTACATTTGACGCTACAATCGTCTATAACTTCGAAAGCTTATAAAATTTTGAGAGAATATTATTGAAATATAATACTTTTCAATAGGATACTTTCTAAAAAGTCGATTTTTCCGATTCGAGAAGGTGTAACGTTCCCTTAATAATAACAGAACGCCTCTACCTGGCTTATACAAAAAAAAATTCTTGTTAGAAAAGAAAAATTGTCCAAAATCATTTGGCTGCTTTCAACAGCAACAAAAGTTATTTTTCGCGAATAGTGGCAGATGCCGAGACTTGAGTGTTCCATTGTAATTAATAGGCCTCTTTACCTCCAAAAGAGGTAAACACTCGTCGGTCGTTGCCTGGAAAGTTAATAAGCACCGTTTTTTTTGAGACTACGAAGAAATTTTGCTTATTTAATATATGGAAAAAGGATCTGAAGTATTTAATTCATAAAAAATCAAAACTTTTGCTATTGCACAATTACAAAACTCGCTCGGTTCAAACCATTACCACAAGCTATGAGTGTACCGAGTTACAACATCCCCAATATAGTCCTAATTTAGCACCCTGCGACTTTTTTTTTTTGTTTAAACATTTGAAGAGATATTATATAATTCTAAAAATTGTAGAAAATAGAGAAATAGGCTGAAAATTTTTTATGCATACCATACTTAAGTATTTGATATGCTAATCTGTTTTCAATATAACTTTAAGAAATTCAGTCTACTTAAACGTATAATAATACTTTTGTTAAATTTGATGAGATTTCGGCTCTTTATTGGACATAAAACAAAGATCCAAATAATCCTAAATCGTTCATTTCGACTGTCTAATGTTTCTATAAAACAATTATAAAGCCCGCAGCTAAATTAAATTAACAATCCCGTATTGAAAGGTATCTAAACACAACATTGTACACCGAACACAAACCTGTCAAAGTTAGACCTCTACCACAACTGCTGTCGGCCAGAATTGAATGTAGTTACTTCATTATTCCAATAACTGAGCCGATACAGATCTGGAAAATGTTTGCTTACCGCTGCAATGAACGCAACACAAGCAAAAAACAAGAAGTTTTTGAATATTGTATGATAAAAATTATTAATAGTGAAGATAATGTTATCTACATGCGTAGTTTTAATAAAGGAAACGAGGCAAAAAATTTAATGGAACTTATTCGATGTCTGTCTCTCTGTCTATCTGTCTGTCACACCCGATTTTCTCCGAAACTATTTGACATAGAAAGTTGAAATTTGGTAATAATATAGGAATTAATGACCTCATCAGAGCAATGTAGTTTTGAGAGTTAAAGCCACAGTTTTGGGGGTGAAATCGGAAGTGAAAAAAAAAATTTTTTACTAGGTCATCGAGTGTGGTGTCAAACGAAAGCTTGTGAAAACACGAGTAAAAAAATATATATATAATGTAATACTTGCGCGCACTTTTCTTTGTATTATTTTTAAAAAATCGCGAAAAATTGCTGTCCCCCCGCCTTATCTCGAAAAGTACTTATCAAAAAATTTTGAAAAAATTCTGAAATATTCTCCACGAGGTGTAGATTGAACGAAAATTATAACGAGTGCATTACCTTTAATAATTTTTCTGGTATTAAAAAAAAAAAACAAAAATTTCAAGGTCATCTGATTTCAGTAAAGATTGGAAACAAACTTTGTTGAAAACTCATTTGGGGTGTGTTTTGTGAAGTCACTGATCATTTTATACATCCGTAACAAAATTTTTTATTTTAAAAGCAATCAACGTACGGAACACTAATTGCGCAAGTTCAACTTGCACTTGACCGGTTATTATTTTTTTTATTCAACTTTGTTTAATAACACTGGTCAACACTGAAATTTCATATGTATTATAGCCTCTGATTACGGAAAAAATACTGGTTTAATGCTATCAGCTCTACTTTTTTATTTATTTGAAATTACAATTTTCTTCAAAAATAGAACAAAAATACAACATTTTTTCTATGTTTGATATAATTACGCACTATAAATCGTTCTTTCATACTATTTTCTTAAAAGTACGGCTTAAGGATCATCTCTTTGCAAACTCCAATAGTAATCGGCCATCATATGGATGTCCCCACCTTTCTTGATAATGCTCTTCCATTGTGCGTATATCTTGGTGAAATCTTTCACCCTGCTCTTCACTGAAATCGCCAAAAATTTTCTGGGAATCGATCTAAATGATAATGTAAGTAATGAATCTTGATACTCATGTTGCAGCCCAGATCTTTCAAATTGGATAACATGCACTCAACTAACTGAGAATAGTTATCGGACTTATTGTTTCCGAGAAAATTTTTAATCACCACAACAAAGGATTTCCAAGTTTTAGATTCAACTTCATTCATTGAATTCACAAAGTTTGAGTCTTTCACAAGTTGTCTGATTTGTGTTCCATCAACAATACCTGCTTTCAATTTTTCTGTGCTTAATCCTGGAAACTTGCGTGAAAGAAAGGCAAAACATTCGCCGTTTTTGTCAAGGACTTTTACAAACTGTTTCATAATGCTCAATTTGATATGAAGTGGTGGCAGTATGATGCAGTCTCGATTTATTAAGCGCAAATTAATAACATTTTTGGTACCAACCATCAATTCCTCTCGTACTGGTCACTTTTTTTGAGACCAATGACGTTGTTTGTCGCGGCTATGCCGCAGACACATAAAACATGGGTATTTCATGTATCCACCCTGTTGTCCGAGAAAAAAGTTAACCATCTTTAAGTCTACACAAATGTGCCAGTTGTGATTAATTTTTTCCATTACTGAAGAAATAGTTGTATACCATACTTGTTGCCGTTATTAAGTAGCACACACTTTAAGCTTCTCTTGCTGTTGTCTATAAAAAGACGCCAATCATTTGGTTGGTATCGTTGTGAACTCATCTTCTCCAAAATACCTTTGACATCATTACAAAAAACGAAATCATTTTCTCTAGAAGAATATAGTAACAAATTCTTTTCTTGGGTCCGATATAAAGTAACTCTGGTTCTTCGTGCCTGTAAATTCTTTTCTTTTAAACGAGATGCCAAAATTTCAGAAGCTTCTTTGGACCGATTTAGATCCCTTATTAAGTCATTCAATTCCTTTTGATTAAAAGGTTGAGGATCTGATGCCTGACTACATATGAAATCCGAATCAGTATTGCCCATTGTGTTGTCTTCAATTTCCATAAGATCTGATTCTTCAGAGCATTTAAATGATGCTCCTTATATTTGATAGCACTTCTTTTTCCATTTAACCATTGCCACAGACACCTAATACACTTCATTATTTGAATTTGCACAGTAATGATACAGTTATATATGAAATCAGATCGAAAAAGTTTTAGAATGCGAAAAGGAAATGGTGTATTGTAGTCGTAGGTAATTTCATTATATAATCTCGTAGTATTTACATAACTACTTGATTTTAGGATGTGATACTATATGAATTAAATTTACTACTACTAATATTAGTAAGTTTTTTCTTCTCAATATGTCAATTTAATTTACTTAATTAATATGTGCCTAAACATTTCTCAATATAAGTGGATTCTAGGAACGTTTGAATCCCCAAAATTAAAGCAGTTTAAATAAAATTTTCTGGTTGACAGAGGAAAAGGACTGTACTATTAATAGCACCATTCGCGATCTATATGAAAACTTTACCTTAACAGTTGTTACGATCCAAATGCATTAAAAATGTATGCATCAACGCTAATTGCGATGGCCCTTGTTTAATTTAAAGACCATGAACTTCCGAAACCAACCCAAGAAATTATTGTCCACTTCAGACAATATGAGGTACCCATTGCACAATGTTATTTGAAAGTGGTTAAAATACGTAGTTTTAACGAAGTCCGATATAGGTTTTTTTCGATATTTTTCAAAGATATATTCGCCACAAATATAGCAAAAATAATCTGGTTTGTGGAAACAACGTCTACATGTCGAAGCCATATCTGAAATTAAAAAAATAATTATTCTGAGTCGGGTAGATCTTAAAAAAGTGCGGGTGTCGTCGAAGTTAGGGTAGACCGAAAATATTAAAAAACATGAGCTGTCCGAGAAAAACTAATATCGAATTCGAAATCAGAACACTACAATAAGCCCAAAACTGAAAAAAAATTAGAGGAAAAAATCAAAAAAAAAATTATTCGTTGATCAGTGTAATTGATTATCGAGTTATTTAAGCACATTTCACGTACGTGTTGTATTTGAAACTTTAGGTCACCGTATGCGAATTCACCAACCTGTAAGTGACAGAACATTTTTTTTTAATGACTCTCTATGAAGTTACGGGTTGAGTTTCCGCTGTGTCATTAGTGTAGGTCTGATTGTGGTCTTGTAAATCCTGTTGTTTTTTCCGTGGCTTGGTTCTTTCTCTACGGCAATATAACTAAAACTAAAATTTTTTCCTCAACAACAAGCTTTTATCTTGGTATTTTAGATGTTGACGTGCATTTTGTTTGATTGTTATGTCTGAAGATTGTCATCGTCCATTCACTAATGCCTCAATTTACGAATTTGTCTAATTACTTCATGTGTTAATACAAGTAAATGTTGTTTATGGTTTGAATGATAATCGTTTATTCTTCCTATTGGATATACTATATGTTCTAGTTGTACCGGATCGAAGGCTTTCTCGAAGTCGATGTCAATTTTTCGGTAATTTGACTTATGATAAAAACGTCATCCATGAAAGGCTTTGCTATTTAAATCTACTCGTTGATTTAGTTTATTATTTGATAGAGTTCTGGATCTGACACGGTGGCTTCCGACTGAAAAGGTATATATATATATATATATATATATATATATATATATATATATATATATATATATATATATATATATTAGAGTGACCGGATCTCACAGAGGGGAAAAAAAAGGTCGGAATCTTGTTCGTCTGGACCCCACAAAACGATTCCCCTTTCCAGATATTGAGATAGCCGAAATTTGAGCTCGATTAAACGACGTTAACCCGTGCCGCTCGTCGCTCGAAGTTTGAAAAAATCCAAATTTTTGGCCAAAAAGCTGACATATGGAGCCATAACTCCAGAACGGTAAATAATGGAAACACGCTTAATATCTCAAAAGAAAGCTAATGTTGTTCTTCAAAATTTATATTCAATACATAATTGTTGTTATTTTAAGCAAACCGAGTTTACAACAGCCTTTAGCTTCAAAAACGTGACCTGGTACCACTAGGAGCATGGAGCCTACTTCGTATATTTTGTTATTAAGTGATAAATTTTGCTTTTTTTTGGTATATTTTTGAGTTTAAAGTAGAAATATAATAAAAAAACAAGTAATACTGATATATTTTAAAATATAAAAATTAGGTATATAATACATACAAAACAGACACAGAAAAGATACAGACGTAGTACCTACATGAGTTGATAATTTTACATAGTTATCTAATCTATTCTAGAGCTTTTGTTAAAGTAGTTTTTGAAACGTCAGAATATAATGCTCGGCATTTACTTACAACTTGCAGGACATATTGCTTTTGGTTTTCATCTTTTGTCAGAAGGTCGTTAAAGTCGGTTATTAATTTAACACCACGCTCAGCCATATCATTAACTACTTTTAATGTTTTGACAATTTTCAATCCTTCTTGGAAGTCATTATTTTGAGGCCAGGTATTTGGATGTTGTCTTAGGAAATCTGTTTTTATATTAAATTGGTCAAAGAATGTAAATTTGGTAAGTAAATTTACCAATCCTCCATCAACTACCTCTTTTAAGTTTTCTTTCCTAACTTTTGGATTTACAACCCTAGCGTGCTGTGATGGTTCATCTGTGCTTCTGAGCAATTTATTAGCCATTAACAACTTTTCATCGTCTGTAATGGTGGGATCAAAAAACGATAATCCCACCAACTTTGCGTTCAAATAACACAAATGGTTCGAAAATTTGGTCAGGGCTATTTCTGCAATGTCGTTGTCACATTCTTTATAGTCTAACAGACTATGCAAAATACCTAAATCTTGCTTTGGTGCAAGATGAGCTTTTGGAGCATTGAACCAAGCTTTACAATAAATTTTAACTAGAAAAAACAGAAATAGCACGCACAGAACTTTCTTCTTCTTTAGACATCTTAAATTGACGACGAAAAATGAACATTTTTAAGCAGTAAATAGCCTTCGCCATCCACCCTAGCGTGATGAATGGCTCCTGGAGTTCTAAAACCCACAACATTGCCGTCTAGTGATCCAACAAATACGAGAACCAACTGCAATAGCTCCTTGTAGTCATCTCTGGGGTGGCTCTCGGTTAATTTGGTCTCGAATTCAGCAGCAATTACTTCTGGAGTTAGCTGCTTTTGTATTATCACTGATACCTGTGTCGTATTTTCCTTTGTCTATCTTGGGCCACGCAGTGAGGAATCTCTTGAAAATGTCTGGATGAGGTCCAGTGGTTGATCCCATTTTTGTGTCGAATACGCCTCTTAACAGAATTTCCAAGATATGGTGACGGCAAGCTAGGTATAACAATTATCTTTCTAACATTTGCTCCAATATGACGCATGCTCCTTTGAGTCTTCCCGTGTTGGACGCTGTAGTGTCGAAGCACATCGCCTTGAACGTTGTTGAGAAGACCCCATTCATGTAGGCATTCATGTCCAGCTACGGCTTGCTCCTCTCCAGAGCTGGTTGCTGTTACAGGAACTCCCAGCAGCTGTTCCTTTTCGCCATATGAAATAGCTATAGCTATTCGCTCACATTGTTCATTTTTTAAAACACCCGGTAAAAGTTTACCGTCCCAATGGACAACCACGGGCTCTTTTTCAGGAATGTTTACTTTATCAAAAATTTTTTTATTATGTTGTTCTCTGAACATTTGCCTTCTATTATGTAATAAAGTTTTCGAGACTTTGTACTCAAGAGGGTCAAGGTTTAGTGCTTCTAGAGTAGATATTAAAATTCTCGTGGCATTTCTGTCGGATACCTTACATCGATCTAATAAAATGGACAATTTCATGTTTAAAATGTCTTTAACGCCCCTTGCAAATGAAACTTTCATCCTCTTGCTCTCAGATGGTCCTGGATCTTCTGCAGCTTCTTCAGGGATGTCCATTTCCTCCAAGCTCTCAAGTTCCTGGTAGATGCTGTCCTCTTCAGTGTCTTCTTCTCCTTCTTCGAACTTGTCTCCATCATCCGTCTCTAAGAAGCAACAAAAGAAAGAGAAAAAAAAAGACTATAAAAACTTGTCGTTTTAGCAGAATAGTAATAATACATAGGTACTAAATTACCTACTTCTAATTATCAAAAGGTATTATTTAAAAAAATATAAACTCAATCATAGAGATGCCAAATCATGCTCTCATGTACAATTTTCTTTCAATTATAATGAAACTATTTACTTATTTGTTTATCTATTTTTAGAATACTAATAATAAAAAAAAACTCACCAATATCAAAAGTTGCTTCTTGGATTTGTCGGTTCATTTTTGCAAGTTCCTTTTGCACCTTGATTTCTTCAGCTCGAGACAACTTGAGATCCACTCCAGTCATGGAACCTGGGCGGCCCTTCTTCACGAGAAACGCCTTATCTTCTTCCGATTTCATCAGAGCCAAGGCAACTTGTTGAGCAATATCAAAGAGATCATCCAACTTTTCAACAAACTGTTTAAATTTGTTCTTGGCCGTTTTCGATGTTTTCTTCCGGTCTTTTTGAAGAGTTCTCCACTCGGCGTGAAGTTTTTCCAGCTTAGTAATTGCATCTTGCTCATGTTTAGTCGGGATTCGAGCTTTCTCCCAAAAAATGAACACTTCTCGTATTGTAAGTTTTGCTGATTCTCTTACAGTTAATTTCACAGTACGTAAATTATAAAATAAAGCACACAAAACTTGACGATTTGAGGGTAGTTTACAACCGGTGATCTGGTGAATGGGATAGCCCACAAGAAATATTTTATCCTTGGTCCGGCTTTGTACACCTGATGTGGATGCCATTTCAGAGGCCAATAGGTAAATAACAGTTAACTTGGAAAATGAAACAAAATATATTGCAAACTTTAATTTCAATAAAATGTTTTCAAATGTCTTTTAAAATAATACTATAATAGTTATAAAAACAATAACACACACACTTGGAAAATTAAAAAAAAAATGTTAACATATCTTCACTAGATAATTGTTCGATCTAACCAGCTCAAAGGCACTTTAGAAACTAAACTGAATAAATAAAAGGTCGGTTGTACGCTGAAGTAAAATCACCATCCCTAAAATAGAAATTAGATTCACCCTCCTTTTTACCTGTCAAACGGGTCTTTCTTTGGTAAACTAGTCAGGTAATTCCCATATAATAAAAGATTAAATTTGAACAAAAGGCTCTTTATGTTTGAAAATTGAATTCCAAAATACTTTTTAACAAAAAAATGTTAATTCCGAGATACATTATGTAAAAACCCGTAAAATTCTTAGAATACTCCCAAACTGGCTCCTACTGGTACCAGGTCACGTTTTTGGGGCTAAAGGCTGTTGTAACTCGGTTTGACTTAAAATAACAACAATTATGTATAGAATATAAATTTTGAATAACAACATTAGCTTTCTTTTGAGATATTAAGCGTGTTTCTATTATTTACCGTTCTGGAGTTTATGGCTTATGTCAGCTTTTTGGCCAAAAATTTGGATTTTTTCAAACTTTGAGCGACGAGCGGCACGGGTTAACGTCGTTTAATCGAGCCCAAATTTCGGCTATCTCAATATCTGGAAAGGGAATCGTTTTGTGGGGTCCAGACGAACAAAATTCCGACATCGGTTTTTTGCGGTCACCCTAATATATATATATATATATATATATATATATATATATATATATATATATATATATATATATATATATATATTGCTGTCAAATTTGGCATATATTTGAGACTAAATTTTAGATATTAAAAATAGATACAGTTTTTAACATATTAGTTTTAAGCGGTAAAGCCCAAAGAGAAGGGAATGAAAGTAATGCTGTTTAATATTACACGTAATTTAGAAAATGCAAAAATGTTTATATAATTTTAAGAAATATATAGGGGATGAGAAAGGGATATACTGTATTGTGTGTCAGTTTTAAGCAAAAAATTCCATTGTTATGTTAAATTTTTGTTATTTTCAATCTCATTGAAGGTTAAGGTCGATTAAATTCCTAACTTTTATTTGTGAGGGAAATATTAGGCATATAAGTTTACGAACTTTTTTTTTACAGAAAGTTACTAACTTTAAAAGTTTTCAAGAAGATGTCTAGAACACTAGATTTAAGATATTCTCTACCTATATAGTTAAAATCTTATTTAAGTACTCTGGAGAATTTTCTAACGTTTTCAGCTTAAGGCGTTCGGCTCAGACTTTGTTTATATTGTAAAAGTATGTAATTTGTAAAACTTAGGTTTTATCATCATATCATACCTTTTAGATTACATCGTTACATAAGATAACGAAAAAATCAGCAATTTGTTTTTATCCAGGAAACTGTGGTAAATACTGAATTTAACTTTCTCAAGACCAACTTTTTCAAGAATTACATAATTAAACGTTACAACTTAATATTTTAAATGATATAAATGAATACATATATATATATATATATATATATATATATATATATATATATATATATATATATATATATTTATATATATATATATATATATATATATATATATATATATATATATATATATATACGAGGCTGGTTTGAAAAGTCCGAGAGATGGCACCACTGGCGCGTATCGAGGTCATGTTTAGTTAGTAGCATCTCTTGAATGAACGCACACCAAGTTTCAGCCATATTGGTCTATTTCTTTGTGTTTGGCATTCGTGTGAATTAAGGAAGTCGAGTGATTTTCAAGAAATGGACGAAAAAGAATTTCGTGTGCTGATTAAACATTACTTTATGAAAGGCAAAACGCCTCAGGAGACTAAAGAGAAGCTTGATAAACATTATGGCGACTCTGCACCTTCGATTAGAACAGTTTATAAGTGGTTTCAAAATTTTCGGACTGGCCATATGGGCACAAGTGACGCTGAACGTTCTGGACGGCCTGTGGAGGTTACGACTCCAGAAATCATTGTTCAAATCCATGATATGGTGATGGATGACAGAAGAGTTAAGGTGCGTGAGATTGCTAGTGCTGTGGGCATCTCGACTGAACGGGTACATAATATTTTGCATAAACATTTGGATATGAGAAAGCTATCCGCAAGATGGGTGCCGCGATTGCTCACGCTTGACTAAAAACGGAATCGTGTGAAGTGTTGCAAGGATGGTTTGCAGCTGTTCCAGAAGAATCCGGAGGACTTTAAGCGTCGTTTCGTCACTGTGGATGAAACAGATTACTATACTCCTGAGACCAAACAACAATCTAAACAATGGGTTACCAAGGGGGAATCGGCACCAAAATAGGCGAAGACCGTTCCTTCTGCCGGAAAGATTATGGCGACTGTCTTTTGGGATTCGCAAGGGATAATCCTCATCGACTATCTGGAAAAGGGTAAAACTATTACAGGTGAATATTATTCATCGTTATTGGACCGTTTGAAAACCGAGCTGCAAGAAAAACGCCCGCGATTGGCCCACAAGAAAGTCCTTTTCCATCACGACAACGCACCAGCACACACCTCAGCAGTTGTGGTCGCAGAATTAATGGAAATAGGATTCCAACTCGTTTCACATCCCCCCTATTCTCCAGACTTGGCTCCCTCGGACTACTATTTGTTCCCCAATTTGAAGAAATGGCTGGCGGGACAAAGATTTTATTCAAACGAGGAGGTGATTGCAGACACTAAGGGATATTTTGCAGACTTGGAAAAATCCTATTATTCGGAAGGGATCAACAAACTAGAACATCGTTGGACGAATTGGACGAAGTGTATAAGCCTAAAAGGAGACTAGGTCGAAAAATAAAAAAAGGTTTACCCCAAACACATAAGTAGTTTTTATTTTTGCACGGACTTTTCAAACCAGCCTCGTATATATATATATATATATATATATATATATATATATATATATATATATATATATATATATATATATATATATATATCTATATATATATCTATATATATATATATATATATATATATATATATATATATATATATATATATATATATATATATGCACTAAGTACTGGCATAAGTACTAAAAAATTCTGTTCTCTTGTTTGTTGATCCTAGCCCGAGCAAACTTTTTTCCGATATCACATTTGTATTGTCACTTATTATTCCTTATGTTACTAAACATAACAAAATATATTCTATAACTTGGCCAGAGAACATAGGTATGAATTGAAAAAAAAACTAGGGAAATTGGATAAGTTGTTCTGGAAAGATAAGCGCACTAACACAGGCAAACAAAGAGACGATGCGTTTTATCATATGTAGGGATATTAAGGGAATTACAACCTAGATTTTTTAAAGTTTTTCAAAATTTAACAAAAAATTTTTTTCAATCATTTATTTGAAAAATATTTATGTTATTTACAATAAATAAACTGTTTTTGAGATTACGAAGTAATATTTTTACGATTTGTTAATAATTAATTTTTTTCGTTAAGTTTTAAGTCCAAATTTGTGATACTACCTTCCCAATAAATTTACAGGTGTTCTCTGTAAATGCTAAGTTGTGGAATAATTTAAGATTTGTCAGAAGATTCAAACTAAAACCGCAAAAAACCAATTTAGTGTCTAAAATAAACCAAGTAAAAGAATTGAAAATATCTTTCATAAAATCTATTTAAAATTCGTCTATACCATATATAAATATTTCTTCCTGTTGTACAGAATATTTAAACAATGTGCTCTGTACTAATTTATTACATTAGCTTCTTATTTAGTACAACTATTAACTGTCTAACTGGATTTACGGGTATGATGTATAAAAAATTGCTTGCTTGTCAAAACTCTGTCGCTATTCTAAGTATTTTGAAAAAAATTTTGTACGCGTTCGTTGCTTTTTGTAGTTTTTACAATTTTTTTTTCTTCAAAAAGTGAGCGAAAGTAATTTAGAGCATCGCCTAATGATAGTCTCTCTCTAAAAAGGAAAATGGACCAAAACTTATTTTTTAAAAAATAGGGCAATGTTGGCCCATCTTATTTTCAAGTAATAGTCCGTTTGTTTGGAGTTGATAGCACATAACATGGGTTATCAACATTAAAATGTCACAAATCATAAGTGTCCAAAATTTCTCTACCAATTATTTACAATAAACTGTATAAATCAGCTCATTTCAAGGTTTATTTTAATGAGTAAATGATGAAACTAAAAATCTTACTTGTATGATAAAGGCCTAAACGAGTACAATTGACAGTTCTTATGAAACTAGAAATCTTCAGTGTTATAAAGCTTAATAATTAATTAGGGACAATAAAATTATTTAGGATTTTAGCAGTTATTGGCATATAATTAATAATATATTTCCCTGCGCGAAAAAAACAATGATACTTAACGTCCACGATGCCCTAGTGCATCAACAGCCAACAAGCCAAGTCCGTGAAACTGTGGAAACCTGTGCAACATGACGGGAGTTGGACTCAGCAACTATTTATAGATTTCTAAAAGAAAGTAAACGCGGTCCTTGCAATGAACCTCAGAATCACACAAGAAAGAAATACCTACATTACATAAAGTTTTGCAAGAAATCAGAGAAAACTCGGACTTACCAGATTTTTTTAAAAAATGGAAATTTTGGAAAATACTTCATAACCTGAATTTTCGTTAGGAAAAACACAATAGAAAATCTGTTCTTATCAATAAAACAGAAATAATTTGTTGGAAAAGAGAATATTTACGAGCAATCAGAAAAATTTCGAGCCGAACAAAGAAATATTTTTTATTTAGATGAGACTTGGGTTAATGAGGGACACATAGTAAATACACAGTCAACTGGATTACAACTCCCGTCAGGAAAAGGTCGCTGGCTAATTATAGCACATATTGGTAGTGAAAACGGACTTTTCGACGGTGGCTTGTTGGAATTCGAATCAAAGTCAACTAAAGATTACCATGAGGAAAGTGACGGCCCATCAGTTATAGTATTAGACAATGCCTCATATCATTCTCGATTATTTTAGTAAACGACTCCCGACAAAATTCATGAAGAAAGCGGATATTCTTCAGTGGATAAGAGACAAAAATCTTAAACATAAAGATGGTATATTAAAAGCGGAACTTCTCAAAATTTCGAAACAAGATAAGCCACAGTTCAAGAAATACTCAATCGTTGGGATGACAAAGGAACAGATTATCACAATGCTTAGAGATTACTTCCATATCATTGCGAATTGAATCCCATATTGAGCTAATTTGGGCACAAATAAAAGGTTTCGTTGCAAGGAAAACACCATGTTCAAACTTCAAGACGTAATGCAATTATTACTCGCTGGAATAGAGAGGATCATATTATACAAGAAGAAAATAAAATGTGGAAACTTGAAGAATACATCGAAGAAAACTGTGGAAATAGAACCTTAATTATCAATTTAAGTGAAGTTGAGTTTTCAGATTTTGAAGATGATGATTGTTTTTGATTGTAATTAAATAGTACTTATATATCATGAATTGTGATTTTGTATATATAGATAGATCTATAGATTAAAAAAATTTTTTGGTAATAAATCTTATATTTTTCTAACTTTATTTTTAAGATAATTTTATTTATTAAGCACTAAAAAGCAAGTTACGTTCGGACGGCTATGCTACCGATGAACTCTCATTTACATTTTATGTCTATTGTTTGGGCAGAGGTTTTCTGCCTAAAATAGGGTAAACCCTTAAAAGTAATTCAAAACAGGTAGCAACTAATAAGTAAAATGCATAACATATCTCTTTTTTTTTTTGGGCGCACCCCTTGCACCTACAATGAGAGAATTCTGCTATCAACTCCAAACAAATACACTGTTAAAACAGTTTCACTTTGACCGAGACTCAATTCATGATGTCGGAGAACAGAAAGATTGAGGACGAAGTTAAGGACTTTTTGCTGTCAGATACACAAATGAAGCTATTAAAGTTTCTTAGAGAAGCTGAAGTAGTTGAAACTATAATTTTTAAGATTATGCATGAAGATTTAGGGATAAAAAAGTTTCTGCCTGCTCCCAAACTTCTTATGCCAGAGGTAGAACTGGCAGGGAAAGATTTCTCAAGAATATTTGGCCAGTTTTAGAGAACTATCAGAGTTATTTTTCACGAATTGTTACAGCCGGCGGAAGGAGTCGATACAAAGGGTTGATGAAGGCTTTGCACCGCCAAAACTCAGCCGTTTTTTGGATTGTTGAAGGCGACCGTTTCATTCAGTCCACTGGCAGTTTACAAAATTTCACATTCTATTGCTACTTTTTTAGTGTTCTATACGGAACACTTATAACATCACCTCGGCGTCTGTCCGTCTGTCACACCCGATTTTCTCCGAAACTATTTCTCGTAGAAGTTGAAATTTGGTACTAATATAGGAATTGATGACCCCATCAGATCCGTGTAGTTTTGAAAGTTAAATTTTTACACGAGTTCAAAAATATATATTATGCGCACATCTTTTCTTTGTATTATTTTTAAAAAATCGCTGTCCCCGCCTTTATCTCGGAAAGTATTGTTCCAAGAATTTTGAAAACATTCTGGAATATTCTCCACGGGGTGTAGATTGAGCGAAAATTATCACAAGTGCATTACTTTTAATAATTTATCTGGTATATAAAAAAAAAAAAAAATTTCAAGGTCATCAGTTTTCAGTAA
>CM032446.1:220318324-220445824 GCA_019049505.1 Pachyrhynchus sulphureomaculatus
TATTTCGACCATATTTTGTACGAAAATTCCGAACTGTAGCTGCCAAATTTTCATTGTTTTTAAAATATTGCTCAAAAGTGAAAACACGTTGTTCTTTCGTGTAGTGCTCCATTTTTAATAACCCTGAACTGTCAGCTGTCACGCTGTGTTTTTTGTTTTGTTGGCAACATTTTTACCATACAAATGGGGGCAAATTCAAATCTTGCGTAAATTTTGAGACACCCTTTATTTGTCATTTTATACAGAAAATCCATTATTATCATGAATGACGAGTCAAGAATTTTTATTACTCCTGTACAGAAATTAAGCAAAAATTGTTTTCCTCTTTACTGCAAGAAAAATAAAGAGGCAAACAAATGATCTCTATTTAATGGAATAACTAATAAGAATTAATGAAATAAATCTTTGACGTTCAATAGTAGTTCCCTATATCGTCGTAAATAGGTATTAGCAGTTTAAAATTTACAACTATTATTCCCCCGAGAGGTAATACCAGAGAGCCAATAAGTAATAGGTTTAGATTTCAAGGCGAGGTTAAAATTTTATCGCAATATATAGTTCCTGGATTTTTTTTATATGTCAGGACATTTCGAAATGTGAACTGTTGCAGCGTTATTGTTAACAGTGTAACAATAACCTATGGTGTAATACCGATTATCCACAATAACGAATTATTGGCGATTACTGAGATACATACCTTCTAGTTTAAAATAATATTGGGGCCGGAGGGTACTAAGATTTATTTTTATTTTTTCACATTAATTATGTTTAGTTTAAGGCTGCTGGTGTTATTAAAAAAAAATGAACTAGCGTTAAATTCTATTTGGTTATGTTGCTAGAAGAAAGGAGATTTCTTCCAGATTTTTATTAAGTTGTATAGTGTTCGGCCGTCTAGAAAGTCCAGGGAGAGAAAGAAGCTAAAACTAAGATTCTATTCATTAGCAGCTTGTATATGCTTTAACACCGCCAACCGCAGGGCCGGCTCTAGACGGTAGGCAAGGTAGGCAACTGCTTACTGGGGCAAATTTATGGACGGCAAAACCTCTAGAGCGCAAAAAAAATAAACACAACCCACAAAAATATATTTCGATTACTTGAATGTAGAAAATAAATGAGTAGTAAAATCAAATACAACACGAATAGACAGGCTTCTGTTAGAAGCCTCAATCTAACTCTGTCATCAGACCCACGATTATGGCCCGATCGTATAAGCGACAAAGATCGAATATTTTTCGTTAAAAAAGGTCCATTATCTCCTTTATTCCATTACGATTTCCCGTTTGACAATCAAAATCCAAATCGAAGATTTAGTGAAAAACACTATCATAGGATTTTAAAAAATGGAGAACAAGTCGCTAGAGATTGGATGATATATTCTGTGTTTAAAGATTCCGTGTTGTTTTTGTTGTACAATTTTGGATTATTCAAAATTAAGTACCTTTTCAAATGAGGGTTATAGAAACTGGAAAAATATTCTTGAGTTATTAAGAGAGCATGAAGACTCAAAAACTCATTTAGATAATTTGAAATCATGGATAGAGTTAACACGTAGGTTGGAAACTTGTCAAACAGTAGATTCCGCTACACAGAGATTTATTAATTCTGAAATTAAATATTGGCATGAAGTGATTTTACGTATATCAGTTATTAAATTGCTTGGAGAAAGTTCTCTAGCATTCCGGGGTACCAGCGACAAGCTTTATGAACATAATAATGGAAATTTCCTAAAGTTAATTCAATCGCTAGCTGAATTTGACCCATTAATGGAGGAACACGTTCGTAGAATCCTCAACAATGAAGAAAATAGTGTCATATTTAGGGAAAAACATCCAGAATGAAATTATTGGATTATTACATGATAACATGAAGTCTTATATAATAAATCAAGTTCAAAAAGCAAAATATTATTTGGTTATTCTTGAGTGCACTCCCGATGCGAGTACGGTTGAACAAATGACATTTGTAGTAAGATATGTTTCTATTGTAATGTAAAATTAATGAACATTTTTTGGGTTTTCTTCCTATTGAGACATCTACTGGTAAGGAATTATCTCAAGTTTTATTAGAAGAGTTAGGGAAAAATAGACTGAATTGAAAGTGGAAAATATGAGAGGTCACAGAACGAAAATGGTTCAAATATGGGAGGCGATAAATCGGTGGTACCATCAAGAATTAAAACTTTAAATCAAGCGGCAAAAAAGCTAGGGCCAGCCCTGACAACAGTTAAAAAAAACTGGTACCAAATGGTTTGTTTCCTTATGTCCTTTAGATGTATTCTGTATAGCAAGGTATCAACCTCGCTATAAAAATCACGTTATAAAAAAAATTGTTTAATTTTAAGATTACTGTGGCTTTTCTAAGTACTCTGACGAGGTTTTGTACGAGTTCGTTGCGTTTCATAGTTTTTACTTCTTGTTTTCTTCCAGAAAACAAAGTGATAAAGTGATTTGGAGCAGTTCACTGTGCTAAAGTTTCTCACTGAAGGGAAAATGGACTAAAATATACATAAAAGAATACTCAAGGTGCACGGCAATGACGGCTGATCCTATTTTCAGGTAAAATATTTGTCTAAACAGTTTCTGTTGTGCTGAGACTCGGTTCAGATTAACCCCAGATTAAGAATCCCAGTTAAGGCAAAAACTGAGACAATATCAAGCTTCTTGAGAATTTGCAGCTGCAATCGACGAGTGAAGATCTCACGCCCTGCTAAAGAAGCTGGGGTACCAGAAAGTGCAATTTTCAATATTGTATACGAACACTTAGAGAATAATGAGAATTTTTTTTTTCTAGGCTCGTCACAGTCAACAAGATTGTGAGCGTTTACTAAACTGAAGTTAATGCAGTGGACTCATAAAAGTTCTCCGCGTTAAAAGAAGGTGAAAATGTCTAAAATTCTTGGGAACGTTCATGACGACCGTTTTTTTGAGATTGCGGGGAATTTTGCATATTGAATCTGTGGAAGAACATTCCGCAATTAATGGAGAAGTTTACATAAAGACGATCCAAAATCTGAAACAGTTTATTAGAGGAAAACGTCCAAATTTATGGAGAACCTT
Organism: Pachyrhynchus sulphureomaculatus; assembly: GCA_019049505.1. Taxonomy (NCBI): domain Eukaryota; kingdom Metazoa; phylum Arthropoda; class Insecta; order Coleoptera; family Curculionidae; genus Pachyrhynchus; species Pachyrhynchus sulphureomaculatus. The sequence goes on from CM032446.1 coordinate 220,321,381, forward strand.
GCATGATAACCGCAGGGTTCGAAAGGCTTACACAGTTCAAGCCATTACCGAAAGCTATGTATTCACCATGTGACATCAACCACCTTATAGCCATGGTTTAGCGCCCTGTGATTTCTTTTTCTTTAAACAACTTCAGACAGATCTCAGGTGCCTATCATTCTGCTTAGATTAAAGATGCCATAGCTTCATATTTAGGGCGCAAACAAATTAATGTTTTTAATGAAATCAAACAACCTGAGTAAGGCTTGAGTAGGTCTAGACGGTAGTTATGAAGGAACATTTTTTTTTAAGCTCTGTAGGTTTTTTTTTTCATAGCGAAATATACAACTTCAAAAAACCCTGGTTTATTAGTTGATAATAACATAGACAATATTTTGTTTAACTGGTACACCATGTCTTTAATAATTACCTAAAACGATACTTTCTTTTGGGAAACATCACCAAAAAATTTAATTTTCTTTTATAAAAATCTTATTATTATAACATCTTTACCGTAAGATAATATATATTTTCTCCTGTGCTTTGTCTTTACACCAAATAATATTACCAATTAAAAAATAAGCTAGATTATTATCTTCTTATAAACGAACATATAATAGCAATTCAGCGTTGTTTGAAGACAAAACAAAAGAAAGGGGGCAGGTGATAGACAACCAAAATTAACTTGTCATTAAAATAGACAAAGGAGGCGTTTCCGAAATTTGGCGTTTTTACGCCCGTTTGAATAGAGAGATACCTACAACGTGATACATACCAGATGTCAAGAAACATATGAAAACTGCTGTTGTTATTGTTGTTCATGATGCAGAGTTTAAAGCTTCCCCATAGAAAATTAATTAAAATTCAATCGTACAGTGTGTTCAAAAATATAGTTATACTATATGATATAAAAATAATTGATACCGCATGTTACATTTCATCATCATCATTGGATTGTATAAGAGTGGGAACTAGTTTTTTAGCTAATTTATTTGGCGTACTGGAAGGCGATGTTTTTTTATTAAATTTTACACATATTACGTTTTATTAGTTGGATGGTCTGGAAATTGGTCGGGGGTGACAACGGTGTGACGTAAAAGCTGGTATATAAGGGATCAACGACCAATTACATCGAAAAAAATCAGCTTGTCAATTGGATTTCATCAATTACATCACTTTTGGATTTCTAATTAAGATATCTAATACCCGTAGGATGAAACTAATACAAGTATACGCATCTACTTCGACGTATGAAGATGTCGATCTTTTCTACGAAGATATTGCGAACGCAAGGAAAGAAGGAAACTATGACCACGACATAATAAAAAGCGACTTCAATGCCATTTTAGAATACCGTCAAGATAATGACGAAAAATACACAGGAAAATTCGGAATAGATACCAGAAACCATGGAGGTAATATGCTGACAAAATTTCTAGAAAACCAAAATTTTTATGCCTTGAACATCTATTTTACAAAAAGAATGCAGCGTTAATATACCTGGATAAGCTCCGATGCAAGAACAAAAGAGAGAGACACTACAAGTGGTCATCGTATAAGGGAAATAATTACGAAAACGGAGAAGATGAAAAGAACAAGACCAAAACTAATGCTGAGAAAACTAATTGATGATAACAGACTCAAGGAAAGCAGAAGAAAATATGCAGAAGAACTAAGCGACACTTGGGGAGATATCGAAGACGACACTTACCAATTTCCATAATAGAGACGTTGCTCAGCCAAAAGGAAAAAATCAAACCCAGGTAAGTTAGTAACTGAAACTAAACAGAAAATAGAAGAGAGAAGGACATTATACAAATAAGGTAGATATGGCACGGAAGAATACAGAAGAGTGAAGAAGGACGCACGTAAAAGAACACAAGAAGATCTAGAAAAAAACACAATCAAATGCCTAAGCAGCAAATTGGAAGACGCGAAATCATAATGATTATAGAAAATGACAGGGACATTAGAGATAAAGAGGAAATACTTATAAAAATCAAAAAGTTGTACAGAACACTTTACCGCTCTCAAGTAGAGGATAAGAACATAAACATAGAAGACAAGAGCATTAGCATAGGATCAGAAGACATGAGAGAAGTAATGAGGAAATTACCTATGCCCTACGGAGTATGAGATGACATAATAACAGAAATGATAAAAAGAGGCTGAGGAGATTATAAAATCGAGATTAAAAATACTGTTTAACCTGTGCCTGGAAAAACGAGAAATCTTGAAATCCTGGAATAACGCAGCAATTATTATTCTGTACAAAAAAGTCATATCTGTTATATAATTACCGTCCAATCACTTTGATGTCACACTTATATAAACTATTTACAGAAATAATCACCTGAAGGATAGCAAAGAAGCTAGATCAGAACCAGCCAGTCGAACAGGCAGCATTTCGTAAAGACTTCAGTACGTGCGACCATCTGGTAACGGTAAAAATGCTCTTGGAGAAGACAGCCGAATTTAATCTTGACCATTACATAGATTGCGAAAAGGCATTTGACTCCATAGAACACTGGACTATTACAGGACTAAATCATGCACTAGTGGATTCCCGTTATACCAACTTAAAAAAAACATATATGAACAACAATCATCTGTGAAATTTCACGAAAGTACACCCATTTCTCCAATTAACAGAGGAATGAGGCAGAGAGACACTGTCACAAAGCTATTCACAATAGCCCTGGAGGAAATATTTATAGAAGTGAACTGATCAGACAAAGGAATCAAGATATGCAGAGAACGCCTAAACCACCTGAGATTTACCGATGACATCGTCCTATTTGCAGAGAACATATAAGAGCTAAAAACCATGTTAACAGAACTAGAAAACCAATCAAGAGCAGTAGGTCTAAAATTGAACTTAAATAAAACAAAAATAATGTGCCCGGGAAACCCACAAATAGTATTAAGAGAAACACACACACCAATAGAGAACGTGTATACACATATTCTGGACAGATACATTCGGTAAGGAAAACAAAGAAATAGAAATAGAACCCATTAGACGATTTGCGTGGGCAGGTTTTCGAAAATTAACACATATATATATATATATATATATATATATATATATATATATATATATATATATATATATACATATATAAAGAAAGAAAGCAAAATGTTGCCGTATCTACCAAAATTATTAAAAATACAATCTTAATTGGGGAACTCGGCAAATTTGGGCGTGATAGGAGATCACACAATTTTCATTAAGCCGCCAATATTTCGGTCCTGGATTGGGACCTTCTTCAGGGCAGAACTGAAAAGAAGAACAGAGCGTATTCACTGATAGTGTCTGGGACAACTTTAAATTAATGATGTTATCATTAGGTTGTTATAATAAATAAAATTAGTGTGGAACAAGAATAAAATATTAGTCATAATAAGTTAAAAACTCACATGAGAAGTGCAAAGATTTCGTTAGCCTGAATGGCCGTAGGTTATACATAAAAAGTTGTTACATATAAAAGTTGGTTAATCCATAAAATATACAAAATACACATTAAAACACTGTAGACAAAATTCTAAAAAAAACAAATTTAACACATGGATGTAATTGGGAACCTTGGATGTTGAAAACATCGTTAATTATTTCACTTGTGACCACCACATATGGCCACCGCCATTTAGGAACAAATGACAAGAACGACAGGAGACAGCTACCCGACAGAGATAAGGGGTTTAGTCAAGAAAACTCAATTAACCAGAATGCGGGGTCGACACCTGGAAGGAACCGATAGAAAAGGAAGTACAAAAACCGAAATATTGCCGGCTTAATGAAAATTGTGTGATCTCCTATCACGCCCAAATTTGCCGAGTTCCCCAATTAAGATTGTATTTTTATACATATATATATATATATATATATATATATATATATATATATATATACATATATATATATATATATATATATATATATATGTATATATATATATATATATATATATATATATATATATATATATATATATATATATATATATGTATATACATATATATATAAATATATATATATATATATATATATATATATATATATATATATATATATATATATATATATACATGTATATACATATATATATATATATATATATATATATATATATATATATATATACATGTATATACATATATATATATATATATATATATATATATATATATATATATATATATATATATATATATACATACATATATACATACATATATATATATATATATATATATATATATATATATAAATATATACATACATATATATATATATATATATATATATATATATATATATATATATATATATATATATATGTATATACATATATATATATATATATATATATATGTATATACATATATATATATATATATATATATATATATATATATACATATATATATATATATACATATATATATATATATATATATATATATATATATATATTATATATATCCATATATCATATATAGATTTATTAAAAAACAAGAAAATTCCTCTACACTTACGGGCTAAAGTGTTTAATCAATATATTATTCCCATTATGACAAACGGACTACAGATATGGACTCTCACGAAACAGATAATAACAAAATTTCGCGTCACACAAAGAGCAGTGGGGAGATCAATGGAATTATATTAAGAGATAGGAAGCAAAATGAGTGGATACGAAAAAGAACAAAAACTAACGATATAATAGTGTGTGTCACAGCTAAAATGGAACTACACAGGACACGTTGTTAGATCCAAAGAAGATAAGTGGAATGCCAAAATGATACAGTAAAGACCATGGTCGGGTAAGAGAAATAGAAGAACACCATAAACAAGATGGTATGATGACATTAAGAAGAGGGGCTGGAGGTAGCTGAAGATAGAGATCGATAGAGACAATTAAGGGAGGCCTATATCCAACAATGGGTCCAAAAAGGCTAGAGAGAGAGACTTCTGACTTACTTCAAACTGCACTTACTCCTTTCCTAAAAAAATTGTGACTAAAAGCACTCCTACACACATTACATGACCTTTAAGAAAGGTTAAAAAGTATGGTTAAGTCATGAAAAAGAAAAATCGAAAAGCAAAATTTTAATAAGGAAGCCAATGAGATTACATCCCCACTGTGATAATGATCGCAAAAATACAGTTAATCATTATAATTATTGTGATTTTCTTTTAATCGAGTAAAATAAAATCTCACCGTGCCGTAATAAGCATTTTTGTCAGCGATAATCAAAAGGAGATCTTCAAAAAAATTCTAAATTAAAGTTTATGATACCATACAGTCGTCACCAAATGGAATCATCTCGCAGCTGGACGGGTCTTCACGTAAAGTACAGGGCCGTATCTATATTTTATAAAGTCAAAGTTCTTGTGATGAGGGGTTTATGGAGGATACGGACGATATTATACACAGTTAAAAATCTTTTATGACGCTAAAAAATTATTTGACGAGATAAAAGAAATTGACGCCATCGATTTTCGGTTTATACACTTTGTCTAAAAAGAACCTAATTTTTAATAGAAACCACACAGGCTGATTAAATTTGTTCGGATCATTTATTTTAATTAATTTCGTTTCGATACAGCGTTTGGCAGTGTCAATTAATTCGCTAAATGTTTCTATAGAGGTCTTTGCGATACTGTTGATGGTCATGGTCATTGCCGCTTGATATTGTCAATGGTATCGTATCATTTTCGTTTAGTCCATCATCCATCATATCCAAGGCATTCGACTGTGTTTGGCACGATGGCCTGTTGGCTAAGCTACGCTCTTGTGGTATGTCTGAAAAGTTCTGTTTGTGGCTCTCATGTTTCCTCAGAGAGCGTTCTTTATGAGTGGCGATCGACGGATTTCTTTCTAACACCTTCACAATCAACGCCGGTGTGCCCCAAGGGTCCGTACTGTCTCCTACTCTCTTTTTCATTTACATTAACGATCTGCTGGAAAAGACCGGGAATCCAATCTACAGCTTTGCAGACGACAGTACGCTTATCTCTTCATTCACTTTGAACGCTCGGACATCGGCTCCTCAGGCGAATATCCGCGACAGCAGGAGATCGTTCAACTTAACAAAGACCTGGAGGAAATTCTATCTTGGGGTGACAGTAACCAAGTGGAATTTAGCGCTACAAAAACCCAGGCGGCAGTTTTTTATAAAAATGTTAATGTTGCTGAATCCGACATACTTATGTCGGGGCACTCCATTCCCCTAGCATCGTCGCTCAAATTGTTGGGCGTTAGTTTGGAAGCAAATATGTCCTGGCATGAACAGGTTGCAGGCATTACAAGGAGAGCTTCTCAAAAGTTAGGAATATTATTTCGAACCAGAAAGCTTTACACTCGACAACAACTGTTAATTCTTTACAAAGCTCAAATTCGACCAACTATGGAATACTTCTCCCATGTTTGGGGCTCTGCTCCCAAACATACACTGCATTTGTTGGATTATGTTCAGAGAAGAGCTGTTCGTCTGATTGGAGCCCCGGAACTGACCGGCGACCTTGATTCGCTGGAACATCGAAGAACGGTTGGCGACTTCAGTCTGTTCTACAAGTATTTTCATGGAAAGTGTTCAAAGGATGTAGCCCGCTTAATTCCTCACAAAGCGGTGCATGTTAGAAATACACGTCGCACTGGTGCTTCACAGCCGTATGAGGTTCAGCTTGTTACTCCGCGTACAACGCTTTTCAAGCAGTCTTTTATATGGAGAACATCATTCCTTTGGAATAATTTGCCCAGCGCTGTTTCCCACCGAGTATTCAAGAACAACGTGAATCGCTTTTTCGGCACACATGCCGCTCCTGGAACGCTTTAGGGACTTCCCTACAGCACGTGTGCTAGACCCATAAAAAAAAAGTCATTTTAAGAAAGTGTAAGTCCTTACAAGCGGTAAAAATATTATGCACAGTAGATTTTACAATCCACATTCGTTTACAATTAATCTTTCGGATGATATTTGTTTTTTGTTGAAATGATGCACTCTTTGTATGTTAATTTCGCTTAGACGAGTTTTTGGACGGCCCAATTTCTCGTCGTCCTCAAACATCTCACGGCCACTCTGAAAGCGCTTATACCACTCTTACATTTTAGTAAGGGATAAACATTTATTTTAAAGTATTTGATGCGGTTTAGATACCAAGTTTAATAGAAATATTTCAAACTCAATTTCCTAGGGCTCGTCTAAACACACTGTCACTCTGATCATTACAGTTGGGCATCTAACACGCCAAATATCACAAAACAACTGAAACACTAATAAAGATTGCTACTTTTGATGTCGAAACGATAGAACAGTTGAAGTTATTATTTTCTCTCTTCTATTTTTGAAAAGTTCAGTTTCGTTTCGGAGAGAAGATGTAGGTAAATCGATTTTCAATCAGTATATCTTTCTTTTAAAAATGGAGAACAAGTTGCGAAAGATTGGATGATATATTCTGTAGTTAAAGATTCCTTGTTCTGTTGTACACTTTTTGATTATTCAAAATTAAGATCCTTTTGAAATGAGGGTTATAGAAACTGGAAAAATATTGGTGAGGTATTAAGAGAGCAGAAAGGCTCAAAAACTCATGTAGATAATTTAAAATCATGGATAGAGCTAAAACGAAGATTGGAAACTTGTCAAACAGTAGATTCAGCTACACAAAGATTTATTAATGTTGAAGGTAAATATTGACATGAAGAGATTTTACATATAATATCAGTTTTTAAATTGCTTGGAGAAAGTTTTCTAGCATTCCGGGGTACAAGCGACAAGCTTTATGAACATAATAATGGAAATTTCCTAAAGTTAATTCAATTGCTAGCTGAATTTGACCCATTAATGGAGGAACACGTTGGTAGAATCCTCAACAATGAAGAAAATAGAGTGTCATATTTAGGGAAAAACATCCAGAATGAAATTATTGGATTATTATATGATAACATAAAGTCTTATATAATAAAACAAGTTCAAAAAGCAAAATATTATTCGATTATTCTTGATTGCACTCCCGTTGCGAGTAAGGTTGAACAAATGACATTTGTAGTAAGATATGTTTCTATTGAACAATCAGAATCGGGATTTGAATGTAAAATTTATGTACATTTTTTTTGAGTTTTCTTCCTATTGAGAGATCTACTGGTAAAGAATTATTTGAAGTTTTATTGGAAGAGTTCGGGGGAAAAATGGATTGAAAGTGGAAAATATGAGAGACCAAGGTTAAGACAATGGTTCAAATATGAGAGGGGACAGATCAGGAGTACAAGCAAGAATTAAAGCTTTAAACCAAGCGGCAAAAAAGCTAGGGCTGACCCTGCCAACAGTTAAAAAAAAAATGGCATCAAATGATTTCCTTATATCCGTTAGATATATTTTGTATAGCAATGTATTTCATCAAGTTGAAAACCAAGGGCAGCCTCAATATTTGAAAATATACTAACGTATTTTTTAAAGGTATCAAGCTAGCTATAAAAATCACGTCATAAAAAAATTGTTTAATATTCAGATTACTGTGGCTTTTCTAAGCACTCTGACGAGGTTTTGTACGAGTTCGTTGCGTTTCATAGTTTTTACTTCTTGTTTTCTTCCAGAAAATAAAGAGATAAAGTGATTTGGAGCAGCTCACTGTGCTTAAGTCTCTCACTGAAGAAGAAAATGGACTAAAATATTCATAAAAGAATACCCAAAGTGCACGGTAATTACGGCTCATTTTATTTTCAAGTAAAATTTTTATCTGAACAATTTTTATTGGGCTTAAACTCGGTTCAGATTGACCCCAGATCAACAAAGCCCGCTTGAGGCAAAAACTGAGACAATATCAAGCTTCTTGAGGATTTGTGGCTGGCATGTCGATCAGTGAAGATCTCACTGCCTGCTAAAACAGCTGGAGCACCAGAAACTTTTTTCAATAATTTTTTTTCGCGACTTGTCACAGTCAACAAGATTAGAGCATTCACTAAACAGGAGTTAATGAAATCGAGTTATAAGCGTTCTCCATGTTAAAAGAAGGTGAAAACTTTTAAAAAATCTTGGGAACGCTGATGGCGATCGTTTTTTTGAGATAGTGAGGGAATTTTGTATATTGAATATGTGAAAAAAACGATCCACAATTAATGGAGAAGTTTACATGAAGGCTATCCAAAATCTGAAACAATTCATTATAGGAAAAAGTTCAAACTTTTGGAGAACCTTGCATGATAACCGCAGGGTCCGAAAGGCTTGCACAGTTCAAGCCATTACCGAAAGCTATGTATTTACCGTCACCAACCACTTTTGGACGGCCCCATTTCTCGTCGTCCTCAAGCATCTCACGGCTACTCTAAAATCAGTTATACCACTCTTACATTTTAGTAAGGGATAAATATTTATTTTAAAGTATTTGATACGGTTTAGATACCAAGTTTAACACAAATATTAGAAACATATCAAATTCAATTTCCGATCGCTCGTCTAAACACACTGTCATTCTGATCATTACAACTGGGCATCCAACGCGAAAAATATTATAAAACAACTGAAACACTACTAAAGATTACTGCTTTCGATATCGAAACGATAGAACAGTTGAAGTTATTATTTTCTTCTATTTTTGAAAAGTTCAGTTTCGTTTCAGAGACAAGATGTAGGTATATCTTTCTGAGTTGTTTTCAAAAATGTACAGTTGCTAACTTGAAGAAGCAATCTCCTTTTTTCCCACTAAGTCAGAGACGTTTGATGAACCCTTTGTTAAATGACTATATTTAATTTTTTTTTAATTATTTTATTATGATTTGATGTAAATTTGAATCTATATTTAAATTCTAATAAATTAAATAAAAAACGTAATAAAAAACGCATACTTTAAATTAATTAATTAGAATTTACTTGTAAAACCTAAAATTGTAAACTATTTTAAGGAGTGTTTCAACATTTTAAATTATTGGAAAAATGAAGTTTTTTTTTGAAATTTTCGTGATATTTTTATTTGAATCCGAAGTACAAACTATGCGATTAATGATGGAATACAATATCTGCCAAATCTCCGCCTTTGCTCTTCTTACAAGTAGTTATTCTTTTAAGGAAAATTTCCATCATATTTTCGCACAATTGTAGCTCTGTATCGCGAATTTCTGCTCTGATATTGTCTTTGGGCGCTTCAATCGTTGCTGGAGCATTGGAGTAGACTTTATCTTTAACATAGCCCCAAAAGAAAAAGTCTAAGGGTGTTAAATCGCATGATCTGGGTGGCCAGTTGAAATCACCATTTCGAGAAATTACACGACCAGGAAACTTTTCGCGTATTAATCCGTTTTTTTCACCTCTTGTGTGGCATATAGCGCTATCCTGTTGAAAATAAAGGTCATACGCATCCAGAGTATCCACTTCAGATCAAAAAAAGTCAGCATCTCACGGTAACGCACAGTATTACCAAAAACGGACGCACCAACTTCATTTTCGAAAAAATACGGTCCAATGACATCGCCATCCCAAAAACCACACCAAACTGTCACTCGTTGTGGATGAAAAGGTTGTTCAACCATTTCTCTTGGGTTTTCGGAGCCCTGGATGTGACAGTTTTGATTATTTACGTAGGCAGACCGACGAAAATGAGCCTCGTCACTTAGAATGATTTTCTTGAAAAAATTGGGGACATTTTCTTGCATTTCCAACACCCAATTAACAAACGTACGGCGTTATCCATGGTCTGCCGGTTTTAATTCTTGTGACAACTGGACTTTGTAAGCTTTTAGACCGAGATCTTGGTGCAAAATACGGTGCAGGAGGGCGGTGGATACGCCCGATTGCTGTGAACGTCTTCGAATTGGCATACGCGGGTTTTCCGCAACACTTTTTTTAGATCGGAAACTTGACCGAGACGTTTAAATTTACCGATTAAATTTACAATTGCTTGACGAGAAGGCACTTCATTTCGACCGAAAGCAGTACGAACTGTCTCCGCGAAATTTTCGCCATTTTTGTACTGAATTTTTACAATTCAGTGTGTTAGTCAACTGTATGTCGTTCCATTTTTCGTTAACCGTATAGTTTTTACTACACAAATCTCAAAAAATGAGAGCTGCAAATCTGAAACGTGAAAAATAGGGCTCAATTTAAAATAAAACGTCTTGTTGAAACACCCTTTATTTTAGGTAGACTAGATTATTGTGATATTATTTGTCCTAAAATAGCGCAGCGATGACAAATAAAAATTTTAAATTTTACATAATAATCGTCTCAGATTTTCAGTAGAACTGAAAAAAATACGATAATATATACGAGGATGGATTGAAAAGTTCGCGGTCTCACCAAAAAATAATTATAATATTTTTATTATATAGAGAGAGCATCGAAGATGACCCTCACTCCGGCCGGCCCACGACGTCTACGGCTAAAGAAAACAAGTGTGTGATCTCATATTGAAAGACCGTAGATTAACTATCAGGGAGATTGCAGACACTCTAGGCATCTCGTATGACCGAACACAAAACATCATTGCCAACAAACTCCGATTTTCTAAGATTTCCGCTAGGTGGGTCCCCAGATTGCTTTCAGGTGAACAAAAACGAATTCGACTCACGATTTCTCGCGACTGTTTGGAGATGTTTGGGACCGATTCGCAAGATTTTCTTAACAGGTTTGTGACAATGGACGAAACCTGAGTTCACCACTATACTCCAGAGTCAAAACAACAATCCAAGCAGTGGAAAAAATCTGGTGAATTCACCCCAAAGAAAGCGAAGACAATTCTGTCTGCTGGAAAAGTGATGGAAACAATAAAGTTGACTTACTATTGCACCCTTTTGCGTTGTTTACGTCAAGAAATTAAAGAGAAATGCCCAAGATTACTGAGAAAGAAAGTTTTGTTCTATCAGAACAACGCTCGCGTTCACACATCTGTTGGGTCTATGGCTCAAATTCGTTATTGTGGTTTCGAATTGCTGCCCCACCCGGCTTATTCCCTTGATTTGGCACCTTCGGACTTTCATCTGTTTCCAAACCTAAAAAAACACCTCGGTGGCAAGAAATTTTCATCAAATGAAGAAGCCGAAGCTGCATTATTTTGATGACCTTGAGGAATCTTTTTTTGAAACAGGTGTGGAAGCTTTGGAAAGCAGGCGGAGGAAGTGCATAGAGCTAGGTGGAGATTACGTCGAAAAATAAAAATATTTTTGTACGGATTTTATTTTGTTTTCTTGACAAGGCCGCGAACTTTTTAATCTATCCTCGTAACTAACATTCAATCAAAAAACTAGAGGATAAATAAAGTTATTTTATACATAAGACATTTTTAGCCCAGAGGCCTGACTACTTTTTTAATAGAGTGTAATTTAGAAATAACATTAAATAATCTTAACACTAACAATCAGAATAATTAAGCAGTTCCCATACATTAAACTCTAAAATATCAATTTTTATTTAAATACATATCCCATAATTTATATCACCATATCATCTAATTTATAAAAATTCAGCTGCGATACTTTTAAAAATAACTTTAAAAAATCCACGCGTAGTTGTATTGGACGACTGATTAATGATAAATTAATCAAAATTCCGCCCATTTGTGCTAACTAAAATTTTATTGTAATTTTTGGTTCCTTATGAATGTTTATATATGTTGAATTGTTAATATTATTAAGAAATCATGGTTCTTGGGATTACATCGTGTTAAATTGAAGCCATTCCAACCTGGCACGCACTCTTCAATTTTTTCTGCTGAGCTCCTTGCAATAAGGGAAAGTCTTCGTTACGTCGTAAATACGGGAATTAATCACAAATATCTTATCGCTTCTGAGTCACTGAGTGCCCTGGCATCTTTTAAGACTGGAAATTTGAAATATGCATACTCTAGACAAATCTCCGATCTCATCTCCTCTACATTCTTAAACAAAGAAATATTTCCATTGTATTCCTCTGGATCCCTGGCCATATTGGAACCAAAGGCAACGAAAAGGCTGATCAAAATGCAAGGGAAACTGTGGAAATTGGAATACCTGTACACGGAGAAAACCATCCAAATGACTATCAATATACAGGATCAAATCGATATACAGAAAATTATTCTAACTACAGTAAGACCTTGAAGAATCTTCTAATAAACTTTGGGAAGTTAAACCCCTAGTATACCCTCCTTTTCATCATCAATCATTAAATAGAACACAAAATACCATATGGAGAAGATTGGCAGTGAGCCACACTTACTTGACGCATTCATATCTACTCAAAAGTGAAACTTCCCTTAATTGTTCCACATGTCAATCTTCCCTCACGATTAAACACATATTTGAAGCTCCTCATCCACGGCAATCCAGGGAAAAATTCCATTTACAACATAATCTGAAACAAATACTGAACCCAAGCTAAATACAAATAACAATGAAACAAATTGAAGAACACCTAAAAGAAGATGGATCTATGATCTAATATAGAACAAACGCATCAAACAAATATTAAAATCAACATTCAAGTTGGGCGCTAAATGATGATGCGCCCCAATCCCATAACATTCATTCATCCATCCACCTGGAAGTAGTTATTCTTAGGACGGATGCGTTAAGCAAATGTCAAGTATCTATTAGTTTTAAGTTGATTGACAACTGTCCAGCGCACCCTGAAGTTGATCTACAGCAAATCAAATTGGTTGGTCACAAGTGCAAAGCTCCAGCCTATGGATCAAGGTGTGATACTTTCTTTAAAATGTCATTATAGAAAGATTTTACTTATGAAAATATTAGAAACAATCGATAAAGGTAATATTTTTTCTGTAACTCTCTTGTACGCTATACACTTTATCCATATGGCTTGGCAAAGAGTCAGTAGAGAAACCACTGCAAACTGTTTTAAGTATGGCGGATTTTTAAGGAAGGAATGTAGATATGACATCGAGAAGATTCTACTGATTGTCTAGAATTTGTTTATGATGCTTACATTTAACAAAGTACAATGGAAATCAAGATTAAAAAGATGTTTAATCACTTTAATTTTGAAGAAAATGTATGTGCTGATAATGAATTAGTGACGAGAGAAATATTAACTAATGATCAAATTGTGACATCAGTGACTTCTGGAAAGATTTTAAGCGATAATGACGACGAAGACGAGCTTGGAGAAGGAGATAATATTTATGTTCCATCCATTTCAGAAATGTCTAAGAAAATTACTAAAACTCGCAATTTTTTGGAATCTCGTGAAGTTTTTGAACATATATGGAGTAGTTTTTGTGACCTTGACAATTATATAAACACCATTTCTTTTTCAAGTAAAATTGTACAAACGAAAATTACTAATTTTATTGTATAAACTACGTATTTGAATGTTTTCGTTTATACTCGTATATGTATGTAATAATAACTTTAGTGTGACTTGTTTTATTTTCCTTTGAACATCTTCATTTAATTTAATAATAATTATTACTCATTTTTCTAAGCATCAATCTAAATCAAAAAGTAGTGAAAAATGATATTAGATTTTGTTTATTGTTTGAAACGAACTTCGGATATAGCAAAATATTTTTAATGATATTTTGGAGTTTGTTATAAATGGACTTCACTGTATATATATATATATATATATATATATATATATATATATATGTATATATATATATATATATATATATATATATATATATATATATATATATATTTATGTATTTATTTATTTAATACAACTATCCTACAGAACAATCCAATTATAGGATAGGAACATTCAAATATAACAAATACAAATAGTAGTAGTATCTATCAAATTAATATTTTAATAATTCTAATAACTACATTACAAGCTAAATAAAAAACAAAAAAAAAGAAAGAGAAACCTAATCCACAGTTAAACATGACCTACGTAAAGATGTTATACTGCACCAGAAAATATCAACTATATGTTTGACCCTTTCATAATTCATGCACATAACGTATAGCGACGAGTACATCAACAAGTTTGTTCTTGGAACAGGCATGTAGAAAAGGGAATGGTTTAGACGAGCGTGTTGAGATGGCACACGGAACCTAATACTTGAGAGGCTACAAGGGCATTTGAATCTGTTGTTCAAGATTTTATATAAAAACAAGATTGTAGCATATTCTCTACGCCGAGAAAGGCTAACAATACTGAATCTTCTTAATAGAACATCATTAGGGAAACCCAATGGTGGATAAATACCATCTAATTTAAACCAGAGGAACTTCACAAATCGTCTTTGGATTTTTTCAATATGATTACTGTGGATCTCATATGTTGGATACCAGATAGCTGAACCATATTCCAGTTTAGAACGAACTAAAGCATTAAATAAAGTGATGAGGGTTTCAATGTTTGAAAGGTCTCTAGAATTCCTCAATATGAAACCCATACACCTATAAGAAGAAGCAATGGTCTCATTTATATGGTCCACAAAACTGAGTTTAGCGTCAAACGTTACACCAAGATCTTTGAAACGATAACATTTTTCAAGATCATTATGGTTTAAATTATATAAAAAATTTACTGGTAATTTCTTTCGAGTGAATGACATAGAAAAACATTTCTTTGTGTTCAAATATAAGTTATTACGAATACACCAACAATTTAAAGTTTCTAGATCATCCTGAAGAGTTACACAATCATGGAGAGAGTCTATGCATCGGTATATTTTCAGATCGTCAGCATAGAGCAAAGAGGACGAGGTAAGGCCTCTGGTGATGTCATTTATAAATATGTTAAATAATAACGGTCCTAGGACAGACTCTTGAGGAACTCCTGAGGTAGCGTTAATAATGACCGACTCAAAACCACGATAATTTACTATCAGTTGACGACCAATTAAATAAGATTTCAGCAGGTTTAATAAATTGCCATTAACTCCACAGTTTGAGAGTTTTTCAAGCAGAATACCATGGTCAAGCCGGTCAAAAGCCTTTGAGAAGTCTGTATAAACTACGTTGACTTGTCCTCCATTGTCCATACTTTCCGAAATAAATTGAGTAATTGTAACTAAATTGGTAATGGTTGAACGCCCTTTTTAAATACGGGACATACTTTAGACTTCTTCTAGATTTGTGGAAGGGATGATAATTTTAAACACAGATTAAAAAGAAACGTGAGAGGCTTGAGATATATATATATATATATATATATATATATATATATATATATATATATATATATACATATATATATATATATATATATATATATATATATATATATATATATATATATATATATATGAATAAACAAAACGCTACAGATAAGGAATCCTTCAGACTTAAAATAAAATAAAGATTATAGTATATACTAAACGACCAATTATGTATAATAAATTACTAAAGAATACTATTAGAGTAAGTTAGTGTTTTCAGTTAGACCTATGACTTAGGCATAAAGTGCAATTTAATAAAAACTATTGAGTACAGTCCTGTATTGCGTCTCACAAAAAGGAAATTGTAATAGCATAACTTTTTGATGATGACCATTATTAAATACGAATGAAGGTAAGTATCAAAAAGAAACCCGCAATTAAATTGTCCAACAAAACGTTCCCTGCTAACTTAATAATAATTTCATAAAGATGCGGGGCAGCTTGGTCTCTCAGAATGTTACTTTAATCTTTTTTTTCTTTCTGACGATGTATATGGGCTTATTGCGTTTTTAAATGTATACGTGCGAGCATCGTTTTTAATGAGATTTTTAAGAATTCTGGTAATTGCTTGTTATAAGGCGCTTTGGCGATTTAAAAGCACGTTGCATAATTTGTAAGAGCAATTTAATGTTTATGTTTAATAATTCTAACGTAACGTGTATTAAACTTTTTAAAAGTCATGGTTTTTCATTATTTCTTAGATATACAAGAGATGATCATTATTTACTTTACAATTTAGTGTTAAAATGTATGTAATTTAAGTTTAAACAGGCATTTCAAGCTGGACGAATCGTCACAAAAAACTGTTCTGTGAATAAGTTTGGTTGACGCAAAGATAATATCTTTGCTAGACTGAAAACTGGAAACCCAAAAAAACTTCTTATCTTCTAACTCTTATGTGTTCAATATCATTATTATAATAGTTTGTTCACCTATCTGAAGAACCACGCCCGCTTCAAGATAGAAACTTTATTTGAAGATTATTCCTTGTCTAGAATTTTTTTAGTACTGTAGTCTATGTTGTAAAATTGAAATTTTATCATTATACCATATTTTTACGTTAGATCATCACTTGATAACATTTTTATAAAAAAAGACAATGATGGACAATAGAGAAGAAGAGAGAAAGAACATTTTTGTTTAAATTTATGAGCATTGGGTCAAGTCCTTTAGGCCAAGTAGAAAAAAAGTTTTTTCCCTCTTCAAACATTTTCAAAATTTGGTTGGAAGTAATTCGTATTTGAATGATTTAGTTAAACAAGACCCAAATTAAGTGGGTTTACGTTAGATTAGCTAAGATATGTATTATTTGGTGTGGTGGTATTAACATGGTAATTTGTATTATCAATACAAGTCACTAAGTTATATTCTGTTGCTTGTGTAGCATAACTACAGCCACATCTTGTTTCACGACAGTTGACAGCTCTATGAGTTTTAACTCCCATAGACAAATTTTACAATCAAATATTTTACTTAGTATACTTAAAAATAAATGGTAAACTGATAATGATATTTATTTTATACGGAAAGTGCTTTTATATTCCGTTTTCCTGATCGTATTTTATTTTCTACTGGGTATTTTCCATTCTTGGTATTAACAGTCTTCAAAAATAAGTTTATTTTACATCTTTTTCTATTGTGTCTTTAATGAAATTATAGTCAACAATTTTTTTGATAGAAATGTAGTGAATCGATTGGTTTTGGATATAAAAATATTTGTCCAAATTAAATTTTGGCCCTTGTGTATATTATTTTTGTTAGTAAATAATTAGATTTATTACACTGAACTTAAAATGTAGTTTGTTTCTACATCAGTAACTTTTTTAAACTGAAAGAGGTAACGTTCTGTAATTAATTATGAACTAGAAAACGATTTTAAACATCGGAAAATTCGTCAGTTGTTTTACGACAACTATTGATTTTCAAATTACTCTCACTATTCTACGTAAGTAGTTTGATGAGTTTTTGTACGAGTTTGTTGCGTTTTGTAGCTTTTTTTCCAAGAAATGAGTGGCAGTAATTTGGCGCTATGGACACTGATAAAGTTTCTCAATAAGGAGGAAAATAGACCAAAAATTATTCATGAACGAGTGTTCAAGGTATATGATAATGACGGACATTTTATTTTGAAGTAAAATTTTAGTTTAAACATTTTCGATGCGGCTGACGCTCGCTCTAGGATAACCTCAGACCAGGAAGATCGGCAAGGCAAGAACTAAGGAAATACTAAGGGTTGTTGAGGATTTGCTGCTGACAGATTAAGAAATAAAGAATCTAGTGTTTGCTTAAGAAGCTAGTGTATTCGATATTACAGCTTTCAATATTGTACATGAAGATTTAGGGATGAAGAAAGTTTCTGCACGACAGATCCCTAAACTCAGAAACTGACGAGGAAGCACGTATTAACACAGGGAAGGAAAGAAGAAAGATGATACTGTCCCAAAACATAAAAATAGGAGAGGAAGAAATAAAACAACATAAAACTAAATATGCAGATAGTAACACTCAGACTTGGACGCTTTAAATTTAGAAATACCGGAAGGCCTCATATAAGCGACTAACAAAATAGAAGCAGACACAAAAGCTAAGAAATACAGACTGGCCCCAAAAACATAAAAATTAATCGAAGAACGGAAAATACTACCACAAGATCGAACAAATAACAGAACAAAAATATCGAAACGAAGCAATATTGTTAGAAAATAACCGGTCAAGTGCAAGTTGAACTTGCGCAATTAGTGTTCCGTACGTTGATTGCTTTTAAAATAAAAAAATTTGTTACGGAAGTATAAAATGATCAGTGACTTCACAAAACACACCCCAAATGAGTTTTCAACAAAGTTTGTTTCCAATCTTTACTGAAAACTGATGACCTTGAGATTTTTGTTTTTTTATGCACCAGATAAATTATTAAAGGTAATGCACCCGTGTTAATTTTCGTTTAATCTACACCCCGTGGAGAATATTCCAGAATTTTTTCAAAATTTTTTGATAAGTTCTTTTCGAGATAAGGCGGGGGATAGCGATTTTTCGCAATTTTTTAAAAATAATACAAGGAAAAGTGCGCGCCAGTATTACATTATATATATATATATATATATATATATATATATATATATATACATATATATATGTATATATATATATATATATATATATATATATATATATATATATATATATATATATATATATATATATATATATATATATATACATATATACATCTATATATATACATATATATATATACATATATATATATATATATATATATATATATATATATATATATATATATATATATATATATATATATATTTTACTCGCGCTTTCACAAGCTTTCATTTGACACCACACTCGATGACCTAGTAAAATTTTTTTTTTTAACTTCCGATTTCACTCCCCAAAACTAACCCTTTAAGTCAAAATTTAACTTTCAAAACTACATGGCTCTGATGAGGCCATCAATTCCTGTATTTCCAAATTTCAACTTTTTATGACAAATAGTTTCGGAGGAAATCGAGTGTGACAGACAGACGGACAGACAGATTGACGGACAGACACTGCTCTTAAAAGTGTTCCGCACGGAACACTAAAAAGTGAAGGAAAATAATAGGAAATACAAAAATTTAAAAATAACCTAAACGACGTGGTGCAGGGAGAAGAACATCGTGGTTGAAAAATTTGAGCAGCGGTACGGGAAGTCTACGATCATCATCAACATGGTAGCCAACATGATAACCAACGATCGTTAAATGGTCATGGTACCCGAAGAAGAAGAAGATAAGAGAAAGATGTACGTTTTTGTTTTTGGGAGGTATAAAATAATCAGTGATTACACAATAAACAACCCAAACGAGTATTCAAAAATCAATATCTACGATTCGGACGCAAAAACTTGTTTGTGATGGCTAAAAAACGTTCTACAACGTGAACTTCTATATCATTAGGTCCTGTCTCTAGTCTTTTGTATACGCCCTATGCTTTTTAAATAGGTGGATAGACTATTACTAACACATTCCAAAAAATTTTTTCATATACCAGAAAAATTATCAAAGGTAATGCATTTGTGATAATTTTCATCAGTCAGAATTTTTTCGACATTTAGTCAAAATTTAAAATTTAAAACTAAACAGCTGAGATTAGGCTATGAATTCCTATTTTTGTGACAAATTCCAACTTTCAGTCAAATCGTTTCAGAGAAAATCGGTTGTGACAGACAGACACCGCCGTAATTCAAAACGTGTTTCGCATGGAACATTAAAAATAGAGCCCTTTTGATGCAAACATGCGCCCGTCTCTCTGTCACAGCTGTTTTTTTTTCAGGAATTGTCGTGTCGTACTAAACATGTATTCTTCCGAATTCCGATACGAAAGAGCCTAAAATCAATGAAAATAAGAATGAGAAAAGGTAAAAAACATATAATCAAATTAATAAATGATAAAGGACAGGAAGTCACACAAATAAATGCTATAACAGCTATAGTAGAAAAGATATTATAACACCCTCTATAAATTAAGAAAAACACCTCTTCCAGGCAAAGCGAAAGAGGATAGAATAATAGGTAGAAATGTGGGCTCTGAGAATATTTCTGACGTCACAGCTGCAAAAATAAAAAAATTCCCTAAAGAGCGTGCCTAATAAGAAGGTACCAGGAGAAGACAAAATCATTGTAGAAATGATAAAGTACGGAGGTGAATCTGTTATTATACAACTTCAAAGATTATATAGCAAGTGTCTAATCGAGTCGAAAATCCCAACTGCCTGGCTAAATCCCATAATAATTGGAATTTTCAAGAAAGGGAATAAATATAAGTTAGGAAATTATCGACCTATAAGCTTGCTATCAGTATTATACAAATTGTTTACTAGAATTATGACACATAGAATAACAAACTATAATTGTCAGCATCGAAAACAGGCCGTTAGACGAAACACTGGCAGAAAGGCAAGCGAATATAATATAACACTTTGGATCGCAATGATGGACTATGAAAAGGCTTTTTACTCTATAGAAATATGTGCAATCCTAAACGCTTGAAGTAATTGCAGAATTGATGATCGATACACACGATTGCAAATATTTGTTTCTAATTGTAATATATATATGAGTACATTTAATAAACAAATAAGTCGAATAATATAAGAATTTCGTTTTTCTGTAGGGTGCCCAAAGCCTTTATTATTAATTTAAACATGTTTTCTCATAGTTCCAATTAATTAGTTAAACATAACAGAAAAACAGTGTAGAAAGCAGATGGTGTATGGAGACTTTTTGAACTGACAAGTATTTTTCAAAAAGATGTTACATTATTTTCAAATCTAGGAGTGGAGCTTTTTTTTTAACAAAAAAACATGAAATTATTTCCATACATTACATACGAAGGACGACCAAAGCATAATTTAACATAAACGGCGTAATTTTCATAAAGATTTATTGTGTATTTACATCTTGATTTTCAATTGAGGTAGAGTAATTTTTGAACAATTCAGATTTTTAAAGTTTTAGTAGTTCATTGTTAATTCGATCCCAAATGCAAGTTTGCAATGCAACAATTACCTTTTTTTATAACGCTGTAGGATATCCGTTTCTTCTTAAAAAAAAAACAAACTAAATGGTATATTGAATAATACAAATCTACTACTAGCCTATATTTAAAAAGCCAAGGTCTGCTTAGTCCAAATTGCCGCCGTTAACCCTATAATTTTTTTCATGATATCGATGTTGTAATACAATAGAAACCGTATAATAAAAGGCAATTTCATTAAAATATTTATGGCCTGAAGTCCACCTACCAGTAATTTACAAAAATACTATCTATTCGTTTAGCCAATTTTCATTTTTTTTTTCAATAATGGCTACTGCAATTATTTATTTTTATAAGGTTTAAACTATTTAATTTTGCTATCTTTGATTCTTCCATTAATTTACGCTGAATGGTTTAATACTAGTTAATAACGTTTAAGTTGGTAATCGAAACATTCTCTTAATAAATCTATTGTTTATCTTTAAGTGCTACTCAGTATATATCACCACTACACCAAACACTTTATTTTTGCACTCGACGCGCGTTTCGCTAACCATGTTACCTTCATCAGGAGCGATGATTGACTAAAGCTAAACTACAAATCTACCCTATTTATACTTAGCCTAACCCTTGAATTACTCAGGCGGAACTAATGGCATAGACAAGGCCATCAGTACCGGTCAAGTAACCAGTAGAGGGGACTATAAGGAATAGGCCCTCTGTCTTTATTTAAACTACTTTTACATTTTATAATTTCCATACTTTCGTATGCGTTCAACAATCTCTTATCAGATACATTTTTTATTAATCTTAGATTATCTAACGTTACAATATGATCAGCTTCAAGGGCATGTTCGGCAATGCTAGACTTTTCTGTTCTACTGTATTTTAAGTGGGCTAAATGTTCTTTAAATCGTGTTTTAATTGACCTTTTAGTTTGCTCAACATACTTTTTGTCACAATCATTAAAACTAATTTCATAAATTCCACTTTTCTCACAATTAGGAATCTTATCTTTGGGATTTCCTAAGATATTCCTCAGATTGTCTGATGACTTATAGACTAAGGTGAGGCCTACCTTGTTAAATACCTTATTGAGACCCTTGCTATAGATTATATGGTATGGAGACATACTTGGTGTTATTTTCTTCGCGTGTAAAAAAGGTGGTATTCTGAATATTAAACCTAAACTTATGTCTTTTTTACACGCGAAGAAAATAACACCAAGTGTGTCTCCATACCATATAATCCGAAATATAGCAAGGGACTCAATAAAGTATTTAATAAGGTAGGCCTCACCTTAGTCTATAAGTCATCAGACAATCTGAGGAATATCTTAGGAAATCCTAAAGATAAGATTCCTAATGGTGAGAAAAGTGGAATTTACGAAATTAGTTGTAATGATTGTGACAAAAAGTATGTTGGGCAAACTAAAAGGTCAATTAAAACACGATTTAAAGAACATTTAGCACACTTAAAATACAGTAGAACAGAAAAGTCTAGCATTGCCGAACATGCCCCTGAAGCAGATCATTCTGTAACATTAGATAATCTAAGATTAATAAAAAATGTATCTGATAAGAGATTGTTGAACGCATACTAAAGTATGGAAATTATAAAACGTAAAAGTAGTTTAAATAATCCCTATTCCTTATAGTCCCCTCTACTGGTTACTTGACCGGAACTGATGGCCTTGCCTATGCCATTAGTTCCGCCTGAGTAATTCAAGGGTTAGGCTAAGTATATATAGGGTAGATTTGTAGTTTAGCTTTAGTCGATCATCGCTCCTAATGAACCTAACATGGCTAGCTAAAGTGTTTGGTGTAGTAGTGGTGATATATACTGGGTAGTATCATTGTGCCAAATATTCCACATTCCCAACTTAGTATCTTTAAGTCAATTAACTGATATTAATTTTAAACTTCAAAAGTTCCTGTTGATAAAGCTTTACCAGATTTTAAAATTCCAGTTTCCCGTCTACTCATCATCATCATTAGCTTATTCCATCCATAGTCGGATGTAAGCCTCCCCAAGTTGTCTCCAATGCGCTTTGTAGTTTGCTTTTTGCATCCGGTCGTGTCCTTCTAATCTTTGTATGTCCTCCGTTCATCTTTTCTGTGGTCTACTTCTGCATCTTTTGTATCCTCTAGGCCTCCATTCAACTATACGGCGTGTGCATCTGTTATCATTCATCCTTGCGATATGCCTCGCCCGATTCCACCTTAATATATATATTCGTTGTATTACATCTGTCACTTTTGATCTTCTTCGTATCTCGATGTTAGGAATTTGATCTTGGAGTCTAATATTTATTTATTTACCGGGAGTTTATTTATTATACTATTATTTAAAGCGCACGTTTCAGAGTGCCATATGTAAAAACTAGCAGTACATATTGATCGAATACTCTGGCTTTTATTGTATTGGGATCTCCAATTTAAATGTAATTGTAACCTTCCGAACCAAGCTAACGAGAGTCTTCTATCCAATTCAGTCTTTAAATTAATTTCTGATATTTCGATTTTTTGTCCTAAATATATGAATGTTTGTACCATTACTATTCTTTCACCTTCTATTAATAGTCACTGGCTGTTATGTTCACTTTCGTTGTTTAAATATTTGGTTTTGGTGAAGTTTATTTTTAGACCTATTCTTCGAGATTTGTTCCATAAACGTTTCCTGTAATTCTTCTTGTGTGTTGGCGATCAGAGTGATATCATCTACGAACCTTAAGTGATATAATCGTTCACCGTCCATTAGT
Source organism: Pachyrhynchus sulphureomaculatus (assembly GCA_019049505.1). NCBI lineage: Eukaryota > Metazoa > Arthropoda > Insecta > Coleoptera > Curculionidae > Pachyrhynchus > Pachyrhynchus sulphureomaculatus. The sequence continues at coordinate 220,345,758 of CM032446.1, forward strand.
GTTCCTTTATTTTCCCACTTTAACGATTTGAACATGTCTTCTAGAGTCAAAGTGAACGGCTTTGGGAATATCGAGTCGCCTTGTCTAATTCCTCCCGATTTTATTTCTTTTTTCTTCAATATATATATATATATATATATATATATATATATATATATATATATATATATATATATATATAAATAAACTGAACTATAACACTGGGATTGCTCTTTTTTAGGTTGAGAGTGCAAATTAAAGTTGGTGTTGGCATTATTTCATCGACTGAATTTTATTTTAAATTCTCAAGCTTTCGTTTGTGTTTACAAACTTCTTCAGGAGAGAAAAACCACCGATCGTGAGGCTGTTGCTTCTAAACACCTTGCATACCGACAATGGCATGAAAATCCTGCTGCTCCTTCTAAACATCTTGCCTACCGACAATGGCGTAAAAATCCTAACACCATAAATCGTAACTCATTTATTCGTGTCAGGAACAGATGCAAAGAGGTTATCGACGAAACCAAGGAGCTACACAATCAACGGATTGGAAACAAACTTCTCGCTTGTCCCGAAAATTCCAGGCCCTTTTGGTCAGTCGCTAAGGCAGTTAGTCAAAATTTCACCAAATCCACCATACCACCACTCACGCGGCCAGATAATTCTTTTGCAACGACACCTGTTGAGAAAACGAACTTGTTGGCTGAACTCTTTGCTTCACATTCTACTGTCGATTTCCAAGGAAAAACACCACTTACTATTCCCATAGTGCAGTCAAGGATGCCCGATGTTGTCTTCAGACAGCGTATCATAAAGCGTATACTGACGAAGCTAGACACCAAAAAGCCTTCTGGCCCTGACGGAATACCTGCCATAGTTCTTAAAAACTGTGCGAGGGAACTAACACCAGTTTTCTGTAGACTTTTCAACCTATCCTACAGAAAGGGAATAGTTCCTTCCTGCTGGAAATGTGTTACAGTTGAGCCAATACCTAAAAAAGGCAAGAAGACCTTGCCAAATAACTACCGACCAATCGCACTGCTTTCAATAATATCGAAAGTCATGGAAAAGGCTATCAATCAGCATCTTCTAAAATATCATGAAGGATTCAACATTATTAGCGATCACCAATATGGCTTTCGTAAAAATAGATCAACAGGAGATCTTCTGATTTATGTAACACATGTTTGGAAACAACGCAATTGAACACTTTGGAGAATCTCAAGCGGTTGCTCTTGACGTATCCAAGGCATTCGACCGTGTTTGGCACGATGGACTGTTGGCTAAGCTACGTTCTTATGGTATGTCTGAAAGGTTCTGTTTGTGGCTCTCATGTTTCCTCAAAGAGCGTTCTTTACGAGTGGCAGTCGACTGGTCTCTTTCTAACACCTTCAATATCAACGCCGGTGTACCCCAAGGTTCCATACTGTCTCCTACTCTCTTTCTCATTTACATTAACGATCTGCTGGAAAAGACCGAGAATCCAATCTACAGCTTTGCAGATGGCAGTACACTTATCTCTTCATTCACTTTCAACGCTCGGACATTGGCTACTTAGGCGAATATCCGCAGACAGCAGGAAGTCATTCAACTTAACAAAGACCTGGAAGAAATTCTATCTTGGCGTGACAGTAACCAAGTGGAATTTAACGCTACAAAAACCCAGGCGGCAGTTTTCTCTAAAAAAGTTAACGTTGCTGAACCCGACATAGTTATGTCGGGGCACTCCATCCCTCTAACATCGTCACTCAATTTGTTGGGCGTTAATTAGGGAGCAAATATGTCCTGGCATGAACATGTTGCAGGCATAGCAAGGAGAGCTTCTCAAAAGTTGAGAATATTATTTCGAACCAGAAAGCTTTACACTCCACAACAACTGTTAATTCTTTACAAAGCTCAAATTCGACCAACTCCGCTCCCAAACATACACTGCATGTGTTGGATTCTATTCAGAGAAGAGCTGTTCGTCTGATTGGAGACCCGGAACTGACCGACGGCCTTGATTCGCTGGAACATCGAAGAACGGTTGGCGACTTGAGCCTATTCTACAAGTACTTTCATGGAAAGTGTTCGAAGGATGTGGCCCGCTTAATTCCTCCCAGAGCGGTGCATGTTAGAAGTACACGTCGTGCTAATTCTTCACATCTGTATGAGATTCAGCTGGTTACTCCTCGTACAACGCTCTTCAAGCAGCAGTCTAATGATTTTTAGACACTCCTTCGGGATGTTGGAAAACATGTTGGTTACATCGAATGATGCAAGGATGGAGTTGTTAGGGATATTAAAATTTTTAAGTTGATTACACCGTTCTATGGAATTTTTGATGCTATAGTTGGATTCAGACTTAGTGATGGTTTTGAAAGTCGTGTTGTTTTATGGCAAGTTGTCGTAAGGGACTGTTTGTACATGATACGACAGGTCTAATTGGTGAATTTTCTTTATGTATTTTTATGTCACAACAAACAGGGAGAAATTTCGATACTAGATTTAAAGAACACCAAACATCTTTTAGATTAAACAAAGACAACTCCAACTTTGCCATCAAACAAATCATATTTTTCCAGACATAAATAATCTATAAACGTTATACAAAGCACAAAAAGGAAGAAAATTAAATATTTTAGAAGCTATCGAGATATACAAGCACAATAAAAATAAAGATATAATCCTATTAAATAATCAAACAGATGGTCAGAATTCAATCCTGTTTGGCGTATTTTAGAAAAATTTTTTGGATTTATCTTTGAAGAAGGAATTTTTGTAAAAAGTTTTACGAAAATATTGAAAAGTATTTCTTCAAATTTGAAACAATAATGTCATTTAATCCTCTGTAATAAAATAATTTAATTTAAATTAGTTGTAATTTAATGATGGGTAATTGAAAAATTGTACCTGCAAATTTGTTATAAATCATAAATAAACCACCTCAGTTTGTAGTATTACGCTTGATAATGTAGAAAAGCTACGAAACTACAGTAGCAGATAAATAAAAAATAAGTGGTTTGTACAGTATTTGAAATAAGGTTGAAAACTATAGTTTTTAAACGATATCGTTTCCAGGAACGAAAGTGCAAGGGGTGGGTGTCGATATGTGATATTATTTTATTGATATTATGGAAAACCACTTTTTCTTTAGTTGAGAAAGTCAAATTCAGTACTTATTTTAGAACTAGATTTTTACTGGGCTACCGATTTTTTAGTTAATATTTTTTTGTATATGTTAGCCACTAGCTTATAATGGTACCCTGAGATGTGTTTTATTTCTAGTAGTTAAGTCTGTTAATCTATATTAAAATCAATATTATTTGAAAATCGTAATGAAAAAATTGAATACTTTTTACACCAATTTATTTAAAATCGTTGCATTAAACTTTTTTTTTCTTTTTTCAGGTGAGCAAAAAAGAAGTTACAGATGTGAGTAAGAGTGTTTAATGTACTTAACTAGGTTAAACTAAATTCAGGTGTCAACTGGATATTAAACTACAAAACATTCTATCAAGTAAACTAAAATGGCAGTTGTAGTCCTTTTACACGGTCATATCAGTTCTCAGTTCCGTCTCAGTTTTCGTTTCATTTCAGTTCGGAAGGAGGTTTGTTTTTACACCGTACGTTCAGTTCTCATTCCGAGTATCTTTCAAAGTGTTATATGTGTTTCGCGTTCAAACATGTGTTGTCATACTGTCCCAAAGTCTACATGTGTAAAATAGCTCATGTATGAAGACTGTCTCACTGGAGTAGCCTTAGCTGTGGCGTTGAAGAAACGGTGGAAGAAAAGAACCCCATACCGTCAGGAGTCAGTCTCCGTTTCAGTTAGTTTTTCCTTTTTACACATAAGAAAAACGGACAGTTCGACTGAAACTGAACCGAGGACTGATATGACCGTGTAAAAGGACCATTAATATAAACCGACGCTCGTATTTATACTAATAATAATTGAATACACTTATAAATATATAATTATAGGGTTTTCGTTTTTTAAATGCCTTTTTAGTGTTCCGTACGGAACACTTATAAGATCACTTCGGTGTCTGTCTGTCTGTCACACCCGATTTTCTCCGAAACTATTTGACATAGAAAGTTGAAATTTGGTAACAATATAGGAATTGATGGCCTCATCAGAGCCATGTAGTTTTGAGAGTTAAATTTTGACTTACGGGGTTAGTTTTGGGGGGTGAAATCGAAAGTGAAAAAAAAATTTTTTTACTAGGTCATCGAGTGTGGTGTCAAATGAAAGCTTGTAAAAACACGAGTAAAAAATGTATATATAATGTAATACTTGCGCGCATTTTTCTTTGTATTATTTTTAAAAAATCGCGAAAAATCGCTGTCCCGGGCCTTATCTCGAAAAGTACTTATCAAAAAATTTTGAAAAAATTCCAGAATATTCTCCACGGGGTGCAGATTGAACGAAAATTATCACGAGTGCATTACCTTTAATAATTTTTCTGGTATTTAAAAAAAAAAACAAAAATTTCAAGGTCATCAGATTTCAGTAAAGATTGAAAACAAACTTTGTTGAAAAACTCATTTGGGGTGTGTTTTGTGAAGTCACTGATCATTTTATACATCTGTAACAAAATTTTTTATTTTAAAAACAATCAACGTACGGAACACTAATTGCGCAAGTTCAACTTGCACTTGACCGGTTATTTACGATTTAATATCAGCCGATTCATCTATTGCATTTTTTTGCCTGTCTAGGACTGAAGAGTGTACAATATAAGCTTTTATAGATATTAAGTCTCTGTCAAGCCTCCGTTTTTGAAATAAATTTATTCTAGTTGCGCTTATTGTATAGTTACTGAGCCCTTGCCACATACCAGGTGTACAAGTATGAAATGCGGATTTCAGACAACAGATTGTGCACCAATGCAGTTTGTGTTATAAAGATTTGACACTGCGCCATTTTGTTGTGTCATCAACAAGTGTCAGACGCGCGCAAGTGTTAAATTGGAAAAGTGTGTGCATAGTGTTGTGTTGTTGTGTTCAATATGTCGAAATTTATACCGAACAAAGAGCATTCGCGGAGAGCATTAATTTTTTGTTTTCCTTTGAAGAAAACTGCTGTTGAATCATACCGATTACTTCGAGAAGCTTATGGTGAACATGCTCCATCACAAGATACGTGTGAACGATGGTTTCGGCGTTTCAAAAGTGGTGACTTCGATGTTGTAGACAAGGAACGTGGAAAAGCGCCAAAAAAAATACGATGTGGAATTGCAAGCATTGTTGGACGAAGATGATTCGCAAACACAAAAACAACTCGCCGAGCAATTGGGCGTTAGTCAACAAGCTGTTTCCAGTCGGCTACGAGAGATGGGAAACATTCAGAAGCCGGTAGATGGGTACCACATGAGTTGAACGACAGGCAAATGGAAAAGCGCAAAAACACGTGTGACATTTTGCTCGCTTGGTACAAAAGGAAGTCGTTTTTGTATCGTCTAGTTACAGGGGATGAAAAGTGGATTTTATTTTGAGAATCCCAAGCGCAAAAAATCATGGGTAGACCCAGGCACACCATCCACATCAACCGCAAGACCGAATCGCTTCGGCAGAAAGACAATGCTCTGGGGTTTGGTGGGACCAGAGGGGCGTGGTCTATTATGAGTTGTTAAAACCTGGGGAGACGGTTAATACTAAACGTTACCAACAACAATTGACCGATTTGACCTGTTCGCTGCGTGAAAAAAGGCCAGAATACCGAAAGGGGTAACACAAAGTCATTTTTCTTCATGACACTGCTCCATCACATACGGCAAAACCAGTTCGCGACACGTTGGAAGCACCCAGTTGGGAAGTTCTACCCCATGCGGCTTACTCACCAGACTTGGCTCCTTCCGATTACCACTTGTTTGCATCTATGGGTCACGCACTTGCTGAGCAGCGCTTTGGTTCGTACGACGATGTGAAAAAATGGCTCAATGAATGGTTCGCAGCGACAAGATTTTTACTGGCTGGGTATTCATAAATTGTCCGAAAGATGGGAAAATGTATAACAAGCGATGGAGCATACTTTGAATAAAGCACTTTTTATCATTCTTCGGAATTTAACTTATTTTTTTAGAAAAAAAAATCCGCATTTCATACTTGTACACCTGGTATAAGAAACATTATTTCAAAGAGCAAGTTTCTTCTGGCCAACTTTACGTATCTTTTCTTATGTTGCTTTAATTCAAGGATCCTAAAATATGTCCGGTTTAAAGCAAATATTTCGAAGTTGAGTGAATATAGAACTTTACGAAATTGAATTAAATCTCCACTTAATCTTCTCTGTGCTAGCATTGTAATATTTAATCGTTTCAACTGCCCTTGATATATCTATTAATTCTGTAGGTATTCTGGTTACTGTCCTTTGGACTCCGTCTAATTGTTCATTAATGAAAATGATTAGGCTAAAATCTTTCTGACATGACATTGCTTTAAGCTGTTTCCAATTAGAATATACAAATTTTCTGAATTATTTAGTGACATATTAACACTACTCAGTATAAATCACCATTACACTAAACACTATTTTTGCACTCAACTTGTGTTTCGCTAACCATGTTAGTTTCATCAGGAGCGATGATTGACTAAAGCTAAACTGTTAATACTTAGCCTAACAACTGAATTACTCAGGCGGAACTAATGGCATAGGCGAAGCCATCAGTTCCGGTCAAGTAACCAGTAGAGGGACTATAAGGAATAGGCCCTTGTCTTTATTTAAACTACTTTTGCAATCTCCTGTCAGATACATTTTTAATTATTCTTAGATTATCTAATGTTACAGTATAATCACCTTCAAGGGTATGTTCGGCAATGCTAGATTTTTCTGTTCTACTGTATTTTAAATTTGCTAAATGTTCTTGAAATCGTGTTTTAATTGACCTTTTAGTTTTCCCAACATACTTTTTGTCGCAATCATTACAACTAATTTCATAAATTCCACTTTTCTCACAATTGGGAATCTTGTCTTTGGGATTTCCTAAGATATTCCTCAAAGTGTCTGATCGCCTACGTAATTATCAGATCGTACGTTATAAAGTATTTCGGATCTTTTGAACATTTCTACAATACTATCCACTTCCATTTTTCCAGCTGACCCTTCGTGATCGGCAGAACATATACTTGAGTGTTCATTGCTCCACTCATCATATTCCTCAGTACCTTCAAAATTTTTCCAAAATTCACAAGTTTTAAAGTATGAACTTTTTACCGTAAGATCAAGAACTTTTTCTGAGTAAAATGTTATAAGAATAGAAACGCCTAAAAAACCACGTTTCATCCAAGTTCCATCCCCTGAAATGGTAAGTTCTACTACGTTATTCAATTCTTTTGCCTCTTGAACAGCAGTTTTCATGGACAATTCACAAATAGTTTTTGTAGCAGTGTTAAGTCATTCACAACTTTATCGTAGAACGATCGGAAAATTGGTTTAAGTAAGTCCATGATTCCACAGAATTTCTGTATTCCTACTAAACCAATACCAAGAAGTCTGAACGCAAAAACTAATCGTCTATTCACATCATATGCTCTACCATTGATAAGAGGGCAAGAGTTTAGTAGAACTGGTTTATATTCAGCACAATTCACTTTTAGTTTAAAACCAAGACCACGAAGAGAAATTTCGGTAAATTTTATATCGCTGCCGCACTCTTTACACTTTACCACTTCATTTATAGCAGAAAAAACAGATACAAAATTAATTAATCGGTACCTGAAAGATGCATCCACATCAAAATCAACGGTTTCACAGCTGTTTAATTTTTTAGTACTGGTGCTAGCTTCCTCTCTTTCATTTAATAACGATTTAGCAGGTGATGTCGTTTCATCCAGCTCCGACAAGGACGTCCAACTGCTTGCCGGCTACCTTTTTTCTGAACATATACTTGTTTCGACATTTCAATAATAGTTTTCTATTAAAAAATAATAAAAAAATATAATTCTTGTAATACACGTGGCGATATGTACACTACTGCATCACAAAGCAAACTGATTCTGTGACGTTGAATGTTCACCGAGTCTAAACTAGTTCCAACTTTGTGTACCTGGGTTACATTTAGCTTGCAAAATTCCCCAAAGGAATTATTGTTATAAAGGACTGTCTGAAAGAACAACACCCTTTGTCAAGACTTTGACCGCTCGTGCCGGTCGGATCGCTACCTGAGTTTCGGGCCGACTTTCTGCCGCGCTCACTTCTAATTGCTATAACCTCGGAAATAATTTGAATTTTGACATAGTTAAACGCTTAAAATATTCTTAAAAGTATAAACAATTTGTCTAGCCAAAAAAAATAATTCCATTTTTTGAAAATCTCAAGGTGATGTAACGCCTTATTGTAAAATTTACTATTTAAATGGTTTTTTTTCAGACATATCCTAAAAAACTAGCCCCGGAATTTAAAATATTTAGTACATATTTTGGTATACTACTTATTTAAAGCCAAAACAACTAAATTAACCTGAAAATATTCTTAAAGTGTATCACTTTTAAGGATGTTTATCAACAATTTTACATTAAAATAACTGCTGTATTATGTTATATAAACAATTATGCACATACGTATGATATTCATGGTCGTAATTTTCTAATATGTCTGTATGTGAAATAGCGTACCAAGTCGAACAAGTAACCAGTAGAGGGTCTATAAGGAATAGGCCCTTGTCTTTATCTAAACTACTTTTACAATCTCCTGTCAGATACATTTTTAATTAATCTTAGATTATCTAATGTTACAGTATAATCAGCTTAAAGGGCATGTTCGGCAATGCTAGACTTTTCTGTTCTACTGTATTTTAAATTTGCTAAATGTTCTTTAAATCGTGTTTTAATTGACCTTTTAGTTTGCCCATCATCCTTTTTGTCACAATCATTACAACTAATTTCATAAATTCCACTTTTCTGACAATTAGGAATTTTGTCTTTGGGATTTCCTAAGATATTTCTCAAATATTCTGATCGCCTACGTAATTACCATATCGTATAAAGTGTTTCGGATCTTTTGCACATTTCTACAATACCATCCACTTCCATTTTTCCAGCTGACCCTTCGTGATTACCTGAGTGTTCATTGCTCCACAGTACCTTCAAAATTTTTCCAAAATTCACAAGTTTTACAGTATAAACTTTTTACTATAAGATCAAGAACTTTTCCCAAGTAAAATGTTATAAGAGTAGAAACGCCTAAAAGGGATGAAAAACCACGTTTCATCGAAGTTCCATCCCCTGAAACGGTTAGTTCTACTACGTTATTCAATTATTTTGTCTCTTGAACAGCAGTTTTCATGGACAATTCACAAATAGTTTTTGTAGCAGTGTTAATGTCATTCACAACTTTATCGTAGAACGATCGGAAAATTAGTTTATCACTTCGCTTATAGCAGAAAAACAGATACAAAATTAATTAATCGGTACCCGAAAGATGCATCCACATCAAAATCAACGGTTTCACTGCTGTTTAATTTTTTAGTACTGGTGCTAGCTTCCTCTCTTTCATTTAATAACGATTTAGCGGGTGATGTCGTTTCTTCCTGCTCCGACAAGGACGTCCTTTTTTCTGAACAACATATACTTGTTTCGACATTTCAATAACAGTTTTCTATTAAAAAAAATATAATTCTTGTAATACACGTGGCGATATGTACACTACTGCGTCACAAAGCAACCTGATTCTGTGACGTTGAATGTTCAGCGAGTCTAAACTAGTTCCAACTTTGTGTAGCTGAGTTACTTTTAGCTTCCAAACTTCCCCAAAGCAATTATTGTTATAAAGGACTGTCTGATCCTTTGTCAAGACTTTGACCGCTCATGCCGGTCGGATCGCTAGCCGAGTTTCGGGCCGACTCTCTGCCGCGCTCACTTCTAATTGCTATAACTTTGGAAATAATTTGAATTTTGAAATGGGTTAAACGTTTAAAATATTCTTAAAAGTATAAACAATTTATCTAGCCAAAAAAAAAATCCATTTTTTGAAAATCTCAAGGTGATGTAAAGCCTTATTCTAAAAATTTCACTATTTAAATGGTTTTTTCGGACATATCCTAAAAAAACTAGCCACGGAATTTAAAATATTTAGTACACATTTTGGTATACTACTTATTTAAAGCCAAAACAACTAAATTAACCTAAAAATATTCTTAAAGTGTATCACTTTTAAAGATGTTTATCAACAATTTTACATTAAAATAACTGCTGTATTATGTTGTGTAAACAATTATGCACATACGTATGATATTCATGGCCGTAATTTTCTAATATGTCAAACTGTATGTGAAATAGCGTACCAAGTCGAACATAGATTACTATTTAATTTATAAGCATTAACTGGCCTGACATACACACTCACCGGTCTAATTTATCGTTTTGTTTTCTGAGTTTGTTAGAAAAAAAATCGTCCACGGGCGACATGATAAATTAAACATTGAAATAGAGAGTAAATGCGTTAAGAATTAACGGTTTACATTGAATTTATAAATGTGCATATTTCTCTTAAAGTATTTTCACTTGAGCGAGGTTCAACCTCAATACCTTTTTATGTGCAGAACATCATCTCTTGGGAATGAACCATATGAGACTGTATTCAAGACACTGCATTTGCTGCATCTATAGACATCAATAACCTTCCTGACTGCATAGAACAAGCACGAGCTTTTCTTTTCGCAGACGATATATCCTGTATAATATCTTCCACCAAGGTTGATGAGGTTTACTACTCAGTGTATATCACCACTACACCAAACACTTTATTTTTGCAGTGGACGCGTGTTTCGCTAACCATGTTAGCTTCATCAGGAGCGATGATTGACTTCAATTTCGTAAGTGAATTTAATGGTATTATACCGGCTATTTAATTTGAAAACAAAATCATCTATATTTGCTTTATTTGTATCAAAAATCGCGAAAACATCATCAACATACCTATACCATACCCTTGGGAAATACTCAAATTTTTGACTGGCTTCGGTTTCAGACTTACTCATGAATAAATTGGCTCTGAAAGGTGATAAGCAATTACCCAAAACTGTTCTTTCTTTCTGAACATAAATTGGAGGGTTATATTGAAAATAATTTTGTTCCAAACCAAGTTTAGATAATGTTAAGTATTCATGAATAATTTCGTCCTCAAAGTTATTAATCTTCAGTAATTCTTCGAGATATTGTAAAGTTTGTGGCACTGGCACACTTGGGAACAAACAACTGACATCTAAAGAAATTAAAATTTCACCTTCATTAAGAACTAGATTTTTGTTTTATTAACGAATTCTAAAGAATTCTTCACTGCAAAAGTATTTAATGGTAAGTTCTTTTGATAACCATTTGGATATCAAATATGTGAGTGATTCGACCGATGAAACAATGGGTCGCATTGCTTTTTCAGTTTTGTGAATTTTGGGTAAGCAATACAACTTTGGTGCGGTGGGATTACTTACATTTAATTTAAGTTTTAGCGAATCGGAGATAAAAATACATATCTTTAAAAAAATTTTAACCTCTGTTATCATGGATTTCTTATGAAGCTAATATTGTTAGCGAAATGCACGTCGAGTGCAAAAAATAAGGTATTTCGTGTAGTGGTGATATATACTGAGTAGTGTCATTGTGCCAAAGATTTCCCATTCCCAACATAGTTGATAAGATTTGACAAAAAATAATTCCACCTCTGTTCTTTACTGACTGTAAACCAAATAAATTAATTATTAACGATAAAGAATCTGAAGTAATATTTTCCAAAAGTACCATTAGAACTAGTCCCAATGGCCTATTGGCTTATTGCCTTTTTTAGCTGTAGTACAATGTACAGTCCCTGGCCAAATTATTAGACGCACTGTATTTTTTTTAGTAATTTTATGTTTCTTAAGAGTTTTTATGCAATAATGGTATATTTAAACTACAATATTATTGATTTTCATTTAAAAGAATTGTTGTAGACTACATATTTGTATTTATTTTTAACATATGGCAACACTGTGTTGACAAAGTGATACATGAACGTAAACAAGTACAAACCTGTATCAGTCGCGATCGGAATCGAGTCAGGTACGGACGTGTTTCTGTGGCTTTATGGACTGTGATTGTTTGTTTAACAGTTTTGTACTACTCAGTTATTAGTTTATTTTGTATGCAGTGTTTTAAAAAAGTAATTGGACTATTTTCATTATGGGTAGAAAAGGCGATCTTTCACCACGTAAAAAAGCTGAGTGAAGGCCCTTGTGATTGCGAAAACATTTACAAACCGAGAAATATCACGAAGATTGGAGGTTTCTGAAGCTAGTGTACGACGCATAAAAAAAGAAAATTGAGTCAGGGAAGGAATTAAGCCCGAAAAGAAAGAAAAGATGCGGTAGAAAACCAATTTTCATTCCACGGTCAGAGAGATGTTTGAAGAAAATTTTGTGTAGAAAACAGATTTGCTACCACAAAGGTAATAAAATCACAACTCCAGGATGCTAACGTAAATGCTTCTGAGCGCACTGTTCGAAGAAAATTGAAAGAATTAGATTTTAAGGCCTGTCGCCCCGCCAGGAAGCCCAAGTTAACAGCTGCAATGAAAGCAAAGTGCCTGAAGTGGGCCAAACAATGGCAAGACAAAGATGTGGACTTCTGGAGATCGGTAAGATACAGCAATTTAATCAATAATTGATACATTATTATCATTTTCAGTTAAATAAAGCAAATAAACATGGAAGTTTATATATTTTTCCTATTTTTGACAGGTCTGCTTCAGTGACGAAAGCACATTCGAAATTTTGCAGAATAAAGCTCAGTATGTGCGTCGTCGTCATGGAGAAAAGTTTCATCCTGATTGTGTCGTCCCGACGGTTAAACATCCCACCAAAGTGATGATTTGGTCAGTCATCAGCGGCAAGGGCACTGGACGTCTGTACGTCGTCAAAGGAATAATGAGGCAAGATCAGTACAAAGAAGTATTACAAAATCGGTTGATTCCGCAGCTCGGAGAATGGTTTCCAAATGGGGGGAACCATTCACTTTCATGCAAGATGGAGCTCCCTGCCACACTGCTCGGTCTGTTAAAGCTTTTTTGGCAGAAAAAAATATCCCTCTGTTGGATTGGCCGGGTAATAGCCCATTGAAAATGTGTGGGAGCTGATGAAAAGAGAAGTGGCTAAAGATGTGATTACCAACAAAACCCAGCTCCTAGAAAAGATTATTCATGTGTGGAATCATCATCCTCAAATGCAGGAGACAGTACAATCTTGCATTGATAGCATGCCGTGCAGAATTAAAGCTTTGATAGCGGCTAAAGGTGGCTCAACTAAATATTGACTTTTACTAACATTAATTTCACTTTTCTTTAAAACTTAATAAACTTATGCTTTTCTAAATTAATGCTGTCGTATTTATGTCAACTAAATAGGTAATTGATTGGATATATAAAAATAAAAAACAAATCAATTTAAAATAATAAAACCGTACAATATCACTCGGTAATTAATATTTTACATGAAATCTTGCAGTGCGTTTAATAATTTGGCCAGGGACTGTATATGTAATGAATAAAGATTTTTAAAATAAATTACTCGTAGAAGAATGCTCATATTGTTATTATTATATGTGAAATCCTTAGGAACCTTTTACTCATAGCCATTGCTAGGAATAGTTAACTAGATAACACGTAGACTAAAAAGTTTTTGATCTAGCTACTTAAAACACATTTTCTTTGCAAAATTCGACTTTATTCATCAATATAGTCTCCTTCAAGAGCGATACAATCAGTCCATTTGTGACTGTTACCTTGCGATTTCTGCTTCAGACGCACCAATTATTTGATTTCTCCCTTCTCAGCATCGTCGATGAAAATTATTTCACGCGCATCCCAAAATACAGAAGCCAAAATCTTTTCAGCCGACTGTTGTGTCTTTGGTCGCTTTGGGCGGCTTTTTACCGGCTGCTGTCGATTCAGCTGACTGCCGATTGGATTCCCGTGTATAGTGATGGATCCGTGTTTCATCCATTGTCACATACCACATGAAAAAATCTCCAAGTCCAAACAGCGCTCAGAATCTCATACCCAAATGTTCATACAAAATATCACCAACACGTCCTTTTGATATGTTTAGAGTGTCAGCTATCTCACGCAATCCAAACAATTTTGTGGATATTTTTGATGTTTTCCAGTGTAACCACCTCATTTGAGCGTCCAGACCATTCAGCATCATTTGTATCTATACGACCGCGTTTAAATCTAGCATACCAGTAAATGGTGGGTGATTTTCCAGGGGCAGAGTCCCTATAACACTTATCTAGCCATTGCTTTACTTGTACGGTGTTTTTTCCCATCAAAAAACACACGAAATTCGATTTTTTCCATTGTTTTGAAAATATCAAAAGTAACGTATCGTTTGAAGATTGGTACTTCCTAAAAATCATATGGATTTTTTTGAAAAACGCGACATCTATGTCTCAGGCCAAAAACTTTTCAGCGTACGTGTTAGTAATGTAATTATAGGGGGAATTGAGTTTTATACAGAAAGTAAAGGAAATTATGTTTGTAAAAACAACACATACGGATTATCTGTAACAATATCTGATTATTCAGTATTACAAATTAAATAATAAAATCAGGTTAGCTATCATTATCGAGCGACTGGCAGCGGAGGCGTATCAGTTATTGTCAGTTGCAAATGTTTTTGTTGTAAAATATTTTGCACCATAAGTTAGTGCTATTATAATGCATCATTAATAACGGTGTACGTGTACGATTAATAAAAACGTATATTTTATAAATTTAATTGATACCTTCGATTTTGAGTTTGAGTTTGATTAGAGGTAATAAAATAAATCATCTCGAGACGGGAAATTATAAAATGTCACATTAAGACTTTAAGGGTTAAGGCTTTGATAAATTTAATCGAATAAATTAAGAGTTACATTGCATTTGAAAGCTACTCAATTTAATTGAGTATCTTACAATCAGTGTATTTATTCTGAGAGCACTAATGTTAATGTTGTCCAGTTTTGTGGCAAAATCTTTTGGAGTTCTTTCCAGAAGAATGAGGTTGAGTGGCGATGCTGCTGGAATAGGGTTTCCCGATATAACTGAAGCTAAGTGTCCACTTGAGACAAAGTCTCGAGAGAAAGTCTCGAGATTAGTTCCGAAGTGTTGTCCATTTGAGATCACTTGCGCTCTCGAGACAGCAGTTGGAGACTCGACAGTCACTGCAGTCTCGAGATCAGGAAATTTTGTGTACACTTGAGAGCTTACTCTCAAGTCTCAGTCGATTCTGTGACTTGGTTGCTAGTTTGAGATTTATTTTTTTCAAAATGGATTCACGCCAAATCCTAGCCTTTCTAATTGTGCATAAAATTATGAAAAAACGGGAAGTGAAAAAAAAGGCGTGTTGGGTAAGAAAATGGGTGGATCGACGAAATGCATTGGGAGCTTCTTCAACACTTGTGAACGAGTTGCGGTTGGAAGATGCACAACAGTTTAAAAATTTCATTAGGATGCCTGCAGTTCAATTTGAATTGGTTTTAAATTTGGTAAAACACGATATTGTAAAGCAAGATACAAAGTTACGTGATGGGATTCCAGTCCATGATAGATTTAATGGTCACACTTCGTTTTCTGGCTTCAGGTAAGCCTTTCAAGCGAATGTACAAATATTTTTCTCTAGAACATTACATTTTTATATTAAAATGAACTTTCAGGTGATGCTTATTGCAGTTTGCAATACATTTTTCGCATTCGACCTTGTACAATAGGAAGAATAGTTCCAGAAGTGTGTAAAGCCATCTATCATCATTTAAAGGAAGAATATTTAAGGGTATGTATAAATTAAAAAACAACTTTAATTATAGAAGTAAAATAACAGAAACTTTACAAATTAAGGCATGTTAATTAGTGAATATGAACTATTGTAAAAATCTTGGGTTGTTTGAGTCTCAATATTTTGTTGAGAAAAGTTGTCAACAACAATGGGTGGTGATACAATTGGCGTACTGCATGAAGTACTTGCACTTGAAGAGGATGCAGTGGACCAGTAGCATTTTTCATCCATATCAGAAAATATTTAATATCGCTTTACGAATCTCACTTTTTAATACTCCTCTGTAATAATCCGATTTTAGACTTTTAGCTCCAACGCTACGTATTCTCCAAAGCGATCGAAATCGTCTTTTGGCTTCTTCATAATTTCTATTGCTTCCTTCAGAATGTTATCATCTTCTTGAGTTCTTGATGTTGCTTTGCTAATACGTTTTCTTTTTTGATCTTGTGTGGGCTCATTTTGTATGGACTCATCCTGTGAGATGTTCATGTTTTCGGGAATATTATTCTGAAAAGTTAAAAGCGCAATTAATATACTATGTTGTATCAACTTTTATGCATAGAAAAATAGAAAAATACAAGTAAAATTTTTTTATTTCAGTATCCTTCAAGTGCTGAAGAGTTGAAGAAATATGCAGATCAATTTGAATTAAAATGGCAATTTCCACATTGTTTCGGAGCTATTGACGGAAAGCATATTACAATGGTGGCACCTGAGAACTGTGGAAGCCTTTACTATAACTATAAGGGTACACACAGCATAGTTTTGATGGGAGTCGCAGATGCCAATTATAAATTAATTTACGTTGATGTTGGTTGCAATGGTAGAATTTCTGATGGAGGTGTCTTTACAAACTGCTCCCTGCACGATGCTTTGGAAAGCAAGCAATTTTCACTTCCCGAACCAGAAGCATTGCCCCAAAGATGTTTGCCAGTGCCATACATAATGGTAGCTGACGATGCTTTTGCTATGACATCGTATATATTAAAGCCCTACGGTACCGAAATCAACCTGCACCAAACAGAATTTTCAACTACAGATTAAGCAGAGGTCATCGTATAATAGAAAATGTATTTGGCTTATGTCAAGTAAATTCAGAGTTATCCGAAAACCAATAAGTTTAGCACCTAATAAAGTAATAGATGTTACTCTGGCAATATGTGCATTGCATAACTTTTTAATATGTACTTCAAAAAATTATTTGAACCCTTGTTCAGTTGATTTTGAAGATCCTAATACACATGAAATTGTAAATGGCGAATGGCGGAATGAACCCCCACCACAAGGATCGTTTTTTCCACTAGAGAGAGGCCAGCAGCGAAATTATGCAATCTCTCAAAAAGATGTGAGAGATGAGTTTAAAGAATACTTCATGACAACTGCAGGTGAAGTTCAGTGGCAATATCGTTTAATTGCTTAAATTTAGTACCTAATCACTTTGTTTAATTTGAATTTTTTTATTTGTAATTTTATGATAAATAAAATTTCGTTATGAAACATAGCAATAATTATATTAACTTACCATGTTTGAAGTCGATGTTGTGGGTGTAAAGTTGGGTAAAATAAACTGTAATGCGGTGAAAAACTTCCATTTACTGTCATACCTGTCATCAGCACCATCACCACTCTTCAATTTTTTTATCTTTTGCAGTTCATGAGAAACCTGAAAATAATATATTTGACTATTGACTAAAAATTTAAATAGTAATGTTAATAATAATTTTAGAGGATTATACATACCTGATTGCGTAAGTTATGGATCTTCCTCTGAATTTCATTTCCACTGCAAATTTCAAATTCTTCGTACATTGCCATTTTTTTTTCGCGATTTCTGTAAAGTTTATGTTTCACGTTCCATAAAAACTCTTTCTCCTCATAAAGGTCAATTAATTTGAACACTTCCTTGTCAGTCCACTCGCGATTATCCTTCATTTTTAAAAAATTAATTGGTTATTTAAATTAAACAAATGTTTTAAATAAAAAGTCTCTAGTCGGGGTCTCAGCTCTTCAAACAATGACGGAAGACTGGTGACTAAGTCTCATGAGCAAGAATGAACATGTCCACTTGTGACACGTGCAGTGTCTGATACTTGCATCGGTTTGTCTCTGAGAGTGCTCTCAGGCACATATACATTTGTGGGTCTGGTCTCGAGACTGCTCTCGAGACCATTTTGTCTCAAGTGGACACTTTGCTTAAGTTGGATTCTATAAAGTTAAGTTTTTTGGAAAAATTTCAAGATTTTTGTTAGGTTACAAAAGTTCCAGCTGCCTACGAACATTTACAACCTGATAGTGAATATGTTAAAAAGTAATCTACTGCTGTTTGCAAAGAATAATCTCTGAACCATAAACGAAACCTTTCAGACTTTAGGGGCGCTGCTTAGCTAACAATCCATCATGCCAAAGCATACAGGAAGTTAGTGGTACATTTTTTAGTAGAATGGGGTAGGAGGTATTTCATCAGCGTTAGATTTCGCTTTAGTGTCTAGTTTCATTAAACTATGTGTTATGACATACCACTTGAAAACAGTATCAGACATTTTTCCACATTGGGAATAGTGTGTGCTGTTTTTTCCTGGATATTGATAGATAGATAGAGCATTTATTTGTTCCTAGCAACAGTATAGGTTACAGTAAGTGCATAGCACTATGGAACATCGTTAAAAATTAAATAATATGCAAATTTAAAATTACTCAATTATATGCTTAGGCATTACAACACATTGTTAAAAATTAGACAAAATACAATTTAACATTAAACTTTAGTATATACAAGCATCACAACAAAGTACAGTCCCTGGCCAAATTATTAGACGCACTGTATTTTTTTTAGTAATTTTATGTTTCTTAAGAGTTTTTATGCAATAATGGTATATTTAAACTACAATATTATTGATTTTTATTTAAAAGAATTGTTGTAGACTACATATTTGTATTTATTTTTAACATATGGCAACACTGTGTTGACAAAGTGATACATGAACGTAAATAAGTACAAACCTGTATCAGTCGCGATCGGAATCGAGTCAGGTACGGACGTGTTTCTGTGGCTTTATGGACTGTGAGTGTTTGTTTAACAGTTTTATACTACTCAGTTATTAGTTTATTTTGTATGCAGTGTTTTAAAAAAGTAATTGGACTATTTTCATTATGGGTAGAAAAGGCGATCTTTCACCACGTAAAAAAGCTGAAGGCCCTTGTGATTGCGAAAACATTTACAAACCGAGAAATATCACGAAGATTGGAGGTTTCTGAAGCTAGTGTACGACACATAAAAAAGAAAATTGAGTCAGGGAAGGAATTAAGCCCGAAAAGAAAGAAAAGATGCGGTAGAAAACAATTTTCACTCCACGGTCAGAGAGATGTTTGAAGAAAATTTGTGTAGAAAACAGATTTGCTACCACAAAGGTAATAAAATCACAACTCCAGGATGCTAGCGTAAATGCTTCTGAGCGCACTGTTCGAAGAAAATTGAAAGAATTAGATTTTAAGGCCTATCGCCCCGCCAGGAAGCCCAAGTTAACAGCTGCAAATGAAAGCAAAGCGCCTGAAGTGGGCCAAACAATGGCAAGACAAGATGTGGACTTCTGGAGATCGGTAAGATACAGCAATTTAATCAAAAATTGATACATTATTATCATTTTCAGTTAAATAAAGCAAATAAACATGGAAGTTTATATATTTTTCCTATTTTTGACAGGTCTGCTTCAGTGACGAAAGCACATTCGAAATTTTGCAGAATAAAGCTCAGTATGTGCGTCGTCGTCATGGAAAAAAGTTTCATCCTGATTGTGTCGTCCCGACGGTTAAACATCCCACCAAAGTGATGATTTGGTCAGTCATCAGCGGCAAGGGCACTGGACGTCTGTACGTCGTCAAAGGAATAATGAGGCAAGATCAGTACAAAGAAGTATTACAAAATCGGTTGATTCCGCAGCTCAGAGAATGGTTTCCAAATGGGGAACCATTCACTTTGATGCAAGATGGAGCTCCCTGCCACACTGCTCGGTCTGTTAAAGCTTTTTTGGCAGAAAAAAATATCCCTCTGTTGGATTGGCCGGGTAATAGCCCATTGAAAATGTGTGGGAGCTGATGAAAAGAGAAGTGGCTAAAGATGTGATTACCAACAAACCCCAGCTCCTAGAAAAGATTATTCATGTGTGGAATCATCATCCTCAAATGCAGGAGACACTACAATCTTGCATTGATAGCATGCCGCGCAGAATTAAAGCTTTGATAGCGGCTAAAGGTGGCTCAACTAAATATTGACTTTTACTAACATTAATTTCACTTTTCTTTAAAACTTAATAAACTTATGCTTTTCTAAATTAATGCTGTTTTATTTATGTCAAATAAATAGGTAATTGATTGGATAATATAAAAATAAAAAACAAATCAATTTAAAATAATAAAACGGTACAATATCACTCGGTAATTAATATTTTACATGAAATCTTGCAGTGTGTCTAATAATTTGGCCAGGGACTGTACTTAGTACAACAATGTTTATGTCTTATCCTATCTCATTCTTATCAGAAACACTGAAGAATTCACCCAGTGTGTAGAATGCTTCGCTCAACAAATCATTTGTGATATTTCTCTTTGCTTTAGCATAAGACATATTTCGAATTGCTAAAGGAAAACTATTATAGATAACATATTTATCATTTGTACGTTTTTTTGAATATAGGTAAAATTACATTTTTCAGTCACTAGGTTTGCCTTATGTCTGGTTGTATAAGTGTGACTGTGTACAGCAGGGGTGCTCAAACTTGAACTGCTGGCGATCTACCTCAATATTGTTAGACTACGATCGATCGACTCTGAGAGGCTGCAAGTAAGTTCGATGCAGGATTGTCGTCTAGGTAGGGTGTATCGTGGCATAGATATTAGTTTTCCGCACAATATGCATTTTTTTAGTCAAGGTAAGTGTAGGTTTTCTCTAAAATGTCAATGAAAAAACTCATAATTATTCAAAATTGCGAGTTTGTTGGTTCTTACAAAACAAACGAGTTCTAGTGTCTAAACTTAACTAAAGAGTGACTTTGGATGTTGAAGCGTGGCACTGCATGTCCTCAGCATACTTTTCATAAGATGGTACGTAATTACCGAGTGCTAATCGCAAGCATGATGACATATGCTCGTCAGTTAGTCGATTGCGATATTTTGACTTAATCATCTTCATTTCAGAAAATGCAGACTCGCATAAGTAAGTTGACCCAAACATTGCCGTCAGTTGAAGGGCGATTTGCCTTAGATTCGGATATTTATCTCCAGATATAAAACACCAGAATTTTGTATCAGATGCTGTGGCTTTGAGATGTATTTCTGATATAATCTGCACTAACTCATTTTCAATAGAACATGAGTCCATGTTAAACTGACTTGCTATTTCAGTAGCTAATTCCTCAATGTTTTTACACGAAAAAACTCATAAATGATGCGATATTTGCCAATTTACTGAAATCATAAAAACGTATTTCGAATTGGTCCAAAATATTTGATAATTCTGCCTAATAAAAATCATAATTCAACTGAGGAATCCTTGCTTTCAGAGACGGAAAATTTTCAGATCCTTTCTTTTCAGTTGATCTATCATAAGTTGCAATTTACACAAATGCCACAAAACCGTTTTCGTTTCCAGTCATTGCTGGTGCTCCATCGGTTGTAATGCACACTAGTTTATATACAGTAATACCCCGCTTAGCGCGACCCCGTTACGCGCGGTTTCACTATAACGCGAATTTCAAATTTCGCGCTCATGTAGTCATTAACTTCTCTATGGTCGCGGGGGGATCCCCGCTTTCTCTGAATATTCTCTTTGAAGAATTGGGAATTCCCTGTCCTTCGACTTTGTTCTATGAGGATTTCCTCGTTCGTTTCGTGTGTTCATTTGTTCCGTAATGTTAGTTCGGTCGGCTGGCAGTTTTGTTTTTAATATTTATTGGAGATACATACATACATAATTTAACCCTACGTTAAAAATGCCGCCTGTAAAGAAAAAAGAGCGTAAAAGCGTCACTTTGGAATTGAAGATGAAAGTGTTAAGAAGAATGGAAAATGGAGGCAAAGCAACAATTGTTGGGAGAGATTTTGGACTCTCAGAATCGACTGTGAGAACGATTTATAAAAATCGGGAAAAAATTAAAATCTCCAGCGAAGGTTCAACACCTATAAGTGCAACAAAACTTTCTCGTTCGAGATCATCTATCTTAGAAAGAATGGAGAAATTACTGTCAGTCTGGATCGAAGATTTGAATAAGAAGAACACACCACTAAGTCAAGATCTCATATGCACAAAAGCAAAATCTTTGTATGAGATGCTGAAAACAAAAGAAGGAGAAGGGAGTGCCACTCCGACTTTTGCTGCCAGCAGAGGCTGGTTCCATCGGTTCAAGCAGCGTTCTAATCTTCACAATATCCACATAACAGGCGAGGCGGCCAGCGCGGACATTCAAGCTGCAGCTGAGTTTCCAGACAAGTTTCAAGACTTCGTTAGACGAGAGAAAATTCCTGCTTGTCTCATCTTCAATGTTGATGAGACCGCACTTTACTGGAAAAAAATGCCATCTCGAACATTCATTTCTAAGGAAGAACGTCAAGCCAGTGGTTTCAAAGCTGCGAAAGATCGACTAACACTTCTGCTGGGTGGTAATGCCACTGGTGATTTCAAACTGAAACCTTTACTAGTGTACCATTCAGAAACACCCCGTGCAATGCGAGGCACAGACAAGACAAGTCTACCAGTTGTGTGGCGATCAAACAGAAAGGCGTGGGTTACACGGGAAATTTTTCAAGAATGGTATTCTAATAGTTTTTGCCCATCAGTCAAATCATACTGTGACAGAAATGGGCTTGAACCTAAAGTTATATTACTCTTAGACAATGCCCCCAGGACATCCAACCTCACTTGATACGCCCAGAGACTTAAAAGTGTACGTAAAGTTCCTTCCACCAAACACTACGTCAATATTACAACCTATGGACCAGGGAGCAATAGCAAACTTCAAAGCTTATTACCATCGCCGCACTTTTAGCCAACTAATTCATGAAACTGACGGGGAAGGAAGACAGTCTATGCGAGAGTGGTGGAAGTCATACAACATTATGAAGTCTATTCACAACATAGAAGAGGCTTGGAAGGAAGTTAAAATGAGTTGTATGAATGGGGTGTGGCGTAATCTTTGGCCAGATGTAGTGGAAGCACCTAGAAGAATTGTCCAGATGCAGAGACAAGTGCTTGAAGACATTGCTGCAATGATTGAGGGGTCTGAACTTGAAGATGTCACGGTAGAAGATCTCGTAGAACTTGTAGCAACGCACGACGATCCTATTAGCAATGAAGATCTGATCGAGTTACAGAATAATCCTATCTACGATGAGGAAGAACAAGTAGAAGAGAAAGTTTTATCTTCAGGGAAATACAAAATGCACTTTCAAAAATTTATTCAGGTTTGGACATATTGCAGAGTATAGACAATAATGATGACCGTGTCTTGACCGTGTGTCAAACAATTAAAAACAGTGTTGGGTGTTATGAACGTATTTTACAAGAACGTAAACAAAACGTTACCCAAAAGACAATAGATGTATTTTTCCGTAAAAAAATAAGAGTATGTATTGCATAAAGTGTTCTTAGAATTAAAGTGATTGATTAAAATGATTTGTATTTTTTTGTATTAAATTTTGACTATGTTTAATCATAAACCTCGATATACGCGAATTTCAGTTAACGCGATTTTTTTCGGAACGTATCCCTCGCGTAAAGCGGGGTATTACTGTATTGGTAGCTTGTAGTTTGTTACAAAATTGAAGAAAACGTCATATATATCTTCGCCAGGGGTCTTTCCTTTCAGAGGAATTTTTGTCAAAAACTCTTGCTTAGCCGACATGTCATTGAATACCATTCGAATAAAAATACACAGCTGGGCAGTGTCTGTCATATCGGTGGATTCGTCGAACTGTAAAGAAAAGTATGTACATTCCATGATATCATGTTTTAGTTTATCTGCCATGTCCTGACTCATGACTTCAACACGCCTTGTGACAGTCGGACGAGATAACTGAAGTTCTCTAATAGCAGACATAATCTCTGTTTTATTTTAAAATCTCCAAATAAAGTCTCACCCGCTTCAATAAATGCTTCCTTCACAATCAATCCATCATCAAATGGTTTCTTGTGTTTGGCCAATATATGAGATATGTTAAATGACGCGTTTGGCTGGTCTTGTGAACATGGTTTGTTCTTTTTTCAAACAAGTTATCAAATCACGTACTTTTCGTTTTCTTAATTCACTCTGTGACGGAAAATCCTTTTCATAGTTTTTATGAACCGTTTTATGATGCCTCTCTAAGTTCCCACGCTTAGGTATTGCAACTGACGCACGGCAAATGAGACAAATGCACTTATCCTTTATCATACAAAAGAAAAATTCTTCCTCCCAATCGTTATTAAAATGATAAGTTTTACTTTTCTTCGCCGCACTCATTTTGGACTATTTATTAATTTTTGTATCGATGTATCGCCTTCAAGTTACAACTCAGACTGACTCCTATTCCTGCAGGCGCAACATTTATATCGGCGCGAACGAAGTCTCGAATGTTCTCGTCAAACACGCCGCCCGAAGTTTCTAGAAAAATCGGCGGCAATCAAAAACGTGGCTTTTCTTTGACAAGTACCGCGCATTCCTTTGATAAAGCCGCCTTTTGCCGCTAGCAGGGGTTATTACGATAAAATAAAGTGATGAGGGGGTTATTCTGGCCTAATTGTGGATCGAATAAATTTTAGTAGTTTATTCATTACATTTTGTTTTAGTTACCTAAAACAAAATCTGTGAATAGTTCTATATCGGAATTTTTTGTCGATCGCGATCGACCGTTTGAGCACCCTGGTGTACAGCATTTTCAAACAGATCTTTATTTTTTTGTATAAATGTAAAAGAATCTAATACATGCATGCTAATAAGCGTGAAAATCCTATACTCAATAAATACTGATTTACAGCCTTCTCGATAGTTCATCTGAAATATGCTTCGTATGCATTTTTTTTGAAGAACCATCAGTCTTTTGACTTCCGACGAATTACCCCAAAATACCAAACCATATCTCAGCCTGGACTGAACAAATGCATGATAGGCCGTTATGGCCGCATCAGTGCCAACTTGCTGAGCCACCACTTTTAAAGCATAGCAGTATTTAGCTACGCTCAACGCTACAGTGTGTGCTGTTTTTTTCCGGGATATTAATAGTCTGCAGCAAGGAGTTCGGCGAACACGATGGCTTTTTCAGCAGACGTTGCAGTGATATTGTGACGGTGCAAGTTGTGGTATAGTTAAGGTAGTGTAACGTGGAATAACTGGGTTAGAAACCAACCAAATAGATCTTGAACTGCTGGTCGAAATGAGAAATTTGTTTTTAATTTTCTGATCATGTGCCTCCTTGGTTTCTTCCTTTATTTCTTTGCATGGATTTCGAGCACTAACAAAAATGTTACAGTTTATGAAGTTACTTTAACATAACATCACACTAAGTTCTATTGCCCATTTTGCCCTATCTATTAAAATCTACTAAAATTTTCAAAAAATTTATATTAAAAATGCAAACTAATATATTTTGTTAACCTTAAAGAGTTAGCTATAAAAGAAAATAAAGTATAATTAGAAAGAGAAATATTTGCTAAGGTTAAGAAATGAATGCAATATGTACCAAGTGTACAAGTATGAAATGAAGATTTTTTTCTAAAAAAACATGTTAAATTCGGAAGAATAATAAAAGGTACACTTTATTCAAAGTATGCTCCATCGCTTGTTATACATTTTTCCCATCTTTCGGGCAATTTGTGAATACCACGCCAGTAAAAATCTTCCCCTTTTGCTGCGAACCATTCATCAAGCCATTTTTTCACATCTTCGTACGAACCAAAGCGCTGCTCAGCAAGTGCGTGACTTATCGATGCAAACAAGTGGTAATCGGAAGGAGCCAAGTCTGGTGAGTAAGCCGCATGGGGTAGAACTTCCCAGCTGAGTGCTTCCAATGTGTCGCGAAGTGGTTTTGCCATATGGGATGGAGCATTATCATGATTTTGTGTTGCCTCTTTCCGTATTCTGGCCTTTTTTCAAGCAGCGAACGGTTCAAATCGGTCAATTGTTGTTGGTAACGTTTAGTGTTAACCGTTTCCCCAGGTTTTAACAGCTCATAATAGACCACGCTCCTCTGGTCCCACCAAACACAGAGCATCGTCTTTCTGCCAAAGCAATTCGGTCTTGCGGTCGATGTGGATGATGCCCCTGGGTCTACCCATGATTTTTTGCGCTTGGGATTCTCAAAATAGATCCTTACGACTCTGCGAGTTCATCTGTCAAGAAGCAACTTGATACTATACAAAATACTTCTCTCCGTGCAATAGCCGGTGCTTTCCGCACCTCCCCAATCTCTAGTCTCCAATGTGTTACCTCTACCACCCCTTTATACCTTATCAGACAGCTCTCACTCTTAAAATTCTACTCCTACTCATTATTCCGCCCCTTTACTAGACATACCCTGAATCTATTTTCAGTTCATCGCTCATCTACAACCTCCCTAAAAAACTCTATTCCCAACAGAATCACTAGCCTACTAACACTACATAATATCTCTCCTCCCAAATACGACTATCCACCTTTCCCTCCATGGCTCTCTAACTGTCCCCCTGTCGATCTTTCCATGCTCACACAAAGGAAAACAGAAACTTCAAACCTACTGCTTAGGAAAACATTTCTGGAAAGAATAGCAACTCACTATCCCAATTAAACTCTACTTTGTACTGATGGATCCAAAACAGACAAGGGGGTGGGTGCTTCTTTCTCCACTTCTTTAACTAACAAAATGTTTAAACTCCCATCGTATACCTCCATTTTCTCAACCGAGCTTTTGGCAATTAAAGAGGCCATACGCCACGCTCTAACCCTTAGAACTGCCACGCGTATTCTAATCATCTCCGACTCCTACAGCGCTCTTGCCTCAGTAAAATCACTAAAAATAAAATACAATTATGTTCGCCAGATCTTGGACTTATGCCATATGATAAATCTAAAACATGGCAAAATTGCCTTCTTCTGGATTCCCAGTCACATTGGCATCAGAGGCAACGCCACAGCTGACTTACACGCAAAACTAGCAATAGAGAAAGGCACCACAGGATGGGGAGAAAACCACCCCAGAGATTTCAACTCCCTCCTTAATCATAACCTCTGGTCTACCCTCCCTTAAACTCCTTGAATATAACTAGAAAAGAAAACGTCCTCATACGAAGACTGGCCATAGGACATACTTACAGTACTCATAGACACCTATTACAAAATGAACAAGCCCCTACATGCCTCTTATGCAATTCCCCTTTGACAGTCTCCCACATAATTGAGACCCCACACTTTAAATCTATCAGAGATAAACATCAAATCCCATCAAACCTAACACTATTAATAGCATTGTTCGATTCACTCCACACCAATATTAAAAATTACCTAAAGAGATTAACTTTATCGTATGATATAATCGAACACTCTCAGGGGCGCTAAATAACCTGGCAGTCGATGCGCCCTGACCCCATAATATCCATCCATCCTTCCATCAAAATAAATCCACTTTTCATCCCATGTAACTATACGATGCAAAAAAGACTTCCTTTTGTACCGAGCGAGCAAATGTCACACGTGTTTTTGCACTTTTCCATTTGCTTGTCGTTCAACTCATGTGGTACCCATCTACCGATCTTCTGAATCTTTCCCATCTCTCGTAGCCGATTGGAAACAGCTTGTTAACTAACGCCCAATTGCTCGGCGAGTTGTTTTTGTGTTGGCGAATCATCTTCGTCCAACAATGCTTGCAATTCCACATCTTCGTATTTTTTTTGGCGGTTTTTCATGTTCCTTGTCTGCAACATCGAAGTCACCACTTTTGAAACGCCGAAACCATCGTTCACACGTATCTTGCGATGAAGCGTGTTCACCATAAGCTTCTCGAAGTAATCGGTCAGCAGTCAGCGGTCAACAGCAGTTTTCTTCAAATGAAAACAAAAATTAATGCTGTCCGTGCTTTGTCTTTATTCGGTATGAATTTCGACATATTGAACACAACCACACAACACTATGCACACACTTTTCCAATTTATCACTCGTGCGCGTCTGACACTTATTGATGACATAACAAAATGACGCAGTGTCAAATCTTTATAACACAAACTGCATTGGTGCATCATATGTTGTCTGAAATCCGCATTTCATACTTGTACACCTGGTAATTAATTTCTAAAACGCAAAATATAATACGTAAACACACCAAATTAAGCACAATTTTGACGTCAGCACAAGTCGCGCACGCTTATTATTATTTTGCTTGTAGTTTTAGACTAACTTATTTGTCCGTAAGTATAATAGTACTCTTATTGTGTGTTAAAGTGAGATTTTGAAAAAGGGTACCAAACATGGTTTGTGTTAGGTATGGTGTGTTTAGGTTAACTTTCTGCTCTGTATAAGTTTGCTCTTAAGTGCAAGATTTGTGGCGACTTCCAAATATTGCTGCATTTTGAGTGGCTGCGTCTCATATTTTATGTATTAACTAGCTAGGCTTCGCTCGCGTGGACTACAGAATTATTGTGTAGGTTTTTTTGGCGGCAAACTTTTTTCCGACTTAATTCACTATTATCATCACTGCTTATTCCTTATGTTACCTGAAGTAACAAAATATATACTCAAACCTGTCCAGAAAATATACGTACGAATTAAAAAATGAACTAAATAATATCAAGAACAGGCAAAATATAGTAATAGCGGGGGATTTAAATGGAAGAGTCAATAGCCAAGAACAAAATGAAGTAGTTGGGAAATATGCAGAAGAGGTAGAAAATGATAATGGAGAACGATTATTAGAACTATGCAACCATTATGAATTAAAACTTACAAATACCTTCTTTGAATATAAAGATATACATCGCTATACATGGGAACGACCATCACTACAACAAAAAACAATTATTGATTACATCATAACTAGACAAAGAACAACCTTCAAAGTAAGTGACGTAAGAGTTAAAAGAGGTGCCAATTGTGGAACTGATCAGCATCTCCTAGTAGCCACTATAGTATATCCTTTCTCACAACTTAACTATAGAAGAAAAGTAACTACAAGTACAAGAAAAATACAGACACAGAGATATAATTTGGATTTACTCCAGCAGGAGAGTATCAGAGATCTGTAGGAAGGGAGATTACAATGGGAATTAAAAAATAGAACACGTGCACAAGGGGTTGAGGAGGAGTATACAGCTATTAAGAATATAATACAAAAAATTGCAGGAGAAACACTAGGAGAACACAGAAAGACTAATAAAAAGAAGCAGCCAGCATGGTTTACCCAGACGATTAAAGAGTTGATTGTGGAAAAAATAAACTATACAAGAAATTTCTAGCACACAAATCAGAAGAAATAAAACGTAAATATAAAGAAAAGAATATAGAGCTACGAAAACAAATAAAGACAGAAGAATAAATTTTATTAACAAAAATGTCTACAATTAAATAGATATATTGGTGGTGCACAATCCACTGAGGTATGGAAAACAAACCAAAAAACGAATTCGATTCAATTAATTGGTACATCACAATGGAAAACATATTATGAGTCATTATTAACAGAGATAAGGGAAGCTTTTGTGGATAACGATATCCACATCGAAAAGGAAGAAGAACCCACTTTGATAGCAGTAAACGAAGTAGTCGAAAATATTAAAGAAATGAAGAATAATAGATCACCTAGACTTGGAGACATTTACGCAGAACTTTTAAAATGTGGCGGAAATCAACTATGGGATGATATTGCGAATCTGATGAACTAGTGTGTCCTCCAACAAAAAAATACCACTTGAATGGAAGATCTGCTACATGTATCTCGTCTGTACATAAAAAAGGATATAGGAAAGATCCAAGTAACTATAGAGGGTTGAGTGTAACAAGTACATTTAGCAGACTGTATGGAAAGATATTACAGAAACGAGTTAGGCAAGAAGTTGGTGATAAGATAGGAGAAGATCAAACTGGCTTCACTCCAAGACGCTCGTGTACTGATAATTTATTTACTATATAACAGCTTATAGAAAAGAAGATTACTAAGGGAGATGAAATTCATATTACATTTATAGATTTAAAAAAAGCTTACGACAATGTACCAAGAAACAAACTATGGGAAGCCCTAAAAACGATTGGTGTAACTATCTCATTAGAAATATACAAGAACTATACAGAGACAATGTTTCGTACGTTAAACAACAGAATATGCTATCACAACCTATAAATAAAACTAAAGGACTCCGATAGGGATGTAACTTATCTCCCCTACTTTTTAACATTTACGTAGAAATTGCACTTAAAAACTGGAAACGAGCATGTGAAGGAATGGGAATCCCAATTATTAGATCTCACCTTTTTTACTTTAAACTTTGCTGACGATCAAGCAGTACTAGCCCAAGATGCGTTTGATATGAAATTTATGCTTCGTAAGCTTTACCAAGATATACAAAAAATGTTGGTTAGAAATAAGTTTGGAAAAAACAGAGTATCTGGTGGCGAATTCGGATGCACAGTTTGAAATATTAATTAATGGTGATGCGGCACGTAGATAAATTCAAGTACTTGGGAACAATAGTGGATAAAGATGGTATAAGAAAGCAAGAAATCAGACAAAGAATACAAAATGCACGAAAAATAGTAGGCTCACTCAACTCTGTATGGTGGGATAAAACATTAGCAGAAACAACAAAAAAAGAATAAGTCAAACCATAGTGGAGACAGTGTTGTGTTACGGAAGTGAAGTGTGGGTACTGAAGGAGGGCAACAAAAGAAAAATAAATGCTGTTGAAATGGACTATCTAAGTCGAAGTGCAAGGAAGTCGAGACTGGAACACATAAGGAATGAAGAAATTAGAAGAACAATAAACGCAACAGAAACAGTACTAGATAGAATTGAAAAGAGAAGTTTAAAATGGTTTGGACACTTACTTCGTATGGACGACAACAAATGGCCAAAACGCTTTTTTACGTGGGAACCAGAAGGGAGGAATAAAAAAGAAAGATCCCGACGTTCCTGGAATGATGGAATTCGAGGAGTCATGAGAAATCGAGATTTTGAAGAGAACATGGCGTATGAAAGAGACACATGGAGACTGGGAAGGCTATGGTTGTATAATGATATAATCGAACCCAGATGTATATTTAACTAGCTGTGCCCACGGCTCCACTCGCGTGGATTACAGAAATATTGTGTAGATTTTTTTGGCGGCAAACTTTTTTCCGACTTAATTCACTATTATCGTCACTGCTTATTCCTTATGTTACTTGAAGTAACAAAATATATACTACATCCTGGCCAGAGAATATATGTATGAATTTAAAAAAATAGGATAACTGGTTCTTGAGTGACAAGCGCACTAACGGACAGACAGACAGAGAGACGTTGCGTTTTATAATATAGATAGAATAGATATAGATTGGAGAGTCAACAGTCTAGATTTCTTTTGCTAATTTATATTTTCTTAGGTACTAAGTTTTTAAGATTAAGAGAATATATTATTTTGTAATTTTATAACTTTTTTGTTAATTATTATTTTTGAAATTCTAGTTTCATTTCTTTCTTTCTAGTTTAGAGTGGTATCTAAAAATTATTTATTCTTATTAAGAAAATGGTAATGAAGATGGGCAGGATACTGCCAAAAAAGAAAGAGGGATACGTGAAAATGAAAGAAACACAGAAAAGAGACTTAATATGCAGCGCAAAAAAACATACTTTGTCACGTACGGTAGGTGTATATGTATGTATATATATATATATATATTATATATATATATATATATATATATATATATATATATATATATATTATATATGACGTTCCACGTCTACCGTGCCACCCATTAGACCAAAATTTGACGCAAGGTAGGTAAATGAGCGGGGGCTTAAAAAACTCGTATTGATGTGTTCTTTTGAAATCCGATAGGCCTTTTGAGAAATTCAATATGACGGATGCAAAATGACATCGTTAACGTGTAAAAATATCAGTTGCGAAATCGAATATGGCGTCTTGAGTGAGCAAAATTGGGGATTTTTACTAATATTACTCGGAAAATTTAAAAGATCACCTTTATTTGTCCATATGTTTGCATCTTACCCTTCGAATAACCGATCATAAGTGTATGGTCGTCATTATTTTTTCCAATATGGCGGATCAAAAATGGCGTCAAGTTGTAAAGAAAACTTCTGGTAGTGGAATGATAACAAATGTAATAATTAAATAAACGTATTAAATTATTTAGTAATTGTCAATCTGTGTAATTGCGTTTTGTTTTCAAGCTATTATGCGTGCGCCATACTGGGTATACGAGTATAATTTGCCTAGTTGAACTTCGAATTCATAATCAGCGAACCAAAAAACATATTTGTTGGTAAATTTTACATAATTAAGAACCTTTTTTTCATTATTATACTCCATATAATTTGATTACCTGGAATTTTTACACGTTACCGACGCTATTTTGCATCCGCCATATTGAATTTCTCAAAAGGCCCAGCGGATTTCAAAAGTACACATCAATACGAGTTTTTTAAGCCCCCGCTCATTTACCTACCTTGCGTCAAATTTTGGTCTCATGGGTGGTACGGTTGACGTGGAACGTCACATATATATATATATATATATATATATATATATATATATATATATATATATATATATATATATATATATATATATTGTCGATTTCTAAGAAATCTTCAAGTAAAAAATCTGCGTCGACGGTAGCAGTTTTTTGTAGAATACCCCATTGCCTTTTTAAGGTAGCGAGATCCATTTCGTCTTCTTCTTCCCATTCGTCAATTTTTTTAGTAAAACCTGCTTTAGAAAAGCAGTTTTTGATAGTTTTCTGAGAAACATTTTCACTCCATAGCAGACGATTCGCAATCTACTGTTAAATATGATGGAAAAGTACGTAAAATATCAACAATTAGACTATTCAAATTCAGTATAAAAGAGGATATGTGCAAAAATTTCATGCCCTTTAAATGAAGATCGAAAGTTGTGGAGAGTGCATCATTTTAGAGACAACGTATGAGAATCTAGAAACAATCTAAACTTAAAATGAAATGGTACCAATAAAGAGATATGATGTTTTCAATATAATATAGAAAGAAAGGCATGGAGAATCATCACCACAAGCCTAAAAAACAAGGAAAAGTTTTCTACGAGAACATAGGTATTATTTACAGTGAAGTTGTTCTAACTGATCAATCTGAGAGTAATGAGTCATCTTTGAAAGTACTGAAAAATTTGATGAATAGACTTCGGTTATACACTCTTTAAGGGTGATCAATTTTTGGACTGGAAGGTTGTTATCAATCGCATTAACAATTTTGTGAACAATTCTGTTTCGGTAATGATGTTTTATGTTTTTTATAATAGGTTGCAATTTGGCGGTCATGTTTGGTGGAAAAAAGATCAATTCAATATTCCTTAATTTTTTACTTACAGTAACTGGATGTGCAGGACAATTGTCTATAAACATCACAATCTTTCGCTTTTGGCTTTGCATTTTCGTGTCCAGTTCTTTGATCCATCTTTCGAAAATCTCAGAAGTCATCCATGCCTTTTTATTATTGGCTTAATCTAACTCCAGAGATTTAACTCCTTTTAAACAACGGGGATTTTTGCTTTTACCTATGAGCAGTAATTTCAGTTTTTCTGAGCCATCCATGTTTGCTCCAACCATAAGTGTCACCCTTTCTTTACTTGTTTTAACACCAAAACATTTATCACTTTTAAAAGCAAAAGTTTTATATGGCGAACATTTAAAAAACAAACCGGTTTCATCACAATTGAAAACGTTTTTTGGCTCGTACTTTTTCAATGCACTTTTTGAAACAGTTTCAGTCCAAATGTCACAGTCCTCCTGACTAACGCTTGCACTCTCGCCAGACACCGTCTTGAAAACAATTGAATTGCGAGTCTTCCAGGCACTCAACCACCCTTCACTAGCTTGAAAATTAACGCAGTTAAATTCTTTAGCAAATTGTAGAGCCTTTTGCTTTATTAAATTTCCCGATATTGGAACGTTTGGATGCGAACGGGCCACTTGAAACCATCGTAAAACTGCTTCATTTACATCCTCGTAAGTACTCACCCGTACTCGTTTTCGACTGCTTGGAACACTATGTTTCTTGATGATACTGTCGCGACT
Source organism: Pachyrhynchus sulphureomaculatus (assembly GCA_019049505.1). Lineage (NCBI taxonomy): Eukaryota > Metazoa > Arthropoda > Insecta > Coleoptera > Curculionidae > Pachyrhynchus > Pachyrhynchus sulphureomaculatus. Next base: position 220,379,761 of record CM032446.1, read on the forward strand.
TTTTATTATGAGAGAGACGCAACTTGGAGAAACACCAAATTTTGCAGCAACATCAATTTTTTTGCAGCCTTTATCAACTTCCTTCAAAACTTTAATTTTCTCAGCTAAACTTAAACACACTCGCTTGGACCTCTTACTTGATTCTTAAACAAAAAGAAACTGAACCTGAATTTGCGAATTACTAGCGTCGACTATAAAATGGGTTTTTCCCCGGGTTTCTATAAAATGGGTTATTCCCCGGGTTTCTCACAGAAATCTACCTGATTTATTGCCAACCATTAGGCGTTATAAACGCGTTAAGAACCTTTTCAAAAGAATGCGTCATAAAAATGGAATTCGTGCTAATCTTAGACAAAAATGGGAAACCCGAAATGGCCAAGATCTCAATAAATGCATAAAAATTTATACATAAAATTCCGGTAAAAATTTTATTATATAGAGTGTTACTATTGTACAAATTCACTATATGCAGGGCTTTTTACATGAAATTTCATTAAAATATTCTAGGTCTTGAAAAAATTGCACTATAAAGAGTGTTTCACTATATAGAGTTTCACTATAAACAGTGTCGACTGTATATATATATATATATATATATATATATATATATATATATATATATATATATATACATATATATATATATATACATATATATATATATATATATATATATATATATATATATATATATATATATATATATATATATATATTGGCCTAGGCCAAAAGTATTTGCCACCAGCTAACAAAAATATTAAAACTGTTGGAGTAGAACAAAATGAAAGGTTGAATTAAACAGAAATATTTATTATAAAAAATCAATATTTAGAACTACTTTGGCTTTAATTACAGCTGCAATTCTTTTTATCTCACTTTACTATAGGGACAATTCATTATTTTTGCAATGTCTGACTTATTTTTTCGACTTTTAAAAAGAAATTGTGTTTTCACACTTAACCTTTAGTGGAAACCATTAAAATTAACAGATTATTGACGACGTGTACACTACGAGATCTCGAGGTAAAGTAAATAATTACGAGAAAAAGGCAGGTTAGTCATTGTTGGCTTCCATTGTTCTTTTGTTTTTTTCATGGGATTCGTTGTTATTTGATGTGCCAATTCAGAGAGATAAACATAAGTGCTGTAAGAAATAAGAGACATCTAGTCACTAAAAATTGAAGGAGATGCCAAATACTACTGGTTGTATCTATCGAACACAAAAATTCCATTGAAATTAGTCTATTAGTACTTTAGTAGAGTCTGTATACAAGTTGTATTTTTTTAATTTAATATAATGATAACAAACACTTTTTTATATAAACAGAATTACAGTAGTAATGTTATAAAGGTATTTTTTCTTTTTATTTTAAGAAAATTTCAATGCAGGTTGCAGAAATACGCAATTATTTCAAGAACCGTTATTATTGAGTTTATTCTCTTCATCTTGTGTCATCATAGGTATCTGTACCTTTCAGTTTAACGTACGTTCCAATTCGAACGAACTGCAGTTATAAATTTTTACATTTAGGTAGTTTTAAAAACATATATTGTCAACGCCAAATTTAGATATGAAATTATTATTTTATTTTATTATTCATCAAAAATTAATATACACAAATAAACTCATTCTAATTTACAGACAACCAATAAATAACGTGCTAATGGCGTGACGTAATTCAGTGAAGGTGTGTTTAAATATTCTCGTAAAATATCCGATTGGCCATTGCTAACATCGAGGTTCTACAAAAATACGCCATTGTTCCGCCGCCCATGTGTACCGGTACGAAAATCGTAAATAAAATGACAGTGGCGGAACTGGACCATCTAAATATTCTGTCTGTATCTTGTTGTTTATCTTATCATTCTTTTTTAGCCTCAAATTTATCAAGGATTAATTGAAAAAGTTTTCTCCTCTTCGTATAGGCACGATTACCTGCTTACTACGGTCTTCACTTGTCTTACATTGGTAATGTCATCGCTCCAGCGTTTTTGGTTACTGGTGACCTATTTTTTTTTGACTCCAGTAATTCTTTCTGCTGTCATTCTATCTATATGTTTGTTCTGGTCTGTCTTTCTATGGCACCCAGTGATTTATTTGATTTATTTTCTATGTATGTTTAAGGTTGTCACTTCTCTCTATCAGCTAGATTCTTTCTTTTCCGTTTTTTATTGTGTGTGTTTTTTGTTTAATATGTTTGCTGTGTTCAGTTCACAAACTGGTCTTTTAAATGCATTATTACATTGCAAATAGGCTCATGAAATCTTCTTGGCGAATTCCTCTGTCTGTCAGTATAGTCTCTATAAGTCTCCTAGTTGTTTTAATTACGATGTTGTTTTTCGAGTAAATATATTGTATGAACTGTGTTCCAGTTTTATTCGATTAAACGCTTTTTCGAAGTGAGTTAACCATGAGAACTGGCCGTATTATATAGATTTTGTAGTAACTAGCATTGAATAAAATAATGAAAACTTCATCCATGCATGACACCCCTGTTTGAAACTCCTGTTGCTCCCCTCTAAGTGAAACTGACTTGATTTTTTTTTTAATTTTCTTTATTGTTAGTTTTAGTGTTGTAGCTACGAACTTTATTCCTCTGTAGTTTGCTACTAACTCTATTCACCTATATATATATATATATATATATATATATATATATATATATATATATATATATATATATATATATATATATATATATATATATATATATATATATATATATATATATATATATATATATATATATACTAGCCGTGCCCGCGTCTATGATTCACTACTATCGTCACTGCTTATTCCTTATGTTACCCAACGTAATAAAATATCTCCCATTATTTCCCCTTATCTCCCAATATTTCTCCTTGTCTCCCGTTATCTCTACATAATTTCCATTATCTAGGCTTATCTCTGCTCATCCCCCATTATTTCTCCTTATCTCCCATTATCTCACCTTATTTCCCATTATCTCACCTTATTTTCCATTATCTAGGCTTATCTCAACTTATCTCGCAATATTTTTCCTTATCTCCCATTATTTCTCCTTATCTCCCATTATCTCACCTTATCTCCCATTATCGAGGCTTATCTCGACTTATCTCCCATTATTTCTCCTTACCTCCCATTATCTCACCTTATCTCCCATTATCTAATCTTATATCGGATTATATAGAACATATGTATAAATTTATAAAAACACGTAAATCGGATAAGTGGTTCTCCAGTGATAAGCGCACTAGCATACAGACAGACAGAGAGACGTTGCATTTTATATATACTGTAGATATTCTTTGCTCCATGATATTGCATGTTTAAAAAAAAAGCACGTAAATCGGATAAGTGGTTCTCCAGTGATAAGCGCACAAACGGACAAACAGCCGGACAGACGTTGCATTTTATATATATTATAGATATCCTTTGCTACATGATATTGTTCCATATTTAGTGGTCTAGGCAGTGTATTGCAAGAGAACGCGCTAGCGGCAAACTTTTTTCCGATTTTCGACACTGCTTATTCCTCATGTTACCTAACGTAATAAAATATAGTCTATACCCTGGCCAGAGAACATATGTATGTTTTAAAAAAAAAGCACGTAAATCGGATAAGAGGTTCTCTAGTGATAAGCGCACTAACGGACAGACAGACGGACAGAGAGACATTGCATTTTATATATATAATAGATATGGATTATTATTATTATATAACCTGGAATTTTGCGGAGGTTTCGTCAATATCTCACTTGGCATTTTCAGTGGTGACTCGCCAGAGTATGATGTCTCACTGGTACGTAAGACACCGTACGACAAGTTAGCATTAAATATGCTAAGTGAAACTTCGACGAAACATCTGCAAAATTCTACCCGGAATGTACCAAACGAAAGCATGGATTCCCAGATTAATCATTCTGTATACTTCTTCATCCGTCAATCATTACGACTTCGCAATATATATATATATATATATATATATATATATATATATATATATATATATGTATATATATATATATATATATATATATATATATATATATATAATATATATATATATATATAATATAGCTTCTTCTTCTGGTCCAAATTACTATATTTATAGCTGATCTAAACAATTCTACGCTACTTTTCCCTGTCCTTTTTCTGAGGTTGTGCAGCCAAGAGCCACGTCTTCCCCTTAACTTTTCCCTGCAGAATTAGTTGGAGGAGATGATACTTGTCGTTCCTCATAAAGTGGCCAAAGTATGACAGTTTACGTTTCTTCACCGTACGTACGATCTCCATTGCCTTGTTCATCCGTTGTAGCATGGTATCGTTGGCAACGTGATGTATCCAAGAGACTCGCAGCATACGGCGATAACACCACATTGCAAACGCTTGGAGCTTCTTTGTTGTTGTTTTGGATAATATCCACGCTTCAACGCCATACAGCAGAACAGAGAATACATAGCACCTTGAAACTCGCATTCTGATCTTTATGTTGAGATGTATACTACATAGGACCTTTTTTAAGCGGAGAAAAGCTGATCTTGCTTTCTCTGTATGAACTACATGCATATTTCCGATTCCTCATTAAGATTACAGCCCAAGTACGCAACTAATTTATCCGTTGTATTGGTTTGCCGTTGATGTTAAAGTTGGCACTCAGTTCGGGGTTTTTACTTTCTGTCATAACTGTGTAAAAAGTACACGTTAAAGAGCAACTGGGACACAACGCACCCTTGTCTAACCCCGTTCTGTATACTGATCTCTTCAGATTGCTTGGCTCCAACTCTGATTTCAGCTGTCTGTTCCCTGTACAAGTTGGAAATGATACGAATATCTTCTCATCTCATACCTACGAACAGCAAGACTTCCATCAACTTCCCATGTTTTACCTTATCGAAAGCTTGCAATTCATATCGTGTGCCCTTTGAGTAAGAACCTGAATGCTGAAGAGCGCTTCTTTTGTTCCTGAGCCACTTCTGAAACCGAACTGTGTCTCACTAATAGAGTTCTCAATTAATGGATATATGCCTTCATAGATGACATACAAGAATACTTTTAAAACATGACTCATAAGACTAATTGTGCGATGTTCTTCACATTTCTTCGCATTGACCTTTGTAGGTATAGGTATAAAGGTGGATATAAGCCAATCGTGAGGAATTTGGCCAGATTTATAGATGGCGTTAGGGTATCAATATGCTGTTCTTGTAATAGTTTCAGAAGCTTTCCTCGTACTTCATCCACTCCTGGTGCTTTACCATCTTTTAGTCTTCCGATGGCTTTTATTACCTCAACTCTACTGATACTAAATTCTCACTTATTTTTGTTTCCTCTGTTTTCCTGTTGGACTAGTTCTTTTATGTATTCTGTCCACCTTGCCTTTCTTGTCTACAATCACTGTAACGGATTTTGTTTTAAGTATACCCGCTGCTAGTTTAAATTTCTTATATATATATATATATATATATATATATATATATATATATATATATACATTTGTTTATAGATCTATATATATATATATATATATATATATATATATATATATATATATATATATATATATATACTAAAAACTTTTAAATTTAAATCGCCCGGGCATTTCCAAATCGGATTAATTTTTTTTTCCTTAGGTTGGTTGAACCTTAACTGCCATCTGTGTCAAATTTTAAGACCATAGCGTCAGTAGTTAATAAGATTCGCTTGCATTCGTTCAACAACAAAAGTGCCTTTTTTCGATTTTTAACATGAGTGAAAAAATTCAGCAAGCAATTGCATTAAATTTTGTTTTAAAAATGGTTTTTTTCGGCTTCCCAAACGTTCAAAATGATAAAAAAGTCATTTGGTGATGATGCTCTATCTAGAGCAAGTGTTTTTGATTGGTATAAATTGTTTAAAGGAGGCAGAGAACGTGTGGAGGACGATAAACGTCCTGGTCGTCCTTCAGCATCTATCGATGAGAACCACGTCAAGCAAATCAAGGATTTGGTGCTCAAAAATCGTCGAGTAACAATTAGAGAGCTGGTTGACATCACCAACTTATCACTTGAGTCAATTCAATCGATTTTAAAAGTCAACTTGGGTCTCAAACGCGTCTCCTCCCGTTTGGTACCAAAAACACTCAATTTTTTCGATAAAGAGCGTCGTGTTAATGTCTGTGAAACCATGATTTCTGACTATCAAAACGTCGTCGTCGTCTCAAGAGGCCGGAATTATGGGCCGATAACTCTTGGTTTTTTCATCACGATAATATACCTTCTCACACAGTATTGGTTCTTCGCGACTTTTTCATAAAAAATTCAACTCATATCATTCCGCAATCGCCTGATTTAGCTCCGTCGGACATCTGGCTATTCCTTAAACTCAAAAAAACCGCTTCGAAGACATCGTTTTCAATCGATTGAGTCGATTAAAACCGAATCGAAGAAGGCTTTAAAGGCCATTCCAGAAATCAAATTCAACAACTGTCTCGAAGACTGGAAAAAACGTTGGCATAAATGCATTTGTATCCAAGGGGATTATTTTGTAGGGGACGAAATAAATTAGGAAAAATAAATAACCCGTTTGCGTTTTATTTCAAAAGTCTTACTATTTTTTGATCTTTTTGATCACAGTACTATATATATATATATATATATATATATATATATATATATATATATATATATATATATATATATATATATATATATATATATATATATAACAAATTTAGTATAAAAAAGTGGTTTATTTTGAAAAAGGAGAATTTATAAAATTAAATATTTCGAGTGCGGGCGCGCCAATGGAATTGTATAAAATGGTATTAAATTATTGTCCTGCCCCTGCCCCAGAGAAGAATTAAGGTTTCATTAGCATAATTGTGGCATAAATAATGACGGCTTAGGCCCGCGAGTTGGTCCTTTTTTAATAATAAAGAGAAATTGTTAATTTGTGAGCAGCGCACGAAGAAACGTTTTCCAGCTTTCGATAACTCATACTTACCGTCCACGTTTATTATTACGTTTATAGCGATCCGACGTAGTTAGATCGGGGCGTGAATGAAGACTCTCTTTGAAATAACAGAAATAAACTGCGGATTTACTGTTTGGTCGAAAAAAAATGCAGAATTTTTACATACGCAATAAAAGATGTGTCCAATAAATATAAGAAGTTGCTACTCTTTTATTGAAGTATTCTTAATTTATTAGTCTGAGCCTAAATTATGTATCGAAGTCGAAATGTATAGAATAAATTTAAAATCGTGAAATCCAAACTTTTTTTTTCTGCTTAGTATCTACATTTACGTTTCTTTATTATTAACGATTTTGTGTCCCTTTTTTGTATTGCTAACTCTACTTATATACACGCAGTTATGTATATATATATATATATATATATATATATATATATATATATATATATATATATATATATATATATACATAATAATAATAACTCTTTACTGATTCCAAATGTAACATCATACAGTATACGAACAATGTCACAAAAAATACCCCGTAGGGTGAGGAACTTATCAAAAGCCGTAAGGGCATACGTTTCTAAATAACAAACAAAAAAACTTACAATCTAGCACTTACTCTTAGACTACAGCTATCCTATATCCAATTACATTATTAAAAAATTTACTGAGTTAGCCGTTACTTGATGGAAATTCGTTGTAACTTAACACAAATAAAACAATATTACATTTAGTTTAAAATTCTTATTCATCCGAAGAAGGCACCATGTGCCGAAACCATTGTTACGAAAAATAATAATATAGTGGAAATAAAATTAACAAAAAAATTATTATTAGTACTACTCAGTATATATCACCACTACACCAAACACTTTACTTTTGCACTCGACGCGCGTTTCGCTAACCATGTTAGCTTCATCAGGAGCGATGATTGACTATCAATCATCGCTCATGAAGCTAACATGGTTAGCGAAACGCGCGTCGAGTGCAAAAATAAAGTGTTTGGTGTAGTGGTGATATATACTGAGTAGTATCATTGTGCCAAAGATTCCACATTCCCAGAGGCAGTTCTTCTAATAATTCAGGTAAAGAATACTGTAGAAAATGTAGATAGCTATCTCCGTTTAGGTTGGTTATCAGGCAACCTATATGGGCCAACTAAAAAGTTACCAACAATCCCCATCCAAACGTTAATTTTAAATTCTCGTTGAAAATGTCTTTCTGTAACTACATGCGGATTTTCTTCGGCGTAAACATGTGTATTATGCAAATTTATCATACCACGACGGGTAAAACATGACTCATCCGTAAACAAATTTTTTTTGTGAAATAGCCTATTAATTGCTCTGCATTCTAAAACATTTCGTACAAATCTCAGACGTGAGTGATGATCAATGGGCAACAATTCTTGGACGGGCTGAACGTGAAATGAACGAATGAGTTGTTCATTTAAAATCCGGTTAACAGTGCTTTTTTTAACTCTTTGTTCAAGTTCTAACCTGCGAGTGCTGATACCTGGACTTGCTTCGACTACTTCAAGAACAGCTTCTTCCACTAGAGGTGTTCGGGCTTGCCGCGGTTTTCCAGCATTGACTCTCAAGGGTTGGAATCGTCCAATTTCTCGAAGTCGACGTTCTATGCTGGCAAAAGTCTGGCGATTTGGAATTCGTCGGTTCGGATATCTCTCTTGATATACTCGAACACTTTTCCTACAATTACCTTCGCAAAAACCAAGTACTAGCAACATATCAGTCTGTTCATCAAAAGAATATTCCATATTCGGGAAAACAAGCAACAACAACAAATTATCAATCAAATATAAACCCAAACGTTAATTAATTTAAAATTTATGAAGCTTATTGTCAAAAATCATTTGGGACACTGACATAACATTCCACATTTTCGTCAACTAGATTATTATCGCCTACTAGGTTTTAAACGGTTGATGTGACAAGAAAATTGTTTTGTAGGTCAGCATCGGAAAAAACATTTTTTTTCTCAAGAACTATGCGAGGTGGAGTTTTTTTACATGAGACAAAAAATGAAGGACCTTTTTATGAAAAAAAAAATCAGAGCCGTCGTTAAAGTTGCAAAACATTTCTACTAGAATTTATGTAGGGGTGAGAGTAGTTTTCACCCTTCTCGAACCCGTTCGGTTTTTTTTGTGAAAGTCAAATATTAGAGCGCCTAGCAAAACATGGGCACTCTAAATTTCATTCAAATCGGAATATCGGTTCTTAAAATATCTTAAAAAAATGTGTTTATTTTTTTTTAACTTTGATGCCCTCTAATGGACAAACGAAGCACTTTTGTATAGAGGTAAATTGTGTCCAATCGACTTATTTTCATTCCAAAAATACGTGGTAGTTCTATGTCCACGGAATAATGGGACACCCGGTATATATATATATATATATATATATATATATATATATATATATATATATATATATATATATATATATATAAATATATATATATATATATATATATATATATATATATAAATATATATATATATATATATATATATATATATATATATATATATATATATATATATATATGTATATATATATATATATATATATATATATATATATATATATATATATATATATATATATATATATATATATATATATATATATAATACACATAATTATGTCATCAAGTTATCTGAAAATCTACTGATTCTGATTTTATTTTATAAATTCATACAGTAGTAATAGTATTGGATAACGTCAACATATCGATTAAAAATTATATTAGTGTTTTCAGTCCTATGGCATGAAATTTTCTCACTAGTCCTACAAAATGTAACTTTCCGGTCTTGACAAATACATACTCCTGTAAGGTGAATGTACAACTCCAATAATTTTCTTCAATATGTAGATAAGTTTTGAAAAATATTCTCTCTCTACATTTAATATGTATTAAAAAAATATATGTAATGGAAATAAAGCAAATATAGCTATTTATATGTTAATAGAGACGAATAAAAATACAGTTAATGTTGATAAACGACTATTACAAACTTATATGTATATCATTTTAAGGTTCAATACGAAATTATATGTTTAGGCCATAAAAAGAACCTTTAATTCTTCAGCAAACATTTCATTCGTTGTTTTATTACTAAGTAAGTAAAAAAATAAAGACATGTAATATTAAATTACTGTATTTAAATTTGGGAATACATTAACGGTTTAAAGCCGCATTTGTACTGTTGCTTTAGTACAGGTGAAAACAGTAGTTTGTTGGGGAAGAACCGTGCAGGTATTACTTGCAATTGGTACAGTTTATGCATATAAATATTAGAATCAGAGACGTAAAACAATATAATTCGCATGGCGTGGGGGCGATATCTTGACCTTCATAACGAGGTAGGCTTACATGGTGACTGTTAAAATTATGTGTAGAATTCTTCAGGATTGGTCAAAAAAGACCTCTCTGGTAGGTTTGCAAGTCATTAAATCGTCCCACAGCTGTTACTACTACCAGGGACCAATTTTATAGTATCTAATTATTATATGATTTGCTGGTCGTGATGGAGAATTCACTGTTTTTTTTAAAACTTTTTAACCACCAATCCGTAAACCTGCCCACACATATTACTAAGGGACAAGAAGTCAAGCAACATTTTCGAATTTGCCTTGATGTTGTTTTGGCTATTTTGAAATTTATAATCTCTTTTTCGAAATTGCCTTTGAACGAAAGTGTTGGTTTGATAGTAAATGCTTCCAAACTTTTGTCCTACTAACATCGACCTGAAAATCTGAACATCATAATATCTTTATTAGTAGCTTGCAACACAAAATCGACGATATCGTGGAACCACACAATGATAAAGTGTAAAGCAAACTTCTTGTCTGTTCTGTCGGTTAATTAGGATTTCACTAAATCACCAACATCTGTTGACCACTTTACTTTTTTTTTTTTTTTATTATACAGGGAGAAATCCGCTTTATGGATTTCTGGAGCAGTCTGCGTCACCGTAAGGGTGCCCCAAAGTGCTCCAGGTATGTGGGGCTCACCGACCTGAAGGGTTGGCATACCCACTAAAACTCCTTGTGAGCTGGGAAAACCCTCTACTCCTTTTACAATTCTGGTTTGTCAATGTCTAGATATTTGATGTATGCTAACTCTGAGGTTAATTTTCTAATATCTATAACCTAGTTCCCCATTTTCCGGGGGTGTGGTGTTATAATTGTGTTAGTCGTGTGTGTTGTTTACACTTTTTAAAACTGAAGGAGTTGCTCAACTAAACTACGGCCTTAATTAATCAAGGGTAGTCCATGTTGAATCTAGTGTTGGTTAGTCTAGTGGTAGAATGTCCGTTGGTCGTAGGTATCGATTGCCGACATTTACGTTGCCTCTGAAAGTGTTCGCTATCTCGGGGTTAGGATGGACCGCTGCTTTCTCAAGGAAGCGAAGCTGGGCATTACGCGTGAATTCTTTTATTGTGGGCATTTCAAACTCCCTGTGCAACTGATTGTTGCGGACGAACCAGGGAGCTCCTGCTATGATACGGAGGGCTTTATTTTGGACTGTCTGGACCTTGGTCCGATGAGTTTTGGACATCTGGCACCAGGCCTGACAGGCGTACGTAAGTCCGGCCCTGATTATCGATTTGTAAATTAGCAACTTGTTAGTTGATAATTTACTACGATGATTCAGGAGCGGATACAGCTTCCCTAGAAGCTGATTTCCCTTGCGCACGACCATAGGCACTTGGTCCTTCCATACGAGTCGTTTGTCGTATAGAAGGCCCAGGTACTTGATGTTGTTGGCCCATCGGAGCCTAGTTCCATTCAGTGAGAGTTGAGGAGGGGGTATGCGGAAGCCTTTTCCAAAGATTATGGCCTGGGTCTTGGCTGGATTGACCTTAATCCTCCACCGGTCAAACCAGTCAGAGAGGTGCGTTAGATGACGTTGAAGTCGGGCCGTGATGTGATCAATTCTCGCTGCTGAAGCGGTAATGGCCGTGTCGTCTGCGTACAATTGGAGGTTGGTGAATCGATCCTTAGGGATATCGGACGAGAAGATATTGAATAGGTGCGGGGATAAGGCGGAGCCTTGTGGGACTCCGGCCCTTATACTCTTTACCTCGGACAGGGATTGTTCGACACGGACTTGGAAAGTCCTATCGGCGAGGAATGATTGAACCAGAGTTGTTAGGTGAGAAGGGTAGCCAAAACGGATAAGCTTAAGGATTAAGCCTTCGTGCCAGACTTTATCGAATGCTTTGGAGATGTCAAGGAAAACAGCGCCAACCCGGAAACCGCGGTTGAAACCGCTGGAGATGTACTGTGCCAGTTTTGTGGCGTGATGAATGGTACCATGCTTTGGTTGAAAGCCGAATTGTTCATCAGGGATGATGTTGAGTTCGGTGCTTTTGTCTCTGATTTCCTCAAGGATAACCCTCTCGGCCACTTTGCCCAATGTTGATATTAGGCTAATTGGCCGGTAGCTGTCAGCCTCGTGGGAAGGAGAGCCAGGCTTCCGAATCATCACAATTTCGGCTTTCTTCCAAGTAGTGGGAAAATAACTGAGTCGGAAAATGCCATTGATGATGTTGGTGATCTCTGAGATCTGCTTAGGAGGAAGCTCCTTCAGAGATTTGGCAGAGATTTTATCATGGCCTGGAGCTTTCTTAGTTGAGCGGGTCTGAATGATGGACTTGACTATTTGCGGAGTCGTAAAGATCCGCACGGGAGGAAGTGGGGTTTGATTGAAGATGCGAATGGTTTGGGCCACCACCGCATCTCTGCCGAATCGTGGGTGAGTGTGAGGGTTTGGTTGAAACCTGTCCTCGAGCATTTCTGCGAATAGACCTGCCTTCTCTAGAGGGGAAGACGCGGTGCCATTCTCGTGACGTAAGGAGGGAATTTGGCTAGGTCCGTCATTGGAGACGGCTCTCGCCATCCTCCAGACGGATGTGGTATCAGGGTTTAAGTCTTCGAGTTTGGAGTTCCATCTATCATTATGAAATTGATATAGGGCCTCTCTGACTATTTCAATATGTTGATTTGCGAGCCTTTTGATGTTAGGGTCGCCGGTCCTTGTAGCTCTCCGCCGGATGCGGTTTTTCTCTCGGATTAGTTCCTTGATGTGGGCGGGAAGTTTGCCCTACATCTTTGCTGGAAAAGTTCGAGTGACAGTGGCATGGGAAAAAGCCTGCTGAATGTCTGCGGTTAACTTGTCAACTGCAGCATCCAGTTCCTGAGGGGAGTTGATCCTTGGGATTGGATCAGTATTGTGAAGCTGTTGTTGGAAACTAGTCCAATCTGTAATTTTGCGAGTGACAGTGTCGGGGGTTCTGTCAGCCGGATTTCCCAGTGTGAGAATGATTGGGAGATGATCTGAGGAAAGTTTGTGGAGAACTGTGATGTTATGGCGGAGATTCAGATTCTTGACTAGGAACATGTCAAGAAAATCTGGTTGACCTCTACCGATGAAAGTGGGCTCGTCTGGAGTTATGGGATTGAACAGAAATCTTTGTTGAAGGGCGTATAAATCAGTGCCATTCCTGTTCGTTGTTAGGTTTCCCCACAGAACATTCTTGGCATTGAAATCTCCGCCCAGGATAGTTACTTGGTCATCAGGACCGAAAAGTTGTCTGTAATCATTTAAAACTATCGGATGGGTTGGGGAGCCCCTCTGGTAAATGGAAGAGATCATAACAGAGCTATTATTTGACGTGTGGACTGTGATTGTGGACGCCTCGGCAGAGACTAAGTTGTAGCTTGGGGGGTGGGGGGTTGTGGCTGAGGGAGCGCCTGACAAGGATGAGAGTGCCACCATTTGGGACGCCCACCTTGTCATCCCTGTAAGCATGGAAATTTGGGATTTTGAAACGTTTACCTGGTTTTAAGAAAGTGTCTTGTATGAGGGCAATATCGATTTTATGCTCTTGCAGGAAATGGAGCAGCTCTTGTTTTTTATTGGAGATGCTGTAGCAATTCCAGGACATAATGTTTAAAGTCGACGGTTTGAGTTGTGTATTCATGTCTGTGCGTTAGTAATAGTTTGGGTCATGAACGTTTTCATCTGCTCCGCGAACATCTTGGCTATTTGCGCAAGCTGTGCGTGGGAGAGAAGGGATTCGTTAGAGGAAGCAGGTTTGGGAGCCTGCTTTTGGGGTTTTTTTGGGGGAAAGACGGGAGTTGTCTTGGGTCCCCCAACCTTTAAAGGAAGATTGTTTTTGGGACCTGATCTGGGAAGGGTGCCGCGGGCACCCGCTGAAAGAGGCAGGATGGTCACCTGCGCAATTTGCGCATTTGGGTGGAACTTCTTTTGGTTTTGTGCATTGAGAAGTGTACCACTTTACTTGACATTCTACTGCTAATTTCCAGAGAATCAGCCTCTCTTAAAATGTCTAGCATGATTTATTACTATTAACAATCACTAGTATGACCATTTCAAACAAATATCAAGAGATTTCCTAATCTATATCGCACATGTTTAGAACAAGGTGGTTGAACGGGCGCAGGTAATTTCCACACCACTAATCCGTTTATGACCTAGACATATTTAAGGGATTGTAATTGCAGAAGTAAATTCCAAACCGAGTACTTTCAGGTAGAGGATGAAGGTTGATAAATGAGTGGTGGTACGCACCGGCCTGTTCAATTAAATCATTATTAAACCCTTCTACATATCAGTTTAGTACATATTATTAATTTGTGATTATTACTTGGTTGTGCGTATATTTTTTAAAGTGTTGCTAATATGGAAGCAAAGTTAATAAAAAGTAATCGACAAAAGGTGCTAAAATGTGGAGAAACATTTTGGAGATGTTCAAAAAAAGATTGCAAATCAAAAGTCTTCACCGTTGGGCCCGAGAATTTAGTTACCAGAAGTGAAGGACTCCATACACACGAGGCCGACACCAAGAAGCTGAATCGGCAAATAATGAGAGCATATAAGTGAAAGGCCATCTAAAATTATCCGACAAGAACTACAAAACACGCTGCCTGAAACAGTAACAGAAAAAGATGTCGAATATATTAGAAAAAAAAAAAAAAAACATTTATAACCATAGACGGAAATTTTTTGCCAGGACGTAATCCAAGAAGTGCTGAGGAGGTGCATAGTGTTTTAGATTGGAACAAAGAACTAAAATTCACAAACAGAAAAATATTACTTTTAATTGACAACTGTCTAGCGCACCCTGAAGTTGATCTACAGCAAATAAAATTGGTTTTTATGCCTCCAGTGCAAAGCTTCAGCCTATGGATCAAGGTGTAATACATTCTTTAAAATGTCACTATAAGATTTTACTTATGAAAATATTAGAGACGATCTATAAAGGTAACATTTTTTTCTGTAACTCTCTTGGACGCTATAAACTTTATCCATATCGCTTGGCAAAGAGTCAGTAGAGAAAGCATTGCAAACTGTTTTAAGCATGACGGATTTTTAAGGAAGGAATGTAGATATGACTCATTGGATTGAAAAACATCGAGAGGTTCCTACTGATTGTCTAGAATTTGTTTATTACGCTGACATTCAACAGGATGCAGTGGAAATCATGCAGATAAAAAGATGTTTAATCACTTTAATTTTGAAGAATATGTATGTGCTGATAATGAATTAATGACGAGAGAAATATTAACTGATGAACAAATTGTGACATCAGTGACTTCCGGAAAGATGTTAAGTGATAATGAGCTTGGAGAAGGAGATAATATGTATGTTCCATCCATTTCAGAAATGACTAGGAAAATGACTGTAACTCGCAATTTTTTTTGGAATCTCGTGAATTCCTGAACATATATGAAGTAGTTTTTGTGACCTTGACAATTATATAAACACCATTTCTTTTTCAAGTAAAATTGTACAAACGAAAATTACTAATTTTGTTGGATAAACTACGTATTTTAATGTTTTCGTTTATACTCGTGTATGTATCAACATATATAATAATAACTTTAGTGTGACTTATTTTATTTTCCTTTGAATGATTTCTTTTAATTTAATAATTATTATTATTCATTTTTCTAAGCATTAGCGTCTAATCTAAATAAAAAAGTAGTGAAAAATGATATTAGATTTTGTTTACTGTTTGTAACGAACAATTTTTAGTGATTTTTGGAGTTTAACAGAGTTATAAACAGAATTCACTGCATATCTATCTAGCTCAGGGGTGCTCAAACGGTCGATCGCGAGTGCTTTTTGAGTCGATCTCGAGAAAAAAATTCTGATATAGAACTATTCACAGATTTTGTTTTAGGTAACTAAAACAAAATGTAATGAATAAACTACTAAAATTTATTCGATCCACAATTATAACCCCCTGCTAGCGGCAAAAGGCGGCTTTATCAAAGGAACGCGCGGTACTTGTCAAAGAAAAGCCGCGTTTTTGATTCCTGCCGATTTTTCTAGAAACTTCGGGCGGCGTGTTTAACGGGAACATTCGAGACTTCGTTCGTGCCGATATAAATGTTGCGCCTGCAGGAATAGGAGTCAGTCTGAGTTGTAACTTGAAGGCGATACATCGATACAAAGTTTATTAACAAATAGTCCAAAATGAGTGCGGCGAAGAAAAGTAAAACTTATCATTTTAATAACGATTGAGAGGAAGAATTTTTCTTTTGTATGGTAAAGGATAAGTGCATTTGTCTCATTTGCGTCAGTTGCAGAACCTAAGCGTGGGAACTTAGAGAGGCATCATAAAACGGTTCATAAAAACTATGAAAAGGATTTTCCGTCACAGAGTGAATTAAAAAAAACGAAAATTACGTGATTTGATAACTTGTTTGAAAAAAGAACAAACCATGTTCACAAGACCAGCCAAACAATCAAAAGCTGCAACGATCGCGTCATTTAAAATATCTCATATATTGGCGAAACACAAGAAACCATTTGATGATGGATTGGTTGTGAAGGAAGGATTTATTGAAGCGGGTGAGACTTTATTTGGAGATTTTAAAAATAAAACAGAGATTATGTCTGCTATTAGAGAACTTCAGTTATCTTGTCCGACTGTCACAAGGCAAACTAAAACATGATATCATGGAATGTACATACTTTTCTTTACAGTTCGACGAATCCACCGATATGACAGACACAGCCCAGCTGTGTATTTTTATTCGAATGGTATTCAATGACATGTCGGCTAAGGAAGAGTTTTTGACAATGATTCCTCTGAAAGGAAAGACCCGTGGCCAAGATATATATGACGTTTTTCTTCAATTTCAACAAACTACAAGCTACCAATATATAAACTAGTGTGCGTTACAACTGATGGAGCACCAGCAATGACTGGAAACGAAAACGGTTTTGTGGCATTGTGTCGAGCTAATGATGATTTCCCTTCATTTTTTTCCTTACATTGCATTATACATCAACAAGTTTTGTGTTCAAAAGTTCTAAACATGGAGGAGATTATGGGCATTGCAATAAAAATTGTGAATTCTATCCGTGCACGTAGCTTGCAACGACGGCTCTGAACACACTGATTTGGTTCTTCACACGGACGTCAGGTGGTTGAGTCGCGGAAAATTCCTAGAAAGGTTTCAAGAATTATTGCCCAAAATAACAGCTTTTCTGGACGAAAGAGATGATGACACTCAGATGCTGAAAAACGGAAAATGGCTGACTGATTTGGCTTTTTTGACAGACATCACAATGCATTTAAACACCATTAATTTGGAGCTTCAAGATAAAGGAAAAACTATTATTGAGATGATTAGCGCAATAAACGCATTCAAAAGTAAATTGCAACTTATGATAGATCAACTGAAAAGAAAGGATCTAAAAAATTTTCCGTCTTTGAAAGCAAGGATTCCTCAGTTGAATTATGATATTTATGAAGCAGAATTATCAAATATTTTGGGCCAATTTGAAATACGTTTTTATGATTTCGGTAAATTGGCAAATATCGCATCATTTATGAGTTATCCTTTTTCGTGTAAAAACATTGAGGAATTAGCTACTGAAATAGCAAGTCAGTTTAACATGGACTCATGTTCTGTTGAAAATGAGTTAGTGCAGATTATATCAGATATACATCTCAAAGCCACAGCATCTGATACAAAATTCTGGTATTTTATATCTGAAGATAAATATCCGAATCTAAGGCAAATCGCCCTTCAACTGACGGCAATGTTTGGGTGCGAGTCTGCATTTTCTGAAATGAAGATAATTAAGTCAAAATATCGCAATCGACTAACTGACGAACATATGCTTGCGATTAGCACTCGGTAATTACGTACCATCTTATGAAAAGTATGCTGAGGACATGCAGTGCCACGCTTCAACATCCAAAGTCACTCTTTAGTTAAGTTTAGACACTAGTTTGTTTTGTAAGAACCAATAAACTCGCAATTTTGAATAATTATGAGTTTTTTCATTGACATTTTAGAGCAGACCTACACTTACCTTGACTAAAAAAATGCAGATTGTGCGGAAAACTGATATCTGTGCCACGATACACCCTACCTAGACAACAATCCTGCATCACACTTACTTGCAGCCTCTCAGATTCGATCGATCGTAGTCTAACAATATTAAGGTAGATCGCCAGCAGTTCAACTTTGGCACCCCTGATCTAGCTGCATTCTTATGGTGTTTGAGATGTTTCATTCATGGCTATCGAATTTGAGTATTAGTACAATACGCCACTGCTAACATGGTTAGCTAAACGCTCATCGAGAGCAAAAAAAAAGTTTGATGTAGTGATGTTGTATTAATATATCATGTCACTATCACGTTACAAGCACAACAAAAAAACTTCTCAAAGCTAGGAAGCTCTATCCTCCGAAACGATTTTTAATTTTATGCCAAGCTCAAATT
Organism: Pachyrhynchus sulphureomaculatus; assembly: GCA_019049505.1. NCBI lineage: Eukaryota > Metazoa > Arthropoda > Insecta > Coleoptera > Curculionidae > Pachyrhynchus > Pachyrhynchus sulphureomaculatus. The sequence goes on from CM032446.1 coordinate 220,398,504, forward strand.
CGACTAAAAAATGGAATACTTCTCCTATATTCCAGGTTCGAAACATAATCTACTGTACTGAGAGCTATGGGTACCCGGAACTCAGCAAAAGCCTTGAATCTTTAGATTATCGTAGAAAAATCAGTAAATTGAGCCTGTCCTACGGATGCTCTCTTGGGAAGTATCAGGGTCATTCGATGAGTTTCAGTTTGTCATTCCTTGTATCACTCTTATATGGAGAAGTTCTTACTTTTGGAATGAACTCTCAGGGATTGTTTTCCTCACCGAGTACAACCCAGTGAAGGTCAATGAGAAATTTACGGACAAACGCCGCTCTTGCATCGATTTTAAAATTTCCTGTCAAAAAAAAAAAGAAAAAACACGCTGCGTACAGCATCCTTATTCCTTAGCCTTTATTTTGGTATCGTTAGTATATCTATCGATCTGATGTCAGCTTCAATTTGAAGACGAACAGAAAGGCAAAAATAAAACCTACGGAAATAATTTTGTTATGTAAGATATTCCGCCTCCGCACATGAATCGGGGAAAACCAACGTACCCCTTCATAGTACCAAACTGGTACTATAAAGGCGACACTAACCAATTATTAATCCATTCGGTCAACCCACAATATTCAGTGTAGAAATACATGAAATGTCCATAAATAAGTGCTCCTTATGACACCTCCGAAAACATTTTGTGAGAATGGCCGGTAATCCTCAGGGCAGCGAAGGTGTTAAGTACCAAAATTCATATTTACATAATTTTAAATTTAATAAGTTAGTTGTCATATAGCCTTTTACACATTTAAATAATTTTGTTTTCATTCAAATTAAATTATTTTCCAAATTAAATAATAACGTATTATGTATTCATGAATTAATAAAAATTCATTAAATCATAAATTCTAGTTGATCAAAGTAATTTGCCTAATATTTTCGGTAACAATTGTCTAAATTAGTTTTTTTTTTTTTGGGATATTTTTGGGGCCATTATGTTGAAAAGTTTATCAACAAATGAAACTTTATTGCGCCGCTATTAGCAACATTAATTTTAATTTAAGAGGCATTTAAGGTGTTTTTTAATATTATTTAATAGTTTTTTTTTAATAAATTATGTGTAGATGTGTCAATCTCGAAATACAGTGTAGTCTGCTTATCACGAACCCGTTTGTAGCGAATTCCCGATTAAAACGAACTATTTTATAATGTACGAAAAAACTTCCATAAGACTAATGCAGATTTTTATCGGTTATAACGGATCCGGTTATAACGAACTTCCAGATAAAGCGAACCAAATTTGAATATTTTGTGTCCGTTTATAACGAACTTGCCACTCCCTGTGCTTGATGTCGCGCGACTTGATCTAGGAAATTCACCGAAATTCCCTGGGAACTCCCATTTTACTTGTTTCTGCCGCGTCGCTAATTCTAGCAGCATTATTTTCAATTCACTTATTGTGTTATGCGGTTCTAATGCATATTTGTTCAAAGTAGCAAAGTGAATGTTTAAGTTTTTATTTTAAAATGACTACACAACACAGTAAAAATGGAGTTAAACAAAATGATATTTGCAAGCAGTTGTGAAAAAATTTTCGGATTCCTCGTCCCTAGGAACCTCGAAAAGAACGTAACAAATTTGATATATTGTAATACTTCCCTTGGCGAGGGACGTAAAATTGGTACTTCCATCAATCAGATATAATGCAGAAAGATCGAGTTTGACAGATATTATGTTTACCATTTAAGGACAGGTTTAAAATATAATAAAATAAAGTGAATGTTTCTCTTTCTGTCGGTCTGTTGGCACGATAACTCTTCAACGAAATAAGATATCAATTTCAAACTTGGTGTATACAGTGCAATCTCCCTTGGGCGGACGCCAACGGGACCGACCGAAAGTGTCGGTTGAAGAGAGGTGTCCGCTTAAAAGAAATATACGGTTTCTACCATATGAAAGAAGAGGCAAGAAATCTTATCAATCTATGATAAAAGAAACTTTAGTTGTAAAAAAGTAAGAAAATCTACACATGACCAAGTCGATAAAGGACTCGTTAAATGGTTTAGTCAAAAATGACATGAACATGTTCCTATTACTGGCTATACTTTACAAGAGAAAGCTAGTGAATTGAGAAGGAAAATGGAGAACACCGAGTTTGATTGTTCTAGAAGTTGGATTGAATGATTTAAAAAGCGACATAATATTAGTGGGGGGTAAGATAGTAGAAGAAACTGCAGGAGTGGATATGACTGCTGTTGGTTAGTGGTTGGCAAATGTATTGCTCGAAATTCGAGAAAGTTATGAATATGTGGGCATTCTTAATGCGGATGAAACGGGTTTGTCTTACAAGAGAATTGTGCTGGTGGAAAATTATTAGAAGTAAGGGTTATTGTCTTGATAACTGCAGATATGTCTGGAACAGAAAAAAAAAATTGTTGGTGATAGGAAAGTCCACCAATCCCAGGTGTTTTAAAAACATTTACCAGTAAAGTACAAATCAAAAAGTAAAGCCTGGATGAAATCAGAAATTTTTAAAAACGAACTGATCGAATGGAACAAAGAATTAAAACTCACAAACAGAAAAATAGACATTGACAACTGTCCAGCGCACTCCGAAGTTGATCTGCAGCAAATAAAATTGATTTTTATGTCTCCAAACACAAGTGCAGAGTTCTAGCCTATGGATCAAAATGTGATACATTCTTTCAAATGTCTTTATAAAAAGATTTTACTTATGAAAATGTTAGTGACGATCGATAAAGGTAACAGTTTTTCTGTAACTCTCTTGGACGCTATAAACTTTATCCAAATGACTTGGCGAAGAGTCAGTAGAAAAACCACTGTAAACTGTTTAAAACATGGTGGATTTTTAAGGAAGGAATATAGATATGACTGAGATGATGAGCTTCCGTTAACTTAGTGGATTAAAAAACATCGAGAAGATCCTACTGATTATCTAGAATTTAGAAATCGAGATTAAAAAGATGTTTATTCACTTTAATTTTGAAGAATATGTATGTGCTGATAATGAATTAATAACGAGAGAAATATTAACTGATGATTAAATTGTGACATCAGTGACTTCTGGAAAGATTTTAAACGATAATAACGACGAAGACGAGCTTGGAGAAGGAGATAATATTTATGTTCCATCCATTTTAGAAATGACTAAGAAAATGACTGAAACTACCAATTTTTTAGAATTTCGTGAAGTTTCTGAACATCTATGGAGTAGTTTTTGTGACCTTACAATTATATAAACACCATTTCTTTTTCATGCAAGATTGTAGAAACGAAAATTACTGATTTTATTGTATAAACTACGTAGTTTAATGTTTTCATTTATACTCGTATATGTACCAACAAACATAATAATAACTTTAGTGTGACTTGTTTTATATTCTTTTGAACGTTTTCTTTTAATTTAATAATTATTATTCATTTTTCTAAGCATTAACGCCTGATCTAAATTAAAAAGTAGTGAAAAATGATGTTAGATTTTGTTTACTGTTTGTAACGAACTTCGGAGAGAGAGATTAGTAATTTTTTGGAGTTCGTTATAAACGGACTTTACTGTATATCCGTTTGTTTCTTACATTTCGGGTAGACTTGCAAATGTTTCTTACTTGACATTTTCAATACTGACTCTCTGACGTTTAATGATTCACTCAGTAAACTATGTCAAAATTTTTTGTAAGTTTACGAAACGTTATACTTTTCCCTTTTATTTGAATGCGAATTTTTAATATTTTTTCACCAGTTTTGGCAAAATTCGTTATAAGAAATATATACCTATAATTTTTCTTCCTTTAAAGATTAACATAAATGTTAGCTATTTTGGAGGAAAAATTTCGTCTCCCAATAACTTATATGTACCAAGAGGCCTTTTCATCCCATAATTGTCCACTCCTGGACGTAGGTCTCTTCACATCTCTTCTGTGCTTCCCTGTCTCTTGCCATCTTTAACCCCGATCGATCCATCGTTTCTGTTTTTCCGGGTCTCCATTCTATATACCCATCTGTCTCCGGATGATCTAGCCATCTCCACTTCATCCTTGCCGCCTCCAAGTTACGTCATTGGCTTTGACCTTTAATAAAATTTAAAATTGGTTTTAAAATTTTTTACGTTAATTCGTTTTCACTTCGAGATCTATTATTTCTGAAATTATTTCTTAAAATAATAAGTGTACTAATCTCTGTCTCATTTGTCCTTGCAACATTGAGAATCTTCGAAGGGGCTTTGACAATAATATTAAAAAAAGTATGTATGACTTTCCTGGTGGTAACGATACACACACACAGACACACATATATATATATATATATATATATATATATATATATATATATATATATATATATATATCAAAGATTTTCTACAGCTAACGCTGTCTTCCTTCTCTCAGCCTTTAATTCCATCCGTTTCTATCTTCCCAGTCTCCATCTGTTAGACCCCTGTCCTCCATAGCCTCGTCCACATCGTCTCTCCACGATCGTCTGGGTCTTCCTCTTTTTCTTCTCCCCATAGGGCTCCACTCCGTTATTTTCTTTATCCACCGATTATCTCCGCTCCGTCTTATGTGCCCATACCATTTTAATCGTTTTTCTTCAATGGTGTTTATTGCGTTCTCTTTGATGTTTATTCTGCTTCTTATTTCTTCATTTGTTATTCTCTCCATACATGTCACTCTACAACATCTTCTCCAATACTCCATCTCTACCGCGTTTATTTTAGATTTATTTCTTTTGTTGATCGTCCATATTTCTGACCCGGATGTCATTATGCTTTGTATTATTGATTTGTATATGCGTATTTTGTTTCTCTTTGTAATGTGCTTGTCCCACAGGATCGAATTTAATTGTCTTATACATATCCGCGTTTGTCCTAATCTAGCTTTAATCTCTTCTTCTGATGTTGCGTTTTTTGAAATGAAGGTTCCTAAATATTTAAATCTATCGGTTCCTTTGATTATTGTTTCGTTATCGACTTCTAGATTCTCCACGTTTCCCTCCTTTGTTGTTAGATATTCCGTTTTATCAAAGTTTATTGCTAATCCTGCTTTAGTGTATTCGTCTTTCAGTTTTCTTAGCATATAACTGAGGTCTTACTCATCTTGCACTATGATTACTTGGTCGTCTGCGAAACTTAGAGTATATAAGTAATCTTCTCGTATTTGGACTCCCATTCCACTACATTTTTGTTTCCATTTTTTTAATGTTTGTTCGAGGTATATTTTGAATAGTGTTGGGGATGTAGAGCATCCTATTTTTATGTTCACTACGCTGTTTTCGTAGAGAGTTTTTACTGCGTATATTAGTTCTTTGTCAATGCCTATTTCTTTCATTGCGTTCCATAATCTTTATCTTGGTACTGAGTCATAGGCCTCTCTTATGGCTATGAAGGCTAGATGAACTTCTCTATTCTTTGCCAGTTTTTTTTCCATTGTTTGTTTTATAGTGTATCTGTGGTCTATACATGATTTTCCGGCCGTAAAGCCTGCTTGGTCTTCTCCAATTTTTCTTTTTATATTTTCCTCCATGATATTTTTAATAATTTTTCCATACAAACGTCCCATACTCGATATTATGCTTAGGCCTCTATAGATTGTACATTTTCTGCGGTCTCCCTTTTTAAATATAGATACTATATAAGCTTTTGACCATTCCTCTGGTATTTTTTCTCCTTTTATCGCTCTGTGGAACATGTTTCTTAGCATTCGATGTAATTTTATATAATATATATATATATATATATATATATATATATATATATATATATATATATATATATATATATATATATAAGCGAAAGTAATTATTGAAAACTAATGAATAAAATATTAAATTGATTGTTATAAACTAATTAATAAATATCCTTATTTGAAATACAGCTTAGACTTCTATTACAAAAGCAATTATTTATGTCAATCAATACGACACCAACACAGTAAGTACATATTCTAATAGCCCAGCCCATGTATTGTCTCGGTGTTTACTGTGTATTTGATTTTTTTATTAAATTTCCACCCGCGATAGATGAATTTCACCTTGGGGTAGAATTTTATATCATGTCATGTCGGCATACAGTGTGTTGCAAATAGTTAAAGTCATAAATCATAAGACCGGTAATTGGCGTAATTTTAATTACCGGGTGTATTTTCATGATAATTACTGTTGTTAGAAGTTAATCAAGTGCACACTCGTAAGTCAATAAATAACGAATTAGCGCATTTATTTTAAAATATGCCTCCATGTGTTTTGCTTAAATAAAAGTTCCCTAAGTATCGGTATCTACAGATTAAGTCATCATGTTTAAATCGGTTTGTTTTAGGATTCATTGATTATTTAAGTGGTGTAAAAAGCATCCATTTACATACAGACATATAATTGTTGATGATGGCATAGGAACCAAATTAGCAAATAATATTAAGAAATATGACCAATATAATACATTTTTTAGGAAAATATTACGTCAAACTATTTTTTTAATCGTATAAATAATATAGGGATAAGTAAACCTAATTTTAAAAATTCCACATTCTTAAGTGAACATGGTTTTAAACCAAAAATTTTACGACCAATTTTAAACTCTTTGATTGAAAAATGGCACTTTTCCAGCAGTTTCCAAAATAGCGAAAATTACACTAATTTTTAAAGGTGAGGAGCAGTTAGATATTAAAATGAAGAATTCCACCTTTTTTACACGCGAAGAAAATAAGACCAAGTATGTCTCATACCATATAATCCGAAATATAGCAAGGGACTCAATAAGGTATTTAATAAGGTAGGCTTCTCCTCAGTCTATAAGTCATCAATACGACACCAATCTGAGAAATATGTTAGGAAATCCCAAAGATAAGATTCCTAATTGTGAGAAAAGTTGAATTTACGAAATTAGTTGTAATGATTGTGACAAAAAGTATGTTGGGCAAACTTAAAGGGCAATTAAAATACGATTTAAAGAACATTTAGCACATTTAAAATACAGTAGAACAGAAAAGTCTAGCATTGCCGAACATGCCCTTGAAGCTGATCATATTGTAACATTAGATAATCTAACATTAATTAAAAATGTATCTGATAGGAGATTGTTGAACGTATACTAAAGTATGCAAATTATAAAATGTAACAGTAGTTTAAATAAAGACAGAGGGCCTATTCCTTATAGTCCCCTCTACTGGTTACTTGACCGGAACTGATGGCCTTGTCTATGTCATTAGTTCCGCTTGAGTAATTCAAGGGTTAGGCTAAGTATAAATAGGGTAGATTTGTAGTTTAGCTTTAGTCAATCATCGCTTCTGATGAAGCTAGCATGGTTAGCGAAACGCGCGTCGAGGGCAAAAATAAAGTATTTGGTGTAGTGGTGATATATACTGAGTAGTTAAAAATGCAAGTTTATTCAACCATATTGAATATGGCAGTCCACAAAGTATCATTCTTGGTCTATTACTATTAATATACACTTAGATGGCATTTAGTGCTGATAAAGCTGTATTTTTAAAGGTAAAAAGTGGTGAAATAATTCGTTAAGAAATGAAAAAAGTATAAATTTCTTTAAACAAAAATTGTCTAGAGTCAAGTTCGACTCTTTTACTGCCCTATCATCAAACTGATCCAGATTTACTGTAATTAAACAGACAACCGTATGTATTTGTGAAAATGTTAAAATGGCAATTCAGTTGCGTGCATCCTTCGAACTGAAAAAGTTATCGCTCAAAGAAGTTACTGCTTCCTAGGGTCCTAATTTTATGACACTTTACCCTCTGAGCATATATATAATAAACATTAAATCCAAACTACAGATACATAGCCTAATTGACTTAAAAATATCTACTATATTTATATCTCAATCTTAATTATTCTAAATCTGCCCAAAAGTAATAATATATTCAAAAATAATATACCAAACATAGCCAATCTTTTTGTTCTACCTGAGTTTGGTTTACATATAACACTTGAAGGTGGAAAGAAATCCATATTTTTTCAGTGAGGTCGCCTCAGTAAAAGAGAGTCAAAGGGGCGGCAGCCGATTTCTATAATTTGCACAGTATTTAAGATTTTTTCGAGTTTTTGTTTAAATTAGTTTACTAGTTTTAGGCATAATTATAATATATAAGGGGCTAAAGGGACAAAGGAACAGGTTAGAGGGCTTCTTATCCAGTCAACATTAGACGAAAGAAAGTGGTAACTTCGCAATAATTCGCATTGAGCTGAAAATTAGTATAGGTCTTAAATACACTATTACAAATAAAATATCAAAAAATGTTATTCAAGGTCAGAGGTCAAAAATATGTTTTTCGCATTTTTCTCTTAAACGGTAAGTGTTATCGTAAAAATAGGTCAGACAAAAGTTTTAAATCATGCAATTTTCTACAAAAATTGTTCTTATACTTTTTTCCTACGAATAACCATTCCTGAGATATTGCGTTTTCAAACATCAAAAATACTAATATGCACTCTTACGCGGCCTGTATACGTCATTGGACTTGCAATATAAGTAAAAATATGGAAATATTGGTTTGTGTGACTCACACCCTAAAATACGTACAAATTATATGATTCCGAATGAATATACACTCGGTCCCTAATTACGTTCGCCCGTATAATCTTGAGTAACATCTGTCAGCTATTCCATTGTTTGAGTGGCGACGGTCGTTTACCTGCCCTTTTTTGAAGGACGTAAATGAAATAACTACTTTTAGTATTGAACATTTTTTTGTAGTGAACAAACGTGCTTATTGATAATATTTTTGATTTCAATTTGTGCCGTTAAATAATTTTTAAAAAATGTCGCACTTTTGCTTTATTTATAGTAAACCTTTGATTGAGAGTGGAATTGTTGTTGTTGATCGTGGAATGAAGACTTTGATTGATTCCAAGTGTTGAAAGAAATGATGGGGATGTCCTAAAATGTACACTCGGAAGAGTAGTATTGCTGCAGCTAAAAGACAGCACGAGATGGAATAAGATGTACTATCTCCGGTTAGTCCACCACGTATTAGAGTGCGAGTCAGTGAGTTGGTTTTTTGTTTTAAAAATTATTACTTGCGACGGTAAAGCAAATGAAGAGACTGAAAAGAAAAAACCGCAGAATGTTCGGGGTAAAATTTATCATGTTGCCATACTTTCATTTAAAGATTCTATTTTGAAGGTCGATCGGACTCGTTCTGATGACGTAGCAAAAGCTATTATTGCACGCATTGAGTATGAATATAATTCAGTTGCTGCTGAAGCTAAATATCATGTTATAAGTCCTTTTTGAGACTCACCACGGGGGGTAAAATCGGTCGTCCTGAAGATGATTCTATTACTTTAAATACTTACTGAAAATAGTGATGATTGTCAGTGTTCATTGGAAGAATTTAAAAAAAATTGTAGCTGTAGATAACAGAACAATTAAAACAAGATTAAAGTATGGTAATAAAATTATTATAACTGAGAAGCAAAGAAGTTTAACATATATCTGTTTTATTGACAGTCAGCACGATATTTTCAACAAAAAGTAAAATAATGGTTTAATTGATTGTGCAGAAGTATTTTAAAAGTTTCTTCTTCACAAGTCCTTATCACAAATGGGATTCGCTCTCTTCTTGCTATATATGGAGCTCCAAAAAAATTGATTGTGTAGACAAGTTCAGATGCTTAAGTTTTGTCAAAAATATACGGAACAATAAAATAGTACAACTATCTTGTCTTCCTCCAACATCTGCTTCTGCTTATCAACACTTATATCATATATACTATCAAGTGTAGCTAGGTAATCTAGTGGACCCAGAAGACTGGGGCTAGAAATTAATAGATAACAGTTTGGAACCAATTCAGATTTTATTCCCACCTGCTCCGGAAAAACTTCTTAACACTATTTTTTGTAATCGCAAGAAAGGATGTAGTCAAAACTGTGGCTGTAAAAAAATCGGATTATATTGTTCACCAGTATGTACGAATTCTCTAGGCTAGTCTTGCTCCAGTGTTGAATCAAATAAAACTTTCTTCTTAGAACAATCTATAGAAATCCAGCAAGAAGAGGAAGAAGAAAGCGAAGATGAAGACATTACTGTTGAAGTAGCATTTGAAGATTATCAATCAGATTAAAATTTTCCCGAAATCAACAATAATCCGTTCCGTTTTAATCATTACCAATAATACCATTTTTTCAATCAACAGGATACTGTCTAATAAAACTTAATCACAATATATCTACTGGGGAAACCACGTTAAGAAAAATGCGTCAAGTACATTACCTCATAGGTGGTACGGAAATGTGTGCATATTATGTAGAATACTACTTTTCCAACTTTTGGAATCGCAATATCTCAGGAATGGTGATTCGTAGGAAAAAATATAAGACTGATTTTTGTAGAAAATTGCAGGATCTACAACTTTTGTCTGACCTATTTTTACGATAACACTTACCGTTTACAAGAAAAATGCGAAAAACCGATATTTTTGAATTTTACCTTAAATAAAATTTTTAGCAGACGTAGGATCGGTGGGAACTTTTGATATTTTATTTGTAATAGTGTATTTAAGACCTATATCAATTTTCAGCTCTTTTGCAAAGTTAAATGTCTATTTTGACTGGATTATTCTTCCAAGTATTGAATAAAAGCATTTATTTAGAAAAGTATTTTTATTTTCTTTTTAAGCTTTGCCAATTTGTCAATTTCTTCAAATCATTTGTAGTGTACCCGAGCTTGATTGTAGACTTTTAGTCCTATATATTGTGGGCTCTTCTGACCAATAGTTTGAAGTTTAAAAATTACGTAATTTTTTACATAATTTGCATTTTCAACAAAAATAGTATGTAGGGGAAACATATCAGGTTTCAGTTGTAAGTATCCCTGAAGCTTTTCTTCTGCCTAATTTTTTTTGTGATTAGTATTGTACCGTGTGAAACGGGATTGCGTCTCGTTTGAGCGCAATTTTGTGACTTGTCAACTTCGCCCGCACATTGAGGCGCAATTTTGCAGCCCCTTATAATTTCTGAGAAGGGATTGAGTGGATACTAATATTAAAAGAACTAAAGAAATTAAACATACACTAGCTCAGTTTTTCTGGGTAAAGTAATATGGGTAAGAGATAATTTTTGGACGTCTTTTTGGAAATAGTCTCTATTGTTGTTTAAAATTTTTGGTTGGACAAATTTTGGGTACCATTCATTTTAAAATAAAAAAGGATCTAACCTCACCTAAAAAAATGAAAAAACACTGAAGGGTTATGTAGTTGTTAAAGAAAATTTTGATATGGTACAACCCTTTTGTCCTGAAAAGTAAAACAGGTGGTACAGTGAAACACTAGCCTTAACTAAGAAAAAAAAGGTTTATTCATGTTTTAACTTAAAAGTTTTACCTTTGCAGTTCTGTTATTACAAAAAACCTTAGCCTAATAGGTGGTTATTAATGATTAACTTAAAAGTTCTTAAATCAGATTTTTTACTTTTGAAACTTTGCTACACCCGATATTGAAGATTCGTGAGGTTCACTTCACGAGTTATCAGTTCAATACGATGTTAAACCACTTATCTGCGGGAAAATAGGTCTACTGATGTATATTCTGGTGACTTACGGTTTTCCTACGGGCTTCTAGGCCTTGAATTGAGCACTAAAACCGTTTTCATACACTCCATTACTAATCTATCAGTACGGCTACATGATGAGAAGAGCCTACGACGGCTACTTGTAAAAAAAACCTACTCCGGCTTCATGTTGCAAAAAAGCCCACTACGGCTTCACGTTGGAAAAAGCCTAGCACTCGACTTGGCTCTATGATGAAAAAAAGCCTACTACGGCTACTGGTTGGAAAAAGTCTTCTGCCGCTACATGTTGGAAAAAGCCCCGTACTGTGGCTGGATGGAAAAAGCCTGGCTGCGGCTACTGGTTGGAAAAAGCCTTCTGCCGCTACATGTTGGAAAAAGCCTCGATCCGTGTTATCCGGACCTTTAAATATTCCGTAAAAATTACGTCTTCAAGATGGCTACTTCCCGGAAACAAAGTCCAGCCAATCGACGCGTTAGGAACGAATTTAATATATTCGGTAGAAAACCCGCAATACACACTGTAATATAAGCGGCTGAAAAATTCGAGTGAACTATACAGCTTAAAAGATAGTAAACACTACTCGATATAAAAATGGAAAAGAAAATGTAAATTATAATGAGAAAACTGTAACATAACATGATCTTAAAATCTAGGAAAAAATGAAGGTTACAGTATCTCACCATAAACCATCTATGATTTAAAATACAGTGTTATAGGTTTGGTATGAGAAAGTTAAGTTACCTTGGTTACACTGGAACATCACATTGTCAATTTTTTCAGGTAAAATATTTTATTCATCTCTCAATCTCTCGTTTCATTTTCAGCATATAAACAAATTACGAAAAAATAGAATAATATTTGAAAGTTATGCGCCGCCGACCGTTAAAATGCATTACTTTTAGTGATATTAAAAATATTACGTATCATACTCGCATCGCTGAACACAATAAAAATAAAAACTAATTTTATGACAGTAAAATAAAATTAAAATAATAAAATTTAAATATGCTCAACATTAATAACGCGGGGTGATAAAATGGACTTTATTATTGTTTTGAATTTCAAATGTTATATATTTATTATTATTATTTATTGTTTTGCATGTTTTGTGGAACGGAATAGAGGGGGCCCTGTATTGTTTTATTAATGAAAGGGTAATGGGTCGCTTGGGTTTAAACCGTCCTAATCTGTTTTGACCTAGGATCATTTAATTTGCGATTATTCTGAATTAAATTGTCGCCCGTTTGCACCCTTATGTTTAGAATTTCCCACTCTAACGAATTCTTAGTGCTTTTCCACTCATTATCTTTTCATTACAGAAATTTGTCTGGATCAACTTATGTCCAGAAAAAATGTCATTACGTCACCAAGTGTAGTATTTAAATGTCGTGTGTCGGCTTCCATCGCCTATATAATATTGTATCTATAATCTATAATAATATATAAAAAATGCAACTTCTCCCTGTCTGTCTGTCCGTTAGTGCGCTTATGACTGGAGAACCAATTATTCGATTTACGTGCTTTTTTTTAATACATAGGTTCTCTGGCCAAGTTATAGGCTATATTTTATTACGTTAGGTAGCATAAGGAATAAGCAGTGACGATAATAGTTAATCAAGTCGGAAAAAAGTTTGCCGCTAGCGCGTTTTCTTGCAGTACACTGCCTAAACCATTAAATATGGAACAATATCATGTAGCAAAGAATATCCATAATCTGTAATATACGAGGCTGGTTTGAAAAGTCCGTTCCAAAAAAAAAAACTACTTATGTGTTTGGGGTAAACCTTTTTTATTTTTCGACATAGTCTCCTTTTAGGCTTATACACTTCGTCCAACGATGTTCTAGTTTGTTGATCCCTTCCGAATAATAGGATTTGTCCAAGTCTGCAAAATATCCATTAGTGTCTGCAATCACCTCCTCGTTTGAATAAAATCTTTGTCCCGTCAGCCATTTTCTTCAAATTGGGGAACAAATAGTAGTCCGAGGGAGCCAAGTCTGGAGAATAGGGGGGATGTGAAACGAGTTGGAATCCTATTTCCATTAATTTTGCGACCACAACTGCTGAGGTGTGTGCTGGTGCGTTGTCGTGATGGAAAAGGACTTTCTTGCGGGCCAATCGCGGGCGTTTTTCTTGCAGCTCGGTTTTCAAACGGTCCAATAACGATGAATAATATTCACCTGAAATAGTTTTTTACCCTTTTCCAGATAGTCGTTGAGGATTATCCCTTGCGAATCCCAAAAGACAGTCGCCATAACCTTTCCGGCCGAAGGAACGGTCTTCGCCTTTTTTGGTGCAGATTCCCCCTTGGTAACCCATTGTTTAGATTGTTGTTTGGTCTCAGGAGTATAGTAATGTATCCATGTTTCATCCACAGTGACGAAACGACGCTTAAAGTCCTCCGGATTCTTCTGGAACAGCTGCAAACCATCCTTGCAACACTTCACACGATTCCGTTTTTGGTCAAGCGTGAGCAATCGCGGCACCATCTTGCGGATGCTGTCTCATGTCCAAATGTTTATGCAAAATATTATGTACCCGTTCAGTCGAGATGTCCACAGCACTAGCAATCTCACGCACCTTAACTCTTCTGTCATCCATTACCATATCATGGATTTGATCAATGATTTCTGGAGTCGTAACCTCCACAGGCCGTCCAGAACGTTCAGCGTCACTTGTGCCCATATGGCCAGTCCGAAAATTTTGAAACCACTTATAAACTGTTCTAATCGAAGGTGCAGAGTCACCATAATGTTTATCAAGCTTCTCTTTAGTCTCCTGAGGCGTTTTGCCTTTCATAAAGTAATGTTTAATCACCACACGAAATTCTTTTTCGTCCATTTCTTGAAAATCACTCGACTTCCTTGATTCACACGAATGCCAAATACAAAGAAATATACCAATATGGCTGAAACTGGGTGTGCGTTCATTCAAGAGATGCTACTAACTAAACATGACCTCGATACGCGCCGGTGGTGCCATCTCTCGGACTTTGCACGGACTTTTCAAACCAGCCTCGTATATAAAACGCAACGTCTCTCTGCCTGTCTGTCTGTCCGTTAGTGTGCTTATCACTGGAGAACCATTTACGTGCTTTTTTTTTAATTCATACATATGTTCTCCGACCAGCTTATAGATATATATTTTATTACATTAAGTAACATAAGGAATAAGTAGTGACGATAATAATGAATCAAGTCGGAAAAATGTTTGCCGCCAGCGCGCTCTCTTGCAATACGCTGCCTAAACAGTTAACTATGGAACAATAACATGTAGGAAAGAATATAATATATGTAAAATGCAACGACTCTCTGTCTGTCTGTCCGTTAGTGCGCTTATCACATCAGAACTACTTATCGGATTTACGTGTTTTTCCTTAATTCATACATATGTTCTTTGGCCAGGTTATATAATAATAATAATCTGTATAACACATATAAAGCGCAACGTCTCTTTGTCTGTCTGTCTGTCTGTCCGTTACTGCGCTTATCATTCGAGAACCCCTTATCCGATTTAACTGTTTTTGTTTTTTAATTCATGCATAGGTTCTCTGGTCAGGTTATAGGATATATTTTATTACATTAGGTAACATAAGGAATAAGCAGTAGCGATCATAGAAAATCAACTCCACGGGGGCACCGCTAGTTATGTTATATATCATTCAGCGTAAGTAGTATAAGGTTAGAACAAAATCTCTAAGGTTCATCAGCTAGCAGGACGCGGAGAAAGTGCCGTGATTGCCTAGTACTCTGCTCCCGATGAATTCATCATATATCATTTCTATTTGCAGAAGTCATAAAATTTCTGTATCTGCCACTTTTTTCTCGATGCCTTCACCATGGGGCATATTGTCAACAACACTGGCATAAAATACAAACGTAAAATGGAGTGTCGCCCCAGTTAAATATTTGTCACTACTCTCATTGCATAAAGTCACTATATATTATTTTTCAGATATTTTCGATTTTACTGCACCAATTGTAATCAATATAGTGCAAGATCTCATCAGATAACGTACCTACACCTATATGATTGAAAAGATTTATTCATTCGTACGATTTTTGTCACCATCTCTGCAAGCGTAATGTGTTTATACCGTTCCGTGCTGTCTCTCTTTCTGAAATTGTGGAAGAAATTCTTACAAGAATATAATCTCCTAACAACATTCTCTTGAACATGTTAGAATTCATTTTTTTCTATTCTTAGCCCAACTTGGAATGGACACTATTCGCGTGAGAAAATATTTTTTTGTTGCGGTGTGTCGAATCGCAATTGGATAAATGTACTGAGGGTGCGACTGCAACTGGACGATGAAAAGAAGTAATGTATTCCTACTTTTTATTCAGACCTAAAAAAAAATTTACAAAATTTAAGAAAACTGATTAAATTACACTCAAACTGTTAATTTATTTATATAGATTTACTATTTGATTCTCTTCAATACGGTTGTGGAACGGACGCCAGTTCATTTTTATTTAAAATATTATTATATTAATTAATTATTGCAATTTTTATTTAAAATGTTATTATATTAATTAAATATTGCAATACGTTACCGTTATACAAAATTCATAAATTGTTTGCAATAATTCAGCTCCTTTTTACGAATTGACTCGCCTAAATAATACCCCTTATTAACTCTTGGCCCAGTTGAAAGGAACTCTTTGTACACAACACCACAGTAATCCAAGAAAACAATTAACATGACCTTGATTTATTGATCTACTGTGACGTTACTCAGTATATATCACTACACCAAATACTTTATTTTTGCACTCGACGCGCTTTCGCTAACCATGTTAGCTTCATCAGGAGCGATGATTGACTAAAGCTAAACTGCAAATCTACCCTCTTTATACTTAGTCTAACACCTGAATTATTCAGGCGGAACTAATGGCATAGGCGAGGTCATCAGTTCCGGTCAAGTAACCAGTAGAGGGACTATAAGGAATAGGCACTCTGTCTTTATTTAAACTACTTTTACATTTTATAATTTGCATACTTTCCTATGCGTTCAACAATCTCCTATCAGATACATTTTTAATTATTCCTAGATTATCTAATGTTACAGTATGATCAGCTTCAAGGACATGTTCGGCATTGCTAGACTTTTCGGATCTACTGTATTTTAAGTGTGCTAAATATTCTTTAAATCGTGTTTTAATTGACCTTTTAGTTTGCCCAACATACTTTTTGTCGAAATAATTACAAGTAGTTTCATAAAGTCCACTTTTCTCACAATTATGAATCTTATCTTTGGGTTTTCCTAAGATATTCCTCAGATTGTCTCATGACTTACAGGCTAAGGTGAGACCTACCTTATTAAATACCTTATTGAGTCCCCTGCTGTATTTCGAATTATATAGTATAGAGACATATGTACTTGGTGTTATTTTCTTCACGTATAAAAAAGGTAAAATTCTGAATATTTCACCTGAACTTATGTATATTTATTAACTTATTAACTAAGTCTTCGTCATAACCATTTACTCTAGTTATATTTTTAATACGATTCCTTTCATTATTTGGTCACTTTTCTCCTCTTGATTGTTACATTGTTCCCGGGCCCTATAAACAGATATTTCTGCAGTGGTTACGGTGGATGGTCTTCCCGAAAACGGTTCATCTTCAACTGCTTGTCTATTCTTTTCAAATGATTTGTAGCCCTAGAAAACTTTTGGTTTTGTTAAACATTTTAAACGTATTCGTACAAGAAATTTCTATCCTGTTAAAACAAATGTCATGAAGAATTTTTACGAACCTAAAAACAAACACTAATAGATAGCAGTAGAGCGAGTGTTTTCAAGATTTTTAAAAAGTAGTACATAAACCAAAACAAAACTAGAATAATTTTATGAGGAAATATTATAAATTAGTTACTTTAGTAATATAGCTTGTTACTTAATTCAGCCAATAAAATTAATATATTTTTTTATTTTGATACACCCTGCATCTGATCAATAATAGCTGTATCATCTATGCTGTTTTATATCTATAATCTATAATATATATAAAATGAGGTCTGTCTGTCTGTCCGTTAGTGCACTTATCACTTGAGAACCACTTATCCGATTTACGTGCTTTTTTTAAAACATACCTATGTTCTTTGGTCAGGTTATAGGATACATTTTATTACTTTAGGTAACATAAGGAATAAGCAGTGACGATAAGAGTGAATCAAGTCGGAAAAAAGTTTTTGCAGTTAGCGCGTTCTCTCGCAATACACTGCCTAAACCATTAAATATGGAACAATATCATGTAGCAAAGAATATAATATATATATATATATATATATATATATATATATATATATATATATATATATATATATATATATATAATACAACGTCAGTCTGTCCGTTAGTGCGCTGATGAGTTGAGAACTACTTATCCGATTTACATGTTTTTTTTTTATTTCATACATTTGTTCTCTGGTCAGGTTATCTATAATCTCGTATAATATATATAAAATGCAACGTCTCTCTGTCTGCCTGTTTGTCCATTAGTGCACTTTTCACTCAAGAATCACTTAACCGATTTACTTGTTCTTTTTTTTTAATCATACATTTGTTCTCTGGCTAACTTATCTATAATTTTCTATAATATATATAAAACTAGCCGGGCCCGCGGCTCCGCTCGCGTGGATTTGATTCACTACTATCGTCACTACTTATTCCTTATATTACCCAGCGTAATAAAATATCTCCCATTATATCCCCTTATCTCCCATTATCTCTACATAATTTCCATTATCTAGGCTTATTTCTGCTCATCTCCCATTATTTCTCCTTGTCTCCCATTCATCTCCTTATCTCCCATTATCTCACCTTATCTCCCATTATCTCACCTTAGGCTTATCTCGACTTATGTCCCAATATTTCTTCCTATCTCCCGTTATTTCTCCTTCTCTCCCATTATCTCACCACAACTCCCATTATCTAGACTTATCTCTACTTATCTCCCATTATTTCTCTTTATCTTCCATTATTTCTCTTTATCTCCCATTATTTCTCCTTATCTCCCATTATCTCACCTTATCTCCCATTATCTAGGCGTATATCGAATTATATAGAACATATGTATAAATTTATAAAAACACGTAAATCGGATAAGTGGTTCTCAAGTGATAAGCGCCCTAACGGACAGACAGTCAGACAGAGAGACGTTGCATTTTATATATATTTTTATTCTTTGCTACCATATTTAATGCTTCAGGCAGTGTATTGCAAGAGAACGCGCTAGCGGCGAACTTTTCTCCGACTTGATTCACTATTATCGTCACTGCTTATTCCTTATGTATGTTTAAAAAAAAAAAGCACGTAAATCGGATAAGTGGTTCTCCAGTGATAAGCGCACTAACGGACAGACAGACAGACAGAGAGACGTTGCATTTTATATATATATTACAGATATTCTTTGCTACATGATATCGTTCCATATTTAATGGTTTATCATGTTTAAAAAAAAGCACGTAAATCGGAAACGTGGTTGTCCAGTGATAAGCACACAAACGGACAAACAGGCAGACGTTGCATTTTATACACATTATAGATATCCTTTGCCACATGATATTGTTCCATATTTAGTGGTTTAGGCAGTGTATTGCAAGAGAACGCGCTAGCGGCAAACTTTTTTCCGATTTGATTCACTACTATCGTCACTGCTTATTCATCATGTTACCTAACGTAATAAAATATGGTCTATAACCGGGCCAGAGAATATATGTATGTTAAAAAAAAACACGTAAATCAGATAAGTGGTTCTCCATTGATAAGCGCACTAACGGGCAGACAAACAGACTGACAGAGAGACCTTGCATTTTATATATATTATAGATCTAGATTATTATTATTAATATAACCTGACCAAAGAATTATATGAATGAATTTAAAAAAAGACACATAAATCGAATAAGTGGTTCTCACGTGATAAACGCACTAACGGACAGACAGACAGACAGAGAGACATTACATTTTATATATATTATAGATTATAGATATTCTCTGTTACATAATATTGTTCCATATTTAATGGTGTAGGTTGTGTATTGCAAGAGAACGCGCTAGTGGCAAACTTTTTTCCGACTTCATTCACTATTATCATCACTGCTCATTCTTTATGCTACCTATCGTAATAAAATAGAGCCTATAACCTGGCAGGAGAACATATGTCTGTTTTAAAAAAAAAAGGACGTAAATCGGAGTGGTTCTCCAGTGATAAGCGCACTAATGGACAGACAGACAGACAGACAGAGATACGTTTTTATTTTATATTATAGATGTAATAAAATATATATCTATAACCTGGTCAGAGAACATACGTATGAATTTAAAAAATCACGTAAATCGGATAAGTGGTTCTCGAGGGATAAGCGTACTCACGGACAGACAGACAGACAAAGAGACGTTGCATTTTATATATATTATAGATATAGATTATTATTATTATATAACCTGGCCAAAGAATATATGTATGAATTAAAAAAAAAACACGTAAATCGGATAAGTGGTTTTCGCATGATAAACGCACTAATGAACAGACAGAGAGACATTGCATTTTATATATATTATAGACTATAGATTATAGATATTCTCTGCTACATAATATTGTTCCATATTTAATGGTTTAGTCTGTGTATTGCAAGGGAACGCGCTAACGGCAAACTTTTTTCCGACTTCATTCACTATTTTACGTCACTGCTCATTCCTTATGCCACCTATCGTAATAAAATATAGCCTATAACCTGGACAGAGAACATATGTATGTTTTAAAAAAAACAGTACGCAAATCGGATAAGTGGTTCTCCCGTGATAAGCGCACTAACGGACAGACAGATAGACAGACAGAGAGACGTTGCATTTTATATATATTATAGATGCAACATCTCTCTATCTGTCTGTCCATTAGTGCGCTTATTACTCGAGGACCACTTTTTTTTAAACATACATATTTCCTGGCCAGGTTATAGGATATATTTTATTACGTTAGGTAACATAAGGAATAAGCAGTGACGATAATAGTGAATTAAGTCCACGCGAGCGGAGCCGCGGGCACGGCTTGTCATTCTTATAAATACTAGATTTCTCTATTAGTAAAAATATTAAGTTATTGAAAGGATTTTTCAAATGTGCTCTCTAGAAATAATTGTCTTTTTTGGGACCCGTCGTGTATCTATTTTTACAAGAAAAAAGGTAGCTTATAACCTAGCCCAGGAGCTACTGTATTTGTATGCAAAATTTCGTCCAGATCCGTGTGGCCTAAAAATGGTCGTAACGATTTCCTTATGTGTATGAAATACACGAATCCTTCATTTTTTATCCCGGTTCAAATAACATTACAACTAAATTGTCTCATCCGAGCCATCAGAAATCCTAATTCGACCAAAATCGGGTCAGTGGAGACACGTACAGCATTATAGTCGACTTAAAATATAGATAAACAATGGTTCTCTTACTCTAAAATGGACTACACGTAAGTCCGGACAAGTAGACAACACTTGCGCTCGTTTTAGCTCTTCTTGATTTCATTGCAGATTCCGGTCCATCCCGGAGGGAATTAAGGAGAGTGTCAGTGGTGTCACTCCGTTTACGAGGTGAGACATTTTAATTCTTTATTGTGGAACTAAAGTGATAGGTGAAAGATTTAAATGGTTTAGTTTACGAATTTTGTAGGTGAAAAGGTCAGTATAGTTAGTGCTTACGTTTTGTATAATTAAATGTAAGAAATAATCTCACTGTAGAGAGTGAAATTCTACATCTTTACGTATGAAAAATGTTACATTAATTTACCCCTTTAAATTAATCCCAATAGAGACATCTGTTTGAAGTTTTTTTCTTTAAAGTACAGTGAAGTCCGTTTATAACGAACTCCAAAAAATCACTAAAAATGGTTCGCTATATCCGAAGTTCGATACAAACAGTAAACATCATTTTTAACTACTTTTTTATGTAGATTAGGCGTTAATGCTTAGAAAAATGAATAATAATAATTATTAAGTTAAAAGAAAACGTTCAAAGGAAAATAAAACAAGTCATACTAAAGTTATTATTATGTATGTTGGTACATATACGAGTATAAACGAAAACATTAAATACGTAGTATATACAATAAAATCAGTAATTTTCATTTGTATAATTTTATGTACTTGAAAAAGAAATGGTGTTTATATAATTGTCAAGGTCATAAGAACCAGTCCATATATGTTCAGGAACTTCACGAGATTCCAAATAATTGCGAGTTTCAATCATTTTCTTAGCCATTTCTGAAATGGATGGAACATAAATATTATCTCCTTCTCCAAGCTCGTCTTCGTGGTCATTATCGCTTAAAATCTTTCCAGAAGTCACTGATGTCACAATTTGATCATCAGTTAATATTTCTCTTGTCATTAATTCATTATCAGCACATACATATTCTTCAAAATTAAAGTGATTCTTTTTAATCTCAATTTCCACTATAAAAATCCGCCATACTTAGAACAATTTACAATGGTTTCACTACTGAGTCTTTACCAAACCATATGGATAAAGTTTATAGCGTCCAAGAGAGTTACAAAAAAAATGTTACCTCTCTAACATTTTCATAAGTAAAATCTTTCTATAATGACATTTTAAAGAATGTGTCACACCTTGATCCATAAGCTGGAGCTCTGCACTTGTGTTGGAAGCATAAAAACCAATTTTATTTGCTGTAGATCAACTTCAGGGTGCGCTGGACAGTTGTCAAGTCAAAAGTAATATTTTTCTAAAGAGTTAATTGATTGGTCCGTTATTTTGTGACAGTACATTTTAACAGTAAAATTACTTAATTACTTTGTTAACTGTACTAAATATATTTGTAAAGATTTTATAATTGGGTTATCGCGATTTCGTAGTAAAACTACATTGTCAAACGCTTAACTAACTCTTAGTTAAGCGCAATATTTTTCTGTTTGTGAATTTTAATTCTTTGCCCCATTCGATCAGTTCGTTTTTAAAAATTTCTTTACTGTTTGATTTGTACTTTACTGGTAAATGTTTGTTTTTAAAACACCTGGGATTGGCGGACTTTCCTATCACCATTCCAGACATATTTGCAGTTGCCAACACAGTAATTCCCACTTTTGATAATTTTCCACCAGCATAATACTCTCCGACAAACTTTAATGTCTTATCAGGCGTCATCTTGTGAAACAAACCCGTTTCATCCGCATTAGAAATGTCCACATATTCAAAATTTTCTCGAATTTCCGGCCATACATTGACCAACCACTGATCAACAACAGTCATATCCACTCCTGCAGTTTCTCCTACTATCTTACCTCCACTAATATTATGTCTTCTAAGACAGTTAAACTCGGTGTTTTCTTCTCAATTCACTAGCTTTCTATTGTAAAATATAGCCGGCAATAGGAACATGTTCATGTCGTTTTTGACTAAACCATTTAATGAGTCCTTTATCGACTTGGTCATGTGTAGATTTTCTTACTTTTTTACAATTAAAGTTTTTTATCATATCATATGGTAGAAACCGTAGATTTAGTTAAATTCAACTGTTTGCAAACATCACTTTGTTTAATTTCATTTTCTATTTTCCTTATAATATCGTGTTTATCTTTTAAAGTAAACACTTTAAGTTTTTGTGTACTTATTTTAAAATAAAAACTTAAACATTCACTTTGCTACTTTGATCAAATATGCATTAGAACCGCATAACACAACAAGTCAATTGAAAATAATACTGCTCGAATTAGCGACGCGGCGGAAACAAGTAGAATAGGGGTTCCCAGCGAGTTTTGCTGAATTTCCTAGATCAAATCGCGCGATATCGAGCACAGGGAGTGGCAAGTTCGTTATAAACGGACCGAAAACATCCAAATTTGGTTCGCTTTATCCGGAAGTTCGTTATAACCGATAAAAATTTGCATTGGAAGTTTTTCCGTGCATTATAAAATAGTTCGTTTTAACTGGAAATTCGCTATAAACGGGTTCGTTATAAGCAGACTTCACTGTATATTAATACCGAAGTAAAACAATAGATGTTTTTAGAATTCCACTATATTTATAAACCGTAACAATTGTTTCGACATACAATGTCTTCATCAGACGGATGATAACTTTAAACTAATTTTAAATTAGAACATATTAGCCCATATATACCTTTAGGAGTAGTAAATTACAAGATTAAATTATAAAAATAATAAACACTTAATATTATTGTACAAAAGAAGTGGGTAATACCTGTCATTTGTGGGTTTTCACACAATTAAAATAAAGATAACAATAAATAAGTTGTACCATACTTAAATGATGGATTAATAATGGGTTATTCCGGATAAAGGTTTAATAATGGGGAATTGTTTGTTTCTATTTGTTGATTTAAGAGGAGATTTGAATTTTTGTATTTGTTTATTTCTAAGCTTTCTAAGTAATTTAATTTTTTGGATTTTTTGTCATAATGAAGTATTTTGAAATTATCGTCAAAGACGTGATTTGTTGAAATTAAATGTTCTGCATAATGGGATATGATATTTTGTTTGGTATAGCTTCTTTTGTGTTCGTTGATTCTTTTTTGAAAAGATCTGCCTGTTTGGCCTATGTAAAATTTTGGACAAGAACCACAATTGAGTTTATAAATTCCCGATTTTGCTTTTTTGTTACTTTTATTTTTATTATTTTTTATTATGTTAGAGAGTTTATTATTAGTTCTGAAAGCAATATTTAGACCTATTTTAGTTAATTCTTTAGAAATAAACTGTGTAATTTGTCCGGTGTAAGTGATAGTTTTATAACTTTCTTTATTCTTTTTTGGTTTAGGATATAACTTGTTGATTGCTAGTTGATATGTTTTTTTATTAATCATTCTGTCTAAGATATCTGGTTGGTATCCATTGTTAACCGCTATTTGTTTTATTATATTCATTTCTATAGAATAATTCTCTTCTGACATAGGTACATGTAAAAGTCGATGGATGAATGAATTAAAAGCTGCCATTTTGTGTGAATATGGATGATTTGAGTTATTATGTATTACTGTATCTGTATGTGATGGTTTATGGTAAATTGAAAAATTGTGTTTATTATTAATATTTTTAATTGTTAAATCTAAGAAGTTAATTGTTTTTTCTTGTTCAATTTCTATGGTAAATTTAATATTGGAATGGATAGTATTAATATGGTTTAGAAATTGTTGTAGTTGTCTATCTGTTCCAGAAAAACAAACTAATATATCGTCTACATACCTATGCCAGTATAGAAAATATTTACTAATTGGGTGTTTGAGAATTATGGATTCTAAATTATCCATGAAAATTTCGGCTAACAATGGACTTAACGGATTCCCCATTATTAAACCTTCCTTAGCCATATAAAATATGTCATTAAATTCAAAGTAATTTTGATCTAAACAAACTAATAGACAATCTAGGATTTCTTGTTTGATTATTATATTAATTCTATTTTTAGTGAGTAGACCTTCTACTAAACTTATTACTTCATTAGGTGGTATACTCGGAAATAAATTTTGGACGTCAAAAGATATAAGTTTAGCGTTTTTTGGAATCTGTAAGTGTTGAATTTTATTGATAAGTTCGTAAGAATTAAGAATACTGTGTTGTGCTTGAAAGTTGCAATATTTTTGTATGATGTCTATTAGTTTGTTTGATAATTTAACAGAAGGAGCAGTAACAAAAGATACAACCGGTCTAATAGGGAAATTATTCTTATGGAGTTTAATTAGTGAATATAATTTAGGGGCCTGCGGATTCATTAGTATTAAATTTCTTTTTTCGAAATCATTAAAAAGTGAAAGGTCTTTAATAACATTTTTGGTAAGTTTTTGAAAATGTTCTGTTGGGTCAAATTTCAAAATGTTGAAATTATTGATATTAAGAAAATTGATTGTTTTTGAGATATACTGTTCTTTTGTTACCGCTACTATCGATTTACCTTTGTCTGCTCTAGTGAGAATGATGTCTTCACTTTCTATTTTCCGACTTATTTTTCTTGCGGTGTTGTATTCACTGGAAGATTGGTCTCTGCGTTGTTCTAGAGGTTGTGTTTTAATTTGTTTTGCTATAATATGTTTATCAGTGATGTTTAGGTTGTCCAGTGCAAGTTCGCATTCTACTCCTAGATATTCTCTACTACTATTGTCATCTCTAGGTTTTAAGTTATAAGAAAATCCTTTTTCCAGGAGATTGGTTTCTTCTGGTGAAAATGTGGTTTCCGTGAGATTAATAA
Source organism: Pachyrhynchus sulphureomaculatus (assembly GCA_019049505.1). Lineage (NCBI taxonomy): Eukaryota > Metazoa > Arthropoda > Insecta > Coleoptera > Curculionidae > Pachyrhynchus > Pachyrhynchus sulphureomaculatus. The sequence goes on from CM032446.1 coordinate 220,424,237, forward strand.
AACGTTTATAAAACTGGTGGTCACTGAACTGTGTGTTTCTAGTTTTTGTTCCATTTTTGCTGGATTTCAACAATATATTAAGTTTCTTTTTCTGTTTTATAAATTTATTGTGGATAATTGGTTCGATTTTTTGTCTTGTGTGTGAATCGTGAATATCAAACTCTATGTTTGTGAGTCTATGAGCAAGTTCGCTATGAATCGTTTTTAAGTAAATATTGTAGATATCTCTTTTATTGTACTGAATTTTTACGTCTTCTCTTAACCATTTCTTCATTCCATGTTGTTGACCTTTGCTAGCAGATTTGGTGTTGTTGTTGGTCTTCAAATAAATATATTTGGGAAATACATTCAATCTAATGCAACTGTTTAAGAACCAGATGTTTTGTGTGCAAATTCTAGCTCTCAACAGGAGTTTAAAATACCATGTGGCTAAGAAGCTTGTAGAAGCTTGAATTATATTATTCACTGAGGTAGCCGTTACTTGATGGAAATTCATTGTAAATTAATACCGAAGTAAAACAATAGATGTTTTTAGAATTCCACTATATTTATAAACCGTAACAATTGTTTCGACATACAATGTCTTCATCAGACGGATGATAACTTTAAACTAATTTTAAATTAGAACATATTAGCCCATATATACCTTTAGGAGTAGTAAATTACAAGATTAAATTATAAAAATAATAAACACTTAATATTATTGTACAAAAGAAGTGGGTAATACCTGTCATTTGTGGGTTTTCACACAATTAAAATAAAGATAACAATAAATAAGTTGTACCATACTTAAATGATGGATTAATAATGGGTTATTCCGGATAAAGGTTTAATAATGGGGAATTGTTTGTTTCTATTTGTTGATTTAAGAGGAGATTTGAATTTTTGTATTTGTTTATTTCTAAGCTTTCTAAGTAATTTAATTTTTTGGATTTTTTGTCATAATGAAGTATTTTGAAATTATCGTCAAAGACGTGATTTGTTGAAATTAAATGTTCTGCATAATGGGATATGATATTTTGTTTGGTATAGCTTCTTTTGTGTTCGTTGATTCTTTTTTGAAAAGATCTGCCTGTTTGGCCTATGTAAAATTTTGGACAAGAACCACAATTGAGTTTATAAATTCCCGATTTTGCTTTTTTGTTACTTTTATTTTTATTATTTTTTATTATGTTAGAGAGTTTATTATTAGTTCTGAAAGCAATATTTAGACCTATTTTAGTTAATTCTTTAGAAATAAACTGTGTAATTTGTCCGGTGTAAGTGATAGTTTTATAACTTTCTTTATTCTTTTTTGGTTTAGGATATAACTTGTTGATTGCTAGTTGATATGTTTTTTTATTAATCATTCTGTCTAAGATATCTGGTTGGTATCCATTGTTAACCGCTATTTGTTTTATTATATTCATTTCTATAGAATAATTCTCTTCTGACATAGGTACATGTAAAAGTCGATGGATGAATGAATTAAAAGCTGCCATTTTGTGTGAATATGGATGATTTGAGTTATTATGTATTACTGTATCTGTATGTGATGGTTTATGGTAAATTGAAAAATTGTGTTTATTATTAATATTTTTAATTGTTAAATCTAAGAAGTTAATTGTTTTTTCTTGTTCAATTTCTATGGTAAATTTAATATTGGAATGGATAGTATTAATATGGTTTAGAAATTGTTGTAGTTGTCTATCTGTTCCAGAAAAACAAACTAATATATCGTCTACATACCTATGCCAGTATAGAAAATATTTACTAATTGGGTGTTTGAGAATTATGGATTCTAAATTATCCATGAAAATTTCGGCTAACAATGGACTTAACGGATTCCCCATTATTAAACCTTCCTTAGCCATATAAAATATTAAACCATATTAATACTATCCATTCCAATATTAAATTTACCATAGAAATTGAACAAGAAAAAAACAATTAACTTCTTAGATTTAACAATTAAAAATATTAATAATAAACACAATTTTTCAATTTACCATAAACCATCACATACAGATACAGTAATACATAATAACTCAAATCATCCATATTCACACAAAATGGCAGCTTTTAATTCATTCATCCATCGACTTTTACATGTACCTATGTCAGAAGAGAATTATTCTATAGAAATGAATATAATAAAACAAATAGCGGTTAACAATGGATACCAACCAGATATCTTAGACAGAATGATTAATAAAAAAACATATCAACTAGCAATCAACAAGTTATATCCTAAACCAAAAAAGAATAAAGAAAGTTATAAAACTATCACTTACACCGGACAAATTACACAGTTTATTTCTAAAGAATTAACTAAAATAGGTCTAAATATTGCTTTCAGAACTAATAATAAACTCTCTAACATAATAAAAAATAATAAAAATAAAAGTAACAAAAAAGCAAAATCGGGAATTTATAAACTCAATTGTGGTTCTTGTCCAAAATTTTACATAGGCCAAACAGGCAGATCTTTTCAAAAAAGAATCAACGAACACAAAAGAAGCTATACCAAACAAAATATCATATCCCATTATGCAGAACATTTAATTTCAACAAATCACGTCTTTGACGATAATTTCAAAATACTTCATTATGACAAAAAATCCAAAAAATTAAATTACTTAGAAAGCTTAGAAATAAACAAATACAAAAATTCAAATCTCCTCTTAAATCAACAAATAGAAACAAACAATTCCCCATTATTAAACCTTTATCCGGAATAACCCATTATTAATCCATCATTTAAGTATGGTACAACTTATTTATTGTTATCTTTATTTTAATTGTGTGAAAACCCACAAATGACAGGTATTACCCACTTCTTTTGTACAATAATATTAAGTGTTTATTATTTTTATAATTTAATCTTGTAATTTACTACTCCTAAAGGTATATATGGGCTAATATGTTCTAATTTAAAATTAGTTTAAAGTTATCATCCGTCTGATGAAGACATTGTATGTCGAAACAATTGTTACGGTTTATAAATATAGTGGAATTCTAAAAACATCTATTGTTTTACTTCGGTATTAATTTACAATGAATTTCCATCAAGTAACGGCTACCTCAGTGAATAATATAATTCAAGCTTCTACAAGCTTCTTAGCCACATGGTATTTTAAACTCCTGTTGAGAGCTAGAATTTGCACACAAAACATCTGGTTCTTAAACAGTTGCATTAGATTGAATGTATTTCCCAAATATATTTATTTGAAGACCAACAACAACACCAAATCTGCTAGCAAAGGTCAACAACATGGAATGAAGAAATGGTTAAGAGAAGACGTAAAAATTCAGTACAATAAAAGAGATATCTACAATATTTACTTAAAAACGATTCATAGCGAACTTGCTCATAGACTCACAAACATAGAGTTTGATATTCACGATTCACACACAAGACAAAAAATCGAACCAATTATCCACAATAAATTTATAAAACAGAAAAAGAAACTTAATATATTGTTGAAATCCAGCAAAAATGGAACAAAAACTAGAAACACACAGTTCAGTGACCACCAGTTTTATAAACGTTTTATTAATCTCACGGAAACCACATTTTCACCAGAAGAAACCAATCTCCTGGAAAAAGGATTTTCTTATAACTTAAAACCTAGAGATGACAATAGTAGTAAAGAATATCTAGGAGTAGAATGCGAACTTGCACTGGACAACCTAAACATCACTGATAAACATATTATAGCAAAACAAATTAAAACACAACCTCTAGAACAACGCAGAGACCAATCTTCCAGTGAATACAACACCGCAAGAAAAATAAGTCGGAAAATAGAAAGTGAAGACATCATTCTCACTAGAGCAGACAAAGGTAAATCGATAGTAGCGGTAACAAAAGAACAGTATATCTCAAAAACAATCAATTTTCTTAATATCAATAATTTCAACATTTTGAAATTTGACCCAACAGAACATTTTCAAAAACTTACCAAAAATGTTATTAAAGACCTTTCACTTTTTAATGATTTCGAAAAAAGAAATTTAATACTAATGAATCCGCAGGCCCCTAAATTATATTCACTAATTAAACTCCATAAGAATAATTTCCCTATTAGACCGGTTGTATCTTTTGTTACTGCTCCTTCTGTTAAATTATCAAACAAACTAATAGACATCATACAAAAATATTGCAACTTTCAAGCACAACACAGTATTCTTAATTCTTACGAACTTATCAATAAAATTCAACACTTACAGATTCCAAAAAACGCTAAACTTATATCTTTTGACGTCCAAAATTTATTTCCGAGTATACCACCTAATGAAGTAATAAGTTTAGTAGAAGGTCTACTCACTAAAAATAGAATTAATATAATAATCAAACAAGAAATCCTAGATTGTCTATTAGTTTGTTTAGATCAAAATTACTTTGAATTTAATGACATATTTTATATGGCTAAGGAAGGTTTAATAATGAGGATTCCGTTAAGTCCATTGTTAGCCGAAATTTTCATGGATAATTTAGAATCCATAATTCTCAAACACCCAATTAGTAAATATTTTCTATACTGGCATAGGTATGTAGACGATATATTAGTTTGTTTTTCTGGAACAGATAGACAACTACAACAATTTCTAAACCATATTAATACTATCCATTCCAATATTAAATTTACCATAGAAATTGAACAAGAAAAAACAATTAACTTCTTAGATTTAACAATTAAAAATATTAATAATAAACACAATTTTTCAATTTACCATAAACCATCACATACAGATACAGTAATACATAATAACTCAAATCATCCATATTCACACAAAATGGCAGCTTTTAATTCATTCATCCATCGACTTTTACATGTACCTATGTCAGAAGAGAATTATTCTATAGAAATGAATATAATAAAACAAATAGCGGTTAACAATGGATACCAACCAGATATCTTAGACAGAATGATTAATAAAAAAACATATCAACTAGCAATCAACAAGTTATATCCTAAACCAAAAAAGAATAAAGAAAGTTATAAAACTATCACTTACACCGGACAAATTACACAGTTTATTTCTAAAGAATTAACTAAAATAGGTCTAAATATTGCTTTCAGAACTAATAATAAACTCTCTAACATAATAAAAAATAATAAAAATAAAAGTAACAAAAAAGCAAAATCGGGAATTTATAAACTCAATTGTGGTTCTTGTCCAAAATTTTACATAGGCCAAACAGGCAGATCTTTTCAAAAAAGAATCAACGAACACAAAAGAAGCTATACCAAACAAAATATCATATCCCATTATGCAGAACATTTAATTTCAACAAATCACGTCTTTGACGATAATTTCAAAATACTTCATTATGACAAAAAATCCAAAAAATTAAATTACTTAGAAAGCTTAGAAATAAACAAATACAAAAATTCAAATCTCCTCTTAAATCAACAAATAGAAACAAACAATTCCCCATTATTAAACCTTTATCCGGAATAACCCATTATTAATCCATCATTTAAGTATGGTACAACTTATTTATTGTTATCTTTATTTTAATTGTGTGAAAACCCACAAATGACAGGTATTACCCACTTCTTTTGTACAATAATATTAAGTGTTTATTATTTTTATAATTTAATCTTGTAATTTACTACTCCTAAAGGTATATATGGGCTAATATGTTCTAATTTAAAATTAGTTTAAAGTTATCATCCGTCTGATGAAGACATTGTATGTCGAAACAATTGTTACGGTTTATAAATATAGTGGAATTCTAAAAACATCTATTGTTTTACTTCGGTATTAATTTACAATGAATTTCCATCAAGTAACGGCTACCTCAGTGAATAATATAATTCAAGCTTCTACAAGCTTCTTAGCCACATGGTATTTTAAACTCCTGTTGAGAGCTAGAATTTGCACACAAAACATCTGGTTCTTAAACAGTTGCATTAGATTGAATGTATTTCCCAAATATATTTATTTGAAGACCAACAACAACACCAAATCTGCTAGCAAAGGTCAACAACATGGAATGAAGAAATGGTTAAGAGAAGACGTAAAAATTCAGTACAATAAAAGAGATATCTACAATATTTACTTAAAAACGATTCATAGCGAACTTGCTCATAGACTCACAAACATAGAGTTTGATATTCACGATTCACACACAAGACAAAAAATCGAACCAATTATCCACAATAAATTTATAAAACAGAAAAAGAAACTTAATATATTGTTGAAATCCAGCAAAAATGGAACAAAAACTAGAAACACACAGTTCAGTGACCACCAGTTTTATAAACGTTTTATTAATCTCACGGAAACCACATTTTCACCAGAAGAAACCAATCTCCTGGAAAAAGGATTTTCTTATAACTTAAAACCTAGAGATGACAATAGTAGTAGAGAATATCTAGGAGTAGAATGCGAACTTGCACTGGACAACCTAAACATCACTGATAAACATATTATAGCAAAACAAATTAAAACACAACCTCTAGAACAACGCAGAGACCAATCTTCCAGTGAATACAACACCGCAAGAAAAATAAGTCGGAAAATAGAAAGTGAAGACATCATTCTCACTAGAGCAGACAAAGGTAAATCGATAGTAGCGGTAACAAAAGAACAGTATATCTCAAAAACAATCAATTTTCTTAATATCAATAATTTCAACATTTTGAAATTTGACCCAACAGAACATTTTCAAAAACTTACCAAAAATGTTATTAAAGACCTTTCACTTTTTAATGATTTCGAAAAAAGAAATTTAATACTAATGAATCCGCAGGCCCCTAAATTATATTCACTAATTAAACTCCATAAGAATAATTTCCCTATTAGACCGGTTGTATCTTTTGTTACTGCTCCTTCTGTTAAATTATCAAACAAACTAATAGACATCATACAAAAATATTGCAACTTTCAAGCACAACACAGTATTCTTAATTCTTACGAACTTATCAATAAAATTCAACACTTACAGATTCCAAAAAAACGCTAAACTTATATCTTTTGACGTCCAAAATTTATTTCCGAGTATACCACCTAATGAAGTAATAAGTTTAGTAGAAGGTCTACTCACTAAAAATAGAATTAATATAATAATCAAACAAGAAATCCTAGATTGTCTATTAGTTTGTTTAGATCAAAATTACTTTGAATTTAATGACATATTTTATATGGCTAAGGAAGGTTTAATAATGAGGATCCGTTAAGTCCATTGTTAGCCGAAATTTTCATGGATAATTTAGAATCCATAATTCTCAAACACCCAATTAGTAAATATTTTCTATACTGGCATAGGTATGTAGACGATATATTAGTTTGTTTTTCTGGAACAGATAGACAACTACAACAATTTCTAAACCATATTAATACTATCCATTCCAATATTAAATTTACCATAGAAATTGAACAAGAAAAAACAATTAACTTCTTAGATTTAACAATTAAAAATATTAATAATAAACACAATTTTTCAATTTACCATAAACCATCACATACAGATACAGTAATACATAATAACTCAAATCATCCATATTCACACAAAATGGCAGCTTTTAATTCATTCATCCATCGACTTTTACATGTACCTATGTCAGAAGAGAATTATTCTATAGAAATGAATATAATAAAACAAATAGCGGTTAACAATGGATACCAACCAGATATCTTAGACAGAATGATTAATAAAAAAACATATCAACTAGCAATCAACAAATTTATATCCTAAACCAAAAAAGAATAAAGAAAGTTATAAAACTATCACTTACAACCGGACAAATTACACAGTTTATTTCTAAAGAATTAACTAAAATAGGTCTAAATATTGCTTTCAGAACTAATAATAAACTCTCTAACATAATAAAAAATAATAAAAATAAAAGTAACAAAAAAGCAAAATCGGGAATTTATAAACTCAATTGTGGTTCTTGTCCAAAATTTTACATAGGCCAAACAGGCAGATCTTTTCAAAAAAGAATCAACGAACACAAAAGAAGCTATACCAAACAAAATATCATATCCCATTATGCAGAACATTTAATTTCAACAAATCACGTCTTTGACGATAATTTCAAAATACTTCATTATGACAAAAAAATCCAAAAAATTAAATTACTTAGAAAGCTTAGAAATAAACAAATACAAAAATTCAAATCTCCTCTTAAATCAACAAATAGAAACAAACAATTCCCCATTATTAAACCTTTATCCGGAATAACCCATTATTAATCCATCATTTAAGTATGGTACAACTTATTTATTGTTATCTTTATTTTAATTGTGTGAAAACCCACAAATGACAGGTATTACCCACTTCTTTTGTACAATAATATTAAGTGTTTATTATTTTTTATAATTTAATCTTGTAATTTACTACTCCTAAAGGTATATATGGGCTAATATGTTCTAATTTAAAATTAGTTTAAAGTTATCATCCGTCTGATGAAGACATTGTATGTCGAAACAATTGTTACGGTTTATAAATATAGTGGAATTCTAAAAACATCTATTGTTTTACTTCGGTATTAATTTACAATGAATTTCCATCAAGTAACGGCTACCTCAGTGAATAATATCACTGTATATTCGTTGGAAAACAGATAAATGCTTTTGGAATTGTCATTTATGTAGGTATAACCATAAACTAAGCAGTTGTGTTATATAGACACTTAAATGGTGGCTACTCAACAGGATAAAAATGCCTAGAAGTTGTAAAAAGGTACGCTTACTTTTTTAACACGTCTGCTGTCGTATTCTACATACTATAGTGTCTCCGTTGCCCTGTTGTTGCTGTCCACCCTGATATTCTCCTGCCGTCAGCAGCTCGCTATTTGAAATTTACTTGCAGTTACATGGTCTTATGAGAAATATTAAGATAATTCTTGAGTATATACAGTCCCTGGCCAAATTATTAGACGCACTGTATTTTTTTTAGTAATTTTATGTTTCTTAAGAGTTTTTATGCAATAATGGTATATTTAAACTACAATATTATTGATTTTTATTTAAAAGAATTGTTGTAGACTACATATTTGTATTTATTTTTAACATATGGCAACACTGTGTTGACAAAGTGATACATGAACGTAAATAAGTACAAACCTGTATCAGTCGCGATCGGAATCGAGTCAGGTACGGACGTGTTTTCTGTGGCTTTATGGACTGTGATTGTTTGTTTAACAGTTTTATACTACTCAGTTATTAGTTTATTTTGTATGCAGTGTTTTAAAAAAGTAATTGGATTATTTTCATTATGGGTAGAAAAGGCGATCTTTCACCACGTAAAAAAGCTGAAGTGAAGGCCCTTGTGATTGCGAAAACATTTACAAACCGAGAAATATCACGAAGATTGGGAGGTTTCTGAAGCTAGTGTATGACGCATAAAAAAGAAAATTGAGTCAGGGAAGGAATTAAGCCCGAAAAGAAAGAAAAGATGCGGTAGAAAACCAATTTTCACTCCACGGTCAGAGAGATGTTTGAAGAAAATTTGTGTGTAGAAAACAGATTTGCTACCACAAAGGTAATAAAATCACAACTCTAGGATGCTACCGTAAATGCTTCTGAGCGCACTGTTCGAAGAAAATTGAAAGAATTAGATTTTAAGGCCTGTCGCCCCGCCAGGAAGCCCAAGTTAACAGCTGCAATGAAAGCAAAGCGCCTGAAGTGGGCCAAACAATGGCAAGACAAAGATGTGGACTTCTGGAGATCGGTAAAATGCAGCAATTTAATCAATAATTGATACATTATTATCATTTTCAGTTAAATAAAGCAAATAAACATGGAAGTTTATATATTTTTCCTATTTTGACAGGTCTGCTTCAGTGACGAAAGCACATTCGAAATTTTGCACAATAAAGCTCAGTATGTGCGTCGTCGTCATGGAGAAAAGTTTCATCCTGATTGTGTCGTCCCGACGGTTAAACATCCCACCAAAGTGATGATTTGGTCAGTCATTAGCGGCAAGGGCACTGGACGTCTGTACGTCGTCAAAGGAATAATGAGGCAAGATCAGTACAAAGAAGTATTACAAAATCGGTTGATTCCGCAGCTCAGAGAATGGTTTCCAAATGGGGAACCATTCACTTTCATGCAAGGTGGAGCTCCCTGCCACACTGCTCGGTCTGTTAAAGCTTTTTTGGCAGAAAAAAATATCCCTCTGTTGGATTGGCCCTGATATGAACCCCATTGAAAATGTGTGGGAGCTGATGAAAAGAGAAGTGGCTAAAGATGTGATTACCAACAAAACCCAGCTCCTAGAAAAGATTATTCATGTGTGGAATCATCATCCTTAAATGCAAGAGACAGTACAATCTTGCATTGATAGCATGCCGCGCAGAATTAAAGCTTTGATAGCGGCTAAAGGTGGCTCAACTAAATATTGACTTTTACTAACATTAATTTCACTTTTCTTTAAAACTTAATAAACTTATGCTTTTCTAAATTAATGCTGTTTTTTTATGTCAAATAAATAGGTAATTGATTGGATAATATAAAAATAAAAAACAAATCAATTTAAAATAATAAAACGGTACAATATCACTCGGTAATTAATATTTTACATGAAATCTTGCAGTGCGTCTAATAATTTGGCCAGGGACTGTAGTATGACTTATATTATTAATCTACCTATATACATATTTTGAAATTGATACTTTTTTTCCGAACAGGTCACTGATAAGTATTATTCAGTGTAATATCTATTTCAACATCATACAATAAAGGGCTGAACGGCTTATACCGTAAATTTTGAGATTAAATAAAGAATGTCTCAGACCAAGTTATAAACTACATTTGATTCTGAAAAATTGTATTCCGGGTGTATCACAAAAATAAGCAGTGATTTTTACTATATATTTTATTTTACCAACAGAAAACTTTTACTTATATATTTGATATATGATAGTAGACGTACTATGGCCATTAAGGGTCATTTATAAGGTGTATACAATAATGAATTGTGTCGCAAAATCACTCAATGGATTTTAAAATTTTGTTACTAGCAGATATTTCGTATCGAAATGAGAAAAAACAATAGTTTGCGGATTTAAAAACAATTTCATTGGATAGATCCACCACTATTGGAGGTAAAATATACTATTTTGTTTCCATATACTTAGTAAGGTTTCAAAGTTTCCAGTCTAAGAGACTAAGATCAAACAGTCGTTTTTTTGTTTTTCGAGATAAACACCGTTTATTTCAATACATTACATTACAACGGCAACTTTTATATACCACTAAAAAAATAATCCGAAATAAGTTGTAAACGGAGATCTGACTTCAGTTTCGAGAATAAAGAATAATCACTGCCCTACCTATAGTGTGCCGGTTCCGAACGGCCAGTGGGTGGTTTTTATTTTTCTTATATTATTTCCCGAGTTCAGATACGAACTCTGGTCATTGGCGTAGAAAGCAGATACCCCTTCGTTCTCTTCAAAACGTTGCTTAGCACAATTTCCATTTACCACGATAGCTGAAGTGCTATTAATGGTAGAGCTACTTAATTATAACTGCAGATCAACAGAACTCCGAATAAGAAGTAGACGACAAGACAGCTTTCTCCCAAGGCGGCTAGACCACGTTCACCATGGGCACTACAGTTATTAAGGCCGGCCCTGGAAGTTATTTGTGCTTATTATCCAGTCAAAATAGACATTTATCTTTCTAAAAATTCGCATAGAGCTGAAAATTTGTCTTAAATACACTGTTACAAATAAAATATCAAAAGTCTCCACCTATCCAAAATTTTATTCAAGGCCAAGGATCAAAAATATCGGTTTTTCGCATTTTTCTCGTAAACGGTAGATGTTATCGTAAAAATAGGTTAGACAAAAATTGTAGACCATGCAATTTTCTACAAAAATTGTTCTTATACTTTTTTCCTACGAATCACCATTCCTGAGATATCGCGATTCCAAAAGTTGGAGAAGTCGTTTTCTACATAATATGCACATACGAGTATTTCCGCATCACTTATGAGGTAGTGAACTTGGCGCATTTTTTTAAACGTGGTTTTCCCCAGTAGGCATACTCTACGATCTATTGTGATTAAGTTTTATTAGACAGTATCTTACTAATTGAAAAAAAGGTATTATTGGTAATGATTAAAGTGAAACGGATTATTGTTGATTTCGGGAAAATTTTAATCTGACTGATAATCTTCAAATGCTATTTCTTTTTCATTTTGTTTTCTATTGTCATATCAAGCTTTGTTGGAAATATCGTGCTGATTGTCAGTAAAACAGATATATATTAAACTTCCTTGTTTCTCAGTTATAATAATTTTATTACCATACTTTAACTTTAATCTTGTCTTAATTGTTCTATTAGCTGGATTTTTGCAAATATTTTATAATTCTTCCAATGAAAACTGACAATCATCACTATTTTCAAAGTATACAAATATTTCTTCCATCGCTAAAGTAATAGAATCATCTTCAGGACTACCGATTTTACCCCCAGTGGTGGGTCTCAAAAAGGAATTATTATGGTACTTAGCCTCAGCAGCAATTAAATCATATTCATACTGAATGCATGCAATAACAGCTTTTGCTACGTCATCAGAACCAGTCCGAGCTACCTTCAGAATAGAATCTTTAATGGAAGTGTAGCAACATGATAAATTTTACGCCAAACATTTTGAGCTTTTTAGTGTTCCGTACGGAACACTTATAAGATCACTTCGGTGTCTGTCTGTCTGTCACACCCGATTTACTCCGAAACTATTTGACATAGCAAGGTGAAATTTGGTAATAATATAGGAATTGATGGCCTCATCAGAGCCATGTGGTTTTGAGAATTAAATTTTGACTTAAGGGGTTAGTTTTGGAGGGTGAAGTCGGAAGTGAAAAAAAAAAATTTTTACTAGGTCATCGAGTATGGTGTCAAATGAAAGCTTGTGAAAACACGAGTAAAAAATATATATATATATAATATTATACTTGCGCGCACTTTTCTTTGTATTATTTTTAAAAATTCGCGAAAAAATCGCTGTCCCGGGCCTTATCTCGAAAAGTACTTATCAAAAAATTTCGAAAAAATTCTGGATTGAACGAAAATTATCACGAGTGCATTACCTTTAATAATTTATATGGTATATAAAAAAAACAAAAATTTCAAGGTCATCAGATTTCAGTAAAGATTGGAAACAAACTTTGTTGAAAAACTCATTTGGGGTGTATTTTGTGATCATTTTATACCTCTGTGACAAATTTTTTTTTATTTTAAAAGCAATCAACGTACGGAACACTGATTGCGCAAGTTCAACTTGCACTTGACCGTTATTTCTTTTCAGCCTCATCATTTGTTTCACCGCCGCAAAATAAGCAATAATTTTTAAAACAAAAAACCGACTCACTTAATCGCACTCTAGTACGAGGTGAACTAATCGTAGATGTACTGGCTTGTTCCATCTCTTACTGTCTTTTAGCTGCAGCAATACTATTCTTCCGAGTGTACATTTTACAACACTGCACATGGATTGTCACCGATTGCTTGTCTTTCAGGTATTCAAGAAACCCATCATTTCTTTCAACCCTTGAAATCAATCAAAGTCTTCATTCCACGATCATAACAACAATTTCACTTTCGGGGTTTATTACAAATAAAGCAAAAGTGCGACATTTTTTAAAAATTATTTAACGGCACAAATTGAAATCAAAAATATTATCAATAAGCACGTCTGTTCACTACAAAAAAACGTTCAATACTAAAAGTAGTTATTTAATTTACGTCCTTCAAAAAAGGGCAAGTATACGACCGTCGCTACTCGAACAATGAGATAGCTGACAGATGTTGCTCAAGGTTATATGGGTGAAAGGAATTAGGGACCGAGTGTATATTCATTCAGAATCATTTAATTTGTACGTATTTTAGTGTGTGAGTCACACAAATCAATATTTCCATATTTTTACTTATATTGAACGTCCAATGACGTATACAGGCCCCGTAAGAGTGCATATTAGTATTTTCGATGTTTGCAAATTGCGATGTCTCAGGAATGGTGATTCGTAGGAAAAAAGTATAAGAAGAATTTTTGTTGAAAATTGCATGATCTACAACTTTCATTTGACCTATTTTTGCGATAACACTTACCGTTTACGAGAAAAATGCGAAGAACAGATATTTTTGACCTTGAATAAAATTTTTAGCAGACGTAGGATCGGTGGGGACTTTTGATATTTTATTTATAATACTGTATTTAAGACCTATACCAATTTTCAACTCTATGCGAATTATTGAGAAGTTACCACTTTTTTTTATTTATTTTGACTGGATAATTAATATTACAATTTTAATATCCCTTTATTAGAATCTAAATTTAAAATCTTTTCAACCCAGTGGAACTGTAAAATCGCAACATTTTTGCCGATTACATAACAGCGCATGTAACGCGTGGTTGCACTCACTCGTACATTCAGCAGTTTTTTCCATGCATACTCGCTCGCGAGTAAACGGGCCATTTTTATGTTTCTGCCTTTACAAAAGCTGCCCTAAAAATCTCCCGTAAAGGGGGTTCGCTTTAATTTAGATATACGAGTATCATAAAAGTTTTCTCAATACGATATGTTGCGCTAATGCTTCTTCATTATATTTCTTTTTAAAACCAAAATAATATTTAAGGCACTACGATATAAGAGATTTTTATTCTTTTATTAAGCCATAAGGTTTTAAAGATATTTTTCTCTCTTATTTTTCATTATTATAGTTACGGTATAGAATGAAAACACTTTTTTTTATCTATTTTAAATCCCTCGCTGTACAACATATTTCGTTCTATTTATGCATAGTTCACTCCAATAAAGATAGACCTATGACTCTTTTCTCACTATATTTTCTTTCTCTGTCTCTAGCAATTTCCACTGCTTTGTCTGTAAAATGGATCTATTAGTAAAACAGGCCGAGAACAAATTGCTTTTAGTAATTAACCTGCAATCAATATAACTCTCTGAAAGTACCGCATCAGACACCGAAAGTGTTGGATATGAGTCTTGTCTGTTGAATGGCTTGGGGAAAAGTTGTGCGAGCGCTGCGAAATGTAACCGTATATGTTAAACAGAAAAATTTTAGCGTTTTAATATTATTACCCTGTCGTGTTGAGGCGCAATTTGTTGCGTTCTCCTTTCATAATTTCTGAGAATGGATTGAGTGGATATTACTACTAAGATACTAAAGAAATTAGACATACGCTAGCTTAGTTTTTCTTGGTAGAGTAATATGGGTAAGAGATAATTTTTGTACGTCTTTTGAAAATAGTCTCTTTAGTTGTTTGAAATATTTGGTTGTACAGATTTTGGGCACCATTCATTTTTGAAAAAAAAGGATCTAACTTCAGCTAAAAAAATGAAAAAATGCTGAGGGGTTATGTAGTTGTTAAGAATAATTTTTTTATGGTACAACCGTTGCGTCCTGAAAAATAAATAGGTGATTTAGTGAAACGCTAGCCTTAAATAAGGAAAAAGGGTTTATTCATGACAAAATTAAAAATTCTTCGCTACACTACTATTACTCTTACTACTAAAAAAAATCCCTTAGCCTAGTAGGTGGTATCTAAGTTGGGAATGTGGAATCTTTGGCACAATGATACTACTCAGTATATATCACCACTACGCCACACACTTTATTTTTTGCACTCGACGCGCGTTTCGCTAACCATGTTAGCTTCATCAGGAGCAATGATTGACTAAATCTAAACTACAAACTACTCAATCATCGCTCCTGATGAAGCTAACATGGTTAGCGAAACGCGCGTCGAGCGCAAAAATAAAGTGTTTGGTGTAGTGTTGATATATACTGAGTAGTACTAGGTGGTATTATTAAATAGAGTCTTTAAACCAGGATTTTTTATTAAAGCTTTGTTAAGCACGATGTTGAAGGTTCGTGGGATTCACTTCATGAGTTACCAGTTCGGTACGATGTAAAACGCACTTGTCAACGGAAACTAGTCTACGAATTGATATACTGATGACTTACCGTTTGTTTTCTTATGAGTTTTTGGCCAGTCCTGGTGGGATATTCATAACACTGATGTCTCCACTTTGGCTACCCCACTTTCCTTTGGGATACTAAATATTTCTTGGCCCCTAAAGGTCTGGGAATAAAACAGGATATTTCAAGGAAAAGGCCTTGAACTTGAACATTAAAACCGTTTTTGTACTACTACATCACTAATATCTGAGTACGGCAACTTGATAAAAAAACGCCTACTGGGCGGCTTTCTAAAGAAAAAGCCCTTACTTTGGCTTCACAAAATATATGCCCTACTTCATCTCGGCTGGAAAAAAAGACCTGGCTATGGCTACATGATGTAAAAAGCCTTTTGCGGCTATACGATGGAAAAAGCCTACTACGGCTACTTTATGGAAAAAACCATGATCCATGTCATCCGGACCCTTAAATATTTTTCTCCCTTCCGTAAAATCACGTCTTCAAGATGGTTACTTCCCGGATACAAATCTCTAGCCAATCGACGCATTAGATGCGAATTAAATAAATCCAGTAGATAACCCGGAATGCACACTGTAATATAAACGGCTTAAAAATTTGATTGAACTACACTGCTTAAAAGTTAGTAAACACTGCAATAAATATAAAAATGGAGAAAAAAATGTAAATTATAGGGAGAAAAACAGTGTCGCAACATGATCTTAAAATCTAGAAAAAAATGAATGTTACATTGTGTGACTAGAAAATTATATATGTATAAAGCGCTATTGTCTTAATAAGGCTACAATAACAGCATATCTACGAGGATGGATTAAAAAGTTCTCGGCCTAGTCAAGAAAACAAAATAAAATACGTAGAAAAATATTTTTATTTTTCGACGTAATCGCCACCTAGCTCTATGCACTTCTTCCACCTGCTTTTCAAAGCTTCCACACCAGTTTGAAAAAAAGATTGCTCAAGGGCTTCAAAATACTGGTTAACTGCAGCCTCGACTTCTTCATTTGATGAAAATTTCTGGTCACCGAGGTGTTATTTTTAGGTTTGGAAACAGATGAAAGTCCGAAGGTGCCAAATCAGGAAAATAAGCCGGATGGGGCAGCAATTCGACACCATAGTCACAAATTTGAGTCATAGTCTTAACATACATGTGCACGCGAGCTTTGTCTTGATGGAACAAAACTTTCTTTCTCAGTAATCTTGGGCGTTTCTCTTTAATTTATTGACGTAAACGACGCAAAAAGGTGCAATAGTAAGTCGAGTTTATTGTTTCGCCTTTCGGAAGGTAGATCACCATAATAATACTTTTAGAATCTCAAAAAACTGACGCCATCACTTTTCCAGCCGACAGAATTGCCTTCGCTTTCTATGGAGTCGGTTTACCAGATTTTTTCCACTGCTTGGATTGTTGTTTTGACTCTGGAGTATAGTGGTGAACGCAGCTTTCGTCCATTGTCACAAACCTGTTAAAAAAATCTTGCGGATTAGCTTCAAACATCTCCAAACAATCGTGAGAAATCGTGAGTCGAATTCGTTTTTGTTCAACTGAAAGCAATCTAGGGACCCACTTAGAAAATCCGAGTTTGTTGGCAGTGATGTTTTGTGTTCGTTCGTACGAGATGCCTATAGTGTCTGCAATCTCCCTGATCTCTTTCAGTATGAGATCACACACTTTGCCGATGTTTTTCTTCAGTCGTAGACGTCGTGGACCGGCCGGAGTGAGGGTCATCTTCGATGCTCTCTCGTCCACGTTTAAATTCTGCAACCCATTTTTTCACAGTGGTGTATGACGGAGCAGATTCCCCTAGTGCTGTTTTCATATCATCGTGGATCTCCTTTGGTGTAAATCTTTTTTTAAACAGGTACTTGATGACCGCACGTTGTTGAATTCTTTCCATTTTTTCCAAAAACGCTGGACTTGGTCTCACTAAACTCGTTGTAAACCTAAAAAACCACAAATTCTACAGCAACAAAATTTGACACTGTGACAACCAAAGAAAATATGAACTTATTGAGGGTACTATAATAAAAATATTATAATTATGTTTTGGTGAGGCCGCGAACTTTTCAATCCATCCTCGTATTATTGCCAATCATAACTTTGTGAAAGAGATATCAAGAATATAGTGGGAAGTAAAAATCTTTTCACTGTCGCAAAGGCAATTATAACACGCACAAGTACTCCTTTGACACAGTAAAGAGATATTTTTATTCTGTATGAATCGCATCCGTTCCGATGGTTTCAACTACCTAATGGTCTCGTTACAAGGGCTATAAAGAAAATACGAATACGACCGGCAAAAGTTCTATAAATAAAGTATCACGATTTAACGGTAGGATGTAACATTCGCCGGTTTGATACTGTAAAATTATTGCTCAATATTTACTCCATAAAAATGAATCTCTTATAGTAAGTAATAAAAGGTATAATTCTCGCATGAGCTAGCCCCGTTTTCATAAGCTTCCTAAAATCTTTGTGTGTGTGACCACTTGAACTGCAGACATGGTTATCATAAAAAATTAAGTGGACCACCCCAGAAAGAGATAGATATAAATTTTTACCTTCGAATTTTAAAAGTTAATATTACTTATGTTATTTTAATGTTATCTGTGTATTTTAAAAAACATTTTTAACTATTTTTTTTATGTAAAATGGTCTTTAAAAATTACAAACACACTTTTTTTAAGAATTTCACCTTTGATAAATATCGAGAGATACAGTGTTTTTATTTTAATATTTTCGCATTTATTTTTTACATGCATTTTTGCATTAAAATGTAATAAAATTGATATGAAAAAATTGGCCATGGTGGGACTCATTGGACCGTTCCGTTTGCCTTCTGACAGTCTATTTTCCACTTAAACTAAGACCGATATTCGCAGTTTTTTTTAAAGTAACACTTAAGGTTCGGTTATTTAAGGTTTCCCCAACCCTTCCTTCTTTATTCATAGTCTCTTTGAGATAACATTGTATTTTGTGCTAAATTTCGGCGGTAAGTTCGATTATTCATGCTAAAGTCGTTTATCAAATAAAAAATTAAAATTTTAACACTTAACTTTACTTCTTTTAGGAGTTCTGTACTTTTAAAATCCAACACTAGATAAGAAGTTGACATGTTAGGAATTCTCTAACCTTTTTAAAAATTAGACACTTTCAGTTTGTACACGAAGTGTGTCTTTTGGTGATTGTTCAATTTTCTTACAAGTGTTGAGTTATTTGAATAATTTTGCTATTTTATCTGTAGTGGCTGTATGTAAGGTAAAAACCACACTAGCTACTGGTGGATCTTTATTAATATCTTGTCTGGAACCTGGTTTTTAAAGCGGTTAGAGAACGTTTAAACTCGACTCCCAGACATTATTAATTTTACTGCTCCAGATTAGAATATTGTCAAGTCGCCCTACTGATTGATATTCACCGGACTGCGACCCATAGTAATATAGCTCTTCATATGTATGATATAGACCGTATATTATAATTACATATTATTGGTAAAGTCCGTTTGTTCGGAGTTCATAGCACACAACATGGGTTATAAACATTAAAATGTCATAAACCATAAACGTCCGAAATTTCTCTACCAATCAGTTGCATTTTTAGTTTTAATCACCTTTATTTTCTATCTCTATACAACAGGGCGACCTTTTTCTAAAAAATATTTTATTACATGCCTTCTAAACTTTACAATAGGCTATATAAATCAACGCAGTTGAAAGTTTATTTTAATGAGTAAATGATGAAACTAAAAATCTTATTTGTATGATAAAGGCCTAAACGAGTACAACTAACAATTCTTAAGAACTAGAAATCTACAGTGTTATAAAGCCTAATGATAATAGGTACAATAAAATCATTTAAGATTTTAGCAGTTATTGGAATATAATTAACCAAAGTACTTATCGGTAGGTAGATGCCTATATACCTAAGTATGCACTAAAAATATTCTATGTAAGTATAAAATTAAAGCAAAAACCTATAATATGCTTAGTTCAAATCAGAACAGCGATGGCTTCAACTTTCAGTTTTTCCTCCGTCAAACTTCGCGGAGTCTGTAAGTCTGCATTTTCCCTACGAGAAAAAACAATGATACTTAACGTCCACGATGCCCTAGTGCATCAACAGCCACCAAGCCAAGTCCGTGAAATTGTGGAAAACCTCTGCCAACATGATGGGAGTTGGATCAGCAACTATTTATAGATTTCTAAAAGAAAGAAAACGCAGTCCTTGCAACGAACCTCAGAATTACAAAGGAAAGGAGTCCTTAGAGGTCGATGAAGACTTTAAAAACGCAGTCAGAAGAAAACTACGCCATTTTTTATTAAGAAAGAAATATCTACACTACATAAAGTTTTGCAAGAAATCAGAGAGGACCAGGTCTTACCAGATTTTAAAAAATGGAAATTATGGAAAATCGTTCATAACTTGAATTTTCTTTGGGAAAAACACAATAGAAAACTAGTTCTTATCGATAAAACAGAAATAATTTGTTGGAATATCAACCACACAGCCAACAATCAGAAAATTTCTAGCCGAAGAAAGGAACAGTTTTTATTTAGATGAGATTTGGGTTAACACATAGTGAAAAAATTCCGGATTGAGAAAAGCAATAAGAGAGCCAAACAAACTTTTATGGAAGGTTGGTCAACTGGATTACAACCCCCTTCAGGAAAAGGTCGCAGCTAATTATAGCACATATTGGTAGTGAAAAATGGATTTTTCTCGACTGTGGCTTGTTGGAATTAGAATCAAACTCAACTAAAGATTACCATGAGGAGATGATGGCCGATGTTTTTGAGGAGTACTTCCAACAAATAATTAAATGCATATCAGCAGAAATAAGTTATAGTATTAGACAATGCCCCATACCATTCTCGATTATTAGAACTACTCCCGACAAATTCATGGATATTCTTTAGTGATAAAAGATGGTATGTTAAAAATGGACCTTCTCAAAATTGCGAAACAAAATAAGGTACAGTTCAAGAAATACGCAGTCGAAGAAATGGCAAAGGAACAGAATATTACAGTGCTTACATTACCTCCATATCATTGCGATTGAATCCCATGAAGCTAATTTGGGCACAAATGAAAGGTTTCGTTACAAGGGAAAACACCACGTTCAAACTTCAAGACCTAAGGCAATTATTACTCGCCGGAATAGAGAGGATAATTGGAAAAATGCCATTCGACATGTTATAGAAGGAGAAAATAAAATGTGGAAACTTGACGAATACATCAAAGAAACTGTCGAAATAAAACCTTTAATTATCAATTTAAGAGAAGTCGAGTCTTCAGATGATGATGTAACTTATATGTCGTGAATTGTGAATTTTTTATATATACGTAGATCTAAAGATTCAAAAATTTTTGGTTATAAATCTTATATTTCTATAGCTTTATTTTTAAGATAATTTTTATTTATTGAACACTAAAACCATGTTACGCTCGGAGGGCTATGTTACCGATGAACCCTCATTTACATTTTATGACTCTATTGTATAGCAGAGGTTTCTGCCTAAAGTAGGGTGAACCCTTAAAAATAATTCATAACAGATAACAACATCCAGTAAACTGCATAAGAAATATCTTTTTTTGGGAGCACCCCAACATGTATTTCCATCTACAATGAGAAAATTCTGCTATCAACTCAAAACAAATACACTTTAGGTACGGAGTCTCCGATGATT